>OX104070.1:27479097-27655935 GCA_944474145.2 Dicrocoelium dendriticum
TTAAATTCAACCACGCGCCAAACTAGTTTCGTTCACTCGTTACACGTGCCCATACTCAATACATGCGCCTCCAAGCCAGCAAACATATCCTGAGTGATGCGAAGCCTTGCGGCCCGGTCAAGTACTCCTTCCCTACGGCATCGCATCCGCGCCACCGTCACGGTTCCTTCCCTGTCCTCCGAAAGGGCCGGAACTGCTACACTTTCCGCTGGCAGCACCCAACGGCTACCACGAAGCACCACCTCCTCGTAGTACGCGTGTAGGCTTGTCACGTGTATAATGTACGCACATGCAATGCGCCACTGATGATTAAATCGACATCCGCATGGGCTGCCATTATCAATGACCACACATTGCATGCGCAGGCGCTCGTCATCCACCAGCCAATACCCGCCGTATGGGTTCGCATTACGAATGCGAACTGGAAGGCGGTGCCGCACTTACTGCCGCCGGGCATATAACGACATCCTCCTCAAAATAACCCGCGCACTGCTTACACTCTGCACAACATCGTACATACCAAGCTGAGCTCTCGCAAGCAACGTTTCCCTCTCCTCCAAAATGCCAGTGCAACGCTGCACTATCACCTGAAACAGGTGCAGTAGAGTTGACCGCTATCGCAAAGTTTCTTTCAAATGCTTATTTGCATTCTCAGCGCGTTGTGCTGTCACACCCGAATAATACCACGTGGCCCATGGAATGCGCCGCCCAGCTAAGCCGTCATGGGATCCACGTGCAACGGAGTTATTGGAAGCATTCCGCGCAGCCCACCGATATACCTTCCATAATCCGATGATTATGTGCGCAATCGCGGGTGTACAACAACGAGCGCAGCATGTTGAACAGAGCCCTCTTATCCTCCGTGTTACAGAAAGGACGGTGTGAACAACGCCGCTGCCTGTCCCGCGTGATGTGTACCCGGCAGAATACGAGGTTGGCAGTGGGATACGCATTGCGAAACGCATTCACTTGCGCAGCGCACTTGTCCATCACCAACGTTTGAGCACCGGCACCCACGGGGGCCAACTCCAACATACCTCTCACTGCCTCTTCGTAAGTAGCCTCCGTCTCATTTGGCAAAAGCGCATAAAAGAAGCTCATACCAAGGCCGCTAACGGCCACAAACATGCAATGCCATAGGAAGTAACCCCCGTAATTGATCTGATATGTGGAGTCCGCCAATATGACCCCACCGTATTGGACCACCAACTCCAGCATTTGCGTGGGCACGAAAAGCAGGGACCGAATCTCATTTCTCTCATGCATAATTTTAAGCTGATCATTTCTTCGCAACAGCTGCATAACCTCTTCCACTTCCGTGACACAAGCGTTCCGATGACGCCGCCGAATGTCATACAAATCGTGCCTTGTTAAGCGAATGTTACATTGCTGGCGCACAAATTCAAGCACCTCCTGTGTCCGACGAAACGTTTTCATTAAGTTAAGCACCATGCGTTCCTGCTCCGCCGGTAGCCTCCGGTTTTTCGCATACAGCCAAGGCTTCCCCACTTGAAAACTATGCGAATACCACAGACACGCGTTTCCAACCTCGTAACATTCGCCCTTAAACGTCGCTGAAAAGCGAGCAGGGCAATTGTAACAGCGGTACCTGTAATAATCTTTTCATCAGACAGCTGCAATGCACTTACCGCTTTCCAGCAACATTGCTGTGCTTGCTGTGCACGCAAACAAACAAAATATACCGGTACGGGCATCCTTCTGTTAGCACCTGTCCAGTATCCCTCTGGTACGCCTTCGCAGTTATAACCTTCCGACGAATAAACGATGTCGCCGTTTCCATCTGGAACACTTTCAGTTCATCATTCATCGATGCAAAGTTCAGATAAGGATCCTTGCGTATATGTCGGGATACAAACAAGCCATCCACCATGGCTGCTACGCTTGAAGCGGGAAAATGAGTAAACACCGTAACGCATTTAAACCGCTTAGTATATTGATTCCAAATCCAACTCCTAGCATTTCAACAAACACCCTAAATTAATAATGAACATTCACATGCGTCCGATGGCCCCAAATTTGCATCCAACCACATCCAACCGTTTGTACCACACACTGTCGAAATATCATTGATCGCATGTGGCGGATCCGACGCTCCGTTTGCTTACTTCAAGTGACTGCCACAGCTGGGACTGCTAGGGCAGGAAACTTGGGCATTAACTGGTTGGCCGGGGTGCGATACGGGTGTTCCGTTTTAGATCCATCAATAATGGAGCACTTCATCAATTCCTAGCACAACGATCCACTCAAGATGGAACACTCACGGGATTCTTCTATAGTTCCAGTCCCATCTGAACTGAACTGAACCTTGACAAAATAACGTATTAATCGCCGCCAACGAACACCGTACATCTAATGCGGACCTTGGTTGTATTTATAGGTATCTACTGACCTTCGACTTCTAGAATTGGAAGGTCAGTTACCAAGGTTAGTGCGTCCCCATATCTTTTGTCGAGGGGTCAGGCGGTTTTTAATCACGTGCAGAAGTAGAACCTTTCGGAACGTTTGAAATCGATGCGATAATCGTTACTAATCGATTAAACACTAAAATAGTGGATTTCCAAGGGAATTCTTACATTCTCCCGGACACCTCCCCTCCCGAGATATCGTCCGAAGTATAAGACTAAAGCCTAGGATTAACTCGCGGGCTGCGGGACGGCGTTCGCTGCCTGTCGATCCTCCTCCTTGGCAGAAGCGCCCGAGAACATTGTTCCGATGTTCTTGTTCTGGATTCTTTGCTCGACCGTGTGCATTCGTCCACTGCTACCTTCGGCAGGTTGAAGCTATCCTCCAGTAAACCGAACGGCAGGTCAGTAGGCCTTGCTTGTTATGGTTGGCACCATGTGGGCCGTAACTAGTTTGCATGCCGCGGCCAGATCTGTGCCCCCACCATTACGTTATACATGACGTTTCTGCGCTGGTGTTTGACCGTCCCTGGCGTCCATTTCTCATGGCCTTCCCGGTAGTCACGTACTAGCACATTCTGTCAATGCGTAAAAGATCGCTTCTTTGCTCCACGCCGCCGGTTAAAATCCTGTTCCATTCTGCGACTTTTTACACCAACAGAAGACTCCAAACGCGGTCGGATGGCGTCGAAACGCATACAAAGCTTTCGGTTTATCATGGCCTGTGCTGGACAGACTCCGTCTGGCGCTTGTGGATTTGTTGTTGATCGGTAGAGGAAAAGGAACCGGTCAACCACCTCCTCTATACGTTCCTCCCCTTTTGATTTGTGGAGAGCTTGCTTGAATGTATCGGCAAACCTTTCTGCCTGGGCATTAGACTGTGGGCGAAACGGCGGCGAGCGAACGTGCTGTATGGCGCATTGCTTGCGAAACTCCATAAACGCTGCTAAGTAAATTGTGAGTCACTGTCAGTGACAATGGTCTCAGGACAGCCGAATCTGCTAAGGGTTTGGCGCGGTTTCGATATAGTGGCGTTGGTGGTTGTGTTCTCCATAAGAGATACTTCAGGCCACTTGCTGTATGAATCGACTATAACGAGGAAACTTCGGCCGTTGATCGGTCCCGCAAAGTCGACATGGATGCGGCACCATGGCCTAGTAACTTTTGCCATGAATAAAGTATTGATTTTTGTGGCGCTTTCACGACATTGGCACACTTTTGGCAGCGTTTGACTATTTCTTCTAGCTGTCTGTCTATGAAGAGCCAGTATACATAACTGCGGGCAAGCGCCTTCATCTGGTTGGTTCCAGGATGCCCGGCGTGAAACTGCCAAATAAGGCGCTCCTGAAGTGTCTTGGGGATGACCACTCTTTCCGAAAATATTATGCCGTCGTCTACCATAGAGAGCGAGTGTCTCCTCTGAAAGTACTGTTGTAACTCCGCAGATGGACATGAACGTGGCCAACTCGTTTTGTGAAATGGTGTAACCTTCTTGAGTATTGGGTCCCGAAGTGTTTCGGTTCGTACAGCTTCGGCGGTAACTGGTAGACAGTGCAATGCATCAGTTACCAGAAAGTTGACGTCAGGTTCAATCTCGACCGAGGCAACGATTGTGTCCTCATGTTCTTGCTGGCGGGCATCAATTAGGCGTGAAAGTGCATCCGCTTGGCCAATGGAAACTGTGGACTGGTATTGGGTCTCAAAATCATACCCCATTAAGGTAAGAGCCCAACGTTGTAGCCGGTTGGCTGTGTAGGCCGGAATACCCTATTTCGAACCAAAGTTGCCAGCAAGGGCTTCTGATCTGTCAGAAACTTGAAGCGGCGGCCGTACAGCATTTTGTGGAATTTTTGACCGCCTACACTATGGCCAATGTTTCTTTCTCAATCTGGTTGTAATTCTTCTCGGCCTTCGTAAGTGTTCTGGCGGCATGGGCGATTGTTTTCTGAGATCCATCGGTGTACATGTGTGATATTACTGCACCAATACCATGGCTTGATGCATCTGTGGCCAAGACCGTCTCTTTGAGGGGTCAAAATGTGTCAGATGCGAGTTCGAGGACAACTGACTTGACGTGCTTGAAGGCATTCTGGCATTCTGATGTCCAGTTCCATGTTTGGTCTATGGCTAGTAGCTTGTTTAACGGGGCACACAGGCGGTGCATCACAGGCAAGAATGCGCTGTAGTGGCTGATGAGCCCACAAAAGGAACGCAAGGACTGTAGGTCTGTTGGCGGAGGCATTTTTCTAATAGTTGCCTCTCGGCTCCACTATCATGCATCTTCACTTACAATTACGTTCCCCTCTCTTGTTTGGCCTCTCTTTTGTTTCATATCGATTCGGTTCAATGGCGGTACAGGTGCCTCTTACTTCAGCGCAACTTACTAGCACCCGTTTGATTCTCTTTGCTACTATGGCACTCATGGTTAAACCTATTGGACTACTCCGGCCTCTCAGGCTCCAAATGCCCATAAGGCTCAAGCCAAAGCCTCTCTTCCTCTGAGGATGGGGTGCCGTAGATTAAGGTTCTCAATGGTATAAGTATTAGCCTCATGATTCTCGTCTCCGTCCGACTCATTATCTGTATGCCTAATCCCAGGCGCCGATATTGGTTCTTGCTACTGTGGCTCTCGTTGCTAAACCTTTTGGACTTGTCCGGCCTCTCAGGCTCCAAATGCCTATAGGTCTCAAACCAAGGCTTCTCTTACTTTAAGCCTCGATTAAATTCTCATTGACAAAAGTAACAGCCGCATGTACTCCCCTCCGTCTGATACATTATCAGTATGCTTGGACCTCTGCAAAATTGCAATTTCAGGTCTCTGATTGAGTTTTGCCTCCTGGCTCTTCTATCATGCATCTCCGCTCACAATTACGTTCCCCTTTTTTTGTTTGGCCACTCTTTTGGTCCATATCACATCGGTTCAATCGCGGTATAGGTATCACTAACGTCAGCGCAACATCCTATGCCTCCTTTGATTCTCTTTGCTACTGTGGTACTCATTCTTAAACCTTTTCGACTAGTCCGGCCTCTCAGGCCCCAAATGCACATAGGCATCAAACCAAGGCCTCTCTTCTTTTGAGGATCAGCTGCCATCGAGTAAAGTTCTCATTGGTATAGTTAACTGCCTTATGTGCTCACCTCCGTCTGATACATTATCTGCATGCTTGGTCCTTCTACGGAAATTGCAATTTCAGGCCCCTAGTTGAGTTTTGCTTCTCGGCTCCATTCCCATGCTTCTCAGCACACAATTACGTCCCCCTCTCTTGTTTTGCCTCTATTTTGGTCTATATCGCAAGAGTTCAACGGCGGTATAGGTATCACTAGCGTCAGCGCAACATCCCAGGTCTCTTTTGGTTATCTTTCCTTTTGTGCCTCTCATTCCAAAACATTTTGGACAAGTCAGTCCTCTCAGGCTCCAAATGCCTATAGTCTTAAACCTAGGCCTTTCTTATTTTGAGCACCCGCTGCCATCGACTCAAGTTCTCATTGGTATACGTTACAACCTTATGATACTCTTCTTTGTCTGAGTCCTTATCTCTATGCTTGGTAACGCCTACCGAAATCCAAATTTCCGGTCTCTATTTGAGTTTGGCTCTCGGCTCCACTATCATGCATCTCAGCTCACATTAACGTCTTCCTCTCTTGTTTGGCGTCTCTCTTCGTTCATATCGCAACTATTCAATGGTGGTATAGGTACCACTAGCCTCAGCTCATCGGCTGCCATGCAATTTTAATTCTCACATCCCCGTCTATTGGACTGATGGCTTTCTTATTCCACCAGCGCCAGATGCTGAGCACTTGAACTTCTTTGGGTCTCATCCACTCCTATGTTTAACCATACTCTATTGTATACTTTTTCTGCACCTCTTCTTGTCATCGCATACCTTGGGATGAAAACTTGGCAAATTGGCGGTGCTGTCCGTATTATTTCCTTACCCTTGGTCAATTCCGGAGCCGGCACCACTGTCGTTTTCTCTCTACAGATGTCGCAAGTATTGCTGTCTGTTTTCTCTCTTGTATTCCACACTGTACACCTATCAGACTATGCTGAGCCTAATAAAGCGTGCCGTTCCTTTATACTAACTAATCAGGCTTCAGCAACTCACTAATTAGTGCGTTATAACTAGTAGTCTATTTGACTTCAACGTTCCACCGTGGATGTCCACATCAGCTTGGCACAGGTAGCATCTTTTGCGGCTACTGCTAACAATACTGATATTCCAGGTCACCTTCAGCACTGGCCCCACAACCATTATCTTACTAAACCTGTGGTATTCAAGCCCTTCTCTCTCCTATTATTAAGGTTGAGGGCCTGTCAGCAAGCAGTTGCTTCCACATAACTAACACGGCTCCCAGTATCACCCTTTCCTGTCGTATATTTGACCTGTTTGCTGCACTGTAGAAGTCCCTATCTTTGTCCGCTATTCGAGGTCCCTTTAGGGCTAGCTTTGCAACCGCACTGTCGCTACAGTTGTAGTATATAAATCCCATTCTCGTCACAAATTTGACACTCCATCTCACCCCTCTACCCAGCTGTCTAGCATCCGATTGCTGAACATGTTGCGTTATTATTTTCATGGCCTCAAACCCGGCGTAATAACTTCACTGGCTCTCGTACATGTTCGAACGATAAGCTCTAGCACTGTCAACAGATCGCTCAACTTATATCTTACGCGCTTATTAAACCACTCACTATGTTCTTCTGATTCCCTCAACTCATTTACCGGTTAACAACGCCTGATACTCACGGTTCCCAAACAGGACAACTTTTGCGTACGCTAGGCCACTTCGGCCAGCATCTTCCTCTCACATTCAGCAAATATCAGGTCTCGTGCTACAACGCAAAACTACGGATACGGATATGATGTACAACATATACGGTCACTCCATTGCTTTCAGCCAGCACAACTTTACCATAAATTTTATATTTATACAATAACATAGTCCTGTTCAATTTTGTTGGCAGTTTGCTCGGTCCGTTTTTCTTCTCACCCTTGTTCTACAGGATAACATTACCTGCAAGAAACACCGCTGAAGACGTACCTGCGACGCTCCCATGGGCACGGATTCAATAAAGAACAAAGAAAAAACCCGCACTTCATAATCATGACACACTAAAGAACCTAGGAAACTGATCAATTCAATACAAGTCACCTGAGTCGTCCGACTTCAACAGCTCCAACCACTTGCACTGGACTCCGAAGGCGACTACGCAGCCATAGGAAACAAATTGGCGTTACGTGACTGCGAATATTCGCGAGGGTAATCGGTCAGATACAATCTTGCCAATGTTATATCACCAGCCGGCAGTGTTCCAGGACGTGGTGGGGTCTTCGTCTGGCAAGCGTTTTCCCTACAAAAAGCCACAAATGTCTGTTTAACAACACTGCGACGTGGCGGATGTGACTCGCCACTCAATAAAGTCACCGCCCCTATCACATTGGCAAGTTGACCGACACCACATTTACAAGTTCTGTGCATATATCGGCTCTCGCACGAACACGCCTACATATCTGATTAGTGACATGCCACTATTCTTAAGTATTTTTCACCCGTTTCCTCATACTTCACTCACTGACCTACATTGCTTACGGGACCTCATCGGACTAGTTCCTCATCAACATACCATATAAGTGATCTGAATACTATCTTTACCTCTCGCATTCTGTGTACATAGACTACATACAACCTTTGGGCTCTATGGGCCCACACTACTGTCTCCAACTGTACTACTCCCACTGTTGGTGCTGCTTATTCTGCTATCATGTACAATAATGCAATATGTTGATCATGCCCAAAAGGCGTGTCTCGCTTTGTCGAGAATAAAATATTTATTTATTTATTTACTATGTTTTCCGGATCTGGTCGACGTCCGTCTTTTTCGAGGATAAAACCGAGGTACTTGATTATCGGAGTGAAAAATGTGCATTTATCTTCACGGATCCGGAAACCGTACGACTGTATACAACCAAGCACTTCATCCAGGAGGTTGAATAGTTCTTCTGGTGTTCGACCCATCACTATAATATCATCCAGATATGCAGCGGTTCCAGCAACGCCCGCTAGCATGGTTTCCATCAACTGTTGGAAGATGGCTGGCGCCGTTTTCCCACCAAATGACAAGCGGTTGTATTGGAATAGCCCACGATAAGTGTTGATCGTCAACCACTCCCTCGAGACTTCGTCAACCTCCACTTGAAGCTGAGCACCGGATAGATTAGGCTTAGCAAAGTACTTACCACCATTCAGCTTTGCAAAGCTATCTTCCGGTACAAGTAATGGGTACTGGTGATCGTCCAGCGCGGCGTTGAGACCAGTTGAGAAGTTATTGCAGACGTGTACCTTGCCATTTGCTTTCGTTACTGCGACAATAAGTGCGGCCCGTGATGAGTAGTTGGCGGCTGTGATGAGTCCGGCAAGTTCCAGTCGATCGAGTTCTTGAACAACGGTTGACATGGCTGCCTATGGTATCGGTCTTCTAGCCTTGAACACTGGTTCAGCACCTGGTCGCAGGTTCAGTGTTGCCTTGAGTTTCGTACAATGGCCCAAGCCATCCTGAAAGGCAGGGGCGAATTTTCGCTTCAGGGTACGTGTCATGTCTTTGACTGACTTTGATGATGGGTCTGGACTTGCTCGAACTCGGTTGCAGATCTGCTTCAAGGGAACATCGAGGATATTCAACTTTTCAATCCAGTCGATGCCAAGAAGATTCAAATTCGGCCTATCTGAAATGTAGCATGTTCCCGACTTTTCCACACCTTGGAAAGCAATCTTGCAATTGAGTTCGCTCACTAAGTTTAACACACCGCCGGATGCATTATGTGCAACTTGCTGAGACTTGACCATCTTCGGCCTCTTTATGTAATTCCATGTGCCCCTGGAAACAAGCGTGATGTCCTAGGCCGTGTCAAGTTGCAGTTTCGTTTGGATCCCATTAATAAACAAACAGATAAATCATCGCCTCGATTTACACCCGCTTTGGAATGCGGCAACTATGGACAGATACTCGGCGCCATCCTTTCTAGAATTCCCCTTTCGATAAGACTTCTTCACTTTCTTCGACCGGACCTGCCTACAGCATTCCTCCTTATGCCCACGCTTATGGCACGTTTGACAAATATGATGTCTGAATGGACAAAAGCGCGCAAACTGCCATTCGCCGCATGACCAGCATGCTGTGGACTGTTTGTTCGTAGGCCTCTTGAAGGGTTTGCTTCGGTTGTCGGTCCTGGCCTTTTTCCCGAGTTGCACGGTACCTGGTGGTGCGAGACCATTGCGTTCGACCATGGCAGTGTCGTGTGTTAGAGTGAGCAGCCGTTTGCATTCGCTTAGGAGGGTCCTCATTGTCAGATCAGGATCCTGCTCCAGCTTAGCTAAAAGCCGCGTGCGGATCTCAGCATCACTAGGCGACTGTAGAGCGCTGACGAAAATGAGACACTTAAACTGAACGTCCGTTAAAGAGCGTAGTTTGAAACGTTCACACTCACGGTTAATCATGTCTGCTAAGACCCCAAAGTCATCAGATTCCTGTTTGACATTTTTCAGGCATTGATAGCGAATACTAAACAAGGATACCGACTCACCAAAAATTTCCTTCAGCTGCGACACTACTTCATCAAAAGTCAGATCCTTCGGGCTGTTTGGGCAAAATGTGGTCTAGGAACCTTGAATGTTCACGTATTCCGAGCTTGCGGAGTAGCCACCGCAACGTCCAGGAGTCGTCTTGACGAATGAAGTCCGTTTGGAACATGTCTTTCCAGCGCTTTAAGCACGCTTCGAAGATGCATCCAGAAGCCGCGTCATAATTGAATTCAATGATCGCGTTCGTGAGAAGCTCAACAGAACACGCATGCGTGTCCCGCGCCGCTGCTTCTGTTTTCTGCATACTCAAGCATTGTGACAGATTTTCAATCATTTTTATTTGTGCCTCCATTTGAGCTTGCTGTTGTAAAAGCAGCTTTTGAAACTGTTCAGCAGAAAATTCATCACATTTCCAATTTTCTCCGCCGCAATTTGTTATAATCTTCTTACTAGACGGTATTCCCAAAATAACACTGCTCCACAAAACTTCTAGCCCAACCGAAGGATAAGGCAAAACGCCAATGACCTTGACAAATAACGTATTATTCGCCGCCAACGAACACCGTACATCTACTGCGGACCTTGGTTGTATTTATAGTTATCTACTGACCTTCGACCTCTAGAAACATAATTGCTTGTAAACGTTGATCATGACTGGTCTGGTGTGTCTCGGAAATTCGAGAATATACTATTTATTTATTTATTTATTAATAGAATTGGAAGATCAGCTACCAAGGTTAGTGCTTCCCCTTATCTTTTGCGGAGGTGTCAGGTGGTTTTGAATCCCGTGCAGAAGTAGAACATTCCGGAACATTCGAAATCGATGCGATAGTCGTTACTAATCGATACTCGCTAAACTAATGGCTTTTTATAGCAATTCTTACTTTCTCCCTGACACAGGTAAACTGACATTCGACAGTGAAAAAACAGGTGCAGGGTCCGACAACTTGTAACTGGCTTCTACTGTTTCCTAATAGAAAATAAGTGCGCGTTCTAGGCCCTTCACAATCCATTCAATTTTCTTGTCTAGAGGGTCAAGCAGAGACAGCAAACTTTCCAGAGCAACAAGACTGCTCTTTACTGGCGTGTAGCGCTCAGTCTTGCGCATACAAGTCACTACAACGGTAGATTAAAGACTCGCCATTGGACAGAAGAGCATACTGTCTACGATCCAAGTCAGTACAGGTTTTATGGAACAAACGGTTACAGATATCGCACTGCATGCCCCCGGACGAATCTGTAACAGCTTCAGGGCACCCCTCTTTACCACAAATGACCACAGAGTTGTCGGAAAGAAAACGCGGCGAGTAAGCAGCGCTTGACAACCATCGTGACGGAGAGGGTTCAGGAAAGAACTGAATGTGATAGATAAGCAGCAAAGATGTGAGCCGGTTTACGATGACAACCTATGCAATCGATGAGAGCACCAGTAGGAAAGACCAAGTGGGACACAAGTGTATTGGAATGGACTCAACAAGTCACAAAGCCGAAGTAGACTCCAAGGACATAACAAGAGGATCTTTGCGAGAGAGCAGACACCAATACAAGGATAACTGAAGATCCATTGATCAGTTTGACCACAGTGAACAGATCCCAAGAAGTGAATCAAGTAATGCCGCCTTTGAAGAATGGAAAACAGCGCAAAAAAGGCGTGGGGTAGCTGGATAGCGTCCAGTGGTCAAAAACAGGTAATGATCCAAGGACTCGGTGACAACAACGGAACAAAGCCCAAGATTACACTCAGGAAATTTTGCCAAAAGCAAGTTTCCAGCAACTTGTTTGATGCAAAGATCAGTGACAGATCATATTCCGATAAAGTGGGCACTTCTTAGCCCTTTTAGATCACACGGAGATGGACTGATCAAGTATCCTCCTCAGTGTGCACAAAAGCACTTTACAATAAAAGGCAATCACAGTAAATCCGCCTTTGCCAAATGAGGAACGGCACACCAGATGCAAGTAGTGGTATCCTACAAAGTTAATGTCAATGACAAAAACAGCAAGTGGGATTTTTCAAAAATTCCAAACCACAGAGTCCGGACCGCTCGTTAAAGGAATCTGTCTTGATGACAGCGATCATATAATTGATGGAACAGAAAAAAGATTTCACACTCACTTTCTAGAATACCCTTGCAAGTTAACTTTGAAGGTGAAGACTTCCAGCTAAGAGATTTTTCAAAATATCAAACTCATCTGTCGCGTCGAGTTATAGATCGCTGGAGTGAGCTTCCAGATCAGGTGGTTAGGGAACCAGCGGTTAAGCGTTTTGCGCCAGCTTAATGCTTTTGGGTAGAAAGACCAAACCTTTCCTTTTCCTAACGGACGCACCTTCACTATTTAGACCATTCTAAATGAGTCAAATATCTTGGTATTCACCTCATCGCCCAACCACCAACTGCAACGTCTTCTCACTTATTTCCTACAGCTACTGCAGATAGAGAACTAACCTCAACGGCTTCATCTTGTCATCCGTAAAACTAGTAGACCCAAAGTGTTCTTTCTCACTTTTACTTATAAAAGCCAGGTCCCTAAACAATAAAATGCATATCTTGCGTTCTCTGCCTGTCCTCGCTGACCCTGATGCAATATTTGTCTCGGAGACATGGTTTTCTCCTTATGCTTCAGAGGAGGACTACTCATTTTCTGACTATCAGCTATTTATGCAACCTCGTGTGCATAAACGTGGATGCCGGTGCGCCAATTACGTTAAAAATAATTACCCAGCAAAAATGTCCGAAATCATGAACGCGGCTGAGACCATGGATTCAGTATGGATAACTGCTGATATCCTGGGATCGACGGTATTATTTGAGTGTGTTTATAGACCACCTGATACCTCAGTTAAGGGTGACAACGCACTTATGGATACTTTTGCGCAAGCATCAACTTTTTCCTGCGAATACAAACTGGTTGCAGAAGATTTCAACCTGCCCAAGTTAAACTGGTTCTCACCTGGTGCAACAACGAAGTATGCTGGCCTACTTGCATGTTTCAAGTTAGACGGCTGGACGCAACATGTATCTGCTCCAACCAGGGCGGAACATATACTTCACCTAATATTTACTTTGGGAATCCCATCAACGCGAGTGGCGGTCAGCCGGTAGTATCCGGGTAGTGATTACAGATTAGTGCATTGCTGGGTTTAATTAAAGCAACGAAATGCCCACTCAACAGAAATAGACGCAGTCGTAGTATACCGCCCGATGCAACTCGTCAACTGGACACCCGTTGCTGTACACGTCTGATCAAGAAATTGGGATGAATTCTTTATGTCTGATTCTGTGGATCGCTCGGCTGAGCTGTTTTATGAGGAAATACTTCACTGTCTCGAATCTCCAGCTCCCTTGTCACATTTACTAAGGCACTCATCTAACAGTGTGGCCCAAACCAAGATCCATAACAGAATGCGTCAGCTTAGACGATCCTTTAACAAAACCAATTTTGCCCACATCATGAGAGTGAACGAGATTGCACATCAGTTTTCCGCCAGACCTAAGCAGCAGCAAACCAATCAAGAAATAGCCGCACTAAATAGTGCGAACAAAGCTAAGAACCTCAGCTGGCTGTTGCACTGTCGGACCCCTAACTAGGGACGACAGATCTGTACCCTAAAGATCAGTCCCAACGAAACTTCTAGTGACGCAAGAATTTTATGTGAAGTCTTCAGCTCACATTTTAAAGAATCGCAGTGTTTGGAAATAGGTTCAACCTTTCAGGCACTGCGAGTACCAGGTAGTCAGTCCCTGCCCTCTGTACAGTTTGATATGAATAATGTCCGTTCTGCGATTTCAACTACCAAGCCATCCTGGAACCCTGGTGCAGACGGAATGCTACCCAGTCTACTTAAGAATGGTGGTGAAGATATCCCTATTCTTCTTTTGCAACAAGGTCAACGCCCGACCGCTTGGAAACATTCCATCATTGTGCCAAGGCAAAAGGGCGGAATCCTACAGGAAGTTGGTAACTATCGCCCTATTAACCACACTTCTATTATCTCGCGTGTGATGAAGAAGCTGATAATGAAAGCCCTTCTGACTCACCTTTATGCAGACGAGCACATAAATGAATCTCAGCACAGGTTTCTAAGTGCTCGGTCTTGTGCAACCTGTCAGCTGGACTTCCTTAATTTACTCACCGAGGCCATTGACTCTAAGCTTTCAGTTATCATTCTTTATCTTGATATGCAAAAAGCCTTCGACAGGGTACCACACATGCCCTTGAGGCATAAGGCAAAGGCTTACGGGGTAGACAGTCCTTAATTAGACTGGCTGGGTTCCTTTCTAATAGAACGTTCGCAGGCTATTAAGGTTGAACAAACTATATCCGCCCCGACCGCCGTCCCAAGTGGCGTGGTGCAGGGGAGCGTCCTTGGCACAACCCTATTTTTGATTTATATCAATGACATCTGCAGGAGATAGCAACACGGTCACTCCTTCATCTTTGCTGACGATGTAAAAGTTGCCTACGTCTTTCCTCCTGGTAACCAACTATCCGCAACTACTAGTATCCGTGAGGACCTTAAAGCACTTGAAAAGTGGTGCGAACACTGGCAAATGACCTTCGCCGTTCAAAAATCTAATGTCATGACCCACAACATTCCTATACCTGCTGGGTCCCTAACAATAAACGGCAGCACTATCAAACAGAATGTCATGACAACAGATCTGGGCTAGCGTTACTTCATGAGCCTCAACGTTGCAGAGCAAGTTCATTACCAAGTGGTAAGAGTAAGTGACTTGTTGCTCCACATACGTCGTTACATAAAAACCGCAGATGGAAGGCTAGAACTTTATAAGAGCCACCTCAGGCCACATCTAGAATACTGCTCTTTTATATGCAGCAACCTACGGAAGTCGGACCGTGTTCTGCTTGAAAGAGCTCAGCGACGCTTTACGAAGATGTTGAATCCATCGCAGCAAGCGCTGAGTTACTGACAAAGGTGTGAACACATTAAAATGCAGCCCCTATGGCAAAGGCCCATTGTCCTTAACCTGTGCTTCTTACATAAGCTAATTCATAGAAAGCTGCACAGTAATATCACTTGTCTTAAACTAAGGAGCGCATCTGAATCCAAACTCCGAAACAAGGTCATTCCATTACTCCGCTAAATGCAAAGAAACTGCGATCTCGTTTCTTCTTAGTTGTGTACATGAACATATGGAACAGGTTGCCTTCCAGAATAAGAGAAATCCAAAACTTGCAGATATTTAGGAAGGTGATACAAAGATTCTTATGTTTTGGCAAGATACAAAGCACCTTCCATGCCTGCGATTCGCAAGACCACTTCTTCGAACCTGGCCCTGATGTACCTTGAGGACCCACACGATGTAGTGCATGACCTCCAAGCACCTTGAGCTCACAACTCATCCACATTCATTGTCGTTACCGTCTTAGCACCTAAGAGACTTTAGCGGTATCCGTCGCACATATTTTCTAGGGGTTAAGAATGGCGAATTGAATACAAGATGCTTTTATTCTTCAACGATCTCTTCCAGTCACCTGGAGCTATTGCCAGTCACCTGGAGCTATTATGACGTCATTTCACGGACTGCGTTGCGCACGTATACGTGGCTATTCCGATGGTCTTCCATGGAATTTTCACTTGGCTATGGAAACAGTTACACTTACTTACATTTGCAGGAATCCCAAATCCAATTTGCGGTGAATGGCGTTTTTACCTATTAAGGACATATTCAGCCACAAGAAACAACTTCACTCACCGGCCCCAATGACAAGTCCAGCGAGGATAGCTGGACATGGATTGCGAGCCGAGCATGAATATAATAGAAGAGCCGGCCTCTATTAACAATGTGTTTACTCACCTGCATCATTATCATTCGACTCTTCGAATCTTGCATCATTGACCAGCTACAACGACTGCTGGCGTATCAGAACTAAGCCATTCGGCCAACCAACGAAGAATTTTGGCTGTCAACCGACTGCGAATAATAGAATGCAAAATCGGTCTATACGATGCATAACCGACTTGCACTACTCTTCAACGAAAGCTTCGGCAGTGTTCCAGGAGGTGGTGGGTTTTCGCCTGGCAAGCGTTCTCCCTATAAAAGCCACAAATGTCCGCTTAACAACACTGCAACGTGGCGGATGTGACTCGCCACAAAATAAAGTCACAGCCAAGCATTTCACACTGACGCAGTCCTCAGCCTTCTACATCGAACCTGTGCAACTAATTCTGCTATGAAGAATGCTTTGTTGGAGCACAGGTCATCTCCGTCTCGTAATGGTCATTGGTTGCAAAAAGCCTTGTTTAGGCTCCTGTGCTCACGGATCACTACCTGGCGAAATTACCCCCAACTTGTGTTTTGACGGATTTTTGCGCGCCACAGCGCCATAATGTCCCTGGGTCTGACTATTACCTGACAGTATGCTCACTCATACGGACAACATCTTTTCTTTTATAACTTTCATTAAAACGAAATGTTTTAACATTCCACAGAAGCTATGCTTGCATGCATATTTGATCACGCCTTTACAGGCGTGTCTCATTTTACCGAGAATATACTATTTATTTATTTATTTATTTACTTGAGTCCTCTTAAGGACAATCCCGCCTTACGGCTGCACTATGGATTAAAGACTCGCCATTGGACAGAAGAGCATACTGTCTACGATCAAAGTGAGTACAGGTTTTATGGAACAAACGGTTACAGATATCGCACTGCATGCCCCCGGACGAATCTATAACAGCTTCAGGGCACCCCTCTTTACCACACATGACCACAGAGTTGTCGGAAAGAAAACGCTGCGATTAAGCAGCGCTTGACAACCATCGTGACGGAGAGGGTTCAGAGAAAGAACTGAATGTGATAGATAAGCAGCAAAGATGTGAGCCGGTTTACGATGACAACCTAAGCAATCGATCAGTGCACCAGTAGGAAAGACCAAGTGGGACACGGGTGTATTGGAATGGACTCACCAAGTCACAAAGCCGAAATGGACTCCAAGGACATAGCTAGAGAATCTTTGCGAGAGAGCAGACACCAATCCAAGGATAACTGAAGATCCACTGATCAGTTCAGCCACAGTGAACAGATCCCAAGAAGTGAAGCAAGTAATGCCGCCTTTGACGAATAGAAAACAGCGCACAAGAGGCGAGGGGTAGCTGGATAGCGTCCAGTGGTCAAAAGACAGGTAATGATCCAAGGACACGGTGACAACAAAAGAACAAAGCCCAAGATTACTCTCAGGAAATTTCGCCAAAAGCAAGTTTCCAGCGATATGTTTGATGCAAAGATCAGTGACAGAACAGATTACGATAAAGTGGGCACTTCTTAGCCCTTTTAGACCACACTGCGATGGACTGATCAATTATCCTCCTCAGTGTTCACAAAAACACTTTGCAATAAAAGGCAATTACAGTAAATCCTTCTTTGCCAAATGAGGAACGGCACACAAGGGGCAAGCATTAGTATCCTACAAAGTTAATTTCAATGACAAAACAGCAAGAGCGGGATTTTTCAAAAATTCCAAACCACGGAGTCCGGACCGCCCGTTAAAGGAATCTGTCTTGATGACGGCGATCAAATAATTGATGGAACAGAAAAAAGATTTCACACTCGCTTTCTAGAATACCCTTGCAAGCTAAATTTGATGGTACAGACTTCCAACTAGGAGATTTTTCAAAATTTCAAACTCATCTGTCGCGTCGAGTTATAGATCGCTGGAGTGAGCTTCCAGATCAGGTGGTTAGGGAACCGCCGGTTAAGCGTTTTGCGCGCCAGCTCGATGCTCTTGGGTAGAAACACCAAAACTTTCCTTTTCCCAACGGACTCACCTTCACTATTCAGTCCATTTTTAATGAGTCAAATATCTTGGTATTCTCCTCGTCGCCCAACCACCAACTGCAATATTTTCTCACTTACTTCCTACAGCTACTGCAGATAGCGAACTAACATCAACGGCTTCATCTCGTCATCCGTAAATCTAGTAGACCCCAAGTGTTCTTTCTCACTTCTACTTATAAATGTTAGGTCCCAAAACAATAAAATGCATATCCTGCGTTCTCTGTCTGTCCTCGCCGATCCTGATGCAATATTTGTCTCGGAGACATGGTTTTCCCCTTATGCTTCAGAGGAGGACTACTCATTTCCTGACCATTAGCTGTTTATGCAATCTCGTGTGCATAAACGTGGACGCCGGTGCTCTAATTATGTTAAAAATAATTACCCAGCAAAAACGCCTGAAGCCATGAACGCGGATGAGGCGATGGATTCAGTATGGATAACTGCTGATACCCTGTGATCGACGGTATTATTTGAGTGTGTTTGTAGACCACCTGATACCTCAGTTAAGAGTGACAAGGCACTTGTATAGGCTCGTGCGCAAGCATCAACGTTTTCATGCGAATACAAACTGGTTGCAGAAGATTACAACCTGCCCAAGTTAAACTGGTTCTCACCTGGTTGAACAACGAAGTATGCTGCCTTACCGGCATGTATCAAGTTAGACGGCTGGACGCAACATTTATCTGCTCCAACCAGGGCGGAACATATTCTTCACCTAATGTTTACTCTAGGAATCCCATCAACGCGAGTGGCGGTCAGCCGGGAGTTTCCGGGTAGTGATTACAGTTTAGTGCATTGCTCGGTTTACTTAAAGCAACATAATGCCCACCCAAAGGAAACAGACGCAGTCGTAGTATACCGCCCGATGCAACTCGTCAACTGGACACCTTTGCTGTACTCGTCCGATCAAGAAATTGGAATGAATTCTTTATGTTTGATTCTGTGGATCGCTCGGCTGAGCTGTTTTATGAGGAAATACTTCACTGTCTCGACTCGCTAGCTCCCTTGTCACATTTAATAAGGCACGCATCTAACAGTGTGGCCCAAACCAAGATACATAACAGAATGCGTCAGCTTAGACGATCCTATTATAAAACCTTCAATTATGCCCACATCATGAGAGTGAACGAGATTGCACATTCGTCTTCCGCCAGACCTATGCAGCAGCAAACCAAGCAAGAAATAGCCGCACTAAATAGTGCGAACAAAGCTAAGAGTCTCAGTTGGCTGCAGCGTTCTCGAACCCCTAACTTTGGACGAAAGATCTCCACTCTAAAGATCAGTCCCAACGAAAAGTCTAGTTACCCAGGCATTTTATGTGATGCCTTCAGCTCACATTTTAAAGAATCGCAGTGTTTTTGAAATAAGTTCAACCTTTCAGGCCCTGAAGGTACCCGGTAGCCAGTCCCTGTCCGTTGTACAGTTTGGCCAAAGCAGTGTCCGTTCCGCGATCTCAACTACCATGCCATCCTGGGACTCTGGTCCAGACGGAATCCCGCCCAGTCTACTTAAGGATGGTGGTGAAGATATCCCTATGCTTCTTTTGCAACTCTTTAGGTTATCCATGCAAAAAGTTCAATGCCAGACTGCTTGGAAACATTCTATTATAGTGCCAAGGCGTAAGGGCGGAAGCCTACAGGAAGTTGGTAACTATCGCCCTATTAACCACACTTCTATTATCTCGCGCGTGATGGAGAAGCTGATATTGAAAGCCTTCCTGACTCCCCTTTATGCAGACGAGCACATAACTGGATCTCAACACGGGTTTCTAAGTGCTCGGTCTTGTGCAACCTGTCAGCTGGACTTCCTCAATTTGGTCACCGAGGCCATTGACTCTAATCAATCAGTTGTCATTCTTTACCTTGATATGCAAAAAGCCTTCGACGAGGTACCACACATGCGCCTGATGCATTAGGTAAAGGCTTATGGGGTAGACGGTCCTTACTTAGACTGGCTGGGTTCCTATCTAATAGAACGTACGCAGTCTGTTAAGGTTGAACAAACTATATCAGCCCCACGGCCGTCCCAATTGGCGTGGTGCAGGGGAGCGTACTTGGCCCAACCCTATTTTTGATTTTATCAATGACATTTGCAGGAGATAGCAACACGGTCGCTCCTTCATCTTTGCTGACGACGCCAAATTTGCCTACGTCTTTCCTCCTGGTCATGAACTATCCGCAACTACAATTATCCGTGCGGATCTTAAAGCACTTGAAAAGGGGTGCAAACACTGGCAAATGACCTTCGCCGCTCAAAAATCTAACGTCATGACCCACAGATTCCCTATACCTGCTGGGTCCCTAACAATAAACGGCAGCATTATCAAACAGAATGCCATGAAAACAGATTTGGGCTAGCGTTACTCCATGAGCCTCAACGTTGCAGAGCATGTTCATTATCAAGTGGTAAAAGTAAGGGGCTTATCGCTCCACATACGCCGTTACATAAAACCGCAGATGCAAGGCTAGAACTTTATAAGAGTCACGTCAGGCCACATCTAGAATATTGCTCTTTTATATGCAGCAACCTACGGAAGTCGGACCGTGTTCTGCTTGAAAGAGCTCAGCGACGCTTTACGAAGATGTTGACTCCACCGCAGCAACGCTGAATTACCGACAAAGGTGTGAACACCTTAAAATTCAGCCCCTATGGCAAAGGCGCATTATGCTTAACATGTGCTTCTTACATAAGCTAATTCATAGAAAGCTGCACAGTAACATCACTTGTCTTAAACTAAGGAGCGCGTCTGAATCAAGACTCCGAAACA
Source organism: Dicrocoelium dendriticum (assembly GCA_944474145.2). Taxonomy (NCBI): domain Eukaryota; kingdom Metazoa; phylum Platyhelminthes; class Trematoda; order Plagiorchiida; family Dicrocoeliidae; genus Dicrocoelium; species Dicrocoelium dendriticum. The sequence goes on from OX104070.1 coordinate 27,499,674, forward strand.
AGGGCCATTCCATTACTCCGCTAAAGGCAAAGGAGAGACTGCGGTCTCGTTTCTTCTTAGTTGTGTACATGAACATATGGAACAGGCTGCCTTCCAGAATAAGAGAAATCCGAAACTTGCAGGTATTTAGGAAGGAGATACAAAGCTTCCTATGTTTGGGCAAGATGCAAAGCACCTTCCATGCCTGCGATTCTCAAGACCACTTCTTTGAAACTGGCCCTGATGAATCTTGAGGACGCCCACGATGTAGTGCATGACCTCCGAGCACCTTGAGCTCACAACTCATCCACACTCATTGTCGTTACCGTCTTAGCACCTAAGAGACTTTAGCGGTATCCGTCGCACATATTTTCTAGGGTTTAAGAATAGCGAACCGAATACAAGATGCTTTTATTCTTCAACGATCTCTTCCTAACCTACGGACAATCCCGCCTTACGACTGCACTATGGAAAGAGTAGACGCCAGTACAAAAGCATCCGGTAAGGGATAAAAGGGGATAATCCCATGAATGGTCTCCAGCAGTGACCCTTGTTCTTTTACCTTATCCATTACCGCAAGCACAAGACCCAGAAGGTTTCAGTCGGATCAGTCGCACGCATCATACAGGTGCTAACATTAGAATTCTGAATGCAAGTGGTACTTAGCCATCACTGATTAGTTCCTGACGTGCTTCCACCCTCTCACTGACATGTTGATCCAAAGGCTGAATGGACCAATTGGTATCCACAACCCTCCGGCTTCTCTTTTTAATGGTCACTTTGTCAATGTTTAAAAATTTCAACAAAGGGTACAGCCTAGCCTACTGACTGACAGTTCGCAAATCCGTAGTTATTCCTAATATAGGGTATTGCAGGACAATGAAGAAACCACCGTGGAGGCGAATTTCAATACTTACATCTTACATATATCTTCATTCCTTGTCTTTAGCTCTACATTTATCACTTTCCAGCTTCTTGACCACTAGGTAGATGAAAAATATTGGGCTTATGACCATTGAGGTACTCCTAGTAAAGGCATCCTACCAGACCTGAGCCTTGCATAAGAGGTTGAAAGCGTTTGTTACTGCTGATGCACGTAAGTTTAGCATCAGAATTGTCCAAAACCGTCTTCAGATGAACCTTTATGTGCCTTCATAGATGTCGGTTGCTAGCTGGCCCTTATTGATGCTTTTTCATTAAGCCTAAGCACTAGCTACTCTACTCCGCCGTTTCCAACTACTATCAGTATGTAAACAGCAAAATAATATATATCTTTCATATTGTTGACGAAGCGAGCACTTTAAAAGTTTTAGGCCCAAGAATCAGACATTTCGCTCTGCACTCATCATCTCTTGGCCCCATATACTTAGCTATATCTGGTATACGTATGCCTTTCACTACTGGCAGTACTAGTAGACAGGCATAATGAAAACCAGCTCCTCTTCTTTAACGGCTTTTGATAGTACAACACTCGAGTTTCCAGATTCCATTTCACTGGCACGAAAGCTAACCAACGACAGGGAGGCCCCTGTCATACTGGCTGGCCGGACCACCAGAAACTTTCCATCACCACTTTCTTATCTTGGCCGCCCGTGTGTTATTTATCTTTTAGCTGGCTCCAAAGCCTACCATGGATTATGCGTAATGGCGGGTGAACGAACAGTTCCTACCGGTTTTTGTTACTTTTCTACTCCTGATTTACCTTATAGTTCTTTGCTTAGGGTGCTAGAACAGCTCTTGCCAGGAAACCCACAAAAGAAATAGCCGGTGTGACAGTAGGGTACTAGTTAACATTGCCACCTGGATGAACACCGCTTGCACTTGCTTCGGAACTTAAATTGGAGAGAAATAACTCGAAATTCATCAAAGAGCTGCAAAATAGTGTGCATCAACACCGGAGGCATAACAGTCCCTCAAATTCGAGCAAGCTCAATCACCAGAAGTAGAGTTGGTAATGCCCCACCAACGCAGACCAAAATGGATTTCACTCCCAAAAGCTAATTGCTACAGTTTACTAAATTTTCCCATACTTATTTCTATATTATTAGTGACAAGCTCCTCTAGCTCACTGATGTTGGAGACAGCCTCATGAATATAGAAAATCGGCTCTAAGGGATAATACTTGCGATGTTTATCTAAGAAATGTATGTATTTTCCAGGCCAAAATGTGCCAACTGATCCGAAAGGTCTCTTGTGTTACTCAAGTAGACCTGGCTCATACGGCCTTGCTATAAGCTTCAGAAACACTTAGAGGCTTAAAAATACTAAACTTTATATTCCTAGTTGTTTATGTGGCGCAGTAATCACCGAAAATTGTATGCCGAAATCTTCTAACCGCGGGTTAATTATAAGCTCTCCTGCATTCCCATGCAGCTATAATATTCCTTACTGGATTTGTAGCATTTTCGAGCAAAATTGTCGCTCATATGCGTATATTTGCCATGTATGCCTGCAAAGTTTACTTTTCGGCCACCTACGCAGTCCTTAGTTATCGCAGAGTATTACGGGCTAATAAAATCATTTCTGGATAGCTAGGCCCATTTAGAACATGTACAGCTTCGCTACCTTTTACATTTTCTTTTCTTTTTTCCGCTATCTGCTTGCAAAGCAGAAAGCCATTTTAGCGAAAAAGGAAAAATGGCCGTATTCGTAGACCATCATTCAATTGCGAATAACTCGCAAACTACTGCACTTATTGCATTGTTTTTACTTCCAACATATTCATCGATTAAAACTTGTCCAGAGCAGTCTATTTTGTGCTACTTTGTGCAGTATTCTAGCCTTAGAAAAGGTTTTTCTTTTGCTGAGATTTACTCAGGTTGAAATTTTGCGCCAGAAAGCAATATCAGCGCAAGAAAAGTTTGGTTATACTTTTTGTTAATTTGTATTTTTCTAGTGAAGCACGCCGCCTTAGTATATCTCTTAACAAAACCTTTTTATTTTTATCTGCTTTTCTCGAAAGTATTTTTTAACTTTTTTATCCCTTATAATTCCGCTGCTCTCAGTTCTTCCATGTGCGCACCAACAACTGTGCCGACTGGACGGACCAAAAGTGTCCAATGAATTTAAAGTGAACTTGTTGTGAATTGGATCCTGTTCCAAAGAAGAAAGGCGCAACTACACCTCTGCGCAGCTTTCACAACAAAAGCACAAGGAGCCCAATATTGCCCGAAGAAACCAGAAAATATTCAAGGTGGGCGCCTGCGACCCCAGCAGCTGCATACCAAACAAAGCCAAAGCATTTGTACTTGCCAACGCGGAACATATAATTGTACTTCGCCTACTTTAATGCAAGAGCATCATATTAATGTAAAGATTGATCTGAACCCTTAAGGGTGCAGCCTCTAGCCGGTCTAGAAACATTCCTGTTTATTTATTTATTCATTAAATTTGAAGGTGAAAACTTCCAGATAAGAGATTTTTCAAAATATCGAACTCGTCTGTCGCGCCGAGTTATAGATCGCTGGAATGAGCTTCCAGATCAGGTGGTTAGGGAGCCGGCGGTTAAGCGTTTTGCGGGTCAGTTCGATGCTCTTGGGTAGAAACACCAAACCTTTCCTTTTCCTAACGGACTCCCCCTTACTTTTCAGTCCATTTTTACTGAGTCAAATATCTTGGGATTCTATTTGCTTAGCCCTTAACTTTCTATCCTTGCCTTGTGAGTTTTCTTTTATCTCTTGCTTACTTCACGTAACCGGCCTAACAGGGACTGCCAGGGCAGGATACAAGTTCAAGTTCAGTTGGGACTGGAGCGATAGGATAATCCCGTGAATGTTCCTTCTTTTGAGCATCGTCGGATCAGGAATTGATAGGTCTGCTTAAGATGTTGAAAAGCCTAAAACAAAATCCGCATCACACCCTGCTCAACCAATTACTGCCCACATTTTCCTGCCCAACAGCCCCTGCCAGGCAGGTTTATGTGATGTAAAAGGATGAAGAGCAAGCTAAGAAAAAAAGAGAAGGAATATCAGCTTAATAATGATAATACCAAGATATAAGAAGTAATTAAAGAAGGGAAATTTGGAGATACAAGTCTTTTAGGGAAAGGAAAAGGTTTGGTACTGCCACCCAATAGCATCTAACTGACGCACGAAATACACTACCATAGACTCCCTGACGACGTGCTCCGGAAACAAGTTTTAACGTTCAATAACCAGGTGCAACAAGCGAGTTTCCGTCCTAACCCGGTCAGAACGCAGTTTGTGCAGCTTCGACAGGTGACTTTGGAGACTAGGCAGCTTGGCGGGACTAACTAGCCAGGACAAGTCTGGACCGACCTTACCTGTTAAGGTACGGTAAGTGAGGATCATATCTCCGCTAATTCTGCGGTAGTGCATTGAGTACATACCCAAGCTAAGCAAACGTTCGGGATACGTTGGCCCCGTAATCCCTGCACTAACCTTGTACCCACTCGCAAAACCCTCTCAAGTTCCATTTTGTCCCTTACAAGACAAGGTGAACAAGCCTGGATACAGTACTCTGAGTGGGGTCGCACCAAAGCTGAGAACAACTTCCCAAAAATATTGGCCGTTAGGACACAGAAGGAGCGGCGAATAAACCACATCACCCGGAACCCTTTACAAGCAGCCTTCCTTCAATTGTCCCCAGAGTGAAGCACTGAGGTGTGGGTGATACCTAGATCAACCTGCTTAGGGACAACCGGGAGTTCACTTCCACCAACCACATAGCACGTGGGAAGGCTAGCACCTCCAATGCGGAAGACAGAACATTTCGCCTGGTTTATGGGCATCAACCACAAGGTTAATGCTGATGATGCGTCAGCTGTACGCCGTAACGGCGTTTTGCTGCCGCGCGATCACCACCAGTCGCGCGCAGGCTAAGTTTACCGCGAGGACGCCCACCCCTACGCGCATTCGAACCGGTGACCTTATGGTTGCAAACCAAATGCGCAAACCACGCTGCCCCTGGCCAAAACTATAACGTTGACCAATCTCAGAGTCTATCCAAGGCACTCTGAAGTGTCTCAGAGCTACCAGGGATATCCACAATATTCCAGGGCTTGAGGTCATCAGCAAACAAGAGCGACGGTACTTCTAGCTCCTGGGGTAGGTCGTTGACATAAACTGCGAAAAGCAACGGCCCTAGAACCGAGCCCTGCGGAACGCCACTAAGAACAGCTTTTCTAGGCGAAAGGCTACGCCCCACGCGTACACACTGTTCTCTCCCCTCTAGGAAAGCAGTGACCCATTTAAGGGCGGCTCCAAAAATCCCATACGATCTCAACTTCAATGAGAGTCGTTGATGTGTGGCGGTATCAAAGGCTTTCGAGAAGTCAACGAAAAGCACATCGATAGCGTGACCATTGTCTACTGCCTCAACCCAGCTTTCACGAGCTACAAGTAAAGTTACCAGACATGAAAATCCCTTTCGGAATCCGTGCTGTGCCGCACTGAGAAGGTTAAACTAAATCAGGTGATTCTCCACTGAATTCCTGGCCAAACTTCGAACAACTTAACTACTACGCTAGTTAAGCTGACAGGCCGGTAGTTCGCAGGCGGAACTCCGTCACCGCCCTTAAAATTCTGACAGACGACTGCCTTCTTCCATTCCGAAGGTAAGGCACAGCCGTGGAGTGACATTGCAAACATGCATGTCAGAGGTCCACTTAGCTCAGTGGCCAATTCACGCATCAGCTTCGGATGAATTGAATCAGAGCTAGAAGCTTTGGAAGGATTTAGCCCTTGCAATAGCCCGAAGACTTGTGTTTCCGTTATGCTGATTTCAGTTAAGCAAGAATCCTCCGGTACTTTTGTGACCAGCTCAAGCCGAGGTAGAGAGGCCTCATGAGAAAAGACACCAGTACACTGTTCGCTAAGTATACAAGCATTAGCGTAGTCAGTATGCGCATGGGTCCCGTCTGCTCGCAGTAAAGCCAATATAGACGAGTTTGTACCGCTGCGTCCCTTTAGGTAAGCAAAGAACTTCTTTGGATTTGTTACGCCTGCGTTAGCCAAATCCTCCTCGTACTGAAGACGAAGGGTTCTAAGAAGTTGCTTACATTTATTTCTACCCGCTCGGTAGCTATCGTAGGTGCTGGTTGATGAAGCCGTTTGGTAAGTTCGCCAGCACTTAGAGCGCTTCCTGAGCAGGTATTTACCCGCATGATATATCCGAGGAGGCTGTGCCCGTGTCACCCGTCTCTTATTGAGGGGGATGTGGGGAGCAGAGATCTCGGTGACGTATGCCTTAAATTTCTCCCAGGCGGTCTCAACGGTGTCAGCCACGGTGATCGCACAACGCAAAACTGAAGCTTTGTCCCGCATTGAGTTGAAGTCAGCCCGCCAAATATTTGGACATGTCTCAGCGGTAGCTTGATGACACTTAGAGCACACCGAAAGGATATGCAGACATGGTCACTGGCTCCTAGAGGACAGTCGTAAGTAATATCACTTACGAATGCGTGTGACTTCGCAAAAATCAGATCCAAGGTAGACGAAATTTGGTTGCCCATATTTCTAGATAGGAGGTCCACGAACTGATGCAAAGGCAGTTGCAATGTTAGCTTGAGGTGATCCGAAACGAAAGTGCCCACCGTCGAACTGCAAGCTAGATCAGCCCAGCAGACTTAGGGAGGTTGAAGTCACCCAGTAGTAAGCACCTATTGACAGCCTGAGGACGATTAAATTCAATAGCCTCTCTGGGGATACTTCCAGGACTTAGATATATCACCACAACTGTAAACTGAGCAGAGAAAATGCAAACAATTTTCAACATGGCTTCAACAGTTTGATCCGGCTACTGGAACATACAGGTTCTCAACACATCAAGTTTACAACGCACGTAAAGTGCGACGCCCCCACCTTGGCGGAAAACGGAACGATCATGCCTAGGCAGTGTGTAGCCAGGTACATATACTTCACCATCTGTGATATCCGGGGACAGCCACGTTTCGGTGAGAGCAAGTATGTCGGGACGAGATTTGTATACAAGTAGACCCACCTCGTGTACCTTGCTCCTTAGACTACGCATATTACCCGAAGGAACACGGCACGACCAGCCCTGGATCGTACGCTACCAGGAAGGGGTCTGGTATGGCAGAATTTGACTACTGGATGACCACCTGAAAACCCACAAGACGAAGGCCTTGCTTACCAGCCGCCCGCCTGCTCTTGAGGCTTTTGACGGTTTCCTTTAACTTCAGTCGATCTGCCAGTAGGAGGTCCGGCTAAACGCTGGCAATACTACCCTTGAATTTAAATGCAAAGCGGATTAACGCCTTGCGGTTCTCCGGGTTTGAGAGGACTACACGAAGTAGTCGGGGTCGCGGATTTGGTGTATCTACAGGGACATTCCCAAATCTGGTTAGCTTCCTGATAATGACACCGGGGAAACCAGGTGGAAGCATCTTGTTGACACAGAGCTTGAACCACTGGAGGTCATTCAGCGTGCGTTCCTTAGGAAGAGCCGCCGCGGATTCAGCAACGTTACGAAAGATAACTCTACTATCACCTCGACGAGGCGTATTCAATCCAGGAGTCTTCGACTTAACCCCAGTTGCGACCGGTTTGGCAGGTGACACGGAGCGTTTATTCTCCAAGCCAGCTGGAGTAATTGAGGTTGAAGCTTTGAGTTCCACCTCTAACTCCCTCACCTATCTATTGTTTTCAGACTATGCGGGTTTGGTCGAAGTCGACACGACGCTTTGCTTCGCCAATAGAACTGGGGTGATTGGAGTTAGAGCTTTGTGCTTCACCCCCAGTACCTTAATGGTTTCAGTACCTTCAGGCTTTGAGGGACCCTTACGGACTTTCCTAGCCCTCTTCCTCTTGCTTTTATTGGGCACAGGGGCTATAAGTTCGGTCTCGCTTTGGACGGCTTTTAGTACGAGATCAGAGGTCTCTTTAGAGGCATTCTGGACCGCTGGGACACACGACACGCTAACCATCACTTCAGTCGGATTTTCATCGACAGCAATTAAGGTTAGTTGCGCGTTTTCCTCCAATGAGCCGACATCAATGGATTCCCATTTTCCTCATCAGTAACTCCACTTTCCGATCAAGAGCTGTGACGAAAGACCACAACTGCTGGTTACTGTAGCAACCCAAAAGATATTTCTTATGTTATGTACACTTTTGTTACTCAATCATGCAATATTCGTTTCCGCTTTAATGCCGACTCTACAGCCATTCCGACCTATATCCGGCCCACCACTTGTCTCCACGGTGAGTTCCGACACTGAAGTACGCTCTTGTCGCTTCATTCGCTTTTCGTTCTATTGTAGTCTTTCTCGAATAAAATCAGTTGTGTCCGTTCTTCTGGTTTTCTGTTATGCCCACCAGGGCGTGAACACTCTGGGACTAGTATAGCCTAGTCCTACAATTTAACGACCCCGATTCGAACGCGCGAATTTTCAAATTTTTTGGTCGTTTTGTTTTCGGTGAGTTCGTTCCGAGTCGTTTTTCCTTAATCCCTGGTGGATTATTTACCGTCCATTTTGTTTTTAACACCACTCGTATTATTCATATAATATGTATGATGCCGAGGTAAAACCCGGATCGGGCAGCAACATGAATGTGCTCACCTTGGCTATTCCGGATTTTATGGCACACAAGCCCAGCGCCTGGTTCGCCATTTTTTAAATAGAGTTAGAGAACAGAGGGATCTCTTCCGACCAAGCTAAATGCAACCAACTCGCCCCACGCCTTCCGCAACAGGTGTGACACTGGTTGAAAATGTACTGCTTTATTCATCGAAAGACGGTAAAAACCAAGCAGTGAAGCAATTGACCATAAAGGAGTCGCAACCCAGCGCTCGTGCTCAATTAGAGCAACTTATTCATAGCACTAAGCTAGGCAATCACAAGCCGTCAGTTTTGCTCCGTGATATTCAGCAGATAGCTGGCTCTTCGTACATGAGTGAGGAAGATTTAAAAGAACTAGGGCTCTCATGCCTACCTGATCCCCTTCCTTTAATGCTCGTAGAGTACCCAGATTGATCACTCAAAGAGCTGGCCATAACCGCAGACGCAGTCTTTGAGAGAATCCCTCAGCACGTGAAGGCATCCAGTAACATTTTCGCCACATTAACTGATCAAGACTTGAATACAAAAAGTGTACGCGCAAGCAAACTCCGGAGACGAAGCGATAGCCGCGCTTTGCCGTGAACTAGCAACAATGCAGTTAAAAAGACAAAGCTTACTAAGACCGAACACCAACCACGAAATAGCCACCATTCATCACGGCGCCTATCAGACCCGACATCCACCGTACAGATCCAGGCCACCACGCAGACGCAGTCCATCACCCACTCGCAGCCGAGGCCGAAATGCCTAGTTAATGGATTCTTTGTGTTGGTATCATCGAAAGTATGGTGACAATGCAGACACGGAAGTGTTGCGACAAAGTGGGATGTATGCAGTCGACTGCATACTTTTGCTGAGGCACCTGAGGTGGCTCGGTCATATGTGGCGTATGGATTCGACTCGGATACCAAAACAACTATTATACGGTCAGCTGAGTATAAGGAAGCGGCATGCGGGGAAACCAAAGTTACGTTACAAGGACATGATCAAAGTAAGTCTCTCACGTCCTGATCTTGATTGCACATCATTGGAATTGAAGGCGGTTGATTGGCGTGCATGGCGCGATTAAATCACGAAGGCAGTTGCTGAAGTGCGGAAGAAAGCCCTCATGCATGCAGAGAAGAAGAGGCAAGTGCGGAAGCGGCAAGCACCGATGGGTTGTTCTCCATCGACATCAAGCGCATGGTGCTGTAGAACATGCGGTCGCGAGTGCTTGAGTCAGGCAGGCTTAGTGAGCCATGAGCCAGGCCACTCAGGAGTAGTACCGAAGCGACGACTGGTCCTGCAGAGAACATAGGCAGAACCGGCGCAGCGTTTGTAGGTACGCTGTATTCGCTTTACTAACCGCCTGATTGCATGCTAAGTCTATTTATTTCAGGTGGTGGGTTTTCAATTTTGCCCTAGTGCTTTCCTTTCTCAAATAAATATCTACCTGTACTCTTTTTCATTAACTTGCACACGTAGCTTAAGCCAATGGTAGTTAATTTCGATAACATTTTTGTGTTCGTGGCAGTTCCGTAAAGTAAAATTCCTGACCACGTGAACTTACCTAGTATTCATTTGTAAACATCTTATATCATATGCTCATTAATTTAAGAGTTTTGTCACGTTTCTGTATGCAGTACTCGAGCTAGTTTATTTGTTATTTTGCTTTCAAGTTATTGGCTGTTGCTTGATATCCCCGGTGTGGCTGCGCTTGATGTGCATGTTGACAAGGTGCCTACCTGTCTATTACCCACTACGTCGTCCATCTGGCTCAAGGAGACAGTTGGTCGTTGCTGGAGGGGACAGGGTACACGGTCTTTGAGGCCGCGTTGGGATCAAAGAGTGGTTCCATGCACTTAGCGTGGAGCGGACTACGGTCCAGCCACCGCCTTTTGTGCACTTGATTCCCCAAATACAGCGTGCGTGTGTTTGCTGTTAAGGAGTGTGGGCCGGCTCCGTTGATGGAACGTGGCTCCCATCCGCTTGCCTCCCTGTCTTATTCCTTCGGATTTACACTGGATATGGGGTGTGTGGTTGGAGCTGTGGGTGGTGCAGCACAAGCCACCCATGGTCCCCACGTAGGCGCAGGCGTCATGTGGCTGGCCACAGTGACAGGCAAATCCGAAACCGGACGTTGCCAACCATGGTGACAATAGTCGATGTTGCCGTTCACCGTGCGCCAAGCGTGGTGTAGTGGTACAGGGAAACTAGTTCTCCGGCACCTGAATGCCGCCCACGCGTCCGGCAGCGACAAAACAGACTGTCTGTTTTACGTCAAGGATAGGCGTTCCCGCCTCACTTTTCTTATCGACACGGGAGCCGAAGTGAGCGTTATCCCTCCGAAGCCCATGTACAACCTAAGGACAGCCAACGGTTCTCCGATAGCTTCATACGGTCAGCGCATGATGAACCTAGATTTAGACCCCTGCAGAGACTTCCACTAGGTTTTCGCGGTTGCGTCGGTACCTTTCGCAATTATCGGCATCGACTTCCTCCGACATTTTGGGCTGTTTGTTTATTCTGGTCACCACAGATTTTGCACGACCGTACAAAACTAGGTGTTGATGGCGTCCTTTCAGACGCCCTATAATCAGCCTTGTTTTACGGATCGCAGACGCACCGTCCGACTACTTGAGCCTCCTCTCCGAACACCCACGACCGGTTTGACCGGCTGCAGAGCTTCCACCAGTCACGACAGAGGTCGCTCACCACAAAGTCACGCGCGGTCAACCAGTTAGTGCACGGCAAAGACGGCTTGCTCCAGACAAACTACGTGCGGCATGAGTCGAGTTCGACCACATGCTTTAGCTCGGTATCGTCAGACCGTCTAAGAGTCCACGGGAGTCGCCTCTGCACGTAATCCCGAAGAAGGTCATGGGGGCTGGCGTCCTTGCGGCGACTATCGAATCTTGAATACGGTTACCACACCCGATCGCTATCCGATCCGACACGTAGTGGATCTCACAGCCAGTCTGGCGGGTAAAAGTATCTTCAGCAAAATCGACTTGGCACGCGCATACAACCAAATCCCGGTAGCCGAAGCGGACATGGCTAAAACTGCCGTGACGACTCCATTTAGTTTGTTCGAATTCCTGCGCATGCCATTTGGCCTAAAGAATGCCGCGCAAACTTTTCAGCGCTTCATCGACCAAGTTTGTCGCGGCTTAGACTTCGCTTGCGCTTATCTCGATGACATTTAAATCGCGAGCTCTTCACGAGAACAGCACATGCGCCACGTAGGCACACTTTTTGATCGTTTATCTCAACACGGGGTGACGATCGACGCAGAAAAGTGTTCGTTTGGTGTCGACGAAGTAAACTTCCTCGGCCATCGTATCTCCTCTGCAAGCGTCGTGCCACTGCAGGATAAAATTCAAGCCATCCTCGATTACCCCGAGCCTCATTCTTTCAAACAGCTTAGGCGTTTTGATGGGCTTGTCAACTTTTACCGACGATTTATACCCAATTGCGCCTCGCTGATGCAACCCCTCACGGACCTTCTCCGAGGGAAACTCAAGAAATTCAAATTTCCTGCCGCAGCACGCGCTGCTTTTAAGTCGCTGAAAGAGGCTATCGCCAACCTAGCTTCTATAGCACATCACGATCCGGCCGCCCCACTGTCCCTCAGTACTGACGCCTCGGACGTGGTAGTCGGCGCTGTTTTGCAGCAACAAGTAGCCGACATGTGGCAGCCCTTAGCGTTTTTCTCCAAACGCCTCAATTTACCGAATCTCGCTACAGCACGTTCGGTAGAAAGCTACTTGTCATGTACCTAGCCATAGGTCACTTTCGACACGTCTTAGAAGGCCGCTCCTTTGCCGTCTTCACTGACCACAAACCCCTGAGTTACGTGCTCGGCTCGATTACCACCGATACTCTCCTAGCTAGTCGCGCCACCTTGACTATATCGCTCAGTTCACGACCGATATACGGCATGTCTCAGGTGTGCACAACGCCGTCGCCGATGCACTTTCCCGAATCCAAGCTATCTTCGCTGACGCTGGCACTGCTATCGACTTGACAGCCATGGCCACAGCGCAACTCAACGATCCTGAGGTTGATCTACTACGCAGGTCTCCCTCATTGGACATACGACCCGTTCCGCTGACACCATCAGACGGCACCATACTTTGCGATTTACCTCTGGGCACGCCGCGCCCAGTCGTCCCACATGCGTTTCGACAGACCGCGTTCCACACGTTGCAAGGATTGTATCATCCAGGCGTTTGTGCATCGGTTAAACTCGTAACCGCACGATTCACTGGGCGCAATGTTAATCGGGACGTCCGTACTTGGGCAGCTGCTTGCCTTCAGTGTCAACGCGCAAAGGTGCACAGGCGCAGGAGAAGCCCATTAGACACCTTTCCGACGCCAGGCGCACGTTTTCATCACGTGCACGTCGACCTCGTAGGTCCTCTTCTGCCTTCGGAAGGTTATGTGTATCTACTGACCTGTGTCGATCGGTTCACTAGGTGGCCGGAAGCTATTCCCATACCCTATTGCTCTTTAGAAACTGTAGGGAAAGCTTTTCTGGAGCGCTGGGTAGCTCAATACGGCTGTCCTGTCATCGTGACCAGCGATCGAGGGTCACCTTTCTCGTCAACCTTTGCCACCTTGCTTATGGATTTAGGCTCTCGCCACGTTCAGACGACGGCGTATCATCCGGCCGCTAACGGCATGGTGGAGCGTTTTCACCGTCAGTGGAAGGCAGCGCTACTTGCGCACGCAGATCCTTCATGGTCTGAAACACTTTCACTCGTTCTCTTAGACTTAAGAAACATGGTTAAAACCGATTTTGAAGCCACCCCAGCGCAGCTAGTTTACGGCTGAACGCTGCGGTTGCCCGGACAGCTGGTAGCACCAGCCCCTACTTCCACTTTTGACTACGAAGTTACACCGATCGATTGGCTCCGCAGATGCGTGAACTACGTCCACCCGCTCCTCGGTAGCAGAAGACACCAGACACCGAGAAGCTAGTTACGTGTTCACACGTCCTTCGCGCAGACGGTGTTCGCCAGCCTCTTCAGTCGCCGTACATAGGACCTTTCAAAGTGCTACACTGCGCGAATAAAACCTACACTATTGACCGCGGTGGTCGACGCGAAGTCGTCACCATCGACCGTCTAAAGCCCGACTTTATGGAAGAAACCACCTCGCCTACTTCGTCTAGCAGTGCTTTGTGCGACGTCACAACTCACCGCACCAGCTTTCAGCATTCTAGTGCAGTTCAACCGGACCACGATCTCGGTCTACAAGCTTCAGTCTTCCCGACATCTCCAGAATCTAGCCCGCCGCCTCCCACGACCAATCGCCGTGGTCGGGAGGAGCGTAAGCCCGTTCGTTTCTCCGACTGTGCAGTGTAAATACGTTTAACTTTGTAGATATTGTATATATTTGCCACGTTTTTAGTCGATTAACGTTTTGAAAACAGACAAAAATAGCAATATCAATATAGCAGAGGTTGAGGTTCTGTCGGCCCTTTTCTGGACTATCCAGTTTTTTAGTCCTACAAGCCCGCTCCAACGGCTCGCCGAAATGCACCCTGGCCTGCAATCAATAAATAATAAAGACCGGACGACACAGCGGATCCTAACTGTCGGCTACATTTATTTCCGAACACGAACAGACACTTCTTTGCATGCGAAAACCATTTGGGAACTTCGAACCACAACCACTTAATTTTGCATGCTTCTTCGCTCAGCCTTCTAGGTGGGGAGCTCTGTAGCAACCCAAAGATATTTCTTATGTTATGTACACTTTTGTTACTCAATCATACAATATTGGTTTCTGTTTTATTGCCGACTCTACGGCCATTCTGACCTATATCCGGCTCACCACTTGTCTCCACGGTGAGTTCCGACACTGACGTACGCTCTCGTCGCTTTATTCGCTTTTCGTTCTAATGTAGCCTTTCTGGAATACAATCAGTTGTATCCGTTCTTCTGGTTTTCTGGTATCCCCACCACAGCGAGAACAACCTCGGACTAGTATGGACTAATCCTACATTACCCAGCCCGACGTTGCTCGATGTCTCCTCAGTGACCACAAGACGCGTAGATCGACAGCGACGGCATAGAAGACAATTGAACAGCATGCTATCGCTAGTCGAAGCATTGCGTACTGATCATGGCTCAAATCGGTACAGATCTCATGGTACCAGCAGTTGCATACATAGCACTGCATGCCACCAGGCTCGTCCGTCACGGGCTTTGTGTAGCTCACGCTGCCGCATACAGCATTAGATTCGCTGATCAACGCAGCCGAAGACACATTAGCGCCGGTATGCAGTGAATCCGACCTCACGCTTTCAAAAAGTGTGAAACATGTATCAAAACGTAAAACCGACAAGCTGTTACCTGCAGAGCAGTCAACAAAAACAGTTACGGGTTAAAACAAGGTGCAAAACGGATTACAAAACACAAAAATACCGGGAAAATAGCCAGAGGCTAAACCCGAGAAAGATGGACGAAGTTTGGTAAGTACCCGAAAACGGGTACGACGTAATCCGGGAAAACGATGACCCAAAATTATTTGGATCAAGCGAAATTTGACAAAAGTCAAATATTTTTGCAGGACACTTGTAAACACTGTTCCGATACTGTCCGTTGGAAGTAAAAGCTCAAAAAGACAGCACGGGAGTGGCTAATTTTTGTACGGAAAAATTGGCCTGGACGGGCTTTGTGTTCCGGTACGCCAGGCTAAATGGTTATGCTTTCATAACTGGATACGAGAGATGTATATGTGTCGCTTAGTGCATAAGTATCTACAAGAAACGGCAGTTGATAAGATTCAATAGTGGTGAAACACGTTGTTTTAAATGGCGTTATTGGTAAGAGGTCTACTTGGTTATCGAGCGCCATGTTGGACGACATTGCTGTTTTTTGCCGTGTGGTCTGCGATCTCTATAAAAGCTGGAAGCAGTGGAAGAAGCTGTTCGCAACTTCCAAGTTGCGGCTACCTCTAGTATTTTCAAATATCGTCTGTTAACTGCGAAGCAACATGAGAAGCAAAGTAAGGAGATGGTCGCTGAAGGTTTTCCGTACCGGAATGTGCAATTTTGGTGCGTAAATTCGACAAGTGATGGAACAGTGTGGAAACGGTAAGTTATGTATATTGGAAAGTTGATCATTCATTTCACAGATTTTTTGCTTGCAGCTGTCGTTCCCGGTTCTCATTTAGTTTGAGAGGGCCACTGTATGAGCGGTGCAAAATCAACTTGCAGCACATCCATAGTTTTCAAAGTGCTCAGCCATGGCTGTATCCTAGCAACTGACGTTTGACTGCTGCTCAAGAGTCCGAGGTGTGTTCGTTGATGGACACATTTAAGGGAAGCCGTGAAATGCGGACTCATGTGTGGTGGACTTATGGATGACGGATGACGAAGGCAAACTTGTGACACATGTGAAGGCGGCACATGCACAAAACCGGCGGAGAGGTGTTTGAGGTGGTTCGTTTGTTGGAACCGCATGGCAAGTGCCGGGTGAATGGGAATGATGATCAAATAAGGTCGGTGTGTTTTGCGCCCTCAAGCATGGAAGGCTTGGTGCAGCAATACAATGAGGTGCTGTAGGCGGACGCGAAGCACCAAATCAACTGCGTGGGTACATTCTGTGGCATTGCATGTTGGTGGACGCAACTGGCGTTGCGATGTCCTTTTTCTACGCTTTATTGCAAAATGAGACATCGGACAGTTACAAGGAAGCGGTGGAAACGATGCTTGGAATGGTACCTGTCACATCCCGGGCACGGACGATAGTCATGGATAAATGTGCGGCTCAAGTGAGTGCGTTTCAATCTCTGTAGCCCCACGCGCCTCTGGTATTGTGTCGATTTCATGCGGTGCAAGACAGAGCTAGACTTTGCTTACACCTGCATGATGCGTCACCGGAGGAAAGGCCACTTCTACGTCAGTGGTTGCATCAAGTGATACATACCAGAAATGAGGAATATTTCGGTAAACTACTGCAGGCTATAGAGGTGCGAAATGCGGAATGCTATGAATACTTGATGCGCACTTGGTTACCGTTTTCGTCATCATGGGCGGCGCATCGGTTGCGGACTGTGTGCACATTTGATAGCTTCACAACAAACGGGGTGGAGACCGAGAACCGGCAGCTGATACGGAAAGTTATTGAGACGTCCACAGCACTTCTTCTTTTCACTGTGTTTGTGGATCGTGTGCGTAGAGTTATGGAACAGAAGCGGACGAAATTATCGAGAGGCCCGTGGATCCCTATGTTCCTCCGGTGAATGTATGCCGGCTCACCGGCCTACATGTACTGTTAACGCCGTAAATCCCAGGAGCAGTTCATTAAGCACTGGTCATCGGAGGATATAATGGGCTGTCGTCCTGCGGGTACGGTTATGACGATGGGATGCAAGCGGCGTTTCTGTAATCGTACATCCTTGGTAGGTAGTGACGGATGGGAATGTGAGTTTCAGAATCCTTGGCAGATGCCATGCGCACACATGTGTTCCATCGTTTGTGATCGGGGTACAGATGTAACTGTATTGGTTCAGGGTTGTCGGTGGTGTATACTTGATTCACCTGAGCCCATAGGTACCAATGATTTCACGGAGGCGGCTGAGCTGTGTGTCGCAAGCAGCATCCAGTTCACAGCCAGTCATTTTTGATCGGGCCGCGAAGTTTCGCACGGCGGATGTGGGGCTTGTGGAACTAAAACCCCACATCTGCACTATGCCAGCATCGAAATTTCAGACCATGATAACCTCGTTGAGGCCCTTGTGCGAGGTGTTGATGCAGGGAAATGGTGTGCGGTTGTTCTGCAAGACCAAGCGCTGCAAAGAATCTTTACCTTTGGATGACTAGGAGGACATGTTATCGTTGGTTGTGAAACAGAGGACGTCCTCGGTGGTTCCTTGTTGTCCTGTGGGAGGTAACTTAACGGAGAACACGGCAAGAGAAAACGGCACGACAATTATGATCAAAGACTTGAAGGCGCCTCAGATCTTCAGGCCGAAGGGGCCAAGTCTCATTCCCATAGAGCAGGACGGCCCTCACGGTGGCCTTGTATACACGGCCTCTCAGACGGAGGAAAATTCCCTTCTGTCGCCAAAGCTTCCACAGATTCAAGAAGGCAGCTCTGGCCTTTGTGATGCGTCAGCTGACTTCATTTTCTATGCGCCCATCGTTGCTGATGCAGTTGCCAAGATAACTGAATTGATCAACCACATCGAGTTCCTCGTTGGCAAGGGTCAAGCGGTCAGAAAGTGGCTGGCGGTCCTGAAGTAACACTTCGCCAATTGAAGGTGCGAAGTGCATACCAAATAATGAGACAACGCTAGACAGGTTATTCATGGTTGGTTGTGCCGCTGCAGTATCGTCGAAAAGCAAGCCGATATCGTTCGCATAATATAGATCAACTAACCTTTACCAGGCAGCACTTCAACGCCCATATAGTGAGATTCCCCAAGGGAACAGTCCATGATAGAATCCATGACGAAATTGAACCACAACAGGGAAATCGGACAGCATTGACGTACGCCACTTGTGGTCGGAAAGCTGTCCGATAGGCCACCGTAGACCCTGACGCGGTCTGTAGTGTGCGGGTATAGAGCACGAAGGATGTTCACATATTTCCTGGGAACACTTTCCGCGCAGTAATTTGACCAGGTTCGATTGATAGAATGAATCGAACGCACCTTTGAACTCGAGGAACACAGCTATTGTCGGTCTACTGGATGCGTGACGCTGCCCTAGCACCTGCAGCAAAGTGAATATTTCGTCTATCCAACCACCTCCTGGGCGGAAACCTGCCTGCTCTTCCCTACTCAGAGATTCCCATTCCGCAGTGAGGCGACGAACGTGAATCGACGCCAGAAATTTTGTCACAACTGGCGTTAGTCTAATACCCCTGTTGTTAGAACAGTCTGTGCGACTGCGCTTCTTGTATATTTCCACTATAACGGATGCGCACCAAGTAGCCGGGACACTCTTACTCCTAGTTACGTTGGAATAGGGAGGTCAGTGCTTTGCAGAGGACCTCACCATCATCCTTAAATGGTGCAGGTGGGAGGGAATCCGGGCCAGCGGCACGAAAAGGATTGACGGCTGGGTTCGAGTTTCGGACCTCGGCCTTTGACGGCGGCTCTAAACTAACCGTCAGTTGCTGCTCCTGCATCACCTGAATAGGAAGAAGTCCGGGAGCAAGGAGCCAGCTGGACGTCACTTGATAGTGTTCCGCCCAATGAGCCTTACGGCGCTCCTTATTGTGCATCAGTGCACCCACGCTGTCTCTGATTGTCTCACTACTGCCTGCTTTCCTGGGACCAGCGGTGCCGATCAGCTGGAAGCGTTTGTGGTAATTGTCTACTGCTCCTGTCTCCTCCATTGCTGGAGCCCTAGTGGTCCACCGGGCCCCTTGTCAGCACGTAAGCTCCGCTTTATTTCGCGTCTAATAACCTGCTGGTCACATTGTGCTCAGAGGCAGCCGGGAGAAATCCCTTCATTAATCGTGTCAATTGCTGTACTTCTAGATGGACTAGTGGTACTTAGTAAAGTCACATTAATCGCCGGACATTTAAAGAACTGTTCATGCACTTTGTTGCCCCTTCGGCTAGCTTGTCCAAGTGGAGTTTACCAGCAAAGACTGGTTAAATCGCGTGGTGTTTTCCGGAATGCACTTAGTCCAGACCTGTCGAAGTGTGGAATCGTCTAGCTTCAAGGAACCCACAAGTGGACGCATGTGCCGGATAAGTTGAGACGAGCTGCTACCTCTAAACTATGCGCCCGAAAGTAGCATGTTTAGCCGTGCTTCATACTAAGCTGTAGCGCGCTTTAGTACGGTTGAGTTAACCTTGTCATACGGCGAGTCAGACGGTATCGGATCAAGGACATTGATAACCTCTGTGGCTATCTGTGAAGGAAGATGATCGGTGAGGTATGGTAACAACGATGGTTGCGAGGTGATCTAACACGTTAGAACGTGGGCCACCATCTGCTTAAACGGAAAGCGAGGGTTTGGTGTATTCCAAGGTGTGTAAAGAAAACCCGGTGGAGTTTTTACATGGTATCACACGGTATCGTCCACTGAAAAGGTGGCACCCACAAATAGAAGCTTTACTAAGAGACCGATTTCGAAGCGGTCACAAAGCGCCTTTTATTCCACGTAGCATCGTCCACAGGTCGGAATGGAGCTACTAAGCAATGGGGTAACTGTGCTAAACCATTTACAAAATGGTTACCTTAAATTGCTTCGGGATCAATTGCGCAAAGTGCAGAATGGAGCTACAGAGCGACGGAATGGCTAAGGAAGACAATTTAAGAAAGCTTCCATCATGTTGCGTGAGACAAGGGAACCTTGTCCACAGATCCGAATAGATCTAATAGGCGATGGCTCGACTGAGCTTAACCTTCTAAACTATGGTAGCAGCAGGCAGCCAACCATCAGTCCAAAGGACTGACGCGCTACTGTAGTTACCGAACTTTTACCACGCCCTTGGGTTGCAATTTCTGCCATTACCGTATGGCTTAACTTCCACATACAGTTTCATGAGTTTCCTGTTACCTTTCCTTCCATAGACTGGAACGCAACCGACTGTCTATTCGCCGCTTGTCCACCGCCACCGTTATCCTCTGTTTACCTGTGACAGAGATCCTCACTGGTAACTGACGCACAACTTTCCTCTGCCGTCATGAACATTCGGTAGATGGATTTGGCTTTTCTGTTTCTTTTCACTTCATAGAATTTGTTTGCAGCCCATACATTAGCACCTCAGTTCACCGCCTATCCAGCCCGTACGCTGCATACACCAGCTGTAAGCGCATCCATGTGCCGAATACCTTTCCAGTGCCTGATGTGTCCTTGCCTTCAGTGACCGTAGTCCCCTCTGCACCATGCGCCGATCGTGAAGAGCATAAAAGTATCGTCTGACAAACACGCATACATAAATATATGTATATTGATTTTCTCTAATGCTGCACACCATCACCATGTTCAGCTGTTCCATCCGCTTCCATGACATCAAACAAGGGAACGTAAAGTTAGCCCTCCTTAGGGCTTACATCAAGGGAACGCGAAGACGGCCCTCTTAATGGCCCACCACTTTTTAGTGTCCACGCATTGCGTGTAGGTTGCATCCACAGACCCGCTCCCCACAATGACGCCGCTATTAGATTTGGTGTGAACGTCGACCACCTCGTCCTTCGTTTCCAGGTGGCATGCGTATGCACCTTTCCAGCTACCATTCATATAGCGCAACTATAACGCACCTCATACCTATTACCGTCTCTCATAGGTAGGTTGACAGGTTATTAGGCCCCAATTATTAGGCCCCAATTCTTCCCGTAATTGTCTCATACTATCCGGGGTACATGTCACAAGTAACCATTTAGCATATTCGTCCACGCCTAAACCTAACGAAAGCACATATACCCATGACTCAGTGATCCGCTGTACGTACGTGCCGCTTTGCATTCGTCTGCAGCATACGCGTGGACGCTTTGGATGGGATTGAGCAACGATGCAGTGCTTAGTTTACGTACCGTTTCCCTCATCATTCTCTTACACATGCAACCCCCTTCCATTGCCTTTGTATGCCAGTGGACAATCGGCCGGTTATTTACATTTGCAAAAAGGTTATCCATTATTTTAATGACATACGTATAGCACAACAATTTAGGTAAAAGGTTCCATAACTTCGATATTAACAACAAAGGCGACAGTTACACACTTGCATAAGAATACCTTACACGTACAACCCTTATATCGATCCACAGCCCATTTCTAGCCTCATTCACTCTTCTCACATAAAGCTCGACTATCACATACGTAAGCATTACTTTTCAGCTATGTACGCGTTTTCTTTCAGTCCGATTTGGTTGGCGGCATCCGCTTAAGCATTTCACCGCCACCGGTAAACCACACGGCCTATCACGGTAAGCCGGTGGTTAGAAACCAAGCATGAGTGGTTTATAAGCACCCATGGGCAGTTCCAAACACTTAACGTCAATGCAGTGTGATATCCGAGGATATAGGACACGGTGAAAGGTGAATGCTCCAACGGTTTCCGTAAAAAAGGGGAAAACTATACAAATAGGTAAACCACTGTGGTTTGCAAAATAACATAACCATAGGACCATTCACTGAACTACAGTTGTTGCAAGGCTTTGTATATGGAAGCGTCATACCATATAGGGGGTACCTATGGTCCTCCGACCTGGGTGGCGCCTATGGGCCTGGGTGAAGCCTACGGTCCAGTGGAGCTATGATGTTTGGGGTATGAAGGGATGGCCAACTATGCATACTAGAGGGTTGGGGAACCTCCGGCATAGGTTGGTGGCTGACTCCCGCCATCTATTGCGAATTTACGAAAGTCCTATCCTGGCTCGACCATTGCCGAAGGTACGCGGGATGTGACTGTGGAACGGATAGCGGTGTATCACCCACGGCCTAGTGGGGTTGATGAGCGCGCGGGCATTTAGGGCGCCTATGCTACTCATACCTGTGTGGCGCCTATATGTGTACAGCCGTGGCATCAGTTACCTACACCTATGGTAGACGTACCGTGGGTGTATATCTCTCCATGCATGGTACCTACAGTCATCGGACCAGGGTACACTGCGGTAAGCTACGGCAGTGTTGCAGGACGTGGTGGGTTTTCGCCTGGCAAGCGTTCTCCCTGTAAAAAGCCACAAATGTCTGTTTAACGACACTGCGAAGTGGCGGAGGTGACTCGTCACTGAATAAAGTCACGGCCCACAACTACATACTGGCAAGTCGACTAGACTCACATATCAACTCTTCCCAACACCGTTTCAACTACACACGATTGAACCCGATGTATCGTCGTGATACACATCTGTTTTTAAACCTTGATCATGCCTGAGTTGGTGTGTCTCTATGAAACTGAGCATAAACTATTTATTTATTTATATATCTTATCAAGGACAAAAGTGGCATGCACACAGAGCACCACAGCCAAAATCTACAGACCCTTGGAGCCAGCTTCGACGAGGTATCACTGCATAGACGTGCACCAACGTTATCAACACGGCTACGCAGCGCATGCCAAACAGGCTATCACTAATAATGAAATTGTAAAGTAACATGTACATATCCAGGCTTTCCGATGTATCGATATACCTCCACCTTTAAATCGCATACGAAGTAAGTTACTCAGCAAGCATACCGGACTTACTTGAAACCGCCCTTAAGTTAATAAAATTATTTAGTCCAACGGACAAATGTTCAGCAATGTCTCCGTAATCACCGTATGTTACTTAGGCGGTATCATCCTAAACCTTTGAACCACCGCCAAAAATGTTACACCTACGACCATTTATCCCCTTAAACCTACCTACCTATCGATGACATTCCACAAACTACGGTGAAGAAAACACATGAATGAAACATCCCTTCAGCCTAGAGCCTCTAGTAACATATCTCTACGTGTTTGTACCCATTTAAATATATGCATATATGTTCCAATAGCATTACACATACACACATGCTTGTACAGCAATATATATAGACATAAATAATCATGTCCACAAATTTAACTGTATAAATTTATAAAGATTTGACTTAAATCTTTTGGTGACGCAAGTATTACTCTACATATATATCGTTATGTAAAATTGCGTCGAGAAATATACATATCTAGGGGTTATATATATAATACACCATGCGTATATATATATCTGTATATATATATATTCAAGCGTTACTCTCACTATAATATTTCAGTAAACGTTCATATATATATATGCTGAGGCTAAGGTTGTATTCATGATGCTTCTTTACCGCATTTGGGCTAAACAAACTTATACTTAAGCTTTGTCTTTTTAATGTGGATAAAACTCGTTACATTTTATTTGGATTGTTCTGCCTACTTGATACTTTTCTCCCAACTTGCACACGTCGCTCATGCAAATTGTAGTAAACTTGCGTAATTGTATCGCGTGGTATGTTTTACATAACTAGGATATTTTGTACTTATCACGGATTCACTTATAACCAATTTCTGCTATATGCTCATTTAGCGAGTAGTTATGTCACCATAGGCGTTTACCTTATTCGATATGAGTATTTGGAGTGATCGGTTGTTGTTTGACAATCCCAGGTGTGGCTGCGCTTGATGTGTATGTTGACAAGGTGCCTACCAGTCTATTACCCACCACCTCAACCCCAGGCAACCGACCGACGCGGTAGACAGGTCAAACGTCCGGTCCGTTTTTCCGATTTTGTAAGCGTTTGCTATTTCCAATAACACGCCTTTTTCGTCTTTAATGGTTATCCTGTGCCTCACCCACAAACGTTTTGCAAAATCGACAAAAAAACACGAAACATTTTGAAAAACCTAAAAAGCGTATTTGCTTTTATCATATTGCCATGTTCCCTCTCCGGCGTCAAGCCACTTCCCCGACCCTTACCAACCCCCTCTGAGTTCTACCTTCCATAAACTCAACCGCCGGAACTGCCCAGGCAACCCTCGAGTGACTCGCCAACCAGCTCAACCCAACCCTGGAGTGACTCGCCAGCCGCTCTCACCCAAGGTAGAGACAGTCGACCTCGATCGCAGACACCCACGAACGAATTGGTCCCCAAACGCCGCTTAGGCATTGCCGACGAGGACGCCGGATTTCTTCGTGGGACGAGGACGCTCGCATTCCTTCGTGGGACGAGCACGCCTGGATTTCTTCGTGGGACGAGGACCGTGGACTAAAGTGCGGTTGGGGGGAGTGACACCTCCCAAGCGCACCGTCGGGTCTGCAGCAACGGGAGGGTCCTGTCGGCCTTTTTTCTGGACTAGCCAGATTTTGCAGTCCGAACAGCCCGCCCCGACGGCCCACCGATGATATAAATAAATAAATAAATAAATTATTATATTTCTAGACCTGCTAGAGGCCGCACCCTAAAGGGTTCAGATCAATGCTTACATTTACCCGATGCTCTTGCATGGAACTTGGCAAAATATATGTTCATCGTTAGCAATTGCAAATGAATTGGCACTGTTTAGTATACAGCTACTGGGTCGCAGGCGCCCACCTTGACATTTTTGTGGTTCCTTCGGGCGATATTGAGCTCCTTGTATTTTATTGTGAATACTTCGCGGAGGTGTAGTTTGCCTTTTCTCCTTGGAACAGAATCCAATTTGCCACAAGTTCACTTTAAATTGATCGCACAATAATTGGCCACTCAGTTGCCCCAATTGTTGTTGCGCACATGGAAGAAATGAATGAAGGAATTATAAGGCATGCGAAAAGTAAAAACAATTCCGAAAAGTGCAGACATAAATAGAAGCAATTTGTTAAGAGAGAAAATAAATCTGCGTGCTTCAGTAGATGCTTCAGTAGATGCACTCTGGTCCACACCATCGTCATAAATAAAACTAACAAAAGCCTGGACCCAGCGAAATCTGCTACACCCCACTTTGAAAGCCCTTCTCAAGCCGCTGCAAACATTCGCATCCACCCTCACCTTCCGTTCCCCCCACTAACAGCTCCACCGAAGGCTTCCATCCTTCAGCCTTCTAGGGGGAGGCCCTTGTAGTGCAACAGAAAACATGCTCTTTCAGTATCTTGTAACATTGGATTTTATGGTTGTTTTAACCTTCGGGACGTCCATTTGTTTAACTGACTGCACATCCGTTGTTACAAACCGTTTTGGTGAGTTCCTCGCTGCATGTTTCTCGCTCTGTCTGATTCGCTTCCTATTCTTGTAGCCTGCACAATACACGTTGGGTTCAGTCGCCTCCGACTTCTATACTGTCGTATTTGACACGTGTTACGTGTCATTGCTTACCGACTAGTATCCCAGGTTCCGCCCAACACATGCTATACTTTCAGTTATGAAAAACTGTGAGCCTTTGTTATTGTATCCGGGTTGGAACATATTGCCCCAAGGGTTGTACCTTTTTACCCTGCAGTGGGGTAAAAGGTCCCATTTTACTTTTTGTTACATTTTCTTAAATTTTTACAATTTCATGTAGTTTTGGCTGGGTTTAAACTTATTCTTAATTAGGAGAATGGATATGCTTTTGAATGAAAACATATTCAACATTCTATCATAAAAGGTATGGGAAAGCTGTCGCCAAACTTTGGCGGGAAAAAGTTTGCTCGCCGAGTTGCAGTGTAACATCTGTAAAGAGAAATGTAATGAAAATGTAATAAGTTGTCACGTTTTTATTCGATAGCAGAATAACTATGAAATTTCAAGGTATATTTTATAAGCGGGTGCATAATGTGTACGAGTTAAATTAATTACAGTTGCTACGTTTCGTGGTCAGCAACTGTTCGGAGGCACGTTCTGGGGTGACAATTATGTGGAATGACAGTGAAAATATGCACGAGTATTTGGGTGAAATATGAGAGGAATGAGGACTTATAATAGGAAAAGGTACGAATCATGAACCTTGGAAGCTGGGGTGTCAAAGGAGGGCAAACAGTGATGTTGCAAGAAGTTGGAGGAGCTGTAAAGACAGTGGAAAAGCATACAAAAGAGGAAACCCGGTTAACGGTCCGTAGGTAACATGGAAACATTATGGTGTTGCTCATCTGAACAATGACACCCCACGACCGCGGTTTCGTCCTGGTTTGGACTCATCAGGTGGGGATAGCCTGAGCTGGGCTGGAACTCAGAGCCTAGTGGCTCATGGTTGACGCTATAAGCACTATGCCACTGAGCTTCGCGAGTAGTTTATGGTAATGGTAAGTAGGAATAAAGTCATCATGATAGGATGTAAGAAATGGACGTCCAAGCATTCACCACTATTCCCGACATCGCGGGCCAGCGTTGAACTAGCTCATAACCCGCAGCGCATGAACACTGAGAAATGGTTTGTACCCTGTATAAAAAGTAATCATCGCAAACAGGGAACAAGCGCACCTTTCGTGACTAAGGTACCCGGTATTGAGGCAACGGAGACAGTGTGAGGCCGCTCCCCTCACTTTCTACAAGGTTACTAACTGCGGATCAATAGAAGAACAAACCACAGCAGCAGCGAAATGTTACCAAATTAACCGGAACTTGGGCTGCAGTATAATGAGGATGACGTATGGAAGAAAATATAATATGAGGAAGGGTGTAGGTAGCAGCTGAGAATATTAATGCCGTAAGCAAAGCTTCATGACCAACGCGCATATACGTTGTGCACTGTGACGTGCCGTAAGAAATACCAGGCAACGGTGCACAGATAAGGCGATATCGAGGAGACACGATCCTTGCAGCTATTATCGGTCCACGTAATAAGCAGGCATTACGCCGCAGCCAACTTAGCGGCAAACACCGTGAAACAGGCAATCGGACCAGGAGACGACAGCGGAGCCGCCAACCCTGTCGGTCGCCCGCCGCGTGCCACCCTAAAACTGGTAGAGTGCACAAGGCCATCCTAGGCAACCGGTGGTCAGGCATACGTTGCACGTGCTCCAGGCCAATGCAACTTCATCAGTGCCACCAGTTGTTCTACGTCTGCTGGCATAATAATCACTACGTGGTACTAGTTTACGAACATCATCATTGTGGGAACACAAAGTCGATGCAAAGAATGTAGTATACGGCGCTGCTTCTAACGAATCACAGGAACTGCCCTGCCTGTGATTATATCGCTGACACCTGCTTTCCTGGGGCCGTTGTTGGGGGTTAGTTGGAAGAGCCGTCGATAATTGCCCAGCGCTCTGTGTTGCTCCATTTCTTTAGCCTTATTAGCCTAGCAGGCTCGCCTGTAAGTATGCCGGCTCTGCTGCAGTTCGTACCTAATTGTTCGCTTAGTTACAATTCGGTCAGAGCCAGCCGGAAGGTTTTCAGCACAATAGAGCCTAACCACCGACCGCCAGGATGTCTAGTGAACAGCGGCTTGCAGGAATAAAATTAAGTCAAAGTATCCATAGGCATACGAAGTGCACATACAAGGGGTTGGGGAAGAAGTCAAAGATGCATAGGGGAACCTGTATGAACACTTGCAACGAATAGGTACACAAGCCCCATGGAATGCTGTTAACTGGGTCACCGACACTGACATCGCTTGACCACTAGTAGTTGGTCTAAATCTGCTGCAGTTGAAGACATCAGCAAAGGGGCTACCAAGCAGGGGCCGACCTGCTAAGTGAAGCGCAATACGACATGCTTACCTGCATGTGAGTAATACAGCGGAAATGCATCGCCCAGTTGTTGCGCTGGTTCATTGCCTGTCACAATGCACACAAGCAAAGGGTTCCGTTCCCAAGTAGCAAGCACATGAGGAATGGAACCAACCTTCACAAACATCACACATTACCTACTACACGTGTGCGCTCTCCTGAAAGCCATCGTCCTCCCGGAAGCGCAGGTTGCACCCGCCTTTATCATCATAATGGGACATTACGTTCCCGTCTCTGCCTTTTGCTCCGGGTTTGCACACAGCACCCGTGGTGCTGTTTGGAACCTCGTTCTCGTGGGCAACCTGTAGGCTAGCGGCACATCCATCACTCGATAAACCAACCGCGACTTCCGTTTAGCGGCTCCAGCAGGTGGTTTTTCATGAACATTCAATGAGTCGCTGGACTGTACGACTGAATCCGAAATATGGAATTCCATGGGGCGTTGGAGCCGCGTCTCCGCTATTAACTTCAACCTGCTTGCCGCTACTCTGCTTGTTTAGTTGCACATTCTGGCAATTACCCTTCAAGCGTTGTACGTTTTCAATGGAATCAAGATGCGGTGGATCCTTGCAGTACCTCGTTGAGCAGTACATAGTGACCACAGCGTTAATGGACGTTACTGGAACTGTCATGGTATGCCTAACCAGCGTCAGCGAACAATGCTCTATGCACGCATTCACAAGTTCCACAACCACGTTGAATAAAATCTTCGGTGCTGGCTTCTGGCTTAGTTGTCTCTTCAAAAGCTTGTTCTCATTCCCCAGCCGGTTGGTAGTCGCGCAGCCAAACATGCAAATACACCTTTGACACCATACCACGCATTGCTTGTATAGCCTCCCTGTAGCTGGCGACGTCTCATTTGACAGGACGGAAAAGAAGAAAACTTCACCCTCGTTACGCCCAAGAACATACAGTGCAGCAACAGGTGGCCGCCGTACTTTAACTGATGAGTAGCATCCTACAAAATCACCTCGCCATATCTTTCCACTATCGGCAGCATGCTGCAGGACACAAAACAACCCACGAAGGTGATCCCATCGAGCATCACCCGGCACTTCCCATGCTAATCCAGTAACTCCGTAAGTTAAGAACCTCATCGGATTTCGGTTTAACTTATCTCTTCTTTTTTGACAGCAAGTCGTTTCAGTTCAACAACCGACCGTAGTGGCAGAAAACTTGAGCCTACCCCTCACTATTGCATTTAAAACTACCCATAAGGCTGGAAACTTCCAACTTTCGCGCCTCCGTCAATCGCCTGTTGCATACATACACCTAGGGATTCCCGACTTGAAAATCCTGGCTATGCGCCAAATTACATGCTCCGCGCTCACAACGGAGACACTACAAAATGAACGAAAATCCAGCGTGACAAGCAAAATCCCTGTACCTACATGCGATACGTATCAGTACATGATCATACCTCACTTACCACTTGCCAATAACGTTTGTACATGTGCTGTATACACACCGGAAATGCGCATAGCGGTACGAGAAGCCCCGGTAATTCATCACCCGTCTTCTTCTCGTGGAATTCCAGCGAACCCATTGTATGCCTGTAAAACGAACAGGCAGTTTCCAGTTGGAACTTTTACACGTCACCCCCAAACCTTCGTGTTTACGATAAAAGATAGCGAAAATTGCGCTCAAAGGATCGGGAATCGTCCAACATTGCCTCGCTTGTAATATAAGCCAGAAGCATGGGGCTTCTACTATAGCCCAGTAACACCGCGCTTTCCCTAAACAGAAATCATCAATTTGCGGTACGTGCCCATGAATATTATTGCTATCGAAATGTTTCCACACCTCTTTTGCTATCCTCCAGCGGCATCAAGTAAAGCACCATGGCGTACCTAGCCAACAAGGCCCAGTTACCTGATTTACTGAAAAGTGGCGACCGCAGTCCCAAAAAGGTAGATTTGGTATACAAGGAAAAGTCTGATTTGTGAGTTTAAGCCTCACCCTACCTTCTATGTAATACTTCCCGTTGACAAAGTAAATCATTGGTAGGCGCTTTCTATTGTATTTGTAGTGTCGGAACCCATTCTGACAATCGGGACGATGGTACTTTAAATTAACAGTGCTTTCGATAAGTTTACGCATGGTAGTCGCAGAATCTCCGGAGCGCTTAGTCGCATTGTAATGCACAATAATCCAGGGGCACGAAAGATCGTCAATGGCTGAAAAACGCAGGGAAGAACTGATAACGATGGCAGCACGCGTCACAGTGATCACAGCGCACGAGATAAGTCAGGGCAAAACACAAGGTGCACACGGCAGCGTGTAATTGGCAAGAATCCAAAATTCCGGTAATTCAAACAAAAAGGGGTTAACTGTACACAAACTGGAATAGGAAGTACAGCAATAATAATTACTATTGTCCTTTAAAGTCATTGTCATCTGATAAACAGTCCAAATGTCTTGCTTGGTTGTCAGGCCGCCGATCTGAAAGGGAAAAATAAAGAAGGTCAAAAAGTGTTCGATCATTGGCACTACACCATCCCCTCTCTGAGAGGCGTCGTCCTCGCCGCTCTAAATAGTAAGCGATATGTGGGGCTCTGTGGTCGTTACTTCAACTTCTGTTAACGCATCTGGTGGGTCAGTGTCGGTTACTGGACGCTGAGACGATGAAATGGGAGGAGTACTGAGAGTTGCCGGTTTGAGACGATTGAAATGGACAACAATTGAACGGTCGGTGTCTTCACCTTGTCTGTAAATTTGACAGGTGGAATCAGTATACACTTCCTCGACCACGAATGGACCGGACCACTCCTTGTGCAGCTTCGCCGGAACGCCCTGAGATAAATAAATAAATAAATTTTTATTCTCGACAACGCGAGGCACACCTTTACAGGCATGATCATATTTAGCGAACATAGTGTGATCAAATTGTACAAAAGGACATATTTGGCATAACAGTGTATGTAAGTATATAAGTGTATATACGTATGTAATTGGGTAGGAATATAGCTTGTGGTTTTGAATGCACCGCAAATTTTTGGCTGTTTGTTATTGTCAGAAATGTGAGCATAAGCGATTGATTTTCGTGTGTTGGATAGCATTTTCCGAATATCCACGGGCCAGTGACTTTAGTTTATGGCGAGTCACATCCGCCATGTCACAGTTTTGTTAAGCAGACATTTGTGGCCTTTTATAGGGAGAACGCTTGCCAGGCGAAAACCCACCACGTCTTGGAACACTGCCGTCGAACTATTTTCTGGAACGGGTTAAACCCGAACCACCCAGCTGGCACCACGAGGAGGTTGTTCGGCTAGTCAGCCGAGTGTGGAGGTAGACTTGTTGTCCAGGTTGAAGTGGACAGCCGTGCACTTTCTGGTCATAGTAATCCTTTTGACATCGACGGGCTGCTTCTAAGTGCCCTCGCGCAAGCGAATAAGCTTTGGTCAGGTCCCGACTTAGACGAACGGCATAGTTCGTAGCAAGGAGCGAATCAGCCACCGCGGTTGGCACAGTCAAGTCAATCGTTAATCTCATTTCGTGCCTGGTTACCATGAAGTGTGGAGTGTTGTCAGTAGACGAGTGAACGCTGAACCGATAGGACAGAAGGCACTGTGGAAGTGCAATATCCCAATCGCGGCTGTGGTGTTCCTCTGTGAACGCTTTTAAAAGAGCCTTCAGCGACCAATTTGTGCGCTCTACGTGGCCATTGCCCTGGGGGTGATAGGCTGTTGTCCGAGTCTTTTGAATGCCTAGTATTCGGCAGAGTACAGACACTACCAAGCTTACGAAAGTCGAACCACGAGCTGAATGAATTTGTTCAGGTGCTGCACCGTGAAATGCAGTCGTCAAACCCAAGCTGAGCTGTGGACCTGGCGTCAGTGCACGGGGTTGGTATTGCCTCACACCATTTGGTGAAATAATCGACCAAAACAAGTATATACCGATTCCCTCGTGGCGTTTCAGGCAGGGGTCCAAGGACGTCCACACCTACGGTTTCGTTGGGATATCCAGTCACCATGGGCTGTAGGGGGGCCCTGTTCATCGTTTGTGGTTGCTTAAAGCGGATGCACTCATGACAGGCGTTACAGAAGTTCGCAATATCTCGACGCTGTTGAGGCCACCAAAAACGCAAACCTGCTGCTTGCTCCATTTTCCGTTGTCCCGCATGCACCAACTCCCTATGTAGCTGTTCGAGTATCCGTTGCACCATGGACTGTGGAACGATAAGTCTGCTAGGGTAATTTGGACCAAACTGGTAGTACATGACACCATCCAATAGCCGAATTTTCGACCACAGATACCACAAGCAGTGCGCTTCCCAACTAGATCCAGCCATTTCTGCCTTCGTAGGCTTCACACTCCCCTGTCGTAGGCGCTCATAAATCAACTTGGTCTCTGGGTCTGTACTGTGAGCTGATGCCCAGTCTGTTGAATCCGAATGGTTCAGAGACACAACGGCAACGTTCGAGGTTGAACATGACGGACAATCCCCATGTGCCCTAGACGGCCGGCGAGACAGGGCGTCTGCATTTCTGTGTTGCTTCCCGGGACGATGTTGACATTCAAAGTCGAAGGCTTGCAGTTGTTCTTGCCAACGCGCAACTTGCCCTTCGGGTTCGCGAAATTCCCGCAACCACCGGAGCGCCTGATGATCAGTGCGGACTATAAAGTGTCGACCCAACAGGAAATGTCGAAAATGTTTAACGAAGGAGACCAGGGCAAGCATTTCTTTCCTAGTAGTGCAATAGTTTCGCTCCGGTTTTGTCAACTTGCGGCTAGCGTAAGCGATAACCCGTTCCATACCATCCCCAGAGACCTGTGATAACACAGCTCCGATACCAACCTCACTAGCATCAGTGTCCAAAATGAATGGGGCTGCTTGAGGTGACACATCCGGGAAGACAAGGATTGGGGCGCTGGCCAAAGCATGACGTAACTCATCAAAAGATTCCTGGCACTGCGGGCTCCAGTGGAAAGGCCGACCCTTCTCCGTGAGTCGGTGCAATGGTGCTGCCATATCCGCATAGTTCTTCACGAAGCGTCTGTAGTAAGAAGCCAGACCCAAAAAGCTCCGAACCTCTTCAACGGACTCGGGAATAGGCCAACTTAAGATATCCTGTACTTTCGAAGGATCGCTCCGGATCCCACAATCGCTGATCACGTGGCCTAGATATTTAACCTCTCTCTTCAGCAAGTCGCACTTAGACGGCTTCAACTTCAATCCTGCGGAACTAAGGCACTGCAGCACTGTTTCTAGATTTGTGAGATGTTCATCGAGCGTACGTCCATGAACTATTACATCATCCAGGTATACAAGACATTTGCTTGGCTGCAGATCTCTGAGTACAATGTGCATCAGTCGCTGGAAGGTCGCTGGTGCATTAGCCAACCCAAACGGCATGGTCTGGAACTCATATAGTCCAGTGGGTATAACGAAGGCAGTTTTCTCAATGTCCATAGGGTGTACTTCGACTTGCCAATAACCTGAGGCGAGATCCAAAGTAGAGAACCAGGTGGCGCCATGCAATGATTCCAGAGTGTCATCAATCCGAGGTAGAGGGAAAGAATCTTTCCGTGTAACATCATTAAGTTTCCTATAGTCCACACAGATGCGCAGTGTTCCATCTTTCTTTTTGACTAATACAATAGGGGCAGCCCAGGGGGATCGCGAAGGACGTATGATATTATCTTTTAACATCTGATCCACCACTTTCTGTAATTCCTGTCTATACACGGGTGGGACACGCCTGGGCCCTTGCCGTATTGGTGGAGCATCCCCTGTTTCAATCCGATGTTTAAGTACGCTCGTTCTACCCAAAGATGTACCTTTCCACGCGAACGCGTGCTTGTGTGAACGCAGTAAATTCTCCAGGCGTTTCCGAGCTTCACCGTCGACAGTAGGGCTAACAGACGAAAGCAATTCCGATATCTCACCTTCAACATCCACGGTGCTAGCACCCAGAGTACAAAACTTTTTCACATGACCATTATTAGGTTTGAAGTTTAGAGGGAGCAGCTTGCCACGCAAGGTCAAAACTCCGGAGGTTAGATCGATGACGCATGCATACCGACTTAAGAAGTCAACCCCCAGTATCGCGTCCCATGGAATTTGATCAGCTATGTAAAACTCATGAGAAAGAAGCTCTTGACCGACCAGCAAATCTACGGAAGCAACCCCATGAGTAAGCAGAACCATCCCATTTGCCACTCTGATCTGACGCCCGGGACTAGTGACTACTGTGGGGGACAAGAAACAGGATTTTAAAAGGCTACACGCTGCACCGGTGTCAATGAGGGCATGCAATCGCTGAGTATTGATTACTACAACAACAGTTGGGGATTCACAGAACTTAGAAGACACCAAAGGTACACAAGGAAGTTCTGACTCACCGTCAATGAATCGTACTCCCGGTGATTGTTCGCGCCTTCGGAAATTGCGGGGGCGTCGTACTGACTTCTCATGGGGTGAATTCTGGCACTTGGGACAATAACGACGGCAAGTATGTGAGCTTAGGCTGTGGGGCGGTTCAGTCCGGTTCATCGTCGGCGGCACACAATTAATAGCCATCAGCTTGTCGACCTCCTTCGGACGCCTATCGCGGATCACCTCTTCTTCGCGCGCAAGCCGCGCCGCGGTCGCTAAGTCTCTCGGCGGCTCTCGTATAAAACGCTCCGAAGTGCGATCGTCGTTGATGCCTTCAATAAACCGCTCTAAGATGAAGGCCTCTCTTTCTGTTACTGATTTCCCTGGAAATGCCTTGGCCGATAGCACCCGAAGGTCCCACAAAAAGGCATCGGCCGACTCTGCCTCTCGCCGAAACCTCTTCCAGAATATGGATCGAGTAGCCGACCAGTGCTCCTTGTCTGGAAAAAGGGCCTCCAGTTGATTCCAGATTTCTCCGACAGAGGCATCAGGGCGAATGTCAGTCGATAACAAAATTTCCTGCACTCGATCACTAAGTGAATTCATGATAACCGACGATTTGTGTTCTTCGGGAACGCAAGCCAGAGACATTTCTACCCGTCGCCGCCAGTTGCATAGGTTAGTGTCAACATCAAAAACCGGTGGGGGACGGAGAGACAGCTGCCAAAGGCCCAGTTCCAACGGTGGCTGTCCACAATTTGACGGATGTGCAGCAGAAACACCGTGTTCCTCGTTCTTCGGTTTAGTTGCGCGGGAGGCCATGACGATATCCCACCTCTGTCACCAATTATGTAATGCACAATAATCCAGGGGGCACGAAAGATCGTCAATGGCTGAAAAACGCAGGGAAGAACTGATAACGATGGCAGCACGCGTCACAGTGATCACAGCGCACGAGATAAGTCAGGGCAAAACACAACGTGCACACGGCAGCGTGTAATTGGCAAGAATCCAAAATTCAGGTAATTCAAACAAAAAGGGGTTAACTGTACACAAACCGGAATAGGAAGTACAACAATAATAATTACTATTGTTCTTTAAAGTCATTGTCATCTGATAAACAGTCCAAATGTCTTGCTTGGTTGTCAGGCCGCCGATCTGAAAGGGAAAAAAAGAGAAGGTCAAAAAGAGTTCGATCATTGGCACTAAAGCATAACAACGAAAAATACTCGTCCAGTGGGAGCTCTGCAGTACAACTTTGACGGAGCAACCGAGTCTATTCTCTACAACGTGTCCTACTCTTTTCCTTTATATACAACTTGCATTATTGGATTTTTTTTCTTAAAATGAAGGAGCAATGATTTTTACGCGAACGATTATGTAGGCTAAATTAGGGTAACTAACGTTAACTTTCATTTTTTCTTTAAATTTATTCAAATCATTGATAAGAGTACCGTTTGGTATGCAAATATTACAAAATATTTGTACTTTCATAGCAGATAATGTTTTATGTAACCATCTAATTGCTGTACTACAGCACTCTCTCTAGTGCAAATGCAAAAGAGCTTGCCATTTGCAATCAAACAAACCCCAGTATCTCGAAGCGCGTTCTTAAAAACCGGCGCAGTACATCGTTAATGACTTTTAATTTGTATAACCGAAGCAAATGTCAACACTATCCGGTGAAGACAGTCGCATCGGCGGCAGATAGCAAAAACTATGTTTCAGGGAAAGGGCAACGGCCGATTTAAAGGCCACAGCAGATCCTATAGAGTCGCCTGTACCGGGAGCCCAGAGAGCGATTCGAGAAGACGGATCGAGTTGCAGGGAAACTTTTATTGGTACAGTAAAAGATTCCCTGTTATCTAGCTATAAAAGAACGACACCGTGGACGCTGCAGCTAGGGGAACGGAGCAAGCACAGCACACAGGGTAGTTGCGAGTTGCAACCGAAACGAGCGCCAAGCAAAAATGGCGATGAGCAAGTAAAGCATTCGAACTCAGCAAGCAGTTCAACAAACCACACCGGTTGCCTAGGTGTACAATGAAATAATTTTAGTTAGAATTTTACACAGGCAAACGGGGAATCTCCAGACTGCTACATAGCTCTCTCCCAGAAGGGACTGTGTAAGCAGTCCTTCGATCTACGTGAGGACTGTCCGTCGCGGGCCAGCCTTCTGCGAGACCAGGTTGTGAAGCCTGATGCAGCTGCTGGGGGAGAACCATGCAATCGGACCCTGGCGGGCTCCCACCCGTGTCCTCCCTACGGTGTCAAAACGGTAAAAAACGGTTTGTGGGGGACAGTTAGTAAAAGTTCACGAACGCGGTTGAGCAGGAAGGTTGTTTCACTTCTAGTTGACGTGCGGTGATCAAGCGAAAAGTGAAACTGAGATGCAACCAACCGGCGGTGTATATGGAAAGCAAAATGCAAAGCAGCGTAAGTGCGTAGCCATACACAAAAGAGTGTAAAGCGAAAAACGTGCAAAGCTGTTTTTGGGTTTCCGAAAGATTTTGCCCTTTTTTGGTAATTTCAAAACGTTTTGGTCTTTTTTTGTGGATTTTCAAAAAACGTTTGGTAAGAGCAGAAAATTTCTAAGGCACGTGCTATGTAAAATAATAAGTGCCAACGAAGTCCGAAAAACGAACTGAGGCTTGAGCTTCCTACCGCGTCCATTGATAGTAGGGCGAGTAGGAGTGCTGTCGGTTGGGGTTGTCGGTTCTGCTGGAGCGGATTGACTCGTCTGAGGTTGCGGTGCCAGTTGTGATGGCGCCAGCTGTGAAGATGGTTGCTTCACCGAAGAGTCAGACTTGTCGAGGAATGCTGGCTTGACTCGATCAGTGGTGATCGTCTCAGTAGTGTTGCGTCGGAGCTTGCCTATGTCGTGATCAGCTTGTTGGGCAGCAGCCATAGCGGCTAGATCAATGTTGGTGCCAGGCGATAAGCTGATCTGCTGAATGCGTGACAACGCATCCGTGACGGGATTGAGAGCACCTGAAACATGTCGTACGTCTGTCGTAAACTGAGAAACGTAGTCTTGATGTCTAGTTTCTCGCGGCGAATACTTGTCCGTTGCGCCATTGATTGCGTAGATCAATGGTTTATGGTCAGTGAAGACTGTGAAATGTCGACCTTCGAGATAGTGACGAAAATGTCTGATACCTAGGTAGATGGCTAAAAGTTCCCTACCGAAGGTGCTGTAACGCGATTCGGCAGGTTGTAAACGTTTCGAGAAGAAACCTAGAGATATCCACCGACGGTCGATGAGTAGTTGAAGAACTGCACCGACGGCAGAGTGGTGCAGACGTGTCTGGATGGGCGAGAAGCGCTATGTTAGAGATAGCGCCTTCGAGTTTCTCGAAAGACAGTCTAGCGTCGTCTGTAAAATGGAAAGACCGTTGTCTACCGCGGAGCAAGTCAGTCATTGGTTGAACAATGCTCGCGCAGTTAGGGATAAAGCGTCGATAATAGTTAACCAGACCAAGGAATCGGCGTAACTGTTTGAAGGAACTGGGAGCAGGATAGTCCTTCAGTGCCTGGATTTTGTCTGGCAGAGCTTTGATACCAGAGGCGGATATGCGGTGGCCAAGAAAGTCGATAGAGCTTTGGCCAAGCTCGCGTTTATCGGGTTGACGGTAACCCCATGCCGTGTTAAGCGTTGGAAGAGTGCGTCGAGGTAATCAAGATGCTCCTCGTCAGAAGAGCTGGCGATGAGTATGTCATCTAAATAAGCGTAAACGCCTTCGAGTCCTCGTGTTACCTCATGAATGAAACGCTGAAAAGTTTGCGCAGCGTTGCTGAGGCCGAAAGGCATTCTGAGGTACTCGAATAGGCCGAATGGCGTGATGACTGCTGTTTTAGAAACGTCGCCTGGCGCCACAGGTATCTGATGGTAGGCGCGAACCAGATCGACTTTGCTGAAGATAGACTTGCCAGCAAGAGCTGAGGTCAAGTCGTGCATGTGCGGAATAGGGTATTTATCCGGGACGGTAACTTTGTTAAGTGCCCTGTAGTCACCACAGGGGCGCCAGTCACCGGATTTTTTCGGCACCAAGTGTAATGGCGATGCCCATGGACTTTTGGACGGGCGGATGATTCCCAGTTCGAGCATTTGCTCGAATTCCGCCTTAGCAGCTTTGAGCTTGTCCGGGGCTAGTCGGCGAGGGCGGGCCGAAACAGGTGGGCCCTTAGTGCAAATGTAATGCATGACGTTTGACGTCACAGGAGGCAAGTCGTTCAGGACGCGAACGAGTTTAGGATGCTTGTTGAAAAGTTCTATAAAAGGTTGTGAAGCCTGAGGTAGGACACGAATGGGAGTGATAGCAGCCACGTTGGCGCTAGTCCCGATAACACTGAGCTGTGTCCTAGAGTCAATAAGCTTCTTCCTTTTAGCGTCGACGATGAGGTCGAAGCGTTGAAGAAAGTCTATGCCTATGATGGCGAAAGACACGGCAGCGATTAGGAAAGGCCAGCGAAAGGTTCGCTGGAGGCCTAAATTGAGCGTTAGCAGCTTTTCGCCGAAAGTTGCGATTGGTGTGTCATTGGCGGCACGCAGCTTAGTCGGCGATGGTGAGACGACCTCATCTGAGCTACGGGGTATGACGCTAACTTCGGCACCAGTGTCGACTAGAAACTCGGTGCCGGAAGTTAAATCCCTAACGCGGATGAGGCGACTTTGGTGTTGGCCAGGCGCATCCGTCGCCGTTACGGACCGGCCGAGAAGTTTCCCTGCTTCTCGGCGAAGTTGCAAGGTTTGACACATTTACGAGCTGCGGTACCAAAGCGCTGATGGTACCAACAGCTAGCCTGCCTGTTGCTAGACTTAGAACGTTTGCAGGGCAATTTTGAGCGGCTATGAGGACGACGGTTCATAGTAAGCTGTTGCACCTGGCGACTAAGTGTCGCAACTTGTATTTGGAGGGCTTCTATAGTTGACTGTAAGCCAGTGATAGAAGTGCCCTGGGACGCGACGGCATTGACCTTGCTGGCGTTGGCTTGTGGCTGGGATCGTTCAATAACTCGATCCGCTAAATCCGCTAGCTGAGTGAACGAAACGGAGCTCACTGTAGCGAGAATCGCTTGCGTGTTTTCCGGTAACCGCTGTAGCCATAGTTCGCGAAGTAACGTCTCATCCATGGTTGAGGAACCAAGGAGTTGCGGCATCTCTCGTAGCAGGGTTGAGGGCAGTTTGTTGCCCAGCTGTAGATCCCTGAAAAGCTGCTGCAGGCGAACTTTCTCAGAGGGCATAACACGCTTAATCATGGCCTCCTTGAGAGCCTCATAGCGGTTTTCGGTCTGAGCAATGATGACGTCACGAACCTGCATTGATATCTCCTTGGGGAGATAGGACAGGAGCTTGCAATACTTCGCGTAGTCGGAAGTGATTCTGTGGTTGTAAAACCCAGCCTCAAGATGAGCGAACCGCAAAAGAGGATCCATGTCCCAAAAAGGTGGCACAGAGAGATACAAAGCTTAGTAGAGACTCTACGTTATGGTCTACAGAATCCATGGTTTAAAAAGTTACGCAAAAAATAGGCTACCGTATGCAAAAGTAAACCGGAAAATATGAAAAATAAATGGAACGAGCTCACCGGAGAAAAGTTCGAAATATCCGGCGCTAAGATTATTCCGGAGTCGGGGTCACCAATTTAGAGAGTCGCCTGCACCGTGAGCCCAGAGAGCGATTCGCGAAGGCAGATCGAGTTGCAGGGAAACTTTTATTGGTACAGTAAAAGATTCCCTGTTATCTAGCTATAAAAGAACGACACCGTGGACGCTGTAGCTAGGGGAACGGAGCAAGCACAGCACACAGGGTAGTTGCGAGTTGCAACCGAAACGAGCGCCAAGCAAAAATGGCGATGAGCAAGTAAAGCATTCGAACTCAGTAAGCAGTTCAACAAACCACAGCGGTCGCCTAGGTGTACAATGAAATAATTTTAGTTAGAATTTTACACAGACAAACCGGGGAATCTCCAGACTGCTACAATCCCCGTGATGTACACTGTACTGCAGGTATTTAAGGAATAAAATACAGACGGTACGGAAATTCCGATTTTGTTAAGGAACCCCATTTTTATCCGAAATTTTGCACCCATTTATACTCGACGCTATTTTCTTTTATGGATCGCAACACACAACCTCCTTGTTATCAAGGGCTTATGCCTCAGTCTTCTATGGAGAAGCTTCGTTGCACCTTAAAGTATAACTCACATTTATGTACAATTTGTTTACTGCTCGATTGCATAACCCTCCCTCTTGTGTTACTGTTCCTTGTCTTCCGCCTATATCCGCTCAAGACCTGCTCGTTGAGTTATTCTACTGACGCTCGCCCCCGGTCTCGCCTCAACCGTCCAAATTTTCTTGTAGCCACTCGAATATAGTCCGCTCTGTACAACTTCATTTGCTGTCTGATATTGGTACTTAACTATCAGACTGGCATTCTTTTGTACTAAACCCTCCCGTTCTAACGCCGGAACTTTTTTGTGGCTAACTGCGAGGAAGTTCATTAAAACGAACACAATGAATCAACGGTATGGCGGAGAAAGCCAGCACTAGAACTGATTTGGGGAAGTCTGAAGACAATCTCTTGGCTTCGATGTACAAGGATAGCCAACATTGCAATTAGTGTAAAGGCATCATAGGTACGATTGAAGGGGCCAGTCGGTACCACCAACTGCCATTTCCGTTGACTAACAGAAGTGACTCAGCCGAGACTATGGAATCGAGCAAATAAAACCGCCGAGAAGTGGGCGGTTATCGTATGTTTCACATCCGGCATGCTCCAGCAGCATGACCTACGTCACGGGTTTGTTCCACTGTGTCTAAAAATGGACACGGGATGCTCACATCGGCAGAGGTGCCGCGGGTGGCCAGCGCCACGCTCCGTACGTTTGAAACCTAGCGCCAACTGTAGCATGTGAGACATGCGGATAAGAATCACAGCTTTACATAGCCGACCCACAATTCAATGAAAATACAGCTCACCTAGTTTAGTCCTGAGCTGACTTGAAGCACATAGTAATTAGACGAGGTACTTTGCCAGTAAGTTGTACGAACATTGACTCAGGGGTACTATGCGCCGCTCCTGCCTTATTACTCATATTGTGACACGACGTTTGTAACCTACCAGTATACAACAAGCTGCACTCCACTGTACCGCAGATGGCCGGTATAAAAACGACCCCGAGTGCGGGCGATGGGTGCTATCAACAGCACTGGATTACAAGGAGCAAACTTTCAGAGAAGGTATCGGCTGTTCACCGACACTGATGCTGCACAACAGTGCAAACGCAAGTGGGGGAGTGCGGAATTTAAGTAAACTCAGTCCCAAATAACTCTTATTTGTTGGTGGGAAAAATTGAGTCCATGTGACGTGCCATTCTGCGACCGGCATCGGGATAAAGTGCCGAAAGAATCTCAAGAACTAACGAGGAGATTCAAAGGAAGCATAGCGTAATCAGACGTACTGACTAGTAGATACCTAATCCTTATTAGCAATGGACATGGCACGATCAGACGACCAATCGCGCCATCCTATAATACGACACGCGCACTACTACTGAATGCAAGCGCACTAACGCCTCGCACCGTCATACGGGAGTGCAGTGATGATGTCACTCCGGTTGGTGGCGCAAGGTATGCAGCGGAACTTCCAAGCTCAGCCAACACTTCGAACACTAAGAGGATGGCTGTTGTCGTAACTGCTGAGGTCAGTACAGTGCACAGCGCACCGACGTTTACCCCAATTGGCAGAAAAAGCCTTTTTAGTGTTAAACGCAAAAGGGAACCCTAGAATGTCCTGTGTAGAAATGAATACATGCAAATAACGCACAACTAAGGACATGAAACATTCTGAAACCACAAGCCGGACGGCACACACGTCACTCAGCTGACAGGATGAGACATAAACAAAAGAGCAGATGTGGTGCTAAGTAGGAAAAGCAATAGCCGGGCAGATAAAGATCTCAGGTAGTAAAGCAAGTGTCATGTCTTATGGATATTCGATTCACGAAGATTCAGTTAAACTAAAACACATTTGTTCGGAGCTGTCAAATATAAGGCAGGAATAGGATGCTTTCCAACCTTCGAATTCTCAAAGCAG
Organism: Dicrocoelium dendriticum; assembly: GCA_944474145.2. Lineage (NCBI taxonomy): Eukaryota > Metazoa > Platyhelminthes > Trematoda > Plagiorchiida > Dicrocoeliidae > Dicrocoelium > Dicrocoelium dendriticum. The sequence goes on from OX104070.1 coordinate 27,541,699, forward strand.
GCGAAATATCGGCGTGCCCAAAAGATCTCCGACTAACATAAGCTATGAATTCCATGTACTCTGCCAAAATCAAATTTTTCAAAATACTCACACATCCTCTCGTTGAACACTGCGGCAGCTTTTATGGAAACATGCGAATGAGTGAGATTGAAGCCTTGGAGAACTGCAAAGAGTATTCAGTAAACGTTTGTTCAGTGAGGCATCAACAGTGAGCTATTAGGAGCGTTGCCATTAGCTTTACATCGCGCCTCTGGTTGTGTAAACTGAAACATGTCGTGATGCTGATACACAATCGTACAAATAAAGGCTAAAGACCATTTTTTCTACAGTAGAACTGCCATACAACAACACTCGGAGGCTTTGTAACAAGACTTGTATATAAGGTGTGTGAAGAACCAGGACAGCTATTCGCTCTAAGTTCTTCCTCGTCAAATACAGTCCTGTGAAATAACCTATCAAACATTATCCAGGTCTTGCGCAACTGTAAGTACCTTCCGGAGTAAACTTGGGGATTTTCTAGGCCAGAACTCGTTAATGACCACTTTTTGGCTGGTGGGAAAAGATATTGTGCAAAACGTTCCACTTCTGATGCGATCCCATCGATCGAAATGGCATAGGTTTGCTTCAAAACAAACTTTAGCCACAAGCGAGATTGCGTGTCGTTATCCATACACACGGCGAGTACTCCAACAGCCAATAAGGAACTTATAACCGCTGTCGCAAGCGCTGCAATGGAGCTCTGGCCTAGTACCCAAGCCGAAAGCCGTTAACCAATGTGTTGCGCTTCCCTCTCAGCTCAAGCTGTCTCTAACTCCCGAGACAAAATCAGGAAGAAATCGGTCGTTCCTTGAGTGTAGCGTTGGGAGAAAGCAGCTCAGAAACTCTCACTTAGGAAGCGGTTCCAATGATCGAAATGGTATAGGTTTGTTTCGAAGCAAACTGTAGCCTCAATCGAGATTGCGAACCGTAATCCAGACACACGGCGAGTACTCACATAGCCAGTAACGTAATTCTAACCGCCGTGTCAAGCACTGCTGCGGATCTCTGGCCTAGTGAGGAAGAGAAAAGCCGTCAACCACCGTGTTGGGCCCCCCTCTCAGCTTAAGCTACCTCGACCTGTCGAGCACGAAGCAGGAGGAAATCGGTCGGTCGCGGAGTGCAGCTCCGAAACCCTCCAATTCGGATGCGGTCCCATTGCTCGAAGTGGCATAACTTTGCTTCAAAGCAAACTGTAGCCTCAAGCGAGATTGCCTGTCGCAATCCAGACACATGTGTTGGGCTTCCTCTCAGCTCAAGCTGTCTTTAACTCTCGGGTCCAAATCAGGACGAAACCAGTCGGTCGTGGAGCAGTATTAAGGGAAAGCCGTTTCGAAACGCTTCACATCGGATGCGGTCCCATTGATCGAAATGGCATAGGTTTGCTTCAAAGCAAACGGTAACCTCACGGACGCTACTGCGTAGACTATAGCTCTGCAAACATGGCTGGAAGGCTTAATGAAGGAGACAATGGTGCCTCCCATCTCACCGCTTCGATCCATTCTCGTCTGTACTGCCACGCTTGTTTTCTAATTGCTATAAAGCAACTGCGACCTAAACGCACCAGGCTGGGCAGATCACCAGTCTCTTTGGCTTTCCTCTGTGGGTTGCCCTCATTTCAAAAAACCTAGTGAGCAAGTTTTCCATCCAGAACTATCCTCTTTTGCTCGTTTCAACTGGTTTGCATGCTATAGCCCATCGCCTTGATCTAGTTTCGGACTGGTATCAAAGCGGGTTCATCACCCTAATTCAGCGTGCTTGTGCACTTTTTCATTTCTCCTCAGCAACCAGTTGATAATCCCGAACCAGCCATTGTCTACTTGAGCCTATCCGTTCTCTTATTCAATATAATTCGACTGCGGAGTCTCAACTACTTGCGACGAAATCGCTTCGCCTGTAATGTCGCTCCTACTTTGTACCTACTCTCCGAGGATCTAGCAATAAGCGCATCAGTGTCATTGGATCCTTCACTCATTTTGTCTCTTCTAACCCATTCCCCTGTCTCCATTCCTCGTTCGTAATGGCTTTACCATTACTCACCCGGCCTTGGTCCACTTGCTTCTCTGTCTGTCTTGAATCCATTTTAAGACATACACATATCGAATTAGAGGGTCAATTTTGAATTACACGTTGTGTGATTGGATTGCGACGCGCAATCTCAAAGTAGACTGCGATTCATATTAAAATGAACCTTGGTCACTGCAATCACTAGGACTGTAACCGAAGCAGATGAAAATTGGGTGTTGCCCGCCCGAAAACATTGCATATATGTTACATAATTAATGGTTTCACACAATACATAAGAGAGCAACATCAACCATTGAAGCTGATCGCACTTTCACATGTGCAATCGAATTGTCTGGCGGACTCTTGTTCGTTGCCTTTCTGAGATGTTCAGACATATTGCCCGGTACCCGAGAGACCGTCCTACGACATCGATTATTGGGACTTGAACTCTCCCCGACGATCGTCGCTTATATTCTCATGAGACACTTGGTCCCTTTTCCATGATATGGTTAGACTCCATATATACATGGTCTCGGAAAAATGGCGTTCTCTAGAGGTTTGATATATTACTTATTTGGAATTGTTTTCGCTTATACAGAATGGATGCTTCATTCTGCTGTAGATCGCAGACTCCTGTGGATACTACGACTTACCTCATTGAAGCAACAGCGATTTACCTTCATGAGGCCGGAACCTCAATTTCCGCAAGGACATTTTTACATACCACTCCCTTGGATCTTATCAGCAGATGTTCTATGAACCTTTCACCCGACTGCAAATGATTGTTTCTGCAAGGATGCCTTACATCACCTGCATTCGACAAACGGCCCGAACAACCGGCAGTAGACATCATTCTAGAAAATTCAATCTATGAATTACCTGTAAAGTGGGTAAATCATTATTTACTCACCTTGACTTCAACGCTTCTTATCACAAGCTCATAGACCTGCAATCTACCGATCGGACTTCAATTATTTAAACGAGAGTAACATTGTTTGATCCAACAAAGACAGTTCCATGACGCTGGCAACGACATTTTGACTTCCCCTCTAACAAAGTTGAAATATCAATTATTTTTTTACCTGCAAACCACGTGTACATTGCAAACATCTTCATTTTGTCGATGAAACTTAGCGGATCTCTTGAGAAACAAGGTATTTTCCGATTAAGCTGGGATCAATGTATTGCTAGACTGTGTTACCATTCGAGCACGCCTTTTTGGATATCTCGTTCCATCGAGAAATCTATTCATTTATATATCAAACATGCATGAGCATAACGGTACTACTCCAGGGATAGCCTCTTGCACATTAGAAAAACATAACTAATACTATTATTATTCCCCAGGGTTTTTTAACGGATCTAGACGCAAATATTGGAGGCGAGAAGATGAAGAGTTTGAGTGCGACCATGCCTGATCTGGTGTGCCTCGATAAATTCGAGAATAAACCATTTATTTAGTTAACAAGAATTCCACAACACACTCATGGAGCGCAAAACGGGGACTGAGCAAACCCAGAGACAATCATCATCTAGGCATTTAGACAGACCAGTAGAGCGTATAGAGCACGCGGATTCACCAGCTTTTGTGGATACCCAAGAGTGAGCGCGCGCATCAGAGATTACCGTTGCGCAGAGGAATCAGATGAGAAGAACACACAGAAATTCATGATCAGTGGGTCTGAAATTACAACAGGTGACAAACACTTGAATGTGTGCGAGGAATAAGCCGTGCAAACAGGATGAATATGGTGCTGGCAAACGGTAATAACCAAAGTATTCGACGGAATAACGGACTGATTGAAAAGGCAAAGATAAATGCAAGTTTCCAAGACTGTTGATGAACTCCCACAGTGACTCTGTCTGGTAGAAAGGAAAAAGACCATCCTTTGTTACATCCAAAAGAAGAATAGCTACTGGGAAGAGAGTCATCAAATGGTGTGGTCAGTCAGGTAGCTCGATAAGTAATACATTTGGGGAAGAAATCATCGTACGCTTCAAAGTGTCACCGATGTGAAGGAGGTAACCGGGGTCCCAGATTCATATGGGGCAACGCGGCGAACGCAGCCACTGCAGCGGCCTGTTGTTGTTGAAGACTCATTGGACGATGTCCAGTAAGAGTGGGCATTGAGCCTGGAAGGCGACTTCGATCGAGGTGATGGTGATGGTGATCTTCCGGAACGAAACCACTCAAAAGGGCAGAATGAGCTGCATCCGTTTGTTGTGGGCCGGCGGCGTAAGCGGCCGCAGCAGCGAGAGCGAAGGCATTCAGCACGGCAGGGTCCTTGAACGAAGAATGAGTTGCGATAACATATGAATTATCTGACAAGTTAGTTAGCAGAATACAAAGTTACAGAGGTACACTGCTTTCACACATTAACCACGTAAGTGCACATATTTCTATTAATGACTTTGCACAGGGAATCGCTTCAAACTTCCTAATGTTTGCCGACGATATCAAGATCTGGCGCAGGATCCAGGCGAACGCCGAACAACATGTGCTTCAGAGTGATTTACATACGGTGTATCAATGGTCGATCCAAAACTTATTGCATTTCAACGCCAGTAAATGCAAGGTGCTTTCCATCCGACATCAGAGCAGCTACTCATACCGACTCGGAACGAATATACTACAACAATCAACTCTCGAACGTAACTTGGGTGTCCTGGTTCAAGATGATTCCGGTTGCTCCATGCAATCCGAAAGGGCCTAGAAAACCGGGAACCAACACGTTGGGCTGTTGAGGCGGGCGTTTGGACAAATAAACAGCTCCATATTTCGACAAATGCTCAGTGCGTATGTTCGCCCCCATGTCGAATACGCAATTCAAGCCTGGCATCCATGGCCGAAACACGACCTTAATGCACTGGAGCAGCCACAACGCCGGGTATCTAAGAACGTAATTGGAATGCGCAATCTTTCCTACCAGGAGAGGCTGAAACGATTGGGATTGTTCAGTGGAAGCTATCGCAGACTACGAGGCGACCTTATTATGGCATACTTGATTCTGCGAGACCCACATGATGTGCGCCGCCCTTTACTGCAACTCAGCAGCAATACAAAACTGAGGGGCCACTCATTAAAACTAGCAGAACAATACAGTCGTCTGGAGTGCCGCAGAAATTTCTTTTCCATTCGTGTCTGTCACCCGTGGAATGCTCTCCCAGAATCGGTCGTTTCTGCACCGACACTAACAGTATTTAAAAGACGGTTGGACGATGCACTCATCCACTTACACTTTCTTACTTAACACTACGTCTCCATGCTAAACCTGGAGTATACCATGGAATTATTTGTTGTTAACTGTGGGTGCTGTGAATCTAAGAGGATCGCAGGACTACAGCGGAGCAAACGACAAGTCCTTATTTTCATATTTAAAGTATTAACTAATTTACTATCCTTACCATCAGTATTGTTATGTTGATATCCCCACCAACTATCCAACGGGACTTGTAAAGCAACGCTTCTTAGCCCGTATAAATTCATTGTACATTGTCCTACCTGACCATCTGGAACTATGCCATAAAAATATACACGATCATTCGACGCTAAACAAATGAAGCGAAAGAAGGTCAATGAGGTTTTCGGCAGACAAATCCCAGATACGCTGCCACAGATGCAGCATGCCAGAGGGATCCGTCACACTCACTAGCACACCAATCCCAACTGCGTATTTCGTTCGAGACCGAGGAATTCGATATTCGAGCAGCTTCAGCTTCTCCGAACACATCCTAAATCAAGTATTGAAAGCGAAGCAACTAACAAGCTGCATCACTAGGTCATTTTCGCTGTCCCAAACACGGCTTGAATCATGCAAACTCATAGTACGGCACCATCATACATAGCCACTTACACAAAACAGATAGAACTGCTTTGGAAAACGTTCAGTGCTCATTTATCAAAATGCCTATGGGGCGCTCATCAACGCTTACTTATAAAAAACGATTTTCTTACCTCAAACTCGATACACTCTGGCTTCGACAACTGATAAGTAATATCACTCTTCGCTACAGCACAATATATGTACGAGTGTTTTGAACCAGTACAACAGTCTGTTTACGAAATAGCCTAACCTATCCCACTCGTAATGAGAAATGTCTACTATTCTTGCAGTAGACCAATAAAAATATCCGCTGAAATTTCTTCTTGGTGAGGTACATTCATTTGTGGAATAAACGACCGTTGCAACTAAGGACCAGCGAGAGCCTGCCTACATTTAAACATCATTCAAGCACTTTTATTTGCTTGTCAAATATCGTCCAACTCTTTGACCTTCGGCAATCTACCAGTGCACTCATGGAATCCGGCCCAAAAAACATAGAATGATATTAACTTTCAGATAGTGTTACTTATCACCTATTCAACAAAACATTGTATCACCGGTCCAAGTTGAATGCAAGTTTAGAAACGAAATGCTGACAAAACTCGCTGTAAAAATGATCGTTTCACGAAAGGGAAGATATTCTAGCCGTGTGGAAATATGCACAGTTAGTTAGTTACTTAAGTATGTGCCTTGAGCAAATTACACAGGAGTTGCGCTGCTCCACCGATGGTTGCGGTCAGACGTGTCCAGTACTGGTGAGCAGATAGATCGGTAAGCCAATTCACATTGTACATAGCATACTTCATGCGCAGATACAGCAACAATGGTGGCTGATGCAGTGCCCGTCAGTGAAACAGTACATACAAGGGACCCCGATATCAACGACATACGGGAACAAATGCACAAGCGTGCTCAATTCAGTTAAACAACTATGATCCGAGTACCGAAGTGTGATAGACCCCGTTGCCATGGCTCGTGCCGCCAGGATGACAGTAAACAACGATGGTGAGGAAAATGACTCTACAAATGTGCTTTAGGGTCTCCAGGCATTGATGTGCATCATCGCGAGGCCCCCATCCACGCAGTTGGCACTTGGAAGCCCGACCGAGTCCCTCGATCAATTTCTTCGTGCATTTATACAGCCTAACTCGTTTCGTCCAACTAGATAGAGCGTTAGCACGCCGGGGAAAGCGGTAAACTGGCATACGGAGGACATGATCTAACCAAGGTAGGCGGTTCAAGTTTAGCAGACACTCCAGTGAGACACCGGAGATTTATCTCCAGACATCGAGTGGTGAACTTCAGCGTTGATCACCTAATGATTCCACCCGCACTTAGGTACCGGTGATGGAAGACGGTCAAGCCCTTCGGGCCTTCCGCGTTAGTGTGTATGTCTAGTGTCGACGTGAAAATTGCGTTATTTTCTCTTCACTGTCATGTGCTGATTCGATGAAAGGATGCAGATCGCCCAACAACCAGTTGCATTCATGTAAACATATAACAACACCATGTACGCATAGTAGAACTGTCTTGAACGAGTAGGAAACCCTTGATGATGATAGTGTCGCAATGAGATTTGAAAGCATCAAATCAGTGAATGCAAAAATTCAATAAATTTCTTACGTGCAACGGCAAAGCGGACGTCAGGCCGGCCGAATGTGCTAATTGATTAAATTGGGTAAATTGTGATGACGGGGAGGAGGCGTTGGCTCCCGGGTTGAACACAGGCAGGTTCGAGACCAGACCACCGAGAGAAGACGGGGGACATCGCGGGGGAACGGTGCTGGTTGGGGTAGACAAGTGACGAGAATGGCTCTGAGAGGTCGTGCTTGCAATTGATGGTCTGCCCGAGGTCATAGCAATTGGTGATTGGATCAGAGAAGGTGAAATAGGGCCAGAGAGAAGTCCACCGAGGGTACCGGAACGGCGGCGATCCGTGACAAATGGGGACATAGACCCAGTGCTTTCATTGTGTAACCCGCCAGTTACTTGATGCAGATAATCGAACATGTTGGAAGGCAAAGTGGGCTTAGATTGCTGTTGTTGTAGTTGTTGCAAGGATACGGGTTGTGGCATCGCTAGCTGAGACATTAGGTGGTTGAATGAACCGGATTGTGTTTGGAGCTTATCCTGTGCGGCCATTTCGGCCAGAACGGCCGCGAAAGCAAAAGCCTTGTTCGGATCGGACTGAGCGTTGGCTATTACATGCGATTGACACAGAGAAAGGGAAAATTGTGGTCAGTTGGTAAACAACGAAAACATTAGGAACTTGGGTTTGTTGGTTGTAAAAGTAAGCCAGGAGAGTAACGAAAACGTAAGAGAATGGAACGGGGTAAGACAATTTGATGAATGTAGCCGCAGTTGAGTAGATCAGCGGAATCCAATCGACACCATAGGGGTATGGAACCGACAAAATGAGTGTTGAAAGGACACCTCGAAAATACCATTCAATAGTTCACGTTTCAGATGGGAGCAGCGTGGAGGAATTACGGTGAAATTCACAGACTACCTTAGAGTGCACATCAAAGGACGGAAGCCTTGGCAGAAAGTAAACATGAGATTAAGGATGGAGAACAGGATGAAAGCAAGGGGCTTAGATATCACAAAACAGGATTGTTACGTGGGAGTGAAAGGATGTTACGCACAGAGATAATCGACATCCGGGAAATATGTGAAGTTGATAAACAACGAATGGAAGCGAGAGGGAGACAAAGCAAATGAGGTACATACAACCGTAGACAAACAACTTCAAAACTGGTTTAACAGGGTGACGCCCACAAGTTCAGTGGATGATGTAGAAATGGCGGTTTGACGATTCCAGTGTAAAGAAACATGTGAAGAAATAGGGAGAAAATACCGAACTATTAGGAGCGTGGTGAATGTGCACGCTGGTGGTTTCAGATGCAACTTAGTTATATGCACAAGCAATGCTTTCTGTAGAAAATATCATTACATTAAACAATATCGGGAGAAACGGTATGGGAATTGATTCAAGACTGAGTGATGAAGTATGGATTTTGATTAAATATGAAAGTGGGTAAAAAAGGTGTCGAAGTAGGGAGACTAGTGTAATGAGCGGTGTGATCAGTTCACGATTATCATGTTAAAACCCCATAGAGTAAGGTCAAAAGTCAGGGCAAGCGAAGATATGTTTTCGATAGCTCCTACAATTATATACAAATAAAAACAAAATGGGAAGAAAGACATTACCAGTCGTTAGTCCTGGAGCGAGTTAAATACCGACAGTGGATTGGACAGTGGTTGTCCGTTAGGTTACGAGAACCGACTGCATATGACCTCGCGAGTCAGTGGTCATCAGGAGTTTGGGCCAATGTAGTTCCAACCCTCTCGTTAACCACTCCTGAATACACAGCTCTGGCTCATATAGTCGAAGCACAGTTGCGTCAACAGCTCAGACGGCAGTGAATAATCGCATCGATAAAAGTTCAGAACTGATTACAGGCGAATAGTAACGATGCCCGTTGTCAAGTTGATGGTTCAAAATAAAAGTACAAAAATAGGGTATTTCTGAGAGAAGCAAAAGGAGACCACATTCCGAAAACTTCAGCGATGCTCGACTGAAAATAATGTGGCAGAAACGCCGGGGGCACCATGCAGTTCCACACAGTAGGAAGCACGGTGACTGTCGGCTAGCAGCAGTACGGAAGATTGAATCAAATCCGATTAAGTGGATTCTATGCCTCCTTGATACACAATCTCTCGTGTGCTATCTTCCGCATTAACTTCTTCCGACTCACAGTTATTGTGCACTTTCATGTTCACGCACACTTATCTAAAAAAACAGGTCCCATATACGGTGGGTGACAAAAGTATAGATTGTTGTAGCTTTATTTGTAAGTTGAAGTATACCGACTGGCTACAAGGTGCAATTGAAACATGAGCAGATCTCAACTGTGTCCGGGCATGGCCACTGATGTATAAGGGTAGTACACGTCGCATCGCCCGAGAAATGCAGTGGCGTAAGAATAGAAGATATCGAAGCACAAACCGCGCAAGAAAAGAACCCATGTAAAGACAGTTGCGCCGATTGGAAAAATTTCTGTGTAAATGCTGCGTATTCATAGAAAACGTGTAAGGTCCAGTGTGTGACGGTTGTGATGCCAAAATACCGCGTGGGTTCCTTTATTAAAATTCGGCGCAAAAAACGTTTCGTGTGTGGATCTGCCAATATGCAAAGGGTGGGCCTGAAACCCCAAGGGAAACACCAGTCCAAACTCCCAAGAGGCAGATTGCGAGATTGCAGACTACGACGTTGGAGAGACTCACTGATTTGTTGATGCCCACGAGACCCTTTTGGACCCGGGACGGATACAATGCTATTGGTTACCATACTTATAGACATACAGCGAATTGCATGAAGTTGAATAGCCGGAAAGCACGTGCTAGCGCGTGATAAATCCGCCTTATTGGAAAACGTCTGAAATAGTAAAAATTGCCAGCCTGCCACTACATCACACTTTTTTGTCTCAAAGTAGGCAGACTATGCAGAACCAAACTCTGAGTGAGTATTCGTGAAGCAGTGAGTTTCTGCGATAAGGCAACGACGTGGAGAACTCGGTACACGAGGTGGACCAAACTGGGTGTCTGTCGGAACACGATCCCCGGAGGCCGGTGAGATAATTTTCATAGGAGTGTCAGCGCGTAGATTGAAGAGATCCAAATATCAGGGCATCAACGGAACTAGTCGCAGACATCCGTTTGACTATGCTAAGCCATGGCGAGGACCGAAGTGTAAACGAGACCTTTTGCAAGGCCAATACATAGTAGTCACTGGGAAACAGAGAAATGTCACCGAATTGGATGATGGCAATGGTGCGTTTCAGGTAACTGAAATGCTCGTGTACACAGTTGCAACACTGGTGATCCGCATGCGATAACAAGCGGCCATAAGTGAGGTATGACAAGAGACACGTTGTACATGCAGCAAACAAACGCTAGTCTCATAAATATGGAAGATGAAAAGCTGAATAAATAGACAAACACATCACTTATTCAGCCAACTAATCAATGAAACCAGGCAAAGGATCAGCAGATTTACGCATCAATGAACAAATACTTCATTTGTTCACCCAGATGATGATGGGAGCAGGTGCAATAGAGCTGGTAAATCAAAACCAGACGCAGGCCATAGATTCCACCACAATTACCACTCGAGGTGCGTTGTAATATGGTGAAAAAGATACGAGTGAAAGCGGGGTAAGTAGACGGGGAGTGAACAAACAATACACGAATTCCACTCACCGGCCAGCATAGCCAACTTGGCCGCGTTCATCATTTGTTCTTGTACCTGTTGCACGGTAGGCGTGCCAGTGGATGAAGAGCGACTAGTGTAGGCAGGAGTGGTACTGGTGGCCGGTCCAAGAGGCTGACTGGTGACAGGCGCTGTAGTACTGTGGTGCAGAGATGCATTTTTCGCATGTGAAGTGGTCTGGACGTTATTGTTCAACAACGACATGTAATTCAATGCAGATGGTCCTGGTGCTGCGGCCGTGCGAGGAAGCGGGGAGGACGAGTTGGAATGTGCCGTCGGTGGCGACAGATGAAATCCAGGGTGGAAAGAAAAGGGTACCGCCGGGTCGGGTGTGTGTTGTTGATTCGGTCCGTACGAGTGACGTGGAAGTGTGGACGTGTGTGGTTGGGTGGCCATACAGGAGGGATGGCGAAAATGGGGAGATTGCACAGAAGGCGTCGGACGAGTATTAATACTGTTCACAGCTGAGGTAAGTGCTCCAGAATTGACTCCCGTGCATGTTTGATATAGCAACGTATTTGGCATAAATCCTGTGAGGTCATTATTGGTGGGACCTGAGGCGGCCGCAGCACGGCCACGCATGAGCATTTCGGTTGCTGCAGCCAACGCCAGGAATTCTTGGTGCTGATCAACCGAGCCAAAGTGGTCAGAGGATGAGGGTTGACGTAAATGATTGGTCACTTTCTCTACCATCATTCGACGCAGGGACTCTGCGTCGCGCGGATCCATAGCGTTGTTGAAAAGGAACTGCTCTGGTAATGTCGTTTCTAGACACACAGAGAAAAGGGAGTGAGGAAACGGTGAAAACTTTATGAACGATCAGGTAGCCAACACAATCGTGCATATCAAAAGTGGTGGTTCCGGTAAACTCGAGTTTACCGCACGTCTTGGTGAACCCAGCCCCGCAAGTTTAAGCAGCATCTTGTGGCGCTCATGAAAGAGCAAATGATCAACGTTGAGATGACAAGGCACGCAACTAGAGGTTGCCAGAGCAGTTAGGTGGGGAACAATGAGAGTAATGGTGCATTCGTATCGGAGGATGATGCGGCGCAGAGAGCACATGAACGCAGTGCGGGTGGTGTACAGAGGATAGTTCTTGTAGGGTCTGGGTACAATTAATGCGAATTCTTCAGCTAATTAATCATGGTCACTCTCAATCAACAGGCTTAGGCTAGTCTGGAAAAGCACCAGACGTCGGCGTTTCGACTTTCTGGGTCTCGTCAGTGGTGCGCATTCCAGCGAACCCCTGCCGCGTTTTGCCCCCATGACTTCTGGATACCAGCAGTGCCACGTCGCCATGGGTAACAGCCGCGGACATGCACAATTGATAGTTGACTATGATATAGCCCGGCACATCTTCCACTGCCATGCCAGTTACGAACTGTGCAGAGGACAGTGGCTAGCCTCATGAGCTAGGAGTTTCCGCATAACGCCGCAGCATAGCACGAAGACTTGAAACTATATGGACATTTTATGGTGCTGATGAGTAGTAGCGGGGATTTCGGTATAATTCAGCTAATACATCATGGGAACTAGCTGGTGGCATCGAAAAAGTCATGGGGGCGGAACGCGGCAAGGGTCCGCTGGAGTGCGCATCACTGACGAGACCCAGAAAGTCGAAACGCCGACGTCCGGTGCTTTTTCAGACTAGTCTAAGCCTGTTGGTTGAGAGTGACCATGAGGAAGTAGCTGAATTATACAAAAATCCTCACTAGTACTCATCAGTAATGAGGATTCTGATGGACACCGCATAAGACGCTGTCTCCACACTATTTGCTGATATGGTGCAGCGTATTCAAATGTTCTTCTGAATAACCAATCGGATGGTGATTTGGAAACCCTACATGGGTTACTACAACAGAGTGTGGAGACCGCGGGGACCATGAAAAACGTCCAAAAGTGGGGCGGTGAGCAAAGACGGACTAATATCATGGTGCTGGAAGTTGCTCTTTAATGATGCGTCCTGCACGTTACTAAGCGGAAGGCAAATGAATGGGAAAAGAGGTGAACACTGATCCAAGAGGTATCCTCAGCTATCACTATACTAAGGCAATGAAAGTAAACATGATGATTATGAACTAACTTTCAAACTGGAAAGGACTGAACACGGACAGTCATTTCACAAATGTATGAGAAAAATGAGATATAATAACCGGACAGGAGGGTTAAGAAGAAGAAATGTCAAACACGTATCAGCACGGCTAACTTCGTGACTGAGATGACGGTAAGAGTCAACCAACGATCTGGTTTACTCGGCAGATTGTATCTGGGGAGGGAGAGCTGAGAGTGAGCTGAATTCCCAAATGCGAAATGGGATCTCGGGCCTTTAAAGTAACTTGTGTACATCCTACATGTAAAATGTATAATAACGGAGTGCGTTAAAAGAAACCCCGCCAGATGCCAGCACTCCCCCTTATAAGTCTCGCAAGCCATCTGTGGGAAACTTATGAATCCTTTCCTCAGTGATCTCATTAATTCTCTCTTCCAGTGGACCTTCCCCCTTTTCATGTCGCCACACTGTTCCAAATGGTTAGACACTGGATCGTGAAGTGACATGTACAATGCTCCTTGCCTCAGGTGATACCCCATAACATATCCTACCATAATGGTGTTATTTTGTTCCATGTCGTGCGTATCACGTGAGTATACACTGACCTTCCTCTAGAAAGCATTATGCATTACTCATCTACAATCTTTTGCTTTGTTACATGCTGTTTCGTACCGGCTATGAGTAACTAACATTGCCCCTGGCAGGTTGGAATTTTTCATAGCGAACTGTGATAGCGACTATCGAAACAAACACAGGGGATCGACGTTGTTATGTAGAAAATTGTCAGAGTACACAGAAGACGGTTTTGCGTCATTACAACCTACGTTTTCAACAAACATATCAGAGCCAGGGGTAAAGACATTTAAAATAGGGTGGATATTCTTTGGCTAATTCCGGAGATCTCATTGATTGGCCCTATGGCCATCTCTGTCCGCCATCTTGAATTTGCTCTACCTTATGATGCCGTCTCAAACTACTTGTGGTTCGTATTCGAAAGTTGTTGGACATAAGACTCATGCACTTCGGTGCTTCAGCTACGATGTTTTGTTCCAGATTTCTTGCATTGGCTTATCCGTTGACGTGTTTCGAAAATCTCTAGACATCTGACAAGTTATATGTGATAAATGTTGCGGTGCAAGACATCAGAATACATAGCAACCGCCAACAACTACGGGAAAACCACTCTTCCAGGCAGAAACAAACCGTTCACCAGGTGGGGTCAAACGCCCTCGTGAAAGTACCCCTGTCACCTCGCCTTCCCTTGTCCCTCCGCGACTTGCACCACCAACAGGGTCTTCGACCCTGGCCGAGCCTCAGGTTCAATGTCCCCCACCGATTGAAGACTCAGACTCGGAACCTACGAAGTGCCGCTTCACTGATCGGTCCGTGAATTCCTCAGAGCTTGTCTGTGAACCCCTGAACACCGAGGATCCATGGACCACTCAGAAGCACAAGGCGCCACCTAATCGAGTTCAGGCGTCCCTTGCTAATAAATAAGAACCCAAACCGATAAGCGCCTCTAGTCTTGCTCTCACTGGTTCATCACCGATTTCGCTGAGGCGACATAATCTCATGGTTTTTCACGTACCAGAATCAAAAGATGAAAAGCCTCAGATACGTTATGATCACGATGTTGAGTTCCTCCATTCGCTCCTAGATAGACTCTTGGATGTGGGTGAAGACAGTGTGACGATTAAACAAGTAATCCGAGGTGGCCAGAACATTAACCAGTCATGTCGACCTCTGAGAATCACCTTTGCAAATCACAATATGCCGCAGCTCATACTGTCTCGTCTGTCAAGGCTGGAAGGCATAAAGGTTCATATTCACCGAGACTTGGAACCCGAAGACAGAGATCGTTTGAAGACTGCAGTCATTGAGCTCAAACGTCGTACCGAAGACGGTGAGACTTGGTTACAAATTTGTAAATTTCGGGTGATCAAGAAGGGTGTACGAACCCGTATCAACCGGTTGCTCAACCTCCAGACACGTCCCGCGGTACCTCCCAGGACCTTCGTGTGGCATTCGCCAACCTGTGCAGCCTAATGAACAAACATGTCGAACTGTGCCGCTTCGCTGCCTCGGAACCACCGGACGTTTTAAGTCTTGCAGTGACTTGGCTGAACTCCGACGTCATACCCCAAGAAGTCGCTTTGTTAGCATGCTTGTTTCCGAGGCGACCGAAAATCAAATAATCAGGGTGGTGTTCTGTTACACATCAAATCGTCACTATCTGGCAAACTTACCAGCACCTATCGGAGCGAGGATAACTTATGCGAGCAAATGTGGTGCACAATCCGCCTCAGACGCGCAGAACTAATAGTGGGTGTTACCTACCGTAGCCCATTAAACCGTTGTTGCGATTGGCTACCACATGTACAGAAGCGCATGAGCCGCCCTCAGTTCTTACTGATGGTGGATCTAAATTTACCTAAGATATTCTGGCCAGACGTTCGACTTCTTCCCGGTCATGGCAATGTTGAGGCTCAATTCGCTAAAATGACTATTGAAATCGGGGCAACGCAACATATCATCCAACCGACGCGCGTAACTCCGCACTCGGCATCTTGTCTCTGGACGTTTAAGAGCTGCGAGCAGAAGCTGAACGAGATCAGAGTCATCGAACCTCTGGCGAACAATGACCACTGCTCCATTGTGGCAAGCTTAGAACTGTCGTTACCATATTACAATCAACGGAAACCGACATTCAACTATTGGAAGACGGACTTCAACGGGCTCGTCCAAGCCGCAAGTCAGACTGATTGGACACTACCACAGGATGCGTCGCTTGAAGCCTGTTGGTCATTAATGAAGGGGAAGCTTAACTCGTTGTGTACTCGGTTCGTTCCCCTGAAGTATTCAAAAATCAGATCTGTCAAACCGCGTTGTTTTGATACGGAATATAGACAGTTAGCGCGACGGCGTCGCAAACTTTGAGATAGATACATCAGCTCGGGTTATGATGAAGATTACACGGTGTGCAACAAGCAGCGTAACTTATGTAACGCCGCGAAGATCAAGAAACGCCGGAAGTTCGAAGAGTAGATAGAATCCTAGGCCACAACCGCCCAAAAGAATGTTTGCCTACTTGAAACGTCAACTGAAACCTGGGAGTGACCTACCGGTCTTAGAGAGCTTGGACGGACAGACGCTCATTTCAAGGGCGGAGCGCGCGGACGCCTTGGCCACGCACTTCCTCACCGTATTTTTCAGTAAACCGACGGCTGTTCCAGTACCGGCACAGGTTGCGCCAGTCTTGCTCGACAGCCTACAATGTGATACAGTCGAAGTGTACCAGCTACTCGTCAACCTCGATGGTGCAAAGCCCCCTGGACCAGACGGACTTAACCCATTAATACTCAAGTCCCTATCGATTATCATCTCACCAACCGTGACAAACCTATCCAATAAATCACTGTCCGAAGAATCTGTCCCAAACGACTGGAAATGCTCGATAGTGAGACCGCTTCCCAAAGGTGGTGATCCGAGTAAAATCGAGAACTATAGACCGATCTGTTTGACTTCGGTCTTATCCAAAATTATCAAGAAGATAGTGAAAAGGTGTCTTCTATCGTTCTTCGAATCCATGGACGTATTGACACCAGTGCAATACGGCTTTACGAAAGGGCGATCCTGCATCACCAACTTGATGTACGCAAACCACTAGTGGGTACGAGCTCTCACTGAACAGAAGGATGTTGACGTGGTGTACATCGACTTCAGTAAGGTGTTTGACAGAGTGAACCACGAGGTACCACTTCGTAAATTGAGGACATACGGAATCGGTGGCACGCTACTTCCGTGGTTACACGAGTTTATTGTGGGACGAAAGTTTAGACTACAGGTCAATGACTACCTGACAGACTGGTTCCCATCGACCAGTGGTGTGCCTCACGAAACTGTACTTGGGCCAGTATTATTTTGTATTCATATCAACGATCTCCCGTAGCAGCTCCAGTCACCATGTGCCCTGTTTGCAAACGATTTGAAAATCTGGAGGATCTTTGAGAACCCGCCTTCAGCATGACTTAGACCGACTGTCAACGTGATCCACTGAAATGCAACTCACTCTTAACGCAAGTAAGTCGGAGTTCACCAGTATCCTCAGCCGTCCAGCCACTCGATCATACATTTTAGACGGCCAGTTGCTGCACCCTAACACATGTGTCAGAGACTTAGAAGTGCTTTCGCTACATGACATGAGATCACTAGAAAATACCAGGAAGTTATACCGTGCGGGACTTCGTATGCTCTGGGCATTACGACGCAGTTTCTCCACATGGTCCGAAGAAACCGTCCCTCGCCTATTCACCTCGCTCATCAGACCACTCCTTGAATACGGCGCCCCAGCTTACCATCCGATAACCCAGTGGGAAACTGAAAAGCTGGAGAAAATACAGCACATCGCAACTAGAATGATACCCAGTCTACGAAAAGTTCCGTATGAAAAAGGTTGTGAAAGGCTCGGACTTTACACACCATCCTACCGCCGAGTAAGAATTGAACTTATTATGACGCATCGAGTACTACACTTGAATCACTTCACCATACTGCGGTCAATAGTGTACCTGCGGGAACCCTGTAACACCCGAGGACACCGTTACAAACTCAGGGTCCCCTGCATGAACAAACCATCACATCAGTTTTGTATGAAACGAAGCGTAAACTTACAGAATACACCACCAGAAGAACTAGTAGAGGCCGATTCTGTCAAGTGTTTTAAAATACATACCGACGATTATTTCGGAAATCTGTGCTTTTGGGAAACAGTGCATATACAATGCAAAGAAATAGATCCTATACCCGGAAATAATGACACCAATACGAATTCCTAACCGAACAAGGATAAACAATTAACTGACCAAACACTACCGCTGACGATTCGCAATTAAATGTTTGTGATTTTGTGATATAGAAACAAATGTTGGTAGCTCAGGTTGTTCAGTTGGTGGTCTGAGTGTTCGCTGAGCTCGGCAGTTTGGCTGCAAACGTTTCGTCACCACCCGAGGTGACATCGATAGAGTCGTACAGAAAGCTTTCTATTTGCTCTTAAATGCAGTCTCAGACTAAGATTTGGTGATTTGTCCACGCCGTGCCAGCGGCTATGTGGCTGTATTGTTGACTACTTCAATAGGTCGACCTCAGTCTCGCGTTGAACGCTCAGCTAACACGCTTGAGTGTTATTTCAGTAAGCAACCAACGCAGCCACACCGTCCACACCTCCGTAACATGTGTCATCCAATCGTTTTCACCTGCCATATAAATACGCTATCTGCTGAGGTGTTGTAGCTTCTAGGTCCGCCGTTTCGAAGTCTACCTTCTAAACTATTGGAGTGAATTGCTTACTGATGTGGCTAACTTGGGCTGGAATCGACATTGCTGATGTGTCATATCATTGTTTGCTAATTTCAAGGAAGTACGAAGGAGCTGTAGGAAGATCTAAACGGTGTGAGGTAAAATATATCACATCTAGACTCATTCGGACAGTCATCACACGTTCGGACGGCCATCTTAGCCTTCCGGGAGTAGTCTAAAGTGTGAATGCCAATTCTCTTACAAGAGATACTATTCACCATCTTTTGCTTCGTTTATGAACTTGATTTCGGGGAGTCAGTGTTGCTCAGAGTTTCCAAAGACAATTGCTACTTTTACACCAGCAATGGCTACCCAAAGTAAAGCTCCATTGGCCTAACTGCCAATATGCAGCCTAACGCTGTCAAGAATTAGATGAATAGAAGAAATGTTGTGAACCCGCAGCGTGGAGGCCAAAAGAGGGTTTATAAGAGGGAATCGTTACGTCAGACAAGTTTCTCGAGTAAAAATGTGACTCAATGCACTTGCTCAGCCGCAAGTTCATGGTATACAGACAGGCGAAATTCGATACCAAAAATGTATAGACCCGGCATTTGCATTGCGGAGCAACACAATAAAAATCACAAACGAATGTCGAAGCCAGGGAATCACCTATGACAACACAATAGGGTAGAAACAGACATCAACTTAGAAAATTAAGATCACCGGGGGGGTCTGGGTGTGGTGTACACAAGAGGACCATGTGACTAGGCGATGCTTATTGAGTGGTAATTTTGATTACACAACAAATGAGTTTGTATTACGTAGTCAAAAACGCACGTGATGGTCCTGTTGGTCACTAGCAGACAACGGAAGGGCATATCAATGATAGTCTGTTGGCGTTTGTGGAGTCAATAAATAAGAGGATCCTGATAATATGCTACTTCGTTTTAGCTGGTCTTGTAGGTTGAGATTTCAGGTTGTGTAAGCAAGTGCAAGTCTCCGCAAACCTGACTAACGATGTTCCATCACAATGAGACTAAAATGTCGGACAGCGACATATCGTCCTGAGACGAGTAGTAGCGTTGTGTCCGAAACTGGACGAATTGTGAAAGAGAAATGTTTAAAGTTTTGCGAAACTGATAGGAGTAAGAGGGGGCCGAAATTGGCATAAAAGTTGGTGGAGTGGCAAAAGCAGTGCAGCCGTGGCTTCAAAATCAACGATACCCAAAAGCGGTAAACCGGCATATCGCATCGATACATTTTGCTGCCACGTGAACGCCACCAGTCGCGTGAGGACAAAGGGTGCTATAAGATCCCTCTTACCTACTCAGATCCGTATCGGTGATCTATGGATTACAAAAGAGGCGTGTTATAACAATCCGCATTGGCCGACAAAAGAGTCAGAACAATACAAATGACGCGTGAAAATAGTCAGCGCATATGTAATTACAAAAAACACGACACTATCTTGCGATCAAAAGAATGTTCTTCCCGATAAATTTCGTCAGGCATTCACAAGTATGGAGGATAGCTGGGAAAGTGATGAAGGAGGACACAGGAGGTCTGCAAATGTCTGACGAGAATAATCGAAAAGAATATTCTGCGTATAATTTTGAAACATCGAGAGAAATTGGTAAAATAATGGAAACACTAGGTCAGTTGAAAGCAGGTTGCAGAAAAATGCGTACTCAAAAGCTGTGGCATAACCCGTAGGCCATTGATGCTCTAGAATCAAACCTCATGATTAGACTAACGGCTAAAGACGATCATCGAGGAATTCGAGGTAGCAGAGCAGGCAGAGGACCCCAACACTACTGCTCCTGCGTTTGCAGACGTAGTCAACTTGGTGCTTGTGTCCACAGATGCTCTGGTGCAACAACTCGCAAATACGGCTGGAGTAAACAACCGCGGATGGTGGACACGGCGGCTGTCACAGCAAAACACTAGACGGTTTGTCTGATCAAATGTTACACACCGAAAGTTAGGACAATAGGCGGAGTAATCATTTTTGAAGTTCAATAGTGGTGTGTGAGAAATTGGTCTGAGCATCTAAAATCATTGGGAGCTGGTGATAGATGAAGTTACAAGACAGCTAGTGTTGTAGACGGTGCGAAGATAACCGAACCCGGCATGGATAGACGTAATAACCCATCTGAACTTGTTCACAGTTGAAACTAGCGATACTCAAGATGAAGAGCGGTAACGATTGATTCGTGAGTAACAATCAGTCGATGTATGATAATGAGCGAGAAGTCCAAAAGAGTGAGGTATCACGATGGATAAAGCGTAAACAGACTCTACTGTGTAGAAACCGCGCTTCGTTTCAAACTATCCAATGCATACCAGGCGACAGAGAGAAGAAAATCAACAGTGCCATATCCTCAGTTGACGGGGTGCTATGTGGCGAGAAAAACAAGTAACATTACATAGGCGAAAACACAAGCAGATCAATGCATCGGAACAAAACGCACTGCCACGTGGCAATGACTGTGGTAATCGATGAGAGGACTTTGTTTTTCTGCAGAGGAAAGACGGTTTGGTGCCGTCAAGGCTGGCGAGTAGTTGACATACCTTTTCAACGCCGCAATCCAGACTGTCGAGTTCAGTAAAAGTGGTACACGTCGAATTCGGAACAGACCCCTGGTCATTCGCAAATACAGAAGCCAAGTGCGCTGCCAACGCGGACACAAGCTCAGTGCTGGAGGTTAGGGGTTGTCCATCCCGGGCCATCCAGCACTGGCACATCACCTGTCGGTCTCAGGCGTTGCTTCACGTATGCAAAGATTCTCTTTGGGGCGGTCTTCGCGGCGATTGCGAGCTGCCCTTTGAAATGTCGATGCTTATTCCTTTTTGCACTGTTGCAGAGGTTCCGCTGACTTTTATACCCTTCGTAGTCATTAGCAGAGCCAGAGAGGAGGAATCTGTAACACAGTCTCTGCCCCTCCGAGCCAGATTTCCATACTCCTTGTCAAACCAATGAGGCTTAATCGGTCCAACCTCCCGATATTTCAAGGGCACAAATTGGGAACACAATGATGTCAAGCTCTCTTTTATAAATGTCCAACTGTCTTCCACAGATGCAGCTTGCGACAGAGACCAATCCAGTTGGCTAGCGACTCGAGGTAGACCGTCGAAGTCCGTTTTCCAGTAGTTGTAAGCTGTTTCCCGCGGACGTGAATACGGCAAAGGTAATTCCATATCAGCTATGAGCATTGAGTGGTCGCTTGTAGCCAGGGGCTCCAGGATCCGAACGTCACGCACTTGCTGTTCGTAGCTGGGTAACATCAGGTCGAGACAGGACGGGGTTGAGAGTGATGTTATGCGTGTTGGTTGGCACATGTGTTGTGATGCACCAGTTTCAAGTACCAAATCCACGAACTTTGCTTCAACCTCATCATGTCCCGGCATAAAACAACGCTGTCGTATTCGAGGACAGTTAGAATCGCCCATAAGTAAAAGTGTGAACGACGCATGTGGGTTCGAAAATGGGGCAGCCAATCCAAACAACGGCTAAGGGGGTTGTGATAGACTGCGCCCACAAGTAGTTCTCCGCGTTTGAGGTGGATGGAGCACCACAGTAGCTCACACAAAGCATCATCACTTCGGTAGATGCTCCCAAGTCTCCCACGCAACGAAGACCAGATGTAGAGCAAGACACCAGCGCCGGCATTTGTTAGTCTATAGCAGCGAAAGCAAGAGTAACCGTTGAGTTCAGGTTCCTGTGCGTATAACTCTGAATGCAGCCACGTCTCTGTACGTCTCACTACCTCTGGCCGCTCAGACGCAACGAAACAACAAAGCTCATTGCGCTTGCTTATAACACTGCAAACGTTGCTGAAGGATAATCGCAGGCTGCAGCAGGAACCGCCGGGCGTGCATGAAGTGTGAGCAACCTGTTTATCCTGATTCGCAGATTCTTGGAAACCATCCGAAAATTTACGATACGGAGATGTGTTTCCCCCTCACCAGTACGTCATTTCAGCTCAATGATGGCAGACTTGAGCCGCTCCCGGTCTACTGGGTCCAGGTCTGGATGAACATGGATCTTCAAATCTTTCAGCCTACTTAGACGGGACAATATCAGTCTTGGAGTGGCTCCGTCAACAAAAGTGATTCTCATAAACCGATTTTGCTGATCACCTTGCTTTCCAAGACGGGTAATTTGCCTCACTTTTACCGAGTTCTCACCAGCGTCGAGGTGTCTGTCAAGTAAACTCTGTAAAAACTTAACATCATGATTGTAGCGCACTTGGAGTGATGGATCACTGGAGTTCAGCGCGTGGAAGATCACGAGGTTAAAACACCTCTGGTCGGATGAGGTTGAGATTGTAGGGCGAAGTATATTATCAGCCTCAAGTGGTATGGCTAACTGTTGACTTACAGAACGTAAACGCCCAACATCCCTTCGAAATTTCCTTCTTTCCACTGGTCGTCAGCACTCAGGCTTTCACTTGATGGGACATCAATGGTCGTTGAACACAACAAAGGTAAACAATTTACGCCAGGTGAAATTGGGCTTGTCACAACGGTTGTACTTCATGCCGGTGAGTTTGCACGGGTAGAGGAGGAAGACTGAGCTGAAAACTGAATGCTCTTCGTTCCAGGTTGTTGGGCCAAACACATGAAGCTGTTGGCAACAGAATGATAAATCCTACATGTCGGCATTACTCTTCCTGGCTGCATCTTGTTTCGGCAATTTTCACATAAAGTGTGAACGAAGTCGTGTTGGACGATGAAAATGCTTAACTGATATCCAACACATGAAATGCAGTATTTGACTTAACACAAAACATACGTGAGAACATTTGCACGGTATCCGACTACCTTGGAACAAGTACCACAGGGTTATTGCTTCGGCATTGTGAATAATGCAAAAACAAGAGGGCGACCAATTGCTGGAGAAAACGGCGATAGCAAGATCACCGAAACCAAGCGGTGAAAACCCAAGTACTTATGGTCGGAAAATTCAGAATCATAAATGAAACTGAATTGTATCTAAATTTCCACGAAATACTTCCAATGAACGAAGAAATAAAACACAAAGTGATCTTGTCAACACAACCAAAAATAACCGACCGGTGTCTGTTATCCGCAGTCTATGCAGACTGATTACTGAACTCGAACTCCTTTTGGAAGACTCGGTCTCATGAAACGCCGCATACCTCGCAGTGCACTGCTCACTGATGCTGTGCCTATTTGGATGATCCATCAAGGTCAGTCTATGAGATGAAAACAGAGGCGCACCGAAAGGTTGAGTTGGGTTGGTGCTTGATTCTTCCCAAATGGAGCTCTAGGAATCGGTCATATCAATGACTGGAGACGTTAATGCGTGTGGTGCGACCACAGAGTCAGTGTCGTTCTTGCAATGATTCGCTCATTCCAGATCCTTGACTATACTATCCCGCGACGCTAACTTGTGGGCATGTTCCTCAAATTATCATCATTCTGACTATTATTATTATTGCCAGTGTTGAAATGAGCAACACCGAAACCTCTAGTATCATCACTACTTTAACGACGTGCGTGAGGGCGATCGAATGTTCCACCGAGCGTCGGTGCACGCGTGAAAGTTTACAGGCAAAAGTGAACCGAGTCTGGAATGAACTGTGTCAGTCCACGCATGAACAAATGGTGTGTGAAAGTGAAAAACAAGTGTTCCGAGACCGAGGATAACAACATTTAGTGAGTACCTGAAACCACATCAAGTAGCGAAAAAGTGAACGTCATACGACAAGTCGGCAAACACAGGGAAAACACGGCATGATCAACCATGTATGAAGAGGTTGTCGACCAAACAGTAGAAGTTCCAAAGCCGGGGAGAGCGAAGTCAAGCGGATAGCAATGCGTCTGTGTTGTATTGGAATATTCCGCAGCCAGATTATGGGTGCATAGAGGACCCAAATACATGACACACGTAATTTGCGGGATATGCACAGAATTGCACCGAAAGATGTGTACCACTGACTATAGTGTACGGGAGTAAAAGATGCGTTGGTAAAAGTTCGAGTGCATTCGTACGTGGGAGCTGAACAAATCTGTAGATGAACTTGGACAGCAGCCACCAATTCGGGCTGCATCCAAACACAGGATAGTTCTGAAGCACGAAAAGTGTTTGGGAAAGTGCTCACGGATGGCTGTAGAAGTAGCAAGACTGTCTAAAGAAAGAAGTTAACAATTTGGTTGAACTTCCTCACGGTGGTCGAATCGGCTTCGCAGTGGGTCAGAATTTCGACCATAGTACAACTGGATCAAGTCTCAACGGCTAAAATGACTGGTTGTGATTCACTCACCGGCAAGTTAGGTTGTAGTGCACTGGAGTAAGTACGACAGGACGACCAGCAAAAGGAGAATATTACACGTTTATGTATTGTGACATTGTTGATGGAGCGAAAAAATCTAATTGCACTGTGTTTAATAAAAGTGGCCACACGATGCGAATAAAGAGTTTGACCATGCCAGTGTACGCCACAAGATATTTTCGCGACACGGAATCGTCACGTGCAAGTTCTATCGCAACTATCAACTGTCAAGTCATTTTATCCATATCAGTGAAATCATTTCAATACATATTGCTAACGACAATCGGCTTACAAATATTTCTCTGGTCTCGCTTGGCTTGTAAAAGATACGAAGATGATCATTTTTCAACAAACCTGATTCTGTAACACTGACACGTGTTCCGCTTCCTTGTTCCACAGGTATCCTCCCAACTGTGATCATATCCGACCAGATTCCTATTTTTCCAACCAGGTTATGATTGTTGTCCTGTATACATGACTGGACCACCACGACCATGTCTACACATGCGTGCCTCGCAATGCCGAGAATAAATAATTTATTTTGAAAAATACTTAAAACCGACCGAGAACTCTTGATTTCAAAAAAGGTTTGAAAACAACTATACCAACCGGTTGTTTTCAAACCTTTCTGAAAACAATATATTTATTTGAGAGCAAACCATTGGGTTAACACAAGGCAGAGGTCCAGAGACCCCAGAGAGATAAAGAGATGTAACAGGAATAAACGCTAAAGTGGCCAGCAATTAAGGGTGGGAACAGAGGCGAACCATGTAATGTCCGCGAAGAGAGACGCATCGATACTTAGCAGCACGCAACTAGATGGTGTGATCAAACTCAATGCCCTTTGCAGTCCCAATAAACGACCTAACGCACCTATTGGGTTTCTACAGGCTTTCCAACCGAGGTGGATCGTTGAAACTAGGTGTCAAAGAATGGGTCATAAGATAGTATATGTCCCATTTATCATCATTCATCAAACAGGTTAACTGGAGGTGGAAAACATCTCCGCTACTGTGCCTCAATACATAAAAGAAAAAAGAAAAAATATGCAACAAATGCATGCCAGTTGAACTAACAGTAACGGATGAGCATCGTTCCGGAAAGCAACCAGCTTTCCAAGTCCTGGAGGATTGCACACGAAGCCAGAAAAGTGAATGAGTGGACAAGGGTACAGTTATCGGTCAATGAAGCGCAAGCGGCATGAAATCAGTTGGAAGTGGAAGAGATCGAAACGCTTTCGAGGCAGGTGCAGTTCACATTTAAGGAGAGACGGAAGGTGGAACAAAGTAAACGGAGGTAATTCGATGCTGTTCTACCTGTATTTAGTTTGTGAATTAGACCGGAAAGTATCGTCACTAATTGGGATGGCGTCTAAAAGTACACAATTGATGCCCGCCAACCGAGTAAAGATGCCATTACTTCAGAACTGTATGAGTACTTCACAAAGACACCCAGCGTAGAGTAGCTACGTAAAATGAAAGGTAAGAAGGGGGGATGCGCTAGACAGTCGATCAGCGGTTCGATCTTTACCTCATGTGTGACAAATAGTACAGTGTGAATGAAAAAGAGCGGAACAGAGGGTAACAGTGAGCGATAGTAATGAGGAAACTTACGGACAAAACTGACACCGCTAGTATCTTAATCACTGTAGTACTGCGAGGAGTGGGGCGCAACCCGCCACGTATGGATGCAGTCCGACGGTCAAGAAAAGGGTTGATCACGCAATCGGTTCATGAGACACCTAACCGGTTGCTTACAACGGGAAGTGCAAAGCTTATCACTTGACTGTTCGTTAAGCGCCACGAGGTCTTGCACAATTATTGTAGTTACAGGTAGCGCAACAGACTGGGCTTCAACTTGGTGTGACGGTTTGCGTGCTCCGCCGACCTATTGAGCTATACTGGGTGGTGCCAGCCGGAGCCCAGAGAGCTACTCCTACTAGGTTCGTCAATGGTTAGAGAACAGACGAACTCAGTCTCCTGGTTCTCCAGATTAGGGGTTTGAAATGGGATGTTGTCCATTTCTGTAAAAGCGAATCGCTGCCACACCCGCTGCCTTATGGACAGGATATTGAGCCAAATGTTTTGCTTAAGGACCCTAATCGTCCTCCTGTCTAGATCTGGGAGCCCTAGCAGTATCTCAACCCACTTACAGCCATGATAATTTATTAAAACTTCAACCACATCCTGCATCGGCCGTAGCGCAGATTATCAAGGGTCGCCTTATTTGCTGCATACAGCAGGGCGGATAAGCGGAAACATACTACTGCTGGCGCCTCCCTTCTTTATTTTCCATCTGTTTCTCATACTCCCATTCCGACCCCATTACTAACCTTCCATCTATAATTCCCAGCTTAACTGACAGCAACGGAAGTGCCACTGGAGTAGAACCATCTGCAGCCACCTTCCCACAAGACCCATCGGACGCTTATCGGCAACAGCCGCTTATAAGGCCACGTTGTCCAGTTTCCATGGCAGCGCTCAACGTTTGTACTCTAAGACAAACAGGTCAACAGGTTGCACTCGCAAACACCTTGGACACACTGGGTATTGACGTATGTTGTGTGTCCGAAAACAGGATCAATGACCCTAATCGGGTTGTTGAATTAACTGTGACCGGCTTATCTTCTCGCTATGGGTTGCAAGCATCCGGAGACGCTAATGCAGCACTCACGGATCAAGCTGGTGTAGGTATCATTCTCAGCTCCAAGGCTGAGCCACCATTAGTCGACTGAATTCCGGTGAACTGCCGTTTGTGTACAAAGCGTTTGACGAGATCCACGGGTTGATTCACGAAGTGGTACATGACGTTGTTTGTTTGTGATTTCCACTTATGCTCCCACCGACTGCAGCTCTGATGCTGCCAAGGACACATTCTAGCACAAACCGAACGTGCTACTACACAAGGCTATTAGTTCAGATGTCATAGTACTTGCGGGGAATAAGAATGCACACGTAGGGCACCTGAGCTCTTCAGAAGCTCAGCTGGGTGGTAACTCTGAACGGAATGACAACAGCGAGCGGCTGTTGCAAATGTGTGCGGAGCACCAGTTATTTCTTAGTAGCACCGCTTTTAGACACGGTGAGCGCCGAAGTGCCACTTGGCGTCCTCCTGTACTTGGCCAGTAATGGACCCAAATTGATCACAATGCCATAAGTGACAGGTGGCATGGTCCCATCCTGGATTGCCGCTCGTTCTGGAATACCTGCGTCGACTCTGATCATGCCTTGGTACGCTGTCGTTTCTCCATGAACTTTACCAAGAGGCGCACCAAGCGACTTCCTCGGTTGGCAACGGAGAAATCGTCTCAGCCCTCGGACAGGCAAGCCTAGCAAGATGCACCGCGTAGCGAAATTTCACTGCCTTTTCCTAATGACACGGAGCTTCAGTGGAATATGATCTCCGCTGCTATGCACGATGCAGGAGCAATTGCTTGTGGCACTATCAATTGTTACCGTATCAGTCACTGGATATCCGAAAGGTTGATGAACCTGTTGGAACCTAGAAGAAAACTCCCGGCTAACTCTGAACACAATGGGATCAGACGAACTATTAGACGCGAGCTAAAGTGGAGCCTGTGTGCTGACAAGGAAGCCGCTGGATCAGTCAGGCTCAAGAAATGGAGAAAGCAGTAATAGTAAGCAATTATCCCAAACTCTTCCAGCTAATCCGCACCACTGGTCCCAAGAAACCAGGCGTTAGTGAGACAATTAGAGACAGTGCGGGGTCACTGATACACAACAAGCAGCACGGTTTGGCTCATTGGCGGAACACGTTCAAGGTCAGTTCAGTTGGCACTCTGCTTCCGGACCTCTTTCAACTCAGATGATGCAGGATGAGCCATGGATGGTTAGCTTAGAGGCTCCATCGGAGGTTGAGGTTCGAAACGCGATCACAGCCCTCAATCACTTTCGTGCTGCTGGCCCGGATTCCTTCCAAGCTCTGCACTATTTAGGCATAGAGGTGAGGTCCTCTGCAAAGCACTGACCTCCCTCTGTGAAGGTATCTGGAAGGAAGAGACGGTCCCGGCTAACTGGAGTGAATCGTTTATAGTGGCAATATACGAGAAGGGCAGTCGCACTGACTGTGTTAATCACAGGAGTATTAGCCTAACGTCAGTTGTGACAAAATTACTAGCCTCGATTTTCGTTTGTCGCCTCATTGCGGAGCGCGAATCTCGGATTAGGGAAGAACAAGCAGGTTTCCGCCCTGCAAGCGGCTGCATACACCATAGACTCACGCTGTATGAGGTGCCGGAGCAGCGCTACGGATACCACAGACCGACAAAAGCTGTGCTCTTCGACTTTTAGAGTGCGTTCGACTCAGCCGATCGATGCATTATGTTCAAAATACTTGCGCAGAAAGGTGTTCCCATGTAACATGTGAACATTTACGTGCTCTATACTCGAACACTATATGCCGCGTTAGGATCTAAGGTGACCTGTCGGATAATTTTCTGATAACAAGTGGTGTTTGTCAGGGTTGTCTGATTTCTCTATTTTCGTTCAGTTTTGTCTTGGACTCTATCATGGAGTGCCACCTTAGGGAGCCTCATGTTGGAGCCCTACCTGATGAAAGACTTGTTGATCTTGATTATGCGGCCGGTATCGTCTTGCTTTTCGACGATGCCGGGGCGGCACAATCAACCCTGAATAGCCTGTCCAGAGTGGTCCCATTATTTGGTATGCACTTCGCACCTTCAAAGTGCAAAGTGTTGCTGCAGGATCACAGCCACTTGATGATCCCTTGGTCCTTACTAACAAGAAACTCAAGGTAGTTAATCGATTCACTTACCTTGGTAACCGTATCGGCAACGATGGGTGCATAACAACTGAGGTCAGTGCAGGCATAACAAAAGCCAGAACGGCTATCTTGATTTTACGACATCTTAGGCGACAGAAATGAGTTTCCCACCGTCTGAAAGGCCGTGTATACAAGGCCCCAGTGAGTGCGGTTCTGCTCTATGGGAGTGAGACTTGGCCCCTTCGGTCTGAAGATCTGAGGTGCGTTTAAGCCTTTGATCATTGTTGTCTGCGGAGTATTGCTGGTGTCGGATGGTATCAGCGTGTCCGCAACAATGATGTGAGTAGGAAAGTATTAGACAGTGTTAATCAAACTTGCTCCTTAGAGCAACAGACAGCACTGAACAAGTTGAGTCAGCCTGGGCACATACTACGTATGTCTGGTTAACGTTTACCTAAGCCTTGTTTACCCTGCCAGGTGTAGGATGGAGTATGGTTCGAGGTGGACAAAACTTGACAGTCGACAACAGTGGCGCGTCTGCTGCTGTCTCCTAGTCGGACTGCCTGTTTAAAGTGGGTTTGGTATTGAGTTAGCTGTAGGGTAATGACTGATTATGACGCAGGGCAGTAAAAGCCGCAAGGCTGAACCAATTGAATCCTAACTTAGAGCCTGTGCGAACACATAACGGATGGAAAAGCTAAAATTGTGCGGAGTTCAGCACAATAGTCGACTGTGACAAATTCAGCTAGACGCCGCGACAAGTACGGCAAAACAGGAAGTGACTAATGTTTCTACACAGGTGAATGGGATAGGCCTCCCATGAGGCGAAGTGTGAATCGCAATTCCCGGCGTGCAGCCCTAAAATCAGCATGTGTGATGGTGGCCGATAGGTTGATTGAACACAACGAACGCAAGGAATGCGAATAGAATGCCAATCAAGGACTATCCACGCAAGTTGACGGTAATCACATGGTCGGGATGGAAAATCGGTTCGGTGTAATATGAAGCGCAGCGCGGTTCCTTGACCGAGCAGCAGCAGCAGCAGCGAGCGAGCGGACGACAACAGGTGGATAAGAAGAAGAAGGGCATTCATTAAGGAGTTGTCTACCAAATGACTTAAGCACACGTTTCTACACAGTAGTGCTCGTTCGTATATCAACTGGTTTCTTTGCAATGTAACAACTCCATGTCACAAATGAGTAGAGGGAACACAAGTGAGACTACAGTTCAAGAAAATAAACGTGAAAAAAGAAACAGTTGTGAATAAGTTCTCTTATATACAATGAAACGTCTGGAGTTATCCGGTTCATTTTCACTGCCTGAACGTCAACCATGAAAAGGTTGCGGACTCAGACCACTGTACGTTGACCACTACTCTAGATTGACCACTTTAGTTCACTACGTCCAACTGAGGCTGATGTCGTAAACATCATACTTATTCCCCACAGCTGGGTTACACAGACACACTTAAACTAGATCGCCTAAACCTTGATAACAGGTATTTGATTTGCTCGGTTCTGTTATTCTACAGCACACTACGTGTCAGTGTTGCACGCTTATTTACCTTCGATTTCTGTGTCGATTGTTTGATATTCCCGCGCCTGATGTTTACAAGGTACCTACTTGTCGATAAACAGCAACATCGATGAGACAGGATTCGGAAGACAGTTGGTCGTTGTGTGGGGAGAAGGGGTGCACGGTCATCGTGACCGTGCTAGGCTTAAGGGTGGTTCCATGCACCTGGTGTGGAACGGGCTACGACCCAGCCACAGCTTTGGGTACCTTCGGTACGCATGATAACCCAATTTCCATGACTATAGTGTTGCTGTTGTGCAAGTTGAAGGAGTGTGGGCTGGCTCAGATTCCGGATCTGTCTGTCACTGAAACCGCCATAGCACAGTCACAGAACGCCTACGCCTACAGAGAAGCCAAGAGTGGCTTACGCTGCACCACCCACAGCTCCAACCACACACCCTATATCGAGTGTAAACCCGAAGGAATAAGACCGGGTGGCATGTGGATGGGAGCCACGTTTCATCAACGGAGCCGGCCCACAGTCCTTCACAGTCAAACACAAGCACACTGTATCTGGAGAATCAAGTGAACACAAAGCGGTGGCTAGACCGTAATCCGCTCCACACTGGATGGAACCACGCATCGAGCCTATCACGGCAACCAGAACCGTGTACCCCTTCCCACCCGTCTACGACTAACTGTCTCCTAGAACCAGCGTAGATCCGGTGGTGGGTAATAGACAGGTAGGCACCTTGTCAACATGCACATCAAGTACAGCCACACCGGGGATGTCGAGCAACAGTCAAGCAATTGAAATGACAAAATCCAATAAAATAGATGAAAACACCATACGGATATGACGGCATAACTCTTCGCTACATTTGCACATCAAGTAAATGGGTTATCAACATATCCGTGATAAGTTCAAAATAGCAGAACAATAGAGCAAGATAACATATGTGGCAAACGAGAAACAATAAACGAATATAACCACCTTTCGTTTAAGTGACATGCGCAACTCAAATGAAAGACTAGTCATATAGACTTTGAAATGAGGTAACAAAACAAGCATTAAGACAGTACAGCAAACCAATTACTTGAAATAAAGAAATTCAGCACGCAATCATGCAGTTAGTAAATCGAACGGAAGCGCAAGCAGCGTACCTACCAATGCTGCGCCGGTTCTGCTTATATTTTCAGCAGCCCCGTCGTGGTTTCGAGGCTGCGCTCGAGTGACATCGCTTGTGGTTCACTAGATCAACCTGGCTCAGGCACTGGCGACTGTATGTGGTATAGCACCATACACTCGCAGTCGATGGAGTACAACCCATCGGCATCTGTCGCTTTCGCATCTGCTGTTTCTTCTCGGCATACATGAGTGTTTTCTCCTACACCTCAGCAACTGCCTTCGTGATCAGATCGTGTCATGCACGCCGGTCAAGAGGTTTTGATTCCCAACACCTGAAATCAACGTTAGAACGTGATAGGCTCACTTTGATCATGTCATGGTAACGAAGCTTCGGTTTCCCCACTTGCAGCATCCTCACACTCAGCTGAGCACACAACAGCTGCCTCGGTATCCGCGTCGATTTCATATGGCTCAAGTGTCTCAGTAAAAGTATACAGTCCACCGCATACATTCCACATCGGCGCAACATCGTGCTTGCAACTCTGTCACACCAACTGATTAACAGAATCTATTGCAGACACTGTTGATGAAACCGCACGAGATATCTCACATCTCGCCGGTACATCGTCCAGTTTTGGATGCCGTATAGAAGGACAGCACCACGGATTTGTATACAATTACCTTCGTGCCAACAGTAAGCTGGTGGTTGTTCCACAATCGGTACTCAAGCTTCTAGAATGTCGCCGCGGCCTTCGATACACGGATACGAAGCCCAATTTGTATTTGCTGGTCAGTTGAAACCATACTCCCAAAGTAGCAGAAGCGGGAGGTTGTTTCCCACAGGTCATCATCAATGCTGATTCGCGACACCATTGCAGATTGCACTTCCGGTGAAGGCTGAAAAAGGCAGATCGTTTTGCTTGTATTGATGGTGAGCCCGAATTTGGCCGCTGTCGAAGCCAGAGCACTAGTCATGTGCTGCGATTCATCCGCGGTGGACAAACAATGCACAGCCATCAGTGAACAGCAACATACGGATAGTTGTCCCAAACACTCGGGTTCTCGCACCGAAACGACGGATGCCCAGCAACCCACCATCAATATGGTGCACAAGTCGCATCGAAAACACTCGACATCATTGGCATGAAGATATTAAAAAGGGCGAGAGCTAAGACACAGCCTTGCTTCACACCAGAGACAACTGCAAAGTCATCCGAGGTCTCTCCACTCAGCTGCACCCTCGCTCGCATACCATTGTGTAGATATTCAATTAAACTTACACTTATTCAGACAACCAAACATATCCAACACCAGCCACAATGCCTCGCGGTTCACCGTATCAAATGCCTTATTGGCTGGTGCCGCTCTCGGCACTTCTGCTGCAACTGACGGGCCGCAAACACCATATCTATAGTGCTGCGACCCGAACGGAATCCACATTGCTCTTCCACCACGTTCGGTTCCACAACCTGACTGACGACGCGGTTGAGCAGGATTCGCGCAATCACCTTGCCCACACAACTCAGCAAGTTGATGCCACGATAATTCGTGAAACATTGCTTGCTCCCTTTACGCTTGCACAGTGGTAGCACAATGGCATCCTTCAGGTCAGCAGGCACCTCCTCCTCAAGCCATACGCGTTGCACCAAGTGGTGCAACGCAGTCACCAACGCTGGTCCGCAGGATCCACCGCACTCTACTCCACGAATCATAGCTGGCCAACTGGACTGAATTTACAGGCCTATATATATATATATATATATATATATATATATATATATATATATATATATATATATATATATATATATATATATATATATATATATATATATATATATATGGTTGCTGGCATCCGGTTTCGGATATGCCTGTCACTGTGGAAAGCCACAGGACGCCTGCGCCTACAGAGGGACCATGGATGGCTTGCACCGCACCACCAACAGCTCCAATCACACACCCCGAAGGTGGCATGTGGATGGGAGCCACGTCTCATCAACGAGGCCGGCACACTCTTCTTCACAGGCAAACACAAATACGCAGTATGTGGGGAATCAATCGCCCACAAGGCGGTGGCTGGACCGTAGTTCGCTCCACACTGAGTGTATAGAATTACTCTTTGAGCCTAGCACGACCACAAGGACCGTGCACGCCGTCCTCTCCAGCAACGACCAACTGTCTCCTGGAGCCAGTATGGACGAGGTAGTGGGAAATAGACAGGTAGGCGCCTTGTCAACATGCACATCAAACGAAGCCACTCCGGGGATATCAAGCTACAGCCAATTACTTGAAGCGACAAGATGAAATAAAACAAATGCTATAATGCATACAGAGACGGTGGCATAACTCTTCCCTAAACTAGCATATAAAGTAAATTGGTTATCAACGAATCCACGATAAGAAAAAAACGTCCACCAGTTACTTAAAAATGCTGCAAACGCAACAAAGTCACCGAAGATATGCGCAATTAGCGTAAGCAACGTGGCCAGTTAATAGAAGATTAGTTAAGTTGGCAGAACAATCCAAATAAAGTGGAATGAAATTTACCCAGCTAAAAAAGACCTAGTTTAAGTGTGAGTTGGTTTAGCCCAACTGCGGTAAAGAAGCATCAAGAATGCAACATCAGCCTCAGGATGGGACATATATATATATATATATATATATATATATATATATATATATGTATATATATATATGCTAGTAAGCATATAAATTGAGGTTAATGATTCCCTGTTATGGTGACTTTGGTAAAGTTCACTTCCAGCACGTATTGCCCAACAGCTATGTAAAAGCGCAATCCAATGAAATGGTACTGAAATGAAAGTTGTATGTGTTAATGTTGCCAAAGTCCATGTCACGTTTCTCCGTGAAATTTATCATTGCTGTTACGCAAATGCTGAATGCACACACATGCGAGTTGAATGCACAGAACTGCATGAATAGCAAAACGTTTCGCATCCTGGGCAGTTGTGACGGCCAAGAGCGGTAATCCAGTAATACGGAGCAATCGAAGAAACAGTCCCAAAACCAGCAGCTCACCAATATGCTGAAAGGTAGTAACGCAAAAACGCTGCAAACGGCTTCCATCCCATCTCCGTCCATGGAAATAAATATCATTTGAGTTTGAGTGTATACAAATCACAGATTCCGACATGGAGGTATCAACTACCGCAACCGGGTGGTCGAAAAAGGCACGTACATACCCACACACACATGGTTGTCGACTAAGTGCGGATCGTTCCCACACAAGTTTATGACAGGTCGAAGCGACCAGCTGGCAACCGTTAGTTTAGTGATCCAAATCCAAGCCAAATGAGAAATGAAGAATTGGGAACCGGTTGTGGTGTACGCACAATGGGGAATGGTTAGCCCAAGAGCGTCTCCCTAAATGTGGACGAAAAATGTTTCAGTGTTCGAGACGACGGGAGGCCGCATTGATGTAATCTGGGGAGTCCCATCCAGAAAGCACGTCATCAGTCAATCGCATAGCGCACAGCTCAGCTTAGTGTGCCACTATTCACATGGAGATGGCTGAGTGTCAAAGATCGAGATTGGTATCGGACGCGGAGGGAATGTACCACAGAATCTAAAGTACGTGCATGGATGTGGGCTCGCATGTGAACCGGCGTCCAATAGATGGAGCAACAAAACCAACCCAAACGTGTGACGCGGGGTAAGAATAGCCATTGGGAAAGGGAAGCCACGGAAAAGTGTAATGGCGTGTGTAGTGAAACAGCGCCAGGGGCTTCTTACATGACGCACTTGTGGATTAGATAAATAGACGAGTATGTATAGTTTCGATAACTGGAAATGGCGGTTAGTTGCAACGGAGCAATTGATTTTCAACGGGTATAAAAGCAAATGCTTGACAAGTCCCGTAGGATAAATGGTAAAACACCAGATAAATAGTGTTGACATAGTAACGCACAAGATACACTACTCGCTAAGTTGCTTGCACTACCATAGGTGTGACTATTCCTGCCTGGAGTTTAAGCGGATTATGTCACTGTCCACTGTTTGGTCTGCTCTAATGCCATCATCTGGTGGCCACGTAGTGTAAATGTAGCAGTGTATTATCAAGGGGTTTTATGAAGGTGGGGCGCATTAACCACAGGCGCCGGGAGGGCGTTCCAGGGCTGTGACACTTGGTGAGAGAAAACGTCTCGTAGATATTCCAGTCAGCTGTAACGTGTGACCAAATTAAGCTGACGGCCCCTTAGAGATGTGTTTTGGCTGAGCTACAAA
Source organism: Dicrocoelium dendriticum (assembly GCA_944474145.2). Classification (NCBI taxonomy): domain Eukaryota; kingdom Metazoa; phylum Platyhelminthes; class Trematoda; order Plagiorchiida; family Dicrocoeliidae; genus Dicrocoelium; species Dicrocoelium dendriticum. The sequence continues at coordinate 27,578,114 of OX104070.1, forward strand.
GGATGGTAGCAAGTGTAATTGGTTTTTTTAAGGATATGATACAGTAAGATGAAATCGCCCCGTAGATGCCGATAACGTCCGTTGCACACTTTTAAAGTTTGCAGTCTGGGTGGGTAGGAAGGTGGGACAAAGCTTTGACGTCTTCGTCGCCCTCAGTTGTGCAGTATCTAGCCCGGTGAGGTGGCGTTTCTGCCAGGGCTGCTCCGATTGGATAACGTATTCCGTGTGCGCCAAGCATTTGCGGGGAGAGTGGGGCGTCGAAGTTCCTGAACACTCTACACAGGAGGCCGAAGTATTTATTTGCTTTCTTTGATGCCTCTTCAGTCTGCCGCAAAAATGCAAAGTCGTCTTACCCTAGCGCGCCGGGTCGCACTCATGAGAAGCCTGTTGTGCAATTTGTGGCCCTAGCCGAAAATCGTGAAGACTCTGAAAAAGTATGTTCAGAATACTGCACTTGAAGGTGATGGACCGGTGAATGTTCTCGATGGATCATGTGATCTCCCACTGTAGTGATAGCAATTCATATCTTTAGATCATCATCGAATAGTAGAAAATTTGAGGATAGCATCCTAGAAAGATCATTCACTAAGACAAGGAAAAGGCCGGGCCCGAGTACCGAGTCTTGAGGTACGTCGCAATGGACTTCGATTGGGTCAGACAGGGTGCTGCGAACTCTCAGGTTCATATGACGTTGAAAGAGAAAGTCGGTTATCCAGTCCAGAACGGAATCGCCGATTCCATGATTCTGAGGCATGTGAATTGTAATGTGATGGTCCAAACGATCGAATGCCTTCGAGAAATCCAAATAGGTGGCATCTACTCCTACACCAGCATCCAAAGATTCCGTCCAGCATGCGTGAGCTAGCAAAACGCTAGTAGTACAGGACCGATTTTGACGAAATCCATGCAGCTCCGGAGTTGGAATTTTGGTACTCTCCAGATACCCCATGAGTGCCTCAGCGACAATGGACTACATGATCTTGGAGATCACCGGAATTAGCGCTATAAGTTGATACTTCGCTGGTTCTGCACGGCTACCACTTTTGTAGATTATAGTGATGAACCCGTGCTTCCAAACAGTGGGAACCTGCATCTCGTTGACATAGTGTTGAAAGAATATTGCTAACGGTTCAGATAAAATCATGGTAGCAATTTTCAGCGCCTTTGGGTTAATGCCGTCTGCATGTAGGGAGTTGTACTCGCGCAAGGACATCAATCGTTTCACTACGTCTGTAGTTGTAAAGGATATGTGGTTAAGCCCTGATGGCGGCATGATCTGTGTAGGCAGGCTCTAAGATGATTGTACACCTTAGGAGGTACGGCTAAATTATCGTCCAAAAAAGCTGGCCGCCTCATCTATCGTTTGCACCAACCTGCGTGTATGCAGATCAGGAATTCCGCGTTTACCTCTACGAACTTTGTTTACGTGTCTGTAAAGCAGCTTGGAGTTAGAGCGAAGTCTTATCACATGGTCTTGTCAGGACTTTAGTCACCCGGACGAGTTTGACGCGTTGGTTCCTTTGTGTTGTATAGACATCCCAGGTGTCCTCGCTTGTAGAGGCAACATAGGCGAGCCATGCTCAGCTCTTCAATGAAATGAATTTCCGAGTTATGCCCCTAAGGAACGACTTCATGTTCTTGGATCGGTGGATTGTGGTTGCAGATGTGTTTGCCATGAGGCTATCGAATCTGTTGACAAATTCCCTGTAGGCTACCTCAGGGGACTATTCAGCTAGGAAAGACAAGCTTGTTAGACCATGAGGTCGGACAGGTCATCATAGTTGGTTATGACGTGAGATTCCTCGGTGGTCTTTGATATTCGGCGTAGCACATGTATCTGAACACTAGTGTCGCATGATCGCTGCGGTCCAAGGGAGTGCACATTGCTGCTAAGTCGATCATGAGTTCCTCGTTGATAAAAAGAGATCCAAGATGGCCGGATTGTTTCCTGTCCTGAAACAAGCTGAAGAAAGGATATGACTGTACATCGGTGAACCAGCGATTAGCTCTTGCAGTTCCGCTTTGAACCACTCTCTGAGAGTAGTCGGGGTTACTAAGGCGCGCAGGCTGCAGTCCAAACCAGGGAACGTGACTGTAAGATTGTGCTAGAACTTGATCCATTTTTAAGGTGGAAGATGGTGGGCGGTATACAATGGCAACTAAACAGATATCGCCATACCTTATGTGTAGGCGGCACGATAACGAGTCTACGGTTGGAGCCCTGGATCGTTAACGCGGTCGACATTTAAGTAGGAAAAGTAGTAGCACACCGGTTTCCTGAGCGGGCCGGAGATTGCGCAAAAGTGACATACCAAATAGTGAGACCTCAGGGTCAGTAGTAATCGTGTCGTTCAGCCATGTCTCGGTTGCCATGATGAGAACCCAAGACAACGGGGCTTGAGGAGATCGAAGCCCAGCCGATTTGCTGAGGGGTTGTGGAAGCGCATGTAAACAACTGAGAGCTACGGATGCCAGAAGCGTAAATAAACACACAAACGTTTCCTGTGAATGTACGCCGACCCTATTAGGGAGCCGGCTGATAATGGTTTTTTGGATGGATTTCTCGCCGTTTCGACTGGTTGCAAAGAATACCCACTAGTTAATCCTTCCGACGCAACCTGCGGCGGATCGCCTGTTTCTTCACCTTTGGACAGCTGGGGAGTTCCACAACGCTCCGGTTCAGAAATGCAGAGAGCTGGGCTCGCGACAAAATGTCGCTGGCTTTAGGTTCCCTTAGACTATGGTGGCCTGACTACCACCGCCTTAAGATGGCAGTTTGGCCCTTAACTTGCGTCAACTTCCGAGCACCTCTACAATCATGTTTGGAGTGGAGCATAAGTATCAAAACACTTGGACCACTTCCTGTATAGTTGGGCGATATGAGCAACCTTGGCACTGAGTTGGCCATCACGTTATGGAGAGAGAGAGAGAGGGTATATGTGCATCGCGTTAATACGATGTTCATGCGTGGTTGTGGTTCAGTAGGCAATGAAAATTGCAAAGTGCACTATGCACACAGTAGGTAAATAATAATGCTGGCATCAATCACGTGAAAGGGAAAAACTCCGGATGCGACTGCCCCGTAGCATTGGTTTACAGCACGACGGCGGTGGATGAGAAGCAAACCGGTTCATGGTGAAAGCACACCTTGAGTATTAGTAATATCGAGAAGGGGGGCTACCCTGTCCTCTGCAAGGCAGTAACGTGTAAGTCAGTGGATAGTGAGCGGCGATATATCACATCTAGTAACTTATTCACGATGGTCGTTGTCGTCCCCCGTAGCTCAGTGGTCTCAACCACGGACTGGCAACAGTCGAGTTGCGGGTTCGAGCCCTACCAAGGGCCCGATGGAATGCGCACTGCTGATGATTCCCGAAAGGATGAAACGCGCGTACAGTGCTTTTCCGGGCGTGTGGCGGCTGTCTGAGTGAGTCTAGGTGTGACGAATATCTACCTAATATCGAGAAGGCCGAATGTTGCGTAGGTGTCAACACCGATTCTATCTCTCCCCCTCCTGCCAATCATGCGCTAGTATCACAGTTAATTGTTCCGAAGTCGGACGAACGCGAACCGACTGATTGAATCAAAATGCCAAACCAGAGTTGTGATTGACCGCGTTATCGAACAGACATTTCTGTGTTGTGTATTCTCATTCCGTTTGTTGGGTGTACGCCGTGCATGAGCCAAGTTGTAAGTAATCGCAGTGTCCAAACTGCAACACAACACCGTGTATCCGGTTTCTCCGACTAACGATTGGCAAGATCATGGAGCCGATAATTGAAGTGGATGAACCAGAAGGGCAGACATTATGAGAAGGTTCGCTGCCGAGCCAGGAACACCAAACAGGAATAAACATCATGTGTAACGGCAAAATGGCGTCTACAGCGACAATATGACGTCGGCAAGGATTAGAGAATGAAACTAGAGGCAGCAGCACCTGTCAATTGCGTTGGCCACTCAATTTACACACAGTCCTTCGTTGAGAGCTCTTTACAACCGAGTCGAGGAGTTACTAGACCGACTCTCAGTTGGAGGGACAAACACACAAATAGGTCGAACGGGGAGAGCAGTGATTCGGTGGAAGTAAAAATGAATGGTTAGCTAGCCCATCTCTGTAGCAGCAACAGCTTGTGCTCAAGGTCACACAGCGCATGACAAAGAGAGAAACACGCAAGTAAAAATGGTGATCGAGCGAAAGGAAGTCAAATCACGTGCACTCGTCAGTCTTCTGGTATAACAGAGGGAAGTAATAAATGTATAGATCGCAAAATTAATAGGAGGATGTGAAAATTCCATTTGATTACAGGTGAAGATAAACTCCTAGCGCTTTTTTTGTTGGTTGCAGCTACTTGCCGCCAAGGGATGCTAAGACCGAATTAGACAAATTGACTGGCCTATTTGAATGGGCATCTTGTCTAAAGATTAGTTGACGTGATGAGAACATGTCTGATGTATCAGTACATGAGCAAACTGCACCATCTAGTCACCGTAAAGTTCTTTCTTCCTTGTAGGTATATGGATGGACGCAACCTTTTCGCTCGACTATGAGAGACGCCAACATTCTCCACCTGTTCTTCACATTCGGCATAACCGGTGCGCTAGTACAAATTCTTAGCCAGCTTTATAGGAGTGATCATAAGATTGTTCAACTAACCTTCGAAAATGCCCCATCAACGTAAGAGGCGGGTATGCCTGTCGATAGCATCCATACGACAAGATGGCTGGGAATGGGTCTCATTGACCGTTAGTTCCTGTGATCGGGAAAAGGTTATTCGTACAGACAGCTAGGATATTGCTACTGTCGACCGGTGCCCGAAAGGATTACGCGCATGCTTTGTAATCCTGAGGTCGACCTCGAGGTATAAGCAAACCACGCGCGACCAGTGGGGTCGCGCGGCAGTGAAGTATGGATACAGTGGGCCGGCGTACTGCCGACGCCTTACTGATGTATTCTTCAAAGACCCACATTATTGTACGAAACGGCTAACTCCTATGAAATCTATAACAAAGATATTGCCTCGACCTCAAAACCAAATTCCTAAGCTAATACGCAACGTCTAAAACGGTCGCACTACAGATTCCAAAAAACAAGACTAACAACTCTGTCAGGACTTGCGAGCTCAACACGAAAGAAAACTAATGTCACAAGGGGCACAAGAACCAACAGCTCCCAGTAGCCAAACTTGGTTAAATCGTGTAATGAAAGAGAAACGTGAAACAAAAGATCATTGAAAGACACAAGTTGCCTCACTGGACAACAGCTATATTATCAATCCCACAGAGCTATGTGGATTGCTTGATCGTTTGACAAGAGCGCCATGGCAGCCCAAGAACAACTGACTCCCATCACTAACGAGATAATCGACACAACGGAGTTTAACATGTGTAGCATTAGTAGGAAGATAGTAGCTTTTAAAGCATTCATGTTACCCTGGACCCGATAGAATGCCGCCAGTAGTGCTTAAACTCAGTAGGCGTGATAGCCCATTGTTCTTGCTGAATGTATTAGTTATGTCACTGAAAACAGGTGGAAGCAGGCCATCGCCACACACCGACACAAAGGAGGATCCCCTCATTGGATAGACAATTGCCTCCCAATTAGCCAGACGTATATATTAAATAGAATTGTGGAAAGAAGTAAAGAAAGAATTATGCATTTTCTAAATGCAAATAATGTCACTAGCAAATCGTAGCATGGAGTCCCACTGGTGCGAATTCCTTGATTACGCAACTGAATTGACTGACTCCGGTCAGTGATTAGTTATTTCTTTCGACAAGGCTAAAACTGACGACATTGCATCCCAGGCCGAACTTCAGATCATTAAGCTCCTACCAGCACGTCTATCATGTTTCATATACGCGTAACTAGCTAGTGAAAATTATGAATTGCGTAGTAAAACCTACTTCAGTACGGAAATGGTCGTTCATTGACTGATTAGATGGCCGGTTATCCTTCAGAAGCTCGAGGTCACTGCCCCTCCCCCCACGGGAAAGAGAAAAGACCGGTGTAGGAGCAGCAGAGGGAAAAGGGGTTATATTGGCTAGTCACACCGTCTGTTATACAGTCCAAATCGAGCATTCGAGAACAGTGTATGCAACTCACATTGAAACGTCTAGAAAGGTCAATCTATGGCCAACCAAGAAAACAACTCTCGCGTGAATTGGCCGGTTCGTTCAGTTAGCTACACGTGAGTCCAATCCATGCGGGAGAGTGTGGTCCACCGGTCATGCTTTGGCTCCGTATCAGGGATCGGCGCCAGGGTCGCTCGCCTATATATTTCTATCATAACGAGTGGCCAGTGTCATAATATAGGGAAGTGTTTTCGTCCACTGCCATTCTCGCTAAACATAAACAATGTTTTTCGGACTTCTGTTTTGCTGAAGACACTAAAACTATTGTGTTTGACAGAAAGAGTGCCTTAGACTGCCGGTCGATTGAGTTAAACCAAGCTCTAAGCTCTTAAAATGCGGTGCCGACAATGGAAATTGGCCCTTTTTCGGAAAAATGTCAAGTGCTCTCCTTCCACTGTCACCGTACAAAAGACAAGCCGAAGTTAAATGACCAACCTGTCACCTGCTGTGCAATGATTAGCGACTTGGGAGTTCGCTATTTAGATCTTTAAACTTTGCTGAGCAGAAACAGTACATCACCGCCAAGGGTAGATTTACTATGCCACGTGTTTTCAGAAAGTTATAGCTGAAAGATTCTAGGTAGACTGTGTACAAGGCATAGCCTCGCCCTATCCTGGAATATTGCTTACTAATACTCAGAAACTCGAAAATATGCCACAAAATCACCCTCAAAAGGTGTAACGGGTCTTTATCAAAAGTCTAGAAGGATCAAGCACCCTGACTACACAGCAGCGGTGTAAATTGTCGTAGATAGAACCACTCTAACTGACAGGAAATAAGATTAACCTAGTTATTTTGTTCTATCTTGTGCATAAGAAATCTGTGAAGTTAATCATCTATATTCAATTAGAAATATATCATCCTGCATCCGCCTCCCTAGAGCGAATACATAGCTGGGTTCCAGGTTTTTTTCTGACTAGACACACATCGTCTTGGAACAAGTTGTCTGAGCATAATAAACGCTGCAACAATAAAAATGCATTCCGTGCACAAGTTGTCAGATACTTTGCTACAGAGAAGTTACGGTGTGTATTGGATGAAATCACATGTACAGAAGATATGCATGCGAAAGGCCCAAGAGAACCGTGGGTGTCAAATGATACCTTAACCCAAGTACACAAAATTTCACCGGCATTCTTAACCCACTATTATAATTTATTATATGTTGATCTTTTCCCTATATGCTTTGATTCAGGTGCACACTTTGATACTTCGCAAAATATCCATTCCAATTAGACGGCAAATGGACCACTGGCGGAGCGACAATTTGAGATTTAGAATTATTTCCATTCCACTCAACCTCATTTTGACCCTCATTACTCTTAGCTTTTGTCTGATCTGAAAGCATATCAGTCACTAGTGAAAGCACTGTTAGATGGAAAGCTAGGAAGGCCAGATCATATTAAATTGATGTTATTGCCATCTTGACAGTCCTTGACAGTTCATGCTCAAAGACACTGGTGATAAAGATTTCCGTGTGTGTCATAGTAACCTACATCACCTAGGTTAGTTTGACATGAAGAACTTTCTGACCATCAAGTCACATCACTTTGATCATCTCTAAGTATCCTCTGCTTCACCTGGCTCCAAGACCCATTATGCGTCAGTGAAATCACTAGCGCTTAAATGGGTTGGAAAATCAACCCTTAGTTTCACAAAAAAACCCTGCTATTAGTTTTTGCAGCAATTTATTCGTTTTGATCGGTACGCTAGAACATCATCTACCAGATCAACCTCTGATGTGAAATCAAGTGACGCACCCAGGTGCTGTTTTTATCCTAATTTGGCAGTCATTGTCACATATTGTTAGCATCTTCTCTAGATTTTCAAAATAATAATAATAATATTATATTATAATATACATTATTATATTATTATATTAGATAATAATATTAATATATAACATTATTATTAATAATAATATAAGGGATAGATACTTAGACTTCCTAAAACAAGTGACACAATCCTCCACATCTGCGAACACTCGTTGGAACTCTTGTCATAAAAACTCTACACATTCAGTTATTTGCCAAATCAACGGGTCGAGAATTTCTCCTGTCTTTTCTCATTGCCATTACTTTAGTATTAATCTAAAACATTTATGTCTCCGTTGTGGACTGGACTAAGCAGTAATAAACAGTGAGCCCATATGGTTAAAATTCCTAGCATTCCTTTCAGATTTCTAATAGGTAAGCTCACATGGGTCGACTGTACCATCAACCAGTCTAACACACCTATGTCAACCATGCCCATATAAGGCTATGGTCACAGCCACTGGACGGTATGGAACTTGTGGCTTATAGGTCTGAATCCTTCGAAAAATGAAGTACCATGCTATCATTTGTCTATTACATCCAGTAGGAAGCTTTATCATAGTAATAACAATATTTACTAGTAATTGAGCGACTTTGTAATTTTTCGTTTATCTTTCTATTTTAACTATCAAGCTTAGAAAATCGTATTTTAATGGTACATGTCGCCATTACTAATAGCGATGAGCTATATTGTACCTTTTTGACCCTGTATTTCCAACTAAAATTTATAACTTACATTGTTTTTAGTGAACACACTAATTTAGTCGTGTCAAACGACTATGCTCTGCAGACTGTCTAAGCGATGAGTTGGAACGAATTACAGTCCCAATGATGTCAAATGGTTGTTCACAAAGGTTTATAGAGTAGTACGGCCAATCAGGAAGACCAAAGCACTTGGTACCGGATGCAGCTAAGAATAAAGTTTATATCGAATTATCTTTCAAGGGTGATTTCGCCACCTCAAAGAGCAATAAGCAATTGACCGCTGCTGCGCATAGGGCCTGCTATATTGCTCAGGCCGTCAACATCAACCGAACCAGCAATTTTCCTGTACCTCATCCGAAGTAAGCTATACCAATCGGCGTCAGCTCTCATTGTGTATACCATTCCACATGTAACTGCGGATCCAGTTACATTGACAGTACCGATAAGGCGTTGTCGTCCAGAATGAAGGAACACGTACATCCGGGACCCTCGATAGCTAAACGCCTGTTGATAATTGGTCACCGGATCCGGCTTGGTACCGCATAAAAAAATTTTGCAGCAGCACTTTAATTCGCGATTTTTTCCGTTCGCTGACGCTATCGCGATTAGTCGAATGCAGCTGTGCGTGCACAAACAGCTATTCGTCAGTCTCAGACACCCGTGGACATAAAGACCGAATCGTTTTCATCTATTTTGATCCCCAACTTTGTTTCTTTGTCTGGTCACATCCACCGTCTGTTATTGTTTCGCATCGGTTATTGTTATTGGTACTAAAGAGACAATATGAAATGCTAGCATCTACCCACTGTCGTCTTCTTGTTGTGCTTTTCAAACATATTAATAATTAGAACTTTTCGCAGTCACCATGAAACACGTAAAATACATAATATTGCGCAGTGATTTCCCCCCAATTATACTTAGCGATAAGTGACTATTACAACCGGCTTGTTTTGTTTTCCATTTGGTTCTACTTTTCACTTAGAATAATAAAAAAATAAAAAATAATAATGTGTCAGCTGTACGCCGTAACGGCGCTTCGCTACCGCGCAACCACCACCAGTCGCGCGCGGGCTGAGTATACCGCGAGGACACTCACCGCTACGCGGATTCGAACCGGTGACCTTATGGTTGCAAACCAAACGCGCAGACCACTCGGCCACCGGCCGACACTTAGAAGGAGATTAACAGTGTAATTGCGCATTGTTAGGCCTTCAGGGTCTCATGTTGACGGAATGTCTAACGAATATGTTACCGATTCTATTTTGCGAGTGATGAATGATAAATAATAGACTTTTCCTTGACACGGCTTTACTATTTTTCATTTAGTCACACTGACAATCGGTTTAGAACCCGTTTTGGTCTGTTCTAATGCAAACACTACTTTTACTTCATTCCATGAGTTTACAATGTATTGGACCTTCTGGATGAAATGAAAATGATCGATAGAGTGAATCTGAGCATCAGCGGAATGTTGAAACATTCGCGTTTATCTGTTGCCCATGAGAGTACTAGAAGAATCTTCACCATAATGGATCCCGATTAAACTCGAAAAGTACATAAATTGTCACATGTTTTCGGAATTATGAAAGACATAAATCTGCTTTTTTTGCGTTATTCATGAGCGAGAATGAACACCCTGTAAATATTGACCCGACCCACAAGGAATCGGCTTCGCGAACAGTCTGAAAATGTCCATTTATTCGGTTATTTAAATGGCGCATAATTACAGCAGCGCAATGACGCGATAAATTCAAAATTGACATTTTTTAAATCGCTTACTCACTTTGCGAAGATGACGTGGCTACTTCATCCAGAAAAGAATGCAACACACATGGGTAAAAAGGCAGCCAATCACGGAAACATGTTGAACACTTACGAGGCAACAATCCCATGAGGGCCATTTGGCGTTGAATAAATTCTGGGTTTCGCCACAAAGCCTCCGCGGTAGCAGATGGATTGGCGAGAGCTGTAACAATTTATGGTAATAAAGAATAAGTAGGGTGACAGTAACGGTTTTAATAAACTATGATGTATTTAAGAAATGTCAACGACCAATATGGACTAAATGCTTGTCAAACTCACCCGGAACGGAAGAAGCAGGATGCCCAGTGTGCTGGGGAATATGCTGCGCGACACCATGCCCGCCGCCAGCAACCGATGAATTCGGCCACTGCTGTATCTGAGGCATGGGAGAGAAAGGGTGGGGTGTATGTGGCGTAGAGGTCTGTATCCGACCATGAAACGCAGGAGGAGAGGACAAGTTCCGTCCGGAGGTGCCGAGCATTGGTGGATAAAATGTGCCCGACGCGGCACCTACTCGGGCAGATAACTGGGTAGCGTTTGTGTGGTTTGGTTTGCTCCCGGGACCACAGACGGCTGGAGTGTTACTCCTCGAAGAATGGGAAGTGGAGGAACGATTGTGCGGTTGATGCATCGCATCGCGCTGCTGCTGCTGCTGCTGCTGAACTTGGGAATGGTAAGGTGCATGAGGGTGCTGTGCGGCTGCGGCTGCAGCAGCAGTGGCGAGCAGCATGGCGTGTTCGTATGCTGCTTGAAGTTGTTGTTGCGTAGGAGATGGGTCATAGGATTGAGTGCTGGTAATGAGAGACTGAGTTGGGGTAGCTCTTGGAGTTACAGCCCGCATGTTGACCTGCGACGCCTGTTGATGAGAACATGTCGGCGCAACGGGTACACAGCTGGAGGTGGTCAATCGATTGTGGGAGTGAAAAAGGCCAGGAGAACGGGAATGTACCGAACGGGAGCTGAGATTTAATGCAGCGGTTTCTGAAGCAACGGACGTAAGCACCGGAGAACTCATACAAGTGGTAATAGATGGAAGATCATCGGTGAAACGCGGCTGAAACGAAGTGGGAAGCAAAATGAGCAGCGGAAGCCGAAGTTAGTGTGAACATAGTCAAATGTTTTGCACTCCGCGAGGTGAGCAGGAATTACATTGATAAATGCTATAAAGTGCATGTGGTAAAGACAACATGAATTATTTTTAAACATAGAGAAAAAGTGGATACGAAGAGTAGCAATAATACACAGCCGTGAGAGAATGAAAAAGCCCAGGAAAGCCTCATACAATAGGGATACCAAATAACATGAAGCAGCTGGAGAGTTGAGGGCGACCACTGGTTACGCAGCTGACCACTTCGCAAAAGTATTGAGAAAAATACATCAGATACGTATCGTGAGCGCATACACGGAATAACACAAAGGATCCGGATCCGGAGATGAAAACCCAACATTTGGGGCAGTTGTTAAACCTGAGTCGCTCGCGGGTATGCCCCTAGTATGCAGTGGATGACACCGTTCGGGAGATTATCCCGAATGGAAGCAGGCCCCAAGGTGACGGTTTCACAGATAGCCGTATTGATTTGCTTGAAATGCTGGCGATAGTTACACTTATTCCTACTCTCAACTTCTCTAGCTTTTTATTACTTTTAACTTACAGAATACCCTCAAAAACTCCATCGGGAACTACATTGAAAAACCCGGACAACTTGCTCCATTATCCGATTCTGTTGTACAGAATAATCAGGCCATATAGTTGGTCTACGTTTCGCAATGTCGATAAAAGGACGTACATCGCAGTGAGATAGCGATCGTGCGCGATCGCAAAACTGCACCGCATGCCTGGCTTCATGCTTCCTCGCCCTCTTCAGGTATGGACAGCAGCATTGCGACCCGAACTCGAAAAGCAAACATGATCGACTGAAGTGTTTGCTACAATGTCGATGCCCGAAATATGTCTGGGTTGTGACAGGAATATTTTAAGTCCGGTAGAGATTGCGCAAATGCCGAGTGGTGGTAGCTGTATGGGTTTTGGAGTAAAGTGAGCGGAAAACGTAGTGCGATTATTTTGAAAATAAATCAGACCAGGAAAACCTCTAACTCTATGGAAGTCCGCTAGCGACAGTAACTGGTCTCTAAAAATGTCTCGAGAATCAGGAGTGTGCAAAGTTCGAATCGGACACTCCAGCATACTCGCACAAATGGGTGAAGTTATGGTGCGTAGTCGTGGACACTGAAGATGAAGGGGGTGTGATTACTTGGCGTTCACAAGATAACCGACGGTCAAGTGTCTATAGCAAGGGTGAAAGAGCAAGTGGAAAAGTCGGATAACATAGGGAGTGGAAGTTAGGGAACAGTCGAACGGTGTGAGCCTAGTGTGCTGATATTATCGTTGTGAAAATGGACATAGGGTCACTTGTGGATAGGCGGATTACTGTACAACATAATGGATTCGCCGTGGAGGTTTGGATAGAAACGAATAAGGTGACTAGCGGTAGAATAATAAAATAACGCAACAGCTATAAATGACCCAGTGAACACCGGACACGATCCACGGGAGGCGGAATGGCACATTGAAGATCGCACTAAGTAATCGGAAAGCCCACGGTGCCACCTGCAGTTAGGCTGTGAGGAGAGTGGGGGATGAAACTGTTAGCCTATGTTATGCAAATGAACAACCGTCTTGTGTGCGTTACTACCTGAGTGCATCTTCAGCAGTAACTGAGTGACGATTGGACGCTGCACCATCGATGATATCGTCAAGTAGAGTGCCAGCTCATGAGCCGGGTAGCTTCGATTCCGAAGTTGTCCGTCCATTACTGGACTGGTCAGATGACGATGAACGATGACCACCCAAGACTCATTTGCATACACAGAGCAAAAATAAGCCGACACACGGGAGTGATTTCATTTCAACACACGTGCGCATGAACAACAGATAGGGTGGTGGTCACACGTAGCGATGCACTCGCATTCTATAGTGAGCGTTAACGTTGAGGTAAAATGCATTAATAGCTGAATTAAACCAAGACAGTGAGGGACTTAGTCGCCGCATTGCGGGCAATCGATGTGAAGACCAGCTGACATTGCGAAAATAGGAGGCGAACAAACAAAAGGTTGAATGTGAAGTTGATGAACATTGGGCATTTCCTGCCCGAATTGAAGTTAGCTAAGCTGATAAATAAAACGCTGAATGAGAAGATGGTAAACATAAATGAGCGGATAAAATCGGATGCATTAATAAATTCACCATGCATGAGCTGATGTCGGCCGGAAAGGTCTGTAACTCCAAGGTCGTGGCCAACTATGTTTCGTTCCCCTGCTCTATGGCAATGCAATCCAAGTCATTTGGTTAGAATCACCATTATATTTTAAACGCGAAATAAAGCCAAGTCCCTTCATGCTTACCTAGGCCCCCATTAAGATGTGTTAAAATTCGGCCCAATGGGTCAGCCTTCCGATCGATCGCAGCCCTTGCTCGTTCGCACCTACTTTGATATTTCATGTCACAGCTAACCAAACGTATGCGAATGTTGGGACTTTTTCAGCGCTGTTCACTCCAGATACGGCAGCCAACAAATGGGTTCGATCCTAAAGTGGTGACGATAGATGCTAGAAGTGAAATTCAACACATGGTGGCTGGTGCGAATGTTGTTTGAGCTCAAGGATTCAACCACCTCACCGTAGAAGTGGAATTACGTATACTGGGCGAAGCTAGATCTCTAGACGATATTTATGAGAGGTCCCATAGAATTTTAAAAATCGAGCCTCACATCCACCGCATTCAAAATGCTGCTCCGTTTAGATCTCACCTTGTACACTAACTTCCGACCCTGCTTATCTGTCCTTTCTATTTTCTTTTTGCTATGCTCAATGTTTCATTTTCCACACTTGGGCTACCGGATAGCCTAGCGTTAAAAGGTTTCGGTTCATTTCGTTTCACTGACTTTTCTAATTGACCTGCACTAGTTACTGATCAGAAACAGAAAGTGTAGCTACTTGGGAATAGAGAGATCATCTGATTTCCTTTTTTGCCTTGGGTTGAAAAAAGTTCACCTCGGTACTCCATATCATAACATTCCAGATAGTTGGTTAACTATTCCTCTGATGAAACACCAAATGTGACCCAGGTTTTGCCACTCCAATTCACCTCATCTTGGTCCGCATCATCTATAAACTTGTATCAGAGTTGAACGCTCGCGATCTGCTAATGTCAACACTGCCAGATTGGTAGAATGAGAAGCCAGATCTTTTTCCGTACTTTGTCATCATCTTGCGCTTCAATATTCCATATTCATTTAACCTGATCCGAAAGTTAACCGTGTGTCAGAGTGGCCTCTGTCATCTCGGATAGTTGGACTTACAGGATTTTCGACCACCCCTACACTCTACCTTGGCCATCTCCAAGAAATTTTTACCTGGTTCCATTTCCCACCATGCGCCTGTTAAATCTCAGGCTCAGTGATGGGTGGACACCGAGCTCCTATATTTTCACAGACCTGCTCTTCCATGCTTATACTATTATTTGTACTTTACCCTAGTGTAATAAAAGTTAACATCGTTTAGAATAACTACAAAAGTTATGGCTGGTGACACACAAAAGCCTTATTGTATGCCGTAATAATCTGGAGTATAGCGACCATAAAGCTTTGCACTACAACTCATGACCACATATAGTATTGTGTTATACCATACTTTCTAGACCTTGTTTGACAATTTAGTAATTGTGTTGCTATCATCTAGGTTCCTTTTACTAATATAGCTGCGTCACACTGAAATGTTCTCATTTACCAAATGACGCACCTTTCGCTCTCATTCTACTTAGCGCCAGAGTCTGTTGTTATTAGAATCTTCATTTCATTCTTAAACACTTTTCTCACGGGGTAAGGCTTCCGGCATGAATCCGCATTTTTAGATGTCCCGAAACAACTACTGGGGAAATTACATAAACGCTTGCCAAATGTTATGTATTCCATGCAAACCGATGTCTATATGTTTGGATTATTCTTTGCCAGATATTTAGGTTTTATTCATTTTTACTCGTAATCATTGTATAGCTGGTTCTTACCTACTTTGATACTATGTTTATTTTATTTCCTCCCTGAGTCCACTACGAACTGGGACTTCTGAACGTGTTTTAATCGATCGATGAAGTTGGATTGCGCGTCAGCGGGAGTTTGAAAGAATGGCTCATCCACGAAAGTCCCATTTCCACCTTCTGGTCAGACTGCGCTAGTCCAGATAGACGGGACATCCGTTAACGGAGGATATAACCCCAGGACAATCTTCTGCACATCACCCTGAACATGCATGTGTGAAACTGACATGGATATAACATAATGCATATTCCCATGTAATATGTAGAGGGGACTAAATGAAAAAATCTGTAAATAACTTGGGCTTTCCCAATGTGGGAATAGTCTCTCGCATCGTCGGAAAATAAAAGAGTTATTTATCTATTTATGTTGCCCAAACTGAACGATCATTCACAAGCCTCTGCGCATTGCACACAACTCTCAAAATGCACCGCGGGCTATTAAATCAAGTACTCCTTCATTGGGTCGAAGTACAGTTAAGTGAACACTTAGGTGGGAACATTGGTCAGACGACCAGGTAAAGGAGCGTGCGAATGTTTACCAGGTAGGAGAAACAATAACAGATGATTAGTGTTCAGGACGTATCGATACAGAATGATGGTGGGATCGTGTCAGCCAGCACCGACTTGGAAGGAATGTATGAAACAAATGTGAAGCCACCGACATCTGTTCATGTTTGATCGGGGATCACAAACCAAAGCAAGGAATCGAATAAAGTTGAAGCACGACGTACGATGTGAATTAGCCGGAACCGCACTAAACATACCATAAATTGTTGGAACTAAGCAATATCAACCGTCTCATTAACTTACATCACCACTTGATTTAATAAAACGCTGTTCAAAATAGATGATTTCTCTATCTGATTGAGAAGGTATAAGGAAATAAAATATTCAGTTCTCGTAAATTAAAGCAAAAGTATAACAGTTAATTAGCTTCTTGAACTATAATATCTTTGAGGGTAATTGGTTATATAGAACCCGCTTTGGGGGCAACAACCTTAAAAAGATTGAGAAACATTGGTCTACGGTGAGTCAGTGAGGCAGACAATGGGATCCAATAACTTGAAACCAGTAGTGTTCCACCAGCCTGCCTGTTAAATTAACACAATAAAGGGATTTCTATAAAATCCTTGGTGTGAAAACACATTTAACTGATATTTAGAGTGTGAACAAGAGTTACTTGCATTAAATTTTCTTCAAGCTACCGAGGTAATTATAGTTTTGTGTTAATGAATGATTTCTGAAAATTAGTATATGGGGGAGAAAGTTCTGTTTTCGACTGTGATTTCTAACTTTCGGTTGTCACCGCGCTTCATATATGCGTATTACATGATATACAGACATGCGCGCACATCTTTCGCGTTGGCAGCCGTTCCCATCTCAGAGATGTCCGCTTTGCCATGTTCACCTATCGCGACGGAGTTGTGTTCACTTATTTATATGTTTAATGAATTATTTGGAGGTGAAAATACTGTAAAATAAAATAAAATGATTGTTTATAGCAACAAACGGGACATTAAACGCCTATGTAAAGGAAATTATTCAATTCTCGATCTATTGTTTAAATTGAATTTTCCCGCTGATACCCCGTAGTGAGTTTGGAGAGTGCGCTGTTTCCCTTCCTATCTTCCAGTTGCGGTCGCGTCAACACTGAGTCCAGCTTAGCTTTGTGGGACAAGAGCCAATAGAAATAAGCATTCCGCTCCTATGACAAAAGTGATTTCTTGTCCATAACCTTCTAGTTTCCACGTTCTTGGTCCTCCGCAAGCAACAGAAGAGCATGCGAAGTATATGACGGGAAAAAATTAATATTGCTTATAAATCTTTGCACCCTGAAAGTCTGCATGGAGATATAAGCAGGAATGTGGTCAGAAAAGGGATCTCACAGACAACTGACCAAGTGATCAGTCGTTGCCGGCAATAACTGCAATTCACCAGCTGGTTCAGTGGTCCGTTTTAGTCACACTTGGTGTAGAAACGGAGACACGATTAATCCATGCGAAAATGCATTGAGACAAACGTTGGGATAAATGAGACAATAGAGCCTGTGCCATGGGTGACTATGGAAAAGGATCTAGGTGTGATGAGAGTATTGATTGTATACTGCCGAGATCAGTAAACTCAGCATTAGAGACAAACCTCCGGTTCCGCTTGTGCTGGGGTATCACGTCGGAGTCCGGTTCGCTGTATATTCAACTAAGTGAGCGCACAAAAGCAGCGAAGTCCCAGTAAGTGAACGGGTCTTCGAATCATCAGACTAAGATTGGGAAGATATAAGACGAGATAAACGGGATCCGGTCTACTAGATAACGAGTAATGCAATAGCCGTAGCTTGCTTCGGAATAATTCTCGTAAATCCATAGACGAATAAATGCAGGAAGGGTATAAAAGTATCGCGTAGCAGCGAGTCAGTGCACAGGGCGACAGTATGGTGAATTCACTCATTAATAACCGAATTGCAAGATCCCAAATGCTGTGTTTGCAAACATGTGAGACCTGACTGGCTAAAAATCGCAAAAAGTTGGAGCTGTCCAGAAATACGTAGCACGCAACTGGAGTGCGTTATATATATATATATATATATATATATATATATATATATATATATATATATATATATAGGTCGTCACCGAGCAGAGGGGTATCATCAACATAATCTAGGTTGATTAACTGATTACCAGGAAGAACCCCAACACCAAGATTTTGGGAGTCTTCTAGAGATCTCAGCAGGACGTCCTCAATTGTGAAGTTGAAGAGGAATGGGGACAAAGGGCACCCTTGTCGCACACTACTAGTGATAGCGAAAGGTGGGGAAAGATTTCCATAGACTTTTACTTTAGCTAGCCCTTGAAAGTAAAGCACCTGAATGATAGAAGTGTGCTTTCCCGGGACTCCATCGCTTAGCAAACGGTGCCATAAAACAGGTCGACCGACCGAGTCAAATAAAGCTTGAATGTCCAGAAAGACGACAATGGTTGGCCTGTGGTAAAGTGGGCGCTGTTCAAGGATTTGGCGTAGCGTGAAATCTTGGTCCGCACATCCTCGACCTGGACAAAAGCCAGGTTGTTCTTCGCGGTAAAGTAACTCGCGGATCGGGGGAACCACCGGCATGAGACTGATTCACCTATGGTTCGCACGGGATGTGCGAGCACCTTGCTTAGAAAATGGGACAATTAGTGACTCATCCCAGGAGGATGGAATCTTCTACTCGTGCAATGTGAACTGTCGAAGTTGAAAATCTCCGGAGTTTGTCCGAGCCGGAAGAGAGAATTTCGACGAAGACCTCCGCTTCGTTAGGTGGTTCCAATGACATAATGCGAGGCATGTAATTGGGTATACTTGGCATACGAGCGGACAATGGATGGGGATTGAATTGGAAGTGGAAATGTTCAGCTCAATGCCCTACACATCTTCGCAGGTTAGTGATTCGTGACCCATTCGCTTCGCAGATAGTCTCGCTGACACTAGGCCTTCTGCGGAACTGATGTAAAAATGGCAGGGCCTAGGGAGCAGCCACAGCAGTGGTTAAAAACTTGGCCGTTAAAGTTCAGTAGTGGAAAAAATTGCGCACTTGTGTTCTGTTTCTCATTTTTAGCCACAATTCCCAAAACTTTCATCGTTGTTTTTGGTCACATATACACCCTCCTTGCCCAAATGGACATAAGTTGTCAAAAAGACAGACGCATGAATCAAGTTTGATCTAAAGAAGTTGATTACAGGATTCGTAGTCGTTCTAGTGAATTGTACTGATGTACAAATGTGCGCAAGTGATGGTGACTTAAAGCAGCATTATAAATATGTCCACCACACCAGACGGAGATTGGGTCATACAATCTACGAGCGAAACGCATTCGAGTGTGTGTGTGAGGCGATGCATAGTCTTCTACGACGTGGACAAGGGCTCGGTGCGGATTACATTCACATCAATTCTCTTGTAAAAGCGATCCCATTATCATAGAAAACAACGGCTGTTGGGTAGACAAGGTGGGCAGAAACTACAAAATGTCCGGGTTGTCCAATCAGGAACGTGAGTGAGCAGGTAATTGAAGTGGGTAACGTGCTCGTCCCAGCGGTATCTGTGGTATCATAATTACTACGTTCGGTTAGAAATGGTTGTGAACGGTAAAAGAACAAGCGATAAGGATTTTTAAATCGTCCAGATTTAACCAAAAATAAATACAGGGAGTTGCCTTAACTAGCGGGACCAGCGAGTGAGTGGCCCTCAATTTCTCCAGCTGAATATTGGCAAAAATGGGCTGAGGCATCTGATAGCCTTAGCGGCGCATTTTAGC
The DNA here is from genome assembly GCA_944474145.2 of Dicrocoelium dendriticum. Taxonomy (NCBI): domain Eukaryota; kingdom Metazoa; phylum Platyhelminthes; class Trematoda; order Plagiorchiida; family Dicrocoeliidae; genus Dicrocoelium; species Dicrocoelium dendriticum. Next base: position 27,597,952 of record OX104070.1, read on the forward strand.
TAGCTATTGAATACCTACTCCGGCGCACCTTACCGTGTAAAAGCTCGAGACGGCCATGAAACAACATGACAAAGAAGTATAAAGAAGCTGACAATCGGACATTATCTAGCTAATTCCAGTCAGAGTGTCCCCAGGCTCTTGGCCACATGTCAAGTGAAATAAGCACGAATCCGTAGACTGGGCAGTTAGTGAACTTGGTCACATATGGAGATGAGGAAATACATTTAAACTGTTTACGATGCTCCTGTGTATGGACAACTGTAATTCGCTTCCAAAATCTTCATACTACATTTTCTTTTATGGAATACCCGTGGAACTTAGCTGCAAGCAAGGCCCGACAGTGGCAGACAGACTCAAGTCACAGCGCGTGTACGCTGAGAGCATAACTGTAAACAACAGCACAGAAATCAACGAAGTATGTCTTCACAACAGACAAATGTGCGGCAGAATGTGAACCTTCAAATAATACGCACAAGAAGAATGCTTACTGTAGGAAGTCTCTGTGCTCACTCAGATGCTCTCGGATAATTTATCCGGGATCTCCATTCATTGCTATAGCAACTGACGTGCAGGAATTCACCGTTTTTGGTGTCAGATGTGTAGATACGGTGATAAATGACGATCTGCCAGCATGTACCAACTCAAAAGACAATAATGTTGATATTAATATAGATCTTAAAGGTGCCTACGTGATGGTATTCTTAGACTACAAATCAATAACACTTCAGATGGGCCAATCTACGAAAGAGCAACATTGAAAAGATGTAAACTGTTTCACTTGTCTTGCCCCAAGGAAGCCAATCATCATCATCATCATCAACAGCAGTACATCAGCCATTTGAACTGATGCTTCGCTGCCATACAACCATGAGGACCTATGAAATAAAGAATAAGAGGGAGAGAAGGGGGACTTACCTGCAAACCTTAATGCCCTAAGCAAACATTCAGGGTCAAGGCGCCTACACCTTGTGTAGACAACATACCGTCACAAACAGCTGGCTATCGTGCAAAGATAAGGCGGCATCGGCGAGACAGCTTCCTTGCGGCTTTCACTGCCACGCGTCATAATCAGCCATTACCCCGCAGATAACTCAGCACCAAACACACTTTAAACAGACAATCCGATTAGGAGACGGCAGCAGACGCGCCACTGGTGTCGGTTGCGAGCCATGTCCTGTAAAGTCTCGAGCCAAGCACAAGGTGAGTCACGTGGACTCCAACCCGGAAGGCGAGACGGACCAACGGCACCCAGTTTGGTCGTCAGTGACTTCATTTCCCGCTGCCAAGTCAACTTCTGTCCACCTCGAGCCTTGCGCCACCCTACACTTGGCAGACTGAACAAGACCCTCCTAGGTAAGCGGTGACCAGGCATACGTAGCACGTGCCCGAGCCAACGCAACTTATTCAGTGCTATCTGTTGTTCTAGGGAGCTAGCATGATCATCACCACCTAGTACTCGCCTACGCACATCATCGTTGCGGACACGCTGGTGCCATCCGACACCAGCAATGCTTCGCAAACAACGATGATCAAAGACTTGAAGACGCCTCAGATCTTCAGACCGAAGGGGCCAAGTCTCACTACCATACAGCAGAACGGCCCTCACTGTGGCCTTGTATACACGGCCTTTCAGACGGAGGGAAACTCCCTTCTGTCGCCAAAGATGACGCAGGTTCAAGAAGGCAGCTCTAGCCTTTGCAATGCGTGAGCTCACGTCAGTTTCTATGCGCCCATCATTGCTGATGCAGCTGCCAAGATAACTGAAATGATCAACCACCTCGAGTTCCTCGTTAGTAAGCGTCAAGGGGTCATCGAGTGGCTGGTGGTCCTGCAGCAACACTTTGCACTTTGAAGGTGCGAAGTGCATACCAAATAATGGGACCACTCTGGATAGGCTATTCAGGGTTGATTGTGCCGCCTCAACATTGTCGAAAAGCAAGACGATATCGTCCGCATAATCTAGATCAACTAACCGTTCACCAGGCAGCACTTCAACACCTACATCGTGAGATTCCGCAAGGGAACACTCCATGATAGAATCCACGACGAAATTGAACAAAAATGGGGAAATCGGGCAACCCTGTCGAACGCCACTTGTAGTCGAAAAGCTATCCGATAGGGCACCATAGACCCTGACGCGGCCTCTAGTGTTCGAGTATAGAGCACGAAGGATGTTCACATATTTCGTGGGAACACCTTTCCGCGCAAGTATTTCGAACAGAATCGATCGATCGACTGAATCGAACGCACTCTTGAAATCGAGGAACACAGCTATTGTCGGTCTGCGGTATGCGTGGCGCTGCTCTAGCACCTGCCGCAAAGTAAATATATGGTCTATACAGCCACGTCCTGGGCGAAAACCGGCCTGCTCTTCTCTAATCCGAGATTCCCGTTCTGCAGTGAGGCGACGAACGATAATCGAGGCCAGTAATTTTGTCACAACTGGCGTTAGGCTAATACCCCTGTGGTTCGCACAGTCTGTGCGACTGCCCTTCTTGTATATTGCCACTATAATCGATTCGCTCCAATTAGTCGGCACACTCTCTTCGTTCCAGATACGTTCGAATAGGGAGGTCAGTGCTTTGCAGAGGACCTCACCTCCATCCTTAAATAGTGTAGGTGGGAGGGAATCCGGGCCAGCGGCACGAAAACGATTGAGGGCTGTGATCGCGTTTCGGACCTCGGCCTCCGACGGAGGCTCTAAACTAACCGTCCATGGCTCGTCCTGCATCACCTGAGTAGGAAGAGGTCCGGGAGCAGGGGGCCAGCTGAACTGATGTTCAAAGTGCTCAGCCCAACGAGCCATACGGCGCTCCTTATTGTGTATCAGCGCACCCGCGCTGTCCCTGATTGTCTCACTGACGCCTGGTTTTCTCGGACCAGTGGTGCGTATTAGCTGGAAGAGCTTCCGGTAATTGCCTACTGCTCCTGCCTCCTCCATTTCTTGAGCCCTACTGGTCCACCAGGTTTCCTTGTCAGCACGTAGGCTCCGCTTTAGTTCACGCCTAATAGCCCGTCTGGTCACATTGTGTTCAGAACCAGCCGGGAGGTGCCTTCTAGCATCCAAAAGGTTCACGGACCTCTCGGATATCCAGTGACTGGTGCGATGACGACTGATAGTGCCACAAGCAGATGCTCCTGCGTCGTGCATAGTGGCCGAGATCCTATTCCACTGAAGCTCAGTGTCATTAGGACAAGACAGCGAGAGTTCGCTATGCAGTGCTTCTTGATAGGCTTGCCTGACAGAGGGCTGGGACAATTTCTCCGTTGCCAATCGGGGGAGACGCTTTGTGCGCCTTCCGGTAAAGTTCATGGAGAAACGACAGCGCACCAAGGCATGGTCAGAGTCGACACAGGTACTCCAGTACGAGCGGCAATCCAGAATGGAACCGCGCCACCTGTAACTTATGGCTATGTGGTCAATTTGGGTCCATCGCTGACCAGCTACAGGTGGACGCCAAGTGGCACTTCGGCGCCCACTGTGTCTAAAAGCAGTGCTAGTAAGAAACAACTGGTGCTCCGCACACAGTTGCAGCAGACGCTCGCCGTTGTCAGTCCGTTCGGAGTTAAGTCCATAATTACCACCCAGCTGAGCTTCTGAAGAGCTCAGACGCCCTACTTGTGCGTTCATATCCCCTGCAAGTACTATAATATCTGAACTAGTAGCACTGCGTAGCAGCGTGTTCAGTTCGTGATAGAAAGTGTCCTTGACTGCATTAGAACTGCAGTCCGTGGGAGCATAAGCAGAAATGACAAACAAGCAGCGTTTTGTTTTACTTCGCGAATTCACCTTAGCTGATGTCGTCAAACGGGCTGCACATAAACGGCTGTTCACCGGAATCCAATCAACCAGCGATGACTCAGCCTTGGAGCTGAGAATGATACCTACACCAGCTTGACCCGTGAGTGCCGCATCGGCGTCTCCGGATGCGTGCAACCAATAACGAGAGGATAAGCCGGGTGCAGTCAATTCAATAACCCCGTTAGGGTCATTAATCCTAGTTTCGGACACACAACACACATCAACACCCAGTGTGTGCAAGGTGCGTGCGAGTGCAGCCTGCTGACCTGTTTGTCTTAGAGTGCGGACGTTGAATGTCGCCATGGAAACGGGACAGCGTGGCCTTATAAGGAACTTTTGCCGATAGGCGTCCGATAGGTGCTGTGGGATGGTGGCTGCAGATGGTTCTACTCCAGTAGCACTTCGGTTGCTGTCAATTAAGCTGGGAATTATAGAAGGAAAGTTAGTAATGGGGGCCGGGATGGGAGTAAGAGAAAAAGGTGGAAAAGAAAGAAGGGAGGCGCCAGCAGTAGCATGCTTTCGCTTATCCGCCCTGCTGTATGCAGCAGATAAGGCGACCCTTGATAATCTGCGCGACGGCCGATGCAGGATGAAGTTTATGTTTGAAGAAAATGTCATGGTTGTATGTGGGCTGGGATACTGCCAGGGCGCCCAGACCTAGACAGGAGAACGATTAGGGTCCTCATCCAAAGCCTTTGGCTCAAAAGCCTGTCCGCAAGGCAGCGGGGTGGCAGTGATTTAGTTTTACAGAAATGGACGCCATCCCATTTCAAACCCCCAACCTGGAGGACCAGGAGACTGAGTTTGTCTGACCTCTCACCATTGACCAACCTGGTAGGAGTAGCTCTCAAGGTGCTCGAAGGCATCACCCAGTATAGCTCAATGGGTCAATGAGGTACGCAAACCGTCGCACCACGTTAAGGTCCAGTCTCGTTGCGACGGCCAAGGAAGCCAAAGTGAAAGATTATTCGATGTCCAACGGAAACAATGTGGAAACAGATACGACATGAGTTGCATCCACAGAGGAAGACAGGCATCAAGCTCTAAACAAGTTTTCTTGAGAAAATGGTAAACCTTCTTATCGTTGTCATTTCTAGGTAACGCGGCAGTGGAACTGAATGCCAAGAGTTATCTAATGCTGCAGCAAGAGCGTATACAGCCAACTGGTGAGATGAACAGCTTGATGACTCATGAATCAGCGGCTTGAGGATAGAATAGTGCGAGCAAAGATTTCCATTGGTTTGTACAAACTCGCTTATTCGTGTAGAGCAAGTTATATTGGAAATGACTGAGACGATGACCATACCGCCCGTCAGGCAGTGTAGCAGAGTGAAGATGGTGGGTATGCGCAATCACGTCGCGCACATGGCGGGCTACAACCACTAAAATCAACGCGCACAAAGCTTTTCAGCCAACATATAGCAGGTTCCTGGACATCCCGAACAATCGGCCACACTGCGCACGATGATGACCGGGGTTTCACTTTACGGCACTAAAATCAAGACAGTGTACACAAAAGAAATTTGTCCAAGCTCCCCGTCTCCTTATCCTGGCTGCAAGTCAACTTGATCGAAAATGGCTACCACATCGATTCTTCGATGGATTATACAATCTACTGACTGATCGTCTTTGGCTCTCTTGTATTCTACTCATTCACACCTATAAACCAGATGATGAGCCACGGAAAACAAATTCGTTCGCGAGAAGTGGGGTATAGTTAATCGCCAAAGCAGCAGTAATTCTTTGCCGATAAGCTGAAACTCGGATGGTTAGATGAGCAAATATCGAATGTCAAAGCAGCAAAGCACCATTAGGTTTGCAGGGTTGAATGGATACATCTGGAGTGTATAAGTGAGTAACACTCAGCTAACGATCTGTGCTCACACATGGAGCAGTGAACGCGCGGTGAAATTAGGATAGCAATGTGTAAATGTACACATAGGGAGCAAAACCATTGGAAAGTCCAGTAACGTAGACAATCGTGAATTGGCGTTTGGCAAGGCTCGGGCGACAGTCGAAAAGTGTTTGGGAAGCCGTTGTTCAGTAAGAGTACACTATACTCAATATAGTGAATCATGTGCAATTCAGTGGGGAGCCAGCCACAATGCGTTCCAAACGCCAAAGTCGGTTGTTTCCATTTGCCAACTCGTAAGAGTGGGACCGTGAATATGACAGTCGAAACGGCTGTTTGGTTCTCTGGCGGTTATGTGATATCCATCTGATTGAGCATAGTTGAGCATAGGTCCATGCCTACTGATATTTCGTAGTGTCAAAATGTTACCTATCAAGATGAATCGATCCCTGTGGTGTATGCATAAACAACTGAGGTAATCGATCGAATTGTCTTGCGCTTGAATGTGTGACCTGCACTAAATCTGTACTTAAATCTGTGCATGAGTCTATTTGAGGCGCATTTGTGATAGAAGACAGCAAGGTAAAATATCACATTTTGTAGTGCTTCCCATCGCTTCACGCTGAGTATGTGATTAAAGGGGACTCCATACTTTAAGGGAAAAAGGGAGGAACCAGATGGAGTAGTTGGATCTGCCCTGCCAAAGTAGTTCCGGCAAACCTGTGCTGATTTCATTTCGACAACAACATAAATCAAAGTGTTATTTGCCAGGTGTCCAAAAGATTCTCTACTAACAGTCCATGGAGGAATAAAGAAGCATTAACGCATTGGTGTATTAATCGATGAAATAATCAGTGACCATCGTTTTGTTGATACTGGTCGAAATGAATACAAGCTTTTCTTGTGACCAGGTTTGTTGGCGGTTCACTACCACGTAGGTACAGGACATTTAGCGGTATAGCCAGCCCAGGTGCAACCGATGGTGGTCGCGTGGTAACGAGGCATCGATGCGTGCCAGCGTACTGCTGACAGGTTTATGCGAACAAGGTCCGATAAAGCTTGGGTTGTTTCAAGTTGTTACAGGACAGGTTCTTGAGGCATGCGAGAAGCAGATGCAAACCACCATGTGTATGACATCATCATCTTAGAGTTAGACAGCACCGAGGGTAAAACTAGCTTCTTATGGGTTGTGTAACACGACAATAAAATGCGAACACAGGTAAGGAAGATGAGTGAATAGAAGGGTTTCTACAGGGTATACATTCATAACGAAGAAATCCATAAACCGGTTTTCGAGTTTCGACGCACTGAATAAATAAATGAAGTCTGTTTTCGGAGAGTATTTTGCTTAAGTGTGATAAGACGATTGCGGGACTGCGGAGTCAGACACATAGGCAAGACCGACAGAGTTCCAAATGGATGAAGCAGTAGTTGAACAGTTAGACTCAACCCGAAGTCAAACAACCTACCCGCCGACGCTTCGTTATCTTCAGAAAAGCACAGTTTGACGGTCCGACATCGGATTAATCCCATCCGGATAATATTACGCCTCACCAGATCATGTTCTCGCGTTTTGCCGAGGCCGTAACGATAAGCCAGATGAGACTTGATCCATCAACCCTTAGGACCATCGAAATCGGCCCCCTTAAATGTAAGTAACTTGTCAAAAACCCCGTCGTAGCAATGACTCTAGATAGGCAATATGAGGCAAATGTATCTACAGGCGTTCGCCCTCACCAAGTTATTTAGATTAAACAAATATACCGATTATTTCGATCCCGAATAGATCTATATATATATATATATATATATATATATATATATATATATATATATATATATATATATATATATATATATATATAGATACGGTAGCAAGATAGAAATAAGCTCTGAAAACAATGCAAACATTCCGCTGTCCAGCTGAGAGAACGGGTGCTGATTCAACGTTATCTGAATTGGACTATATTGTTGAATTGGGACGAAATCAATAAAGATACTCTAGAGAAGAAGGTGGACACCTTGCCATATATCTACCAGCAACGTGTGACGTATCCAGAGAGGTTAAATTGACTCTTTTTCCACGTAAAATCCGTAGAATGCAGGAAACCTCTTCTTGTAAAAGATGTTTCGGCTGAGAAAGCCAGACCCAGTGGTGGGTATCACAGATGAGGATGATGTAATGCCGCGAGGATCATAAGATGGGAAGCGAAATGATCAGAGTAATTAATCGGTCGAACGGTATGGAAACGTTAGTTACAAATGAAAACTACGTTCAACGCACTGCGCGAAAATAACCTTCGTACACGGAAGTGGATAGCACTTATTTCACGTTCACAATGACCTGTAGTATGTTTGAAGTGTTCGTCAGCTCCAGAGTTCTTTTACCCCAGAAGTTTGTTCACTTTTGCGAACGAATGAGAGGTCGATTTTGCTATCATGTTATGGAACAGCTATTTGTTAGGAGTGTGGATTCATTGGCCAATAACTCCGAACTGAATACTGAATACTGGTTCAAAGCAGCGAGTAGAGCTTTCTCTGTGTAGCTGCATCTTTCGTCGCTCTTGGACATTTACGCCTTATTTATCGTTTCGCTCTTTATATTTTGCCTCTACATAGTGTTTGTCTAGAAGCTTCTTAAATTCGGACACTGAGTTCGCCTCTACGATGTGCTGCAGCAAGTCGTTCCCTACATTCACCATTCTGCATTCGAAGCAGAGTTGGTGAGCGACCCGTTTCCAATCCAGTACGACAACTTTATACCGGTGTCCTGGCGTGCAGCTTGGTGTGCGCAGATGAAGCAGTTGTCTCAACATGGGGTAATCACTCAGATGTAATATCCGGTGCGTCTGATGAGGTCAACCCACAGACGACGATAAGCTAGGGTGTACAGCCCTAGTTTCTTACATCGGTCTTCGTATGGCATACCTCGTAAGTTGGGAATCAGCCTGGTGGCTACAAGCTGCACCCGTTCAAGCTTCACTACCTCGCCTGAGCAACTTGAAGTCGCGTATGTGTTGGACCGAGTGTTTGATTGTGCACCAAAGCGCCTTGCGACTGATCGGCTAACCCAGTGGCTTTTGCTTGTAAATTTTTCTGTCGAAGCATTGTAAGCGAGATGAACCGCTCACTAATGGTAACCGACTAAATCCACTCGTTAGCCAACCACGTGGAGGCAGACGATCAATGTACAAATTCAGCATGAGGAAACAGTCACGAGGAAATGTGACCTTATTGGCGTCAAAAATAGCAAATGAAATAGGAAATCGTGTGCATATAGCGATAGCAGAAACAGTCATTATTACGGAGGGGATACACGGCCCTGCCAACCCAAAAGAGTTGCGAGTCTTGGAGAGGTGTCAAGGGACACAGATGTCGGAGAGCGCAACGTCTTAAGGGACACGGAGGAATTTAATGCGATGAGCTGAGAGAGAGGAGGTAACCAGTGCCACAAATATTCGGCTGAGCTAGTCAACACATTCTTGGTCATGGGGCGAACATTTGTCCTAGCCAACAAACACAGAGGAATACTAGTTCGCAGAAGCAAACCTCCAACTCCGTGATGACAGACGAGTGTGCTGATAATGTTCGATGGTAAAGACGGAGCACAACTAGTTGACAGGGGAGCCAAAGGTGTCATCAGAAGTGTTATAGACGCAACGCATCCGCATAGAATCAGGCGGGAATTGCGCACTCAATTGCTATCTGATCTGGGGAACCAACATACTGGTGAGGTACAAGCTTAGAGATACCGGAGTGTTCCAAGATCCACAATCGCATGGCATGTTGATCGATAAAAATTCGCACGCTCCTGCTGTTGTTACTGAGTGGATGCATCGATAGAAATAGCTAAATAACAATCGGTAAAAATAGTATGACTGCCAGTAACCTCCGATATCTCGGACACTCAGCTAAATTACAAAACAAGTCGGTTAATAGAAAAACAAACTGGACCCGGAATAGCTCTTGATCGACTGTATTGTGGCAAGACAAATGCCACGGAACAAGAACATACTAACAGGCCGCGTTCTTGTCTAAAGAACGATTGACATGCACAAAAGATGTGGACTGGTGAGCGACTGTCTCACGAGCAGTGCCGTGCATATACCACCCATAACGCTCCTCGGTATGCGGTCGCCCCTTTGATATCCTGCACATGCGACGATTGGACAGGGGATACCGAGTAAAACAAATCCCTGATAGTAAAATAGCAAACGCGATGTATTACAAGCACGGAACAGTGCCCCACAGGAGATTCACTACTACCTGTGTCACACGGCATTTTGGGCATACATGGGAATGTGAGATTCGCAACACCAGGTTCAATTGCTAGATGGGAGGGAACTAAACCGTTAGCTCTTAAAGTGAGTAAGTCCAGTTTTTTGATCCTGCAAAAAACGCTGCTTCAAATGAACACCGTATGGGTTCTCTGAATGAGCAAAAGATGCAATTTACCGTGACTGCTTCGGTGAACTCTGCCCCAAGCTGCGTTCATCACCTAGACATGGTGAACAGTGCTGCACACTCAACATTCTCGAACGCAAGTTTTGAGGCAACAGTCGTGAATACCGCAGAATGGGTTGAGCAATAGGTATATCTAATGGTTACCCGAATCGAGTATACAGAAAAATCAGTACCGCGGACAGTAACTACATTCAATCTAAACCTGACCAAATGTCATATCAGAATGAATCACCGCATCGTTCCTTCGGTGGAAGATAAATGATGACAATTTCTATATACCTGAGGCGCTTTAGTTACTGTGCATCGCTGTACTCAAATACCTTGAATTCTTAGCCTGATCAATCCGCAGTGGTTTGAAGTGACGGCGCTTCGCATCAACCAGACAGTGTCGATCTTAGCTCAATTTGCCCTACTGACAACCCCAATGGGAGACATGAGATTGTGGACAGATCAGTCTGTAGCGAGCAGAGGATCGTCTTTCTCTGAGCACAGATACAACTCCAATGAGATGGAGAAGTGGGACAATCGGAACAGTGAGAGTCAAGTGAACCCAAGACAGCCTTGATGGTCTCAGGTTGTGTTGTTCAGACCCAAAACTAATTTCGACTCTGCCAAAAAAATATTGAACAAGAATACATGTTAGTTGAAGGGAATAGTGAGGGTGCAGTAGATGGATTCCACGCTAAAGGTCTAGCAACTCTTGCCCATCTGGTTAGCAAAAAATGGACCAGAAGATGCAGTCGACAGGTAAAGAGCCAAACAATGTAAATGACTATTATTCAGAAAGAAATTATGGCAGGAGGAAACAAAATCCAGCAGAAGAGAGGGAAGACAGAAGTTAATGCTGGGTAAGAAGCCTCTAATCAATGGACAAACAATCGAGGAAACGGAAAAAGTGGCTAAAACATCAATTATTTAGTAAAATAGTTAAACGACTATGTCATGAATCCCGTCGCTAGGATAGCAGTAATCAACACAAAGGAGAATGAGATAGAACAGAACCAGAACAGAGAAACGCAGAAAAAGGTGGATACAATTAATCGAGTTCCGAAGTTACTAGCCTAATGCAAGATAACGGAAGCAGGACGCGAGTAACTGCGCGACGGCGTCATAACTGATAACGTATTCGACTGTCAGCTAGACCCTCAGCTAAACAAAATCTCTCAACTAATTTTCCATTATATTTCCTTCCACATCACTTGGCGGTTTCGTCCAAGCAGGTGCAGTAACAATGGGCATACGGAGGACGTAACCTAGCCAACGTAAGCGGTTCATTTTTGGTATATGGTCCAGTGTGTTTCTTCCCAAACGTCAACTGGTCGACCTCAGTATTGCTCGCATGGTTCGACCACCGGATGCGAGCAGTACTCTGCAAGCATCGATGATCAAAGACAATTAGTTTCTTAACGGCTTCAGTGCGAAGTGGGCATGTTTCTGACTAAAGCAGCCACAGTAGTCGCACGAGGCAGCGTTGTACACTATGCCTACAACAGACAAGTTGAAAATACACAGTTGAACGGTAGTGATATCGGATTGTTGACTCTCCAAAATAATGAATATCGTGATGCCATCTGTAAATCATTTGGTAAACCTTAAATCATCATACCTGTTAAGGAAGTAAACTATATAAGAAAACTGGGGGATGTGACAACCTGTTCCCGTTAAGGGTTGATTAGCTTATGCTCACTGCCATTTCCATTCCACTTTCCATCATCGTTAGTCAGAGTCTTTTGCTTGGTCATGATGGTACGGTGGCTAAGCATCAATGCGTGCAACCGGTGTTACATGACAACTGAGAAGTGGAAAGAGGATAACCCGAATGTCAGCTTGGGTGGCAGTGATAAACGATGAGGGAACATGACGGATTCAGTTGGAGGCATCACCAAGAAGTGACTTGTAGGAACAAGGCAGACGATCCACTCAGTTTATCGCACGGACCTAACTCATTGGGCATGGCTTCGATTGGAGTATAGCGTGCAAAATGACATAATGCAACTGGGCCACATGCAAGTTGACCTATGTGATGAAAGCTTGCGAAAGCACCTGACATCATACCTGAGTTCGTAAATCAAGGCTACCTCCTAAGATGAGAAGACACTCGTAATGGCTATAAAATAAAAACGTAAGAGATAGCACACGTTCACGTACACGGACAAGACAAGATATACTTACAATAATATCCTGTGTATCCCGGGGAGACGAACCGGCACACGAAGCATGGATCCCACTGTCCACAACCGCAGTGCCAGGACCGACTGCGGTGTCTGTGTGTAGAGCATAAAGCATTCGGCGAGCCTCAGCCAGTTCGGATAAAGAGTTCCTACGGCCTTCATAGATCAAGTCGGTGCGAGAGCAACTTCCGGCATTATAAACCACACGAGGCGTCGAATCTCGGGACAATACAAGTCGAACCGATCTGTCCCATGTGCGAAAAAGGTGAGACCATGTGGACTGGTGAACCTCCCTAGAAAGAGGATGCAGAGTATAAGGTACAAAGTCAGTTCCTCTACACAAATACGGGCAGAACTGAGTTTTCTTTTGAAAAAGGATGTGACCGAGATCAGAAGTTAGCAGAGTTGGACAGAAACAATCTAATACAAGACAAAATAAATAGAACAACGTAACGTCAAATGGAGTCCGGCTAGTAGCAGAGTGGTTCATTGAAATGCGTCTGCGCAGCGTCCCTAGATTGCACGCAAGTGTTGACTACTGCGTGACAATTAGGTGTACTACTGATGCTCCCATTTTCCAATTAGCATCAAATCGGGGTGCGAGAGAGCCGTTTCATCGCATATTCGCAAAGTTCATCTTGTGGAGTGAGTAAGTTGAGATATTTAGGGTGGAGTGATTAGCTAACACAATGGTAGTTCCGAAAGCGAATCGGGAAACTGCAAACTACGGGAACACATTTTGCTCCTCTGGTCGCCACATCTGAGATTTCAACCAGCGTTCATTCCAGAAGATGATCAATAGGAGAGGCTCGTAATTCCACCCATATCTTCATGACATATCTCTGGGCAAAGGGAATAGAATGCAGTGAAGACAGCCATATCGAGGTATCCCCGAGTTAATGTCTAAAAGGTAAGGCATGCAGTCACATTCGCACTCACATTATGAAACCAGATAAGAGTGGGTTAGCAACGGCCCAACTCTCATTGTTTCCATGTGCATCACCAACCACAGCTGTTTAGAGACCGTCGGACATAAAACCCATCGGTAACGTTCATCTCTTATGTAAAAGAACACAATTAAGAATAGCGAGATCGCATCAAGTGGTTATAAATCTCAGGTGATCAGTCCATCGGAAAGCAGTAGGCTATCTAAGAGTGAATTCTCACCGTACTGATGTATAGATGTATAGTAGAGTGACTTAGTTAAAGATGGATGGACGGCAGCCGGTAACAGGGCGTGTCAGTGCAATAACAGAATCCGGTACCTAGTGAAGTGGTCATAAACATCACCAGGTACAGGTGGTGAGCACTGAGGTGGGATGGACAGCGGATCTGAAAGAATAACTAGGCATTGACGAGTGCGAGGAGGCACAGTGGTTACTCAACAAGCCATAACAAAGTGCCCAACTCCGGAACTAGTTGCATGTAATGAAGACACACAAGAGGTGATGCGAAAAATGGATACCGAGTGAGAACTCCAGTTGTCATTTCCAGATGATGCGGATAAGTAAAAAGTTGGATACAGCGCCACAAACTGCTGTGAAGATCAGGAAGGCAGCAAACCCAATCGGCCCTAGATGTTAGAAAGGGAAGCGACAGATAAAACCCCGACCAACCAAAGTGAAATGAGAAAGACAGCCGCGCTAAGAATAGAGGTATTCGAAACAATCTCAGAAGGTGGTCGACAGCAAAACGCAGAATCCATCGCAAGTGTTGCCGGAAGGTAATCAACCACGAGATGGAAGGTGACGATGCCATTTAAAGCATAAAAGTAACGTTCTAAATCGGCAAAAAGCACATCTTCTAGGAACGTCGAATGAGTGATGGTGAGGATGCGAAAGATGGAAAAAAGGCCCAATCTCGGGCTTAAGATTAACCTTACAATAATGAAAGACCGACACGTTGTGACTTTATCGTACTCCAAAACAGTTCGATCAATATGCGTCGCTGAGCCACCGACACTGAGTTCCGATGAAATGTTGCCGATAGGGAACAAAAAGAGTGGGTGTATATTGAAGCACACATTGTGTGGGCGAATTGCAACAAGCGGTCTCAATTTGAACCGCGATACAGGATGAAGTGAATCTCGATGAGTTCGATCAATGGGACCGCATCCGAAACAGGCAGATGTTGAATGCTGTTGGTTCGCAACCCACAATGAGGCATCTACCGTTTTGAACAGCGTTGCCGAATATCCTTTGGTGTTGCGCGTAATCCATCTGAGACATGCTATTCTCTTATACTCAAACAACGTACATCAGAGTGGGTGTTCACAATCAAACAAAGCCGAAAACTAGTTAGCCGAAGGCACGAATGGGTTGGAAGACAGAGTAGGTCCTGTTGTGTGCCGTTTACCAGATGGTTTTCAAAATTGGAGTCATCTGTGACTAAAGATACAATGGTATGTTATTATCATTATAATTATGCATAGAGTGCACCAGCGAAGTTAGTGTCACAGTTGAAGTATTACGTTTGCTACAATTCACAGCTGCAAAGCTGTTGTACTCTCATGTTCGTCTTGCTCACAGGTTTTATTGCTGGTAACCGCATTATGAATGCTCGACCGAACGTGCTTTATAAAGCTTCTTCTTCTCTAGCTCAACTTTCCGTTAACCTTTTATCCCATTTGCTCACCTATCAGTTGATAACACTGGGATAAAATAAATCCTCTGCATTTTCCACATCTCAATGCTCCTCTGCCCATCTCACACTACTGTGAGGGAAGTTATTCGCCCGACAATTTCAGACTACTCCTACGAAAATTTCGAGAGTGAGGACCAATTCACCTGGAAACGCTTCATTGTTAGAACATAGACTACGATGAACATAAGTGACAGTTGCATTTCCGCGCTACAATTCACGTAAGCTTTTTGATGAAAAGCTATCCAAACTAAAGTGAACAACCCGTGTATAAATATGTTTTGCTCTTTTGTTGTGCAACTTGCTCATATGTTTCCCGCCGTCAGTGAACTTAAACTTATCGACCATGCTTTTACCCGTGAGTCTCACCTCCTTTCATCTGCAGCCAAATACTCTGTTACGATTAGTACTAGAGCAACGGGTTGCAGTTCTTATGCTATCATGAGCGCAGTGGACGTAAGTAGACTAGAGTGCGGCAGTGGTTCTGCACTTAACTAGTTCAAATGTGTAAGTACGCTGAAGTATGGGGGCCGGATGCAGTCTGAAAAGCGGTTAACAAGTGGATCAGCCAAGGATGCAAGGCACTCGGAGTTCAAATTACCATCAAAGAACACAACCAGGGTAAAGTAGTGAAAAGCTGCAAGGCTAAAGATGAGAGTGACTTATACTCTCAGCTGACAGAAGGGCGGAAATTTGGATCTTAAAGCACGAAGCCCCGGATGGACGCTGAAGAACGGATCCAAGTGCCAGATTAATTGAATTGTGAAATAGGAATAGAGTAGGAAGAACACAGAATATCACACGTGAGGTATTAGAAGTCAGGTTGTGAGGTTGCATGCAAAGGTGTGTGCTTTAATTGAGGGTTTTAAGTCAACCCCGAGGAGCACAAGGCGGTAGTTTCATCCTACCGGGACTTGTTGCGGATCCTTCGGTTTCATCAGAGTCGCGCCTGCGAGGTGATTTCATCCGGCCCGCGAACGACACTCAATTGTGAACACCAAACTGATTCACGTGCCTATGCGTGCCCAGTGTTTCCGGCCTTCGCATTAATGCAATTTCGAACAAGTCATTGCATGACCCCATTCTGTTTGAACACGTTTATGCATTATTACCGCGGCATCACAACTATGTTTGGCCCCTCCATGTCGCCTATCAGCTTGGACAGTTTGAGCGATGCTACGTGTAACCAATTGTACGAGACCGATCACACCGCAATTCTGCACTTCGCACTGTAAGCTCGATTGAGTTTCGCATTCTCTAACCCTTAACACACGTTTGACCTCATTCATCTGCTTGCACGTTAGTGTTTATGTGACCCACGCAGTCGTATGTTTCACGCGAATGCGCCGTGGCGTTCGTGCGGCTGTGCATGAAATTGATCCATGTGACATACGCAAACCACATTGTGGTTTAGTAAACTGCACGAAAGCGTCTTGTGAGGGTGTGTATGACACGTCCTAGGGATAACTTTCGAGCCCATGACTTCCATGAGCAGTGGAATCTCGTAAAGACAGTGGGGGGATGCTACAGGCGTTTCAGTGCAGATCAGAAATGTGCTTATGGTTGAGACGGCGAAGTGCCCGTGATAAACCAGATGGACGGCAAAGTGGTCTTTGGGCGATTTTGGTACCTCTGCGGAACGTCCGGTTGCCATTCTCAGAAGCGCAGTTGAAAAACGATGCCGCAAGCTGCTCATTTCAGCCGGCCGTATTGACATTTTGTAACGGCCCTTGAATGGTATAAACGTTGTGACGTAAGCTTCAGATGCTTGTTTGCTGAGCCGTAACTTCACTAGCAGCCACTAGTCCTCTGCTTTGCAAATGTTCTAGTAGGATGCCAATTACCTTTCCAATTCAGTGTCTCTTACATTTTCAGCTCACGTGAAATGCACCGCTTCTTATGGATACTAAGAAGAGGAAAGTGGACGCAGAATGTCGCGTTTTCAACGACGAATGGGGATTGAAGTACTTCTTAGTAGAGACAAAGGACTTGAAATGCAACTGTGTCATATGCGGCAAAGTATAGCGGTTTTGAAAGGAGTACAATCTTTGGCGTCATTATGAAACAAAACGCATATTATCATAATCCAAATATTCGGGGAAGCAAAGCTCGGAGAGATATGAGTCCATGAAAAGTGGCTTTTAACCACAAAGAAATCTCTTCATGAGAAAGTTTACTGAAAATGAAACTGCCATTCGTACAAGCTAAAATGAGTTCATAAGATGTCTGAACGAGGAATACCGTTTACTGATGGTAACTAGATCAGAGTGTATAATGGAATGGTTTGTGCCCTGAGATGGCCGTCTTGATTTCCACTATCGGCGTTTCAGCAAGTTCTGTTGCGTGGAGAAGAGAAGAACTAGGAGAGAACATAGTGCTGCAGATACGCCATAAAGCTAAAGACTTTTTGTTGTTTTCCCTGGCGCTGGATGGGTCTACTGATCTATCGACTACGTCATAATTTCGTGTTCATTGTTGGTGTCAATTCGAGCTTTCAAATAAAGGAAGAGCTGGCGTCAATCTGCAGTATGCATGGAACGACAAGTGGAAAGGACATTTTCGTGGAAGTGCACAAAATTTTGCAACATTAAAACCTGCGGAATCGGCTTCGAGGTGTGACAGTTGATGGAGGGAAAAACATGGCTGGAATGCAGATCAGGATTCTGTTGGAAGATTTGAAAATGCCGGTTGATCTGTTCATTCACTGCATCCTACATCAACAAACACTCTGTGGGAAAGACTTGGATATTTCTTATGTACCCAAACCAGTCATTTCTGCTGTCAACATCATTCGGGGACATACTCTCAATCACCGTCAGTTACAGACTTTTCTGAAAGACATTGTTTCCAAATTCTGGAATTTAGCTTACCACACACATCCATGCGATTGCTCAATTGAGGTAAAGGTCTATAGTGTTTTTACACTCTCCGAAACGAAATAGCTGCGTTCCAGAATGAAAAACATAACGCCGACCCACGGCTGTCGGATCCTGGGTGGCTGCCAAGTTGGCATTTATGGTCGATATCATATCCTACATAAATGAGCTGAACTTGAAACTGCAGGGAAAGAACAACCTCATCTGTGATCTGTACAGATTCATCAAAGGATTTCGGCGAAAGTTGTCGTTGTTTGAAACACAACTGGAAGAAGAAACTCTTTCTCATTTTAACTTTTTCAAGGAGTTTTGTGCTACGATCGCCGAAGACGCCTTGCTCGAGTTTCCGATAGCAATCATTCGTGAATTTTTGGGAATTTCACATCTTTACAGAATTGAGAGTAAAATTCATTTGTTGCAGAATGCGTATGATTGCAACAATGATGATGTTCCGTCTGAACCACAGTTAGTGCTGACTGACTTGCAGGGAAATGACATTTTCAAACAGAAACACAGGGAAAAACTTGTCGGATTTTAACGCGCCCTATCTGATGTTGAATTTCCGGAACTGAAAAAATTTGCAGCTGTTATGGCATCAGAGTTTGGAACAACTTATGTCTGTGAGGAAACATTTTCAAAAACGAAGCACGTGAGGTCAGCTGATCGAACGAGACTAACTGATAAACATTTTAAAGCAATTCGCTTGATCGATTGCAGCCATTCCAAAGCGAACATTGATGTGATATAGTGAAAGCCAAACTTCAAGTTCAAAGATTTCATTTTTTGCAGCCCTTTGCAACTTCCGGATGTGTGGATATAGGTGAGATAACTTAATTTTAGTTACCGTCACCCCCTGTTAATATGATTTTCACTTCATGAATATGTTGAATTCCTTTCATTTTTGTACTTTGTACGTCACTCACCCATAGTTACGACAGAATGTGCGACATAAGTTGCAGTAGTTTCATTAAGTATCTAGGTTATGGCCTTTGAGTGTTGTGCAAAGTCCAATCCGGCCCGCGGCCGTCATTTCGTTCGCAATCCAACCGACCTATAAAAAAGGTTGGTGACCCCAGCTCTAACGGAAGGCTATCGCTTAGTAAATAAACACGCAAACAGCAAGTAAGCGCGTTACTATCCACAAACATGGCCATCTGAACTTGGCAAATAAACACACAGGAACTTCCCAATCGAGTGAGAGAGAAGGGGGTGGAGAGTAACTGTCAGGGAGGAAGATTTATACTCTCTCCACACAAGTGTCGCTACCACTCGGCAAGGTAGTGGATGCAGTAAGAGTAAATGTGGGCGGAAGTGTAAATACGACGAACAGTCACAAAAGCGCTAGGTATAGCAAGAAGCAGAAGGTAAGTCTCAAAAGTAGAATAGCAGGTCATTTAGCAGATGATAAAATATGGATTGACTGAACAGTTGAACTGAACGGATTAGTGCGAACGAGACGGCATGTGCAGAGGGCAGGAATAGCAACAATATCAGGCACAGAACACAAAATGTACTCTATGTTTGCTAACTTTTAGTAGGTTGTCCCGAAATCAAACGAAGTTTTTGCACCCCATTCCGGAATATTTTGGTAGCTTCTGGAAGATTCTTTTACATGGGTACATGAGGGGACACACTGGAGCAATTATCTAACGTAGTCCATTTAATGTATAGTTTAGCAATGGCTGCGGTATTGGCTAATGATCAACATGCTGCTCGCGGATGCTTATTGTACGAGTATCTATAAAGGCGTAAAGCAATCGAGGCTTGTCGAAACATGCGTGGCGTACTAGACACGGATGCTCCGAGTTACGGTATAGTGACATTTTGGTTCCGCCGATTCAAAGTAGGCAACTACGATTTGTCCAACATCGGAGGTCAAGGACGTAAGCCGGTGGACATTGACAGCAGCATCCAGGACGTTCTAATGGAGGATCCGAATCAAAGTGTGCGTGAAGTCTCGTCACACCTTAACCTTCCAAAAACCACAGTTCATCGCCATCTGTGGCAATCTGGAATGCTCCCAAAGCTCGGACAACTTGTACCACACGAATTGACTGATAAGCAGCTTTTGAAGCGTTGTGCCATCGCACTTTCATTGCTCACCCGAGGAGGCCATCATCGATGACTGAATGATATCATTACTAAAGAAGAGAAGTGGGTGCTCCATGTTAACCACAGCAGGAAGCGTCAGTGGATCGCAGCAGATGAAACGTCAGTACAAGTCCCGAAAGGCGAAGTGCACGGTAAAAAAGTGCTGCTGTCGGTCTGGTGGGATCGCCGCAGCGTCATGCATTGGGAATCGCTACCTGACAACTACTGTTACTGCCGATTTCTATTGTCAAGAACTGCCAAAGATGGTCGACGAACACCGAAAAGGCGTCCAAAAGCGACCCGAATCATTCTCCTGCATGACAACGCACGTCCCCATGTTGCACAGATGATGCGTCTCAAAATTCAGCAGCTAGGTATCGAAACTCTTATGCATCCAACACATGGCCCGGACCTTGCTCCTACTGATTACAACCTTTTCCGCTCGCTTCAAAATCACATCAAGGACAAGAGATTCCATGGCCGCAAACATATCGAAACATACGTTGCCCAATACTTTGACAGCCAGCCCAGCTCGTTCTATGGGAGAGGCATCGACAACTTGCCAGGGCGTTGGCAGTACGTCGTCGATAACAACGTATGTCACGTTGATTAAATATTGCTGCTTGTTTGAAGTAAATATTGATTGAAAAAGTGTGCTAAAAAATTCGATTGGTTTCGGGACAACGTAATAAATGAGCAATCGCAGTGTAAAGCAGTAACACCGACAAGAATACTCCCTGTGTTCCAGCTGCCACTTCGAGCTGCACGAGATTGAAAAGATGGAACTTAAGTGGAGCCCGAGAAGGAGACGAAGCAGTAAAGCCTAAAAGAAACACCTACCGAGGCTTCATCGCTCCCTAGTTCGAGGCATGCAGTGATAAACCAACGCAGGTAATCGAGATTCGAGCATATAGTTTTGGTGGTGAAATCAAAGTAGGCAAGCTTAAAAACAGGAGAGTAACTGACTGAGAGCACGGTGCTCAGCAGATATCATGCCGACTCCAAATTATCAGGAACGATTTAACGGTTCGTGCGTACACTCGGAAGTCGGGTTGCAATGGTGGATGAATTGTAATAACACCCACATCAGACGAAATTGTAGACACAACTGACCGGTAAAACAATAGAAATGGGTCTCGGGTGTGATGCGCACGGCTACCAGTCCATAAAGTGGATTCAGTAGTTAACTGTCCAGTGTGGTATTCATGTAGCCCCAGGAAGGGGGAGGAAATCACTCACTTCATACAGGGGACAGGTGACTGTGGCGACATCTGCAAGCATGCATCAACTTCATCGTCAACATCACTGCCTATCGCGTCATTCTCATCCTGTGGGACAGGGTGTGATAGCGGAGGAAGAATTGGGGTCACCGACGGCGCCTGCGTATCATGATCGATTGGAGAGGGAGCTCTAAGAGAAGGATGCGAGTCAGGTTGATCGAGTGCAATTTCTTCAAGGGGGCTTCGACCTGATTCAATGTGAGGCACCGATTTGGTTGACAGTGCTTGATGACTTCCAGGAACACACTGAACGGAAATCGTGGGACTAACCTCAGCTATAACTGCACAAAAATAGCAAGAAAAGTGAAAAGATGCAGGTGGTAAGAACATTAACCAGGAAAATTGTGTGAACAGAGTAAAGGTGATAACCTGCCAGAAAAAGTGCAAACTGGAGGCCGAATGAGGGACGATAGAGGATGGCGGAGGCGAGTTAGACCCCTGTGCGATTGCGAACATGTACGATTAATCTGAAGAAAAGTGGCAGGACAAATTCGAAATCAAGCAACCTCAGAAAAGGCCAATATAGCATGTGATGCCCTAAGCAGAACGTGACGCACGTTAGTAGAGCGTAGTTCATACGGTCTTGACTGGGGAGCAACAGCGACAACGAACAGTGGGAGAATAACAAACAAAAGATTCGTCCGCATATCTTCCGAATTCTGTGTAGTACACAATCGCCTTGCGGAACGTCATAGCGCTGGAGCCAAGCAATAAAAACCGCACAGTTCGCCACTGGGCCGACAGTGAAAGTTGAGCCGGGATTTCAAACAGTCCAGTCTCAATCGGGCGGGTCCGTCGCATAACACATATTGTCAAATCTCGAGGAAAAGCAGAGTGACGGAACGGCCGACTGGTGCTTTCCCACACCTGTGGGAATCTCATTGACCAATGGTGTTTGCGATCAACTACATACAACAATACTCTAAAATACCCAATACTCAACATCAATCAAAACATTCATCCGAAAATCGTGCAAATGCTGTGTCGTAAACAGTCGTTGTGCTTTCTTTGGATCAACAGGTGACCAAAAGCCAAAGGCAGAGCGACAGCAATTGTAGAGAGTGATGGGGGTTACAATCGTGATAAAGTACGAAGCATTAGAAGTAAAAATTACAGGGTAACCCGTCCGGAGGTGGATAAGCACAATGGTACGTAGGTGACAACATTGGAAGGGAGTTTTCTCGGGAGCAGTGGTGATACGCACAAGCAACTGGGAAGGAAGCATCTTTAACGCCGTGGAGGGTTTCGGTGTGGCTGTCTCTCATCCCTGCACTTCACGACCGACGGTTCCGTCTTGGTTTTGACTCGTCAGGTAGAGGTAGCCGAGCTGGGAGTGGAACTCGGCGCATAGCGCTTGGCGACTTGACACAGTGGATAGAAGTTGATTTTCGGGCTTTGGAGCACCCGCCGTGTATCTTGGATTGCGACACGCAACCTCAGTAGTGCAGTTAGCACCTGCGAGTTCCTACTCGTCTCGCTTTTATGTCACTGGCTGGTCTGTGATAGTGTCAACTGACGGCGCAAACAGAACAGAGGAGGGACCGGGGAACAGAAGTACAATCAAGTAACGTGTTTGTTGGTCGATGAGTCAACCAGCTAAAGATGAGAGTTGGTTCCACCGAGCTCAGTGTCTGTTCTAAACAGGGAAGGCGCCAGGATAAAAGCGACAGAAGGCAAGTGTGGACCCATGAAATTGAGCCAATAGTGCAGGGGGAGTGAACAGCGAGCAGCTGTGACACTGCAATCTGAGTGGATGTACGGCATGAATGACGCCGTCCCCCATACTGAACCCCACTGTGGAGTGCAGAGATGGGAGAGAGCCACACCGAAACCCTCCACTTCGGTGACGGTCCCAGTGACCGTTTTGGCAGAGGCTGACTTTAACGTCAGCCGAGGCCACGATTGAGACTGCGTGTCGCAATCCAAGACACACGGCGGGTGCTAAAAAACCCGAAAATCGACTTCTAACCGCTGTGTCAAGCACTGCTCGTGGAGCTCAATGGCCTAGTGATCATGGCGATAGCCGCCAAGCACTACGTGCTGAGTTCCAATCCCGGCTCGGCTATTTCTACCTGATGAGTACAAACCAAGACGAAACCGTCGATCGTGGAGTGCAGTGATGGAAGAGAGCCACACCGAAACCCTCCACTTCGGTGACGGTCCCAGTGACCGTATTGGAAGAAGCTGACTTCAACGTCAACCGAGGCCACGATTGAGATTGCGTGTCACAATCCAACACACGGCGGGTGCTCCAAAACCCGAAAATCATCTTAAACGCCGATTTATTTGAGAAACAACACACAGCCTCATCCTTAGAAATGTTGACCAGTTCGTGTTCACGAAATGTTGGACAGAGATACAGGAAGCTAGGCAAGCAACCATGCTTGAAGAGAACTTAAGGAGTGAAAATGAGTGCCAACTAAAAGTGATGGCTAGTTGTTTAGATTCAAAGTGGCTACACACAGGGAGGCATCAAAAAAGAAGGAGATGACAGAGGATTGCAGCTGGGAGTAAACCTATCCAACTCATACTAAAACGTGAATTGTGGACAATATGGTAAGCAAGCTCACGGATAAACGGTGTGTGTACAATACACGATCGCTGATATCTCGTCACAGAATTGTCCGTCGTTATGACTGGGAACAGTCCACGAGATGCCAATGTCTAGGGGAAGTGTACAAGTGGTTGCATTACATCAGTCACATCCACAAGCTCCACATCTCATGCGAACAGAAAGAAAGAAATATGAAGTGTGCCGATGGTAACCATGAAATAGGCTCGCACTTCTCCAGTGCACACACCACTGACGTAAAACAGGCGTAACACGCAGCTGATTACTTTTTGAGGGAGCCACTCATTAAGGATAACACTGCCATGAAAATTGTCTTTTTCTTTCCAGTTCACTTCGCTCGACATGCTGATGAAACTGGCGCGCGAGACCGTCAAGGTTGCAGTTACTGCTCAGACATCTGTGGCACCATTCGTTGTAGCCAAGTGAACAGTGCGCCATACTCCACCCCATGGAGTAGCCACTTTACTGAGTAAAGCCACTGCCTGTGAGATAAGCTATGCACAAAATCGCTTACGTATCAAGTTACCACAGTAGCCACTTAACCCAAGTCACTCGTATCGAGTGGCGTTCCGGTTCTATATGTCATCCTCTTCACTGTCTATGACTTCATTGACCAGATTCCTATTTTTGATGATGTTGCAACTGTATTGCGCAGCCGGCTTGCTGCAGCAAGCATAACTTATGAGCTGAATAACTATTCTCAGTCACTCGTAGGCATGTTTCACATACAATGTTACCGCCGATTCAATAAACCATCGTATATGACAAGATAAATAACAATAATGATCACCTGAATGGCCCGATATTTAATGACACATACACTCTTGATTATGGGGAGGAAAATACCCTGTATACTTACGAAACATCGGTACGTCTCCAAGTCAGTGATGAGTAGCCACCTCTCGAGCGAGGTCATCTAGCTGTTACAGCACTATATGACACAGATTTCCGTAGACATCACTCCTGGTCCTATGCTGAGCTGCAGCAAAAACAAAGCCACGTTTTTACTCGCCCAAGTGATTAAAAAAGCGTTTCACATAGTCTTACGGTGAGGTTCTAAACATAGTATGTAGTGTGGTGAAACAAACCATTTACATTCCCTGCACGCTTAACGCCCTTCTGTCCGAGGGAAAGTATGCCCATTTCAACACTGTTTGAGGAAAGTAAAGAGCGTAAATTATCGGCTGGAAATGTTTGTGAGTGGAGGAAGCTGATTGAGTGGCTAAGAACAGCGCTCGCATCACCTTCAGTTGCTGTGCAATCTGTTAAGAGCATCGAGGAAAAGCCTTTTAAAACTCAGTCGTAAACACATGTGACATGCACTAGTGGTTGCCGCTGTCAAAGGACATGAATTGTTCTGCTCGCCATTTGGACAACACCACTGCATCTATTTTCGTGTGCGTAAATGGTATGGCATAAAGTGCTGGGGTCTGGATCAATCCCTTCGGGAAAAAGTGAAACTCGAGTTGTCGAGAGATGCACAATAGTAGTTCATACACTACAATTTGTACACGAGCTTGATAAGAATTGTACATGTATGCAAAAATGAATAGCGGGAAACAGTCAACTCAGATACTGGAAATCCCGAACAACCATGATCAGTCAAGGGCCAAATGAGGTAGACAGTGTGGTGCGCCTCAATGAGAGAATCCGAAATGAGGTGCACGGTCCACGAGACTTCAGTGAAGAATGTTTAATCTTGCGCGACTACCTCTAATAGTCCCTGATATACAGAGTAAAGGCCGAAGGCGTCAGTACGCGCAGAAACGTTTGTGGATATTGCTAAGAAATCAGGGAAAATAGGTTAACAATAATATAGTAAGAATACCATTTTACCACACATATTTTCGCTACACAAGGACTGAGAAGACGATACACCAAATCACCTGAGAGTTCTACCAGCCGTAGTGACCAGCATACAAAAAGCTACAGCTAACACACGATTGTAGAGACCTGGAGATTCCCCGGTTGATGTGTAAATCAATCCTAAATACTATGAAACGATAGTTTCGCATGTATTAGGGAAGTAAATGGTTTACATGTTTGTATGGTGCACGTGTTTATATGAGACACGCCGACAACATTCGGACTTTGTCGGCGGGCTTCGAAGAGAAGGTCGGTTCTTTGAGCGCACTCTGCACCCTACCATATACTACCTAGCTAGTCATCTTCCGGTGCCTTATTTTTAGTCTTAGGATCTAGCAACTTTCTAATAAACATTTTTCTAGCTTATTTCAATGTGTTCTACCGCAGGTCTTTGGTTGGCCATTCAAATCTGGGTATCAGATATACCGTTAGACCAACGCGCTATACGATCGATATACCATCTTGAAATAGTTGCACGTCAAGGCACATCGACAACCCGCAGTTTTCCTTCTTTCCTTCCGTTATTAAATTTATGGGAGCCTCAAAATATATCAATGGGAATACATGTTGCTACTTCTTTACGGCATCCAAGAACGACGGGGCATCAATTTGGAATTCAGCACTTAATAAGAAGTGTTCCTACAGTAATGTAATAACAAGGACACAGTGATCGGGATGAAATATCTGAACCCAATCTGTGCAACTTAAGTAGATTGAATAGAAAAACACATGAAACGCAGGCGTATCCGTCGCCTGAGTCCTTTTGTTTCAATATTCAGCAGTTTGATGCTTTAAAATATTGACCATAAAACAGTTTCCAAAACGTGTCGCGGAAAATGAGGAAATTAGAATAAAGCATACTCAAAACAGAGTACTGCTAAGAGAAGCACACAATCATCTGAGCAACAATGCTCAAGCTCCGAATTGGCACGTGTCGTGTGCAATCAAGATCATACGAATCCGAACGCATCTGATTAGAACAAAGATGCAGCGCAAGCGCACGGACTCGCCCCTTCACGACTAGTGCGTATTAGGCGACCAAAATGAGCAGGGTACGATTAACATTAACGAGTCTATAAAGTGATCAAGTTAGAAGTGCAAGTACTTAAGTAACACACAAGTTGAACACCAACGTTCGCGCCCGTCGTCCTGTAGATAGATCACACGTCAGAAAGCGGCGAATTCGTGATTCGCGTTGTGGATCACAGACTCCTGGCCACGAAGCAGAATCAAAGGGAGAATGAAGTAAAAACCAAAAGTTGAACAATAAAGCAGGTTTAATGCAAAGGGAGATTTCCACTTGTAAAGAATGTACCCAAGAAAATACATTCAGAGTGGTGCAAGGAGGCCGCCATGTAAAGAGAGAACACAAAGATGATGGCTGAACAAGATAGGATGCATAGGGAACGGCATGCTGCTCACTGGTACTGATGCTTCTCCGCCATGCAACGGCAAGTGACAATATGCTGACTGGGAGAACTCGAACCTTGAAGGAGGTTGCATGTCAAACGCGTGGACCACTGCACCACAAAGGACGGCTAGACGAAGGATGAGATTAGTAGTAGTAGTAGTGGCAATAGTAGTAGTAGTAGTAGTAGTAGTAGTAGTAGCAGTGCGTCAAGGCACAGTTGTCGCCGCTCTGCAACACTCAGATCGGACACTCTGCTAGTGGGACAAGAACATCGACCGTGTGAATATCGCAAACGAGATGTTTGCTCCACTTGCACAACTGTGAACAAACAAACACATGCTGATAAAAGCGCAAATCCAACGAAAGGCGATACTATGTTCATCCACAGCCACGCATCTCGCCGACAATGGCCAGGCACTGGACAACCGATCAAAGTGCGTCCGTAGGCGTTTTCTTGAACCCGCTGAGGTCATTGCGATTCGACCGTACGAGCCGGAGTTGTGGGTGCAGAAACGGCTCGTTCAGACGCTAAAACAGCGTTGGGCCACCCGAACTGCGGCATATGGCTCACGGAATTGTGTGTACGCCGGACTTGTGACCTAATGGATAGTGATTGTGAACCGAAGTTATCTTATTAGCTCCTACGTTGTGTCAAACATTTTGTCTTTTCCATATATAATTGTACAAGCCTGAAGAGGAAGTATTGAAAACAATCTGGTTGTTCGGAAAGTAAATTACTTGTTTCCCAACATAAGATTTGATTGTATTTTATTCGCAGCCAACTTCAGACTTACGCCGTTTTTTTATATTTTGACAGCTGATAGAGCAAGGCTTGCTTATGAGAATGTTCGATTGATTTCACGTGGTATTTTTGTTGGGCGCCCTATCAAATATGGAGTGAAAAGCGTCATTTTCGGTACATTTTACATTTTTACTGGCGAAAAGGTAAAAACTCGGTTCAAGCAAGAAAAAGGCATCCGATGTATAAGGAAGTGAATTTACAGAACGCCAGTGCCAAAACTGGTTTTCAAAATCTTGATCAGCCTTTACATAAATGAATAATTGCATTAAGCAATAAATTAATTAATTGCAGTAATTGTTTAATTATTTTATATTGAGTGATGTAAACCGGATAACAACAGCACGTGAGATCGCCTAGAGATTAAATTTATCTAATTCGACCATTCATGAGCATTTGAAACGCCCAGATTTCATCGCAAAATCGACACGCGTTTCTCATGCTTTTACGGAAAGAAATTTGTACAGTCGCGTTGACGTCAATGATTTACTTCTCAAACGTCAAAAAATGATCCGCCTTTGAAGCGCATTAGTACTGGGGACGAGAGATGAGTTGTTTACAATAATGTTAAGCGCGAGATCATGGAGTAAAAAGTGGGAACCGGCTCACACCCCTTGGAAAGCCGATATTCATCAAAAAGGTGATGCTATCTGTTTGGTGGGATTTCAAAGGAATCGTTTATTTTGAACTTCTGCCGGACAACACAACGATCAATTCTGAAGTATACTATCATCACTTGGACAAATCGAATGATCCATTTAAACAGAAAAGACCAGCATTTACTAATAGAGAAGATGCAGTGTTCCACCAAGATAATGCGAGACCTCACACAACTTTGCTAACTCACCAAAAGCTTTTCCAGCTTGGATGGGATACACTAGCATTCCCACCACACTCTCAAGATCTGGCACCTACTGATTGTTATTTGTTTCCGTCTCTACAAAATTTTTAAATGGTAAAACATTTACCTCAAATGAGGAGCTCAAAAACCACCCGCATCAGTGTTTTTCCAGCAAAGAAAAACAATTTTATGGGCGTGGAATCATGTTACTGCCAGTAAGATGGTAAAAGGCATTGGATCAGAATGGAGAATATATAATATAATAAAATATTCATTCAGTGGAAGAAAACCGTATTTCATTTTCATCGAGAAAAAAGAAATTACTTTCCGAACAACCAGATATGTTCGCTAACATCGGCGGAGTTGTTCACTGTCGGGCGCGTCCCCAGGTTGCGGACCGGAGGAAACTGCGAATAAGTCTGGTTTGCTTTACAGTCGAGATGAATAAACAGTCGTGGGCAATCAGCGGCAGCGTCTCAGAGCGCAGGGGTGCTCTGGCCTGGTCACCTGGTTCTCGATCAAACACCACAAGAGCTCGTACGGCGCTGTGTCAAGGCCAAGGTGACCGGCTACAAGGTCACTGACCACTCACTGTTGTAACTGAAGGTAAGTATGCAAAAGAGGGCGGATGAACAACATTGCTCGCCACCGGCTTCTCTGTGGACTGTGACTGAACATAAAGAAGGCGAATGAGCCACCTGGTTGTCAACGGTCTTCGTATTCGCCTCGCGAGTCAGGTCTTTAAGATCAAAGGCTTAAGGTGGGGCCCCTTATGTAAACCCCCTTCCTCGGCCTGGGCAACCGGGAAGCTCACTGCCTACGCAACACATAGACCTTCGCATTCGTTCCCCTGACTGTTTTCATTGTTGTCATGTGTTGCGGTCCTCCGCCATATGTTTATTGAGCAAGTGGTAAATATATATATATATATATATATATATATATATATATATGTAGGACTTTAAATTCAGTTCAGTTGGCCAGCTACGATTCGTGGAGTAGAGTGCGGTTGATCCCGCAGCCTTTTCACGCGATGACAAGACCATGTATGGTAAATGGAGTCGACGTGAGCAGAGGCAAAATTGCATTCGGTATATCTACTGAGTAAGGCTCCAATACCGTCATTGTTCGAACCCGAGAACGAGTATCCCCGATCATGCGAACAACATAGCAGACTGACAGAGATGTGTGGTGAGGCCACTTCTTTTATGTGTGTGCTCGGGAGACACAACGTAAGTCAACTCCAGCGGAGTGCGTAACGATAGTCAGCGCTACATACTCAACCCTGTGACACGGAGTGTAAACATCGAAAGTGAATTAAAACGCCTAACTTAGTGAGAGAAACAACAGAAACTTCAAGGTACTAGGTGAGAGAATGCGTATTACTACGGAGGAAAAGAAGTGGAAGTAAAACCAGTGACTGCGCGTTGTGGGTGCATCGGTTCTCCGACTGCCTATTCTACTTCAAGTCCCACTAGGCGGTAGGGAGCGCGTCGTTCTAGACCACATAGTTCCCGCCACAGGTAGACACAAAAGGCTGAGAGAAACCAAGTATCCTTTGATGGTAGTCGACGGGACACGTCTGATTATGTAACGACTAAGGACTGCATGATTTGAGATGTGTAGTAGCAATCCACCGCGCAACAGTGTCGTATCCTCCCACAGTTAAAGAGAACTCGAGGTGTCGTTCGTTCGCCATGCAAGCCATGCCGAGAGAATAAAAAAAGACCACAGGTGAATTTTGAGATGAGATGTTCATTGAATTCTTCCCAACCACCAAACGACAGAATGTGGAGATAGAGTTTAGAAAGCCTACAAGCGTTGTCGATCAACCTGAGTGGGTGGGTGCAGAAGCGATACAGAAGAGTTGTGCAGTGCAAATCAACAAATCAAGGTGATACGAATGATTATCGGACTATTTCATGATGATGATCATGTCAGGCATTTTGTTAGTCGAACTGTTCGCCAAGCTAGACAATTTTGCTTCAAAGGTTTTGTCACCAAGCGTGTCAATGTGCAGCAGAGCGCGGTGATGTATCGCTGATAGCTCAAAATGGATGCTTTGGTAGACAAACGTTTGGAGTAAGACCCTCGAAAGTCTGTCAAAATATTGCTTTCACCCATCCGCATTGTGTCATGAGTAATGATGCAGCGTTGAAGGATGGAAAGAGTGAGTAATTTAAAAAGTTCATGTCTGACATGAACTGCAAGCAAGTAATAGATGTCAGTCACGAACGTATCTAGTCTGCAAATCAGGTACAATGTTGTAGCAGTCTAAATCAACAGTGTGGCTGCCTAACATAGTTTTCAAGGGGATCAAAACAGAAGATCTACAAGGACTCTACTTCAGCTTAATAAAGCAGCTATCGTTATGAAATCGAACTGTGTGAGACTCAGTTGCCTCGACTTTACGTGTCCGACAGTAGTGACAATAACAGGGATTTGAAAGAGGGAAACATATAAACGACGAAAATAAAAAAACAGACAAAGGAGTGACAAAATAGGAGAATCAGATGGATAGAATAAGAGAACGAAAGTAAGCCTTAGACAAATCCACTGACGCCACAGCTGAACCACGCGATCTACGGCATCCGATGTGGATGATCCCAAGGCGGCTCCAGGGGCACAAGAAGATGACGTGGACGAATGGCTTGAACAAGTTATTTCCATA
Source organism: Dicrocoelium dendriticum (assembly GCA_944474145.2). NCBI lineage: Eukaryota > Metazoa > Platyhelminthes > Trematoda > Plagiorchiida > Dicrocoeliidae > Dicrocoelium > Dicrocoelium dendriticum. The sequence continues at coordinate 27,629,288 of OX104070.1, forward strand.
GCACCAACTGACTAGTTCAGACAATACAGTGAGTTCCGCAGCGCTGCTTATTATCTGTCGTCAAAGGTGAGGAGGCAGATCAAGGGTAAACATAAGTAGCGACCATGTAACGATAACGAATCCGGTTTGGGGATACCACACCAACAAGTAGCGTGTAGTAGTTATGAACGCAGTGGGCATGAAGTTATCAACAGACTGAGAAATAACAGGTATCAGGTTGACTCTGTGAAAGAAGCACCAGATACCATGGTCAATAGCAAGCGAAGCGACCGGCACTGGCTAGTACCAGTGTAAGCAACCGTTCCCGAAGAGAGATGATTCGAGCACAGTCTATGGATGCGGTAACTAAAACAACCAAATTGGTAACTATTGGTGCGCCCAAAAGAAATCAATAGGAGATAAATCTATCTAAAAAGTTGTTGGAAAGATCGTTCATCCATTCGTTCGTGCAAATTAGGGTATGCACGCGGTAATCGGTTGTTAACAAGCGTCCAGCATCAAAGCGATGTGCATGCAGTTGTTGTAATTAACGCCGCTAGAATATAAACCTTCATCATCGAGGGACAGCATATGGTGGAAAAAGTAAATAAAACGCAACGGGGAGAAGGCCAGAAGAAAGGGAGAAAATTTGATCGAATCGGATGATTAAAGGTTGGATGCAAGCCATCGAATGCCCCAGGGTCAGTGACCTCAAAGCAACGCAACGTCGGATGACGCCCTCCCCAATTACGGATACAGCTCATCCAGAGGCCTTCGTCCGAGAAAAGGGCGGTTAAAGGTTAACAAACACACCAGAGGTGCTTTCCAAACGTCAACCGGTAAATTTCAATTACACTTAATCAGCTCTGCCGCCGGATATGAGCAATACTATACAAACGCTGAGTTTAGTAGACGATCGGTCTCGTTATGTCCTTCACGCTCAGTGGCAGTTTTCTGATGCATGTGGGATCCGGATGAAGCTCATGTGCATGTCGACATGAAAGTGCGTAGAAACGCCAGATTACAATAAAATAAACTGAAGCGCTTTTTGTCCTCAACTTCTCAGCGGTACACAAGATTCGTGTAAACCGATCCTGCCGACGGCAACATCAAGCGTAGAGTGGAATAACTAAAAAGGTGTCTAAAAACCATTCGCTTGCAGCAATGGGGATAACTCGATTATCCCTGAATCATGTGCCTTCAAGAACCGAGTTATCTAATGAAAGAGGGAGGTGAAATACCATATCCGAAAGCCCTATGGCAAAGTGAGGAAATGATACATAACCAAGAAGAAAAAATGTGAGAGATCTTACACCGAGGCGATGAATCATTCTCCAGTGGGTCGAGTGATTTGGCAGCTGCAATAAGCTCGTCAGCAGGCAGAGGAGAAGGAAGAGAGCAAGGGATCGTCTGGTCCATGAGCGAGAGGTGGTTAGGAGAATCAGATATCTTTTGGAGGCGTCGGCGCTTGGTACCCCGTCGCCTGTACAGGTGCTCAGCAGGATATCCAGATTTGGAGCCCCGGGATTCGATGGCGTTAGGCGGCGGACTTCGGTCGGAATCAGAGCTACACGTGTCGGAGACAGATTCCAAAGAGGAAATCGAGCGAGAGGAAGATGCAGAAGAGGGTGGGGATGATGAAGAGGAGTAGAGCTCTGAATCCGGAGCACCGGAGTAAACAGATGAAGAGTGCCGAGATTTGTAGGAGCAAGGAGAGCCAAGACAGGGGGACCGACAAGTGTGATGCCAGGGGATGCAGCAGTCGGGGGTAGACAATGGGGATGCCTGTGTCTTCTCACAGTTCCAGGAAGAAGGACGGGGGGAACTCGGGTGATGGTCAGGCTTGACAGCTGTAAATGAAATGCAAAACGAATGCGAACAGTGGACCATAAGTGAAATACTGGGGACCCACTGAGGAACGATTTGGTTTGACTGAATCCCCGAATAGTAGAAAATGTGTAGCCTGATGGCGAGTAGGACATGAGATGATCGATACAACAAACGTAAATGATTGCAAAACACAGTCTTCCTTATTGACAGAATGATTATTAGCGACAAATTGCTCGTGTTTTCGTGTATCGGTGTCACGGATATGCCAACATACACCAGCCCAATGCCTCTGCTCTTGGACCATAGCGCGTAGAAATGGCAGACAAATGTAGACCAATTAAACTGGTAACCACGGAAACCCTAAGTAACGGAGTGCGGGTGATAAGTACGCGAGGAGTGAAAAATGAAAGTCAAGGATAGGACATAAAAGTGTGACAAACTGCTGCCAAAGATGGGCACTCTAATGAGTTGAAACCAGACACGGAGGAGAGACTATGTGGCCTAAAGGGGTGACGATAAGGTATCGAATGAGTTAATAAAGATGTGGGAAATGAGAGACTCACCATCGATGCCAGCCGTTTCCATGAGTGAGTGAGTGGGGGCCTGCAAGTAGCAACATAACCGTGGTGATAACGTGGGAAGTAAAGCTCAGTACCAAAGTTCGAGTTGGGGTCGAACAAGAAAGCTAGGCTGCCGTATCGCGATAAGAGCATAACAATGATGGCCAGAGTGTGTAGCGTGCATGAAGAGGACAAACGCTGAGATGAGATAGAAATGCTCGTCAGTGGGACCAGACAGGCGGATGGGTGCGGTGGTGCATACTCTAGGCAAGCGCTGGTAACGAGCTTGTAATCTGGCAGCGCGGGTTCGAGCCTGCCTAGGGACAGGGCGACCCATGCAGTATTCTTAGCCCACATGTGATCGGTGGTGGTTACGCGGCAGCAAAGCGTATGTATCGCGTACCGGCGTACTGCTGATGACTTTTATGATTTCGAGTTTATTTAGGAAGTGGGAACAATAACTGCAATACGTATTGAAATGGATTGTTTATCTTGACAGGCAGGACCACGTTGGTGGGGGACGCAGCGGTACTGCTAGATGTGAACGCTTTAATCCAAGAACACTACCACATCTAGCATGGACAGGAAGCAATCCGGAGGAAAACTACCAACTCAGCTGAGTCAAGTCGCCATGACTCGCAAAAGTGCGAAGGAAAGGTTAAACGTTTAGAGACAAGAAACCGCTCGTTGAGCACCGAGGAATCCGGGGCTGTAATACAACGGGTAAAGTCTCAAACCGACGGCCTAAGTGGCTCACGGGCATCAACTTAGAAAGAAAGTAACCCCACCAGATTGATCATTATCAAAGTTTCCATGTCGCTGGGACATGTGATCCACTGATCCCCTGGAAGTTTTTTTCAGCCAGATGCAGAAACAGCGAACAATGCATACCTAGGAATCGAGCGGGTAAAACTGTATCAGATTGTCTCATGCGCCTGGATTACCAACGTTCACTGTTACTAAATGTCAACCAGCTGACATTTAAAGTAGTCTCCAGATGGCTTCATCAGACATATGTGGCTAAAGGTGATTAGTGGCCTAATGTCTCTAACACGTAAATAACGTGCTGCAGATTTGCACAGTAACACCGACAGAAACGTATCCTTGTGCAATTTGCTCTGGACCGATAAGATGTGGTCTAGAGGTCTACGTAAGTGACTTAATCGCATAGGTTTCGTGGATAAGCACGGAAAATTTAAGGGCAAATCAAAAACAGATAATGATACAACTAGACAAGTAGGTGAATCGATTAATCAATTCTAGTGACCGTTCGTTGTCCATGAAAGGTGGAGGCGGATCGGCTTACTCCAATAGCAGTACCTTGCGCATTCAAGGAACGTAGCACACACCGAAGGGTGCAAAGTTGCTTCTGTCATAACCTTAAGGAGCACTACAGGGCAAATCACAAACGATGAGGTCATATAGCCGGATGTAAACGATTCGCTTTGTACCAATCAGAAACAAGAGTACAAGACAAGCCAACTCGAAAGGCGTGTGGCATCCGTAGCACAATGAGGCATCAGAACTTTCTCTGAAAAGAATGAGCCATAGGTTGAAAATGACGAGGCTGAGGTTGAATAACTTGTCCATCACACTTAAGCGCAGTCGCGATAACTGACTGCTGTCTCGAATGAGTTGAAGTTGAACTAGGCTGTCAATGATAGCAACAGACCGTTAAATAGGAGAGGTCTTTGCGACCAATGGTGAGATGTGTTGCGAATGTTTCGGGTAGGTTGAAACTAGCTGTGTAACTGGACTATGATTAACGCATCAATCAAATTGATCAACGTGTTCGAAATCTGTCCAGTACATCGAAGAATTAATCATGGTGACTAAGAGGCCATGGGGACCATTATTATGGTGCGTTGCAAGAGACTCTAATAGGCTCTAATCACCTTGCAAACAAAGGCGGAAACTCAAATGGAGATGATAGTAGGAGTTCAGCTGGTGGGAACTGCAAGGATAAGCTCTTCACTGGGAGAAAGGAAACAACGTCTTAACAGTGCATAACGATGCTAACGCTGGAAGTCAAGAAGTGGACTCCGTGGACATGGTAGGCTCCACTACTTAGCGCGAGCGAAGACGAAGGCGATCGCGCAGCAAAATATTCCAAGCCAGTAACACCAGAGCCAGATTCGGGTGGCCAGAATGACTGAGATTTGCTTCAAAGTGAACCGTGATCTAAACTGGGACGGCGCATTTCAATCCGAACACGTGATCAGTACTACGAAACCGAGTAATCAATCGCTGTGACAAGCGCTGCCCGTGAAATCTGGGTGATTTAGTGACTAAGGCGTCGTTCACTGGTCACTACCACTAATCTCAGCTCCAGTTTGCCCTGTTTGAAGAATAAAAACGGGGACGAAACAGGTTGTGGACTTCGGTACTCTGGACATTTGAAAATGCGCTAATTTTTGTTTTGATTGTAGTGATCATAAATGCTTGTGCTGACTGTGAATTCTGTGGAACGGAAGTGTAGGTAAACAACTAGCTGACAACCGTAGAACACGAGACGGCACCGCACAGGAGAGTTAGAACACTATCTATTCACAAGCGATGTTGTATCAGCTGACATAGATCCCTGTGCAAATCGGAATGTTGATTAGGTTGCGTGAGTCCTGACAGGTTCCACATATACCTGGTCACTACTTACCGATGAGAACTATGTTTCGCTTACGGGATATTGGATGGCGTAAATCTCGATGTGGGCGAAGGTTAACTTGACAACGGAAAAGTACCGCCGTGCAACATTTGTTCAAATGACTGAAGTACTACAGCAGTTGTTGTTGTTGTTGCTGCTGCTGTTGTTGTTGTTGGGACAGGATGAAGCTAACTTGACACGGAATACCGCTTGGCAATAGAGCGGCGGATCGGAACAGATAACAGAGTGTGCGCGATTGAAATCTGCGTGCCGAGGTACGCTGGCTCGAGTAGCCAAAATGGATAAACACGAAATGGAAAGCAATAGTGACATTGACTCTACATGATTGTCCCATATCCGATAGAGCAAGTAACCAATGATGTAGCCAATCTCTAAGTTCCTACTAAGAAATACGACAAACACCAACCCTACATGGGACTTCGGTGAGTTACTGCGTGCTACATTGCCAGGTATTTGATTGGTCATCAATGGTCTGAAATAATTAGGCGCAACAGTGACAATTAATTCACACTGAAGCAGCCAACTCGCTGGTACCAAGAGCATATGACCGAACCAGTCGAAGCGGACACTGCAACGAGGCACCAGATGACTCATTGATCAACCCCAGAGGAGGAACTCCAACGGTACTCGTTCGGCTCTCCCAGAAGGCAGGCATCCGCGGTTCAATACGTTCACAGACTCGCAATGTCGTGGGGGCGTGGCGGTCAGGTTTCGCATACATATAGTACGATTACCGGCACTGCAACCTTACAAACTCCTCTCTTGACTAGTAGGTTTGTATCCCACCGCCACCATAATTGACTAAGGCTTTGAAAGGTCATATGAGCCCAGGCACATACGCATAGTAATCTGCTCGATGAGGCAACCACCAAATGCTATCCAAATAAGGGAAGCAGTAGACCACTTCGAGTCTATATTCTACGACCGTGAACAGTGATAGCAAGCCGTAAGTGACCGGCAGTCTTAGCATCAAGTTATGCCTGTGGATAACAGAACCGTCCGTTTGATTTATTCGTTTCATTCGCAGTTGCATTGGCCACCCAAGTCAGTCAATCGCTTAGGTGATTCAGTTCGAATATGCTGGTTTAGTAGTTACTTCAAACATTATGCGTTGATAAGCTTGAAAGCTGCTTTGATTAAATGGACGCAAATCCCGAAGATATAGTGAAGCGTTGTGCGATCGTTGTTTGATCGAGTTATGACTGCACCTTTCACATTTTTCTACTCATTTGTAAACTTGAGCATTATTTATGGTGTCCGTTTAGTCAACTTACAGTTGATAGTGTAAAATGCAGAAAATGCACCCGCCTTGGTACAAAAAACGTATGCTTTGACTTGACTTGATATGTCGCACCAATTTTAAAGCCAATGAGTAGCACAACCATCAGAGGTTTGGCCTAGGTGTTGGCAAGAACTCAACGACACTGCTATTGTTGTGAGGATGTGGAAGCTGCAGCTGGCGAGGCAGGTCCAGCACTGGATCAGCACGTGTAAATCGCTGACTTTGGTCTGAACTCAAAACCCAGTGAAATAAGATGTCTGAGCCTACGCCATACAAATATCAATTGATGTAGCCACTCGGAGTATCTTTCTGCTCTAATAAAGTGGTAATCGAGAACGAGCTGAATTGCTCAATAGCGAATTGAGAAACAGTCCAAATATCGCAATGTGTACCTATGATAAACATGGAACCTTAACTTTTCAGCAAGGTAACCCGCACCTATGCAGACTCGAATCGGCGACCTCTGAATTACAAGCCACTCGATCACCGACCGGTACGCGGATCGGCAAGGTCTGCGTCGATTTGCAAAACGTTGAATATCCATGCAGAGTGGCGGACAACATGTTAGCTGTCAAGAGCAAGGGGGAAATAACAGGAGTGTGTCCTATAAAGCATCCAACATCAAGAATACGTGCACGCTAACATAAAGTTACAAGCATTTGGCAACCAAATCAGAAGCAGACTGTAATTTTCTTCATTGATAGGTTACGAAGGACTCCGAAAACGCCGGATACCTAGCTTGATTTGTCTGAACAGTGGATGAACGTCTCAAGATTTAAGTAATTGGATCCAGAAAGTGGAGGGCTGAGCTGGACAATAAACTCAACGGTTCCGCAGGATACAATCACCAACTGGGAGTTAACTAGTCCCACCTGTGATGAAAAGATCACGCTATTTGCAAGCCTAAAGACCAGCAATCACATCGTGCACACTGCTGACTCTGAATAAAACGGTGATGTGGCAGGTACATTGACAGGTGGTTGCGAGGCAGACCTAGTTGGATGCTCGTACTGCGATGTTCGTCCATCCGTAACCCCGCAGTTGCCCATCGCTGTTGCTCTGATTATCATACGAACGCGAGTACAATTCACCGGACGGATCAAACGCGTAGTTGTCTCAAGAAGGATCCATGGTATGGTTGCTCGTGTGTCTGATGACTTGCCGGCTCTGTGCGCATAGTTGGAGCCTAGGCGAATGTCTACGTTTGGCAGTCTCAGCAGTAATCCGGTCCACGTTGTGAAATAAAAAAATTCACAAGTTGCGAATTCGAAATTCTTCATCCTTCCTTTTATACTAGTCAGTAGACGAATATTTTCCAATCTCGCTTTCATCATTCCCTTCGTGCACAGCCACCCGAATTATAAAACACGAACATGACATTTGTCTATTCGCATAACTGTGGTTAACACGGAAGCACCAGTTTAGTGTATCAATGTCACTGTTGACGTGCTGTTTGTCTCTCACCGCTGACCCGGAGTACCGAACAGTTGAGACTGTTTTAGCTCACTGCTAAGGAACATCCAGGCTAAGTCTACAAACCTAATCGTAAGTCCTTTCTCTACATTGAAAATTACTGTCATTAAACCACATTTTACGACATCTGATGGATCGAGTTTTGTCCTGAAAATCAAATCGTGCGTGAAGCTTGGCATGTAGATATCGCACTCTTTGATCTAGTGGCAATTACGCGTGAACAACCACTTTCGGCAGAACAGCAGCGAAGCATAGCTGTAAGAGTTGCTGGTGTACTGTCGACAAAGTGGTTTTCCACTAGGCGAATCGATGAGGAAAATGAAAACACAATTGTTGGAGACCAACCGCTACTCACGGATTCATCGTCTGCCGGTTGCAGTTCGCCGCTCGACGTGAATTTCAGCTCCCCGTACTTCTGTAAATGAATTCGACATCCGTGGCAAAGAAAACGGAGCTGTCCCACCTGTGTGCGACACAGACAAAAGAGAGAGAGATAAGGGGCGGCTGAAGAATAAAAAAGGTGTGTGTGTGCATGGCATAAGGGAAGACAGTTACACACATGGAAATGCACTAGGGGATGCATATAAAAAGACGATTGCAAATAAAACATGAGTTTGCTCAAATTTCCTAGCTCAATGGTGACAAAAGTTAGATACAATCTACGATAGTCACACCCGTACATATAACTAGTTTGATGCACAATCCCCTGAAATTTTATTAGACCGGTTAGTTGCGGTAAGCAGCCACTCCGCAATTCCTCTCAGTAAGAAGCAAGTAGAACGGATCGCTCCCACTAACACCAATTAGAATAGTCAGAGGAATCGCGCGCATATAACCGTTAGTGCATGCGACTAAAAGTGAAGTTATTATAGTCATGTGATGGACTGATGGTTTGATGCAAATGTCGGGAAAAAAATTGCCGGGGACAGTTGCGCGAGGAATGGGAATGGCAGGAGGTTGAAACAACACAGCTAATCATCACCAGAGGACGTCAACTAGCAGGATGCGAGAGATGATGTGCTACACCACTTAGACAGTACAAAGAGAACTACGGTTGGGAAACCGACCGTGACAGCAGTTCCAACATCGTTGATTAGTTAATCCGTATAAACGCCTTGTGAAGCACTGAACTGGCTTTTGAGAAATCGATTTAAGTAGGGGTGGGTAGTGAGTTGCTGAAAGTGGTTTGTGTTTGGTCACGTTTGGTCACTCCGAGCGGGATTTAGTCAGGCATACAAGGAATGGGTCGAAAAAGCGCGAGAGTGGGGATGAGAAACTGTGTCCAGAAAGTGGCAAACATAACGGCAAAAACAGACAATTAGTGGAAACAATCAACCATCAGTCCAATAAAATGAAGTGCGTAAATATGATCAATAAAGCGACAGAGGTAGTAAAAAGTGACATGTGAAAGAGACGGATTAGGAAAAATAAGACCAAGTGATAAATCTAGTTCGCATAGTGTGGCGGATCGAAGAAGTTGGCAGGTGGAAACGGAACATCTGGCGCTGAATCGATATGTTAACGGAACCTGAACCGCTTACGTTAGTCCGACATGTTCTTTGCATAACTGTCTACCACCCATCTCGGCATGAATTGTTTGCAGTTGACGCATAAAGTTATGCGAGACGACTTTTTAACGATTGACGGGGAGAGAAGGACAAGAGGAAAGCAGACACACAGACATTATTTGTCAGATGTATGCTGTCAATCTGGATCAGGCTCACGAGATGGGTCACATAAGTAGTTAGAGGCTTTGACAAACAAGGCGAAGCTGCGCAGTCTATGGTATTACTCGCCTATCTAACAAGTATGCCTAGTCGTGTGCCTTTTAAGGTTTCACTCGAACCACCCACCGAAGCGGAGCTTGAGCTTTGTCCCTTGGAGGGATCCAAGGATATATATATATATATATATATATATATATATGATGTCTATAAAATGGACATTGACCCATTCAAAACAATGGGAATCCAAGCAGTAGCAAAAATGTGTACAACGATGTTTAAAAAAATGATAAAGTATTATAAAAAGAACATTTTTTTCATTTTCACACGCCAGTTTTCTTGTTTGTGCCACTGCTAAGGAGTTTGTACTGTTGAAATTGAGTCCATGCTGACTTGCATGGATTGTTTTCACTGCAACCGGTTTTATTCCATTGTTTCGAGTGTTGTAAGCCAACCGGGAAGGCGTGTAACAGATCAGCAATTGATAGACAGGATGTCAGCGATTTGTTGCTTTATCGCCAGGTGGTCGGCTGGTCCCCATGCCTCTTCCAACGCAGCCCTGTATGCAAAATCAGAGCGCTGTGTAGCAATCGCTCGTCAGACAGGTACAGGACGCAGCGAAGCCATCTAAACTGGTGCAATAGAACAAGCTTATTGAGCGGAAAATCCGCTTTGATAAAGACTCGTTGTCTGACATCATCACTGCGCACCCACTGTTGCCACATACACGAAAGATCCTACGCAAACAGCAGTTGTTGAAGGCCGAAATCCTACGTATGTCATCCACTCGGATCGGTCAGGATTCGCATCCATAGGAAAGTAGTAAGCGAACAGAGGTATTGTAAATTCTGCCTTTTAACAGAAGCGAAGTGTCGCGACGATGTTACAATTGTCACAAATTGGCAAAGGCCGAGCGGGCTTTAATGATACAGAGACACACCTCCACTCCAATAATTCCGTCAGTACAGATACTGCTTTCAAGATAAACTAATCTACCCACCTGCTCAAGCCGATTGCTTTCGATGGCAAGCTTAAAAAGAGAATTTTGCAAATCCCATGCCAGCACATTGCACTTTGAGAGGGTAAAGCACATACCATACTTCGACGCTTCTATTACCAGTCGGTCAAGTATCAATTGCATACCATGAGGGTCGTCACCGAGAAAGGCGATATCATCAGCGTAAGCTAAGTCGGTTGCACGGTTATCTGGAAGGACCTCAATTCCAGAAGTCTGAACGCCAACTACAGCTCCCAACACGACATCTCCGATCGCGAAGTCGTAAAGATATGGAGACATACGACGTCCTTTTCGCACACCATTGGCAATAGGGAATATTGTGGAGAGCTTGTCGCACAGTTTTACTCTGCATGAAGTATGAAGATATAGTGCACGAAGGACAGCAACGTACTACTCCGGTTCGTACTACTCCGATTCAGTCGATCGATCGATTCTGTTCGAATTACTTGCGCGAAAAGGTGTTCCCACGAAATATGTGAACATCCTTCGTGCTCTATACTCGAACACTACAGGCCGCGTCAGGGTCTATGGTGTCCTATCGGATAGCTTTTCGACCACAAGTGGCGTTTGTCAGGGTTGTCCTATTTCCCCATTTTGTTCAATTTCGTCGTGGATTCTATCATGGAGTGTTCCCTGACGGAATCCAACGATGTAGGCGTTAAAGTGCTGCATGGTGAAAGGTTAGTTGATCTAGATTATGCGGACGATATCGTCTTGCTTTTCGACGATGTTGCGGCGCAACAATCAACCCTGAATAGCCTGTCCAGAGTGGTCCCATTATTTGGTATGCACTTAGCACCTTCGAAGTGCGAAGTGTTGCTGCAGGACCACCAGCCACTTGATGACCCCTTGACGCTTGCTAACGAGGAACTCGAGGTGGTTGATCATTTCACTTATCTTGGCAGCTGCGTCAGCAATGATGGGCGCATAGAAACTGACGTCAGCTCACGCATTGCAAAGGCCAGAGCTGCCTTCTTGAACCTGCGTCATCTTTGGCGACAGAAGGGAGTTTCCCTCCGTCTGAAAGGTCGTGTATACAAGACCACAGTGAGGGCCATTCTGCTCTATGGTAGTGAAACTTGGCCCCTTCGGTCTGAAGATCTGAGGCGCCTTCAAGTCTTTGATCATCGTTGTTTGCGAAGCATTGCCGGTGTCGGATGGCACCAGCGTTTCCGCAACGATGATGTGCGTAGACGAGTACTAGGTAATGATAATCATGCTAGCTCCCTAGAACAACAGATAGCACTGAATAAATTGCGTTGGCTCGGGCACGTGCTACGCATGCCTGGTCACCGCTTACCCAAGAGGGCCTTGTTCAGTCTACCAGGTGTAGGATGGCGCAAGGCTCGAGGTGGACAGAAGTTGACTTGGCAGCGGGAAATGAAGTCACTGACAACTAAACTGGGTGCCATTGGTCCGTCTCGTCTTCCGGGCTGGAGTCCACGTGACTCGCCTTGTGCTTGCCTCGTGACTTTACAGGACATGGCTCCCAACCGACACCAGTGGCGCGTCTGCTGCCGTCTCCTCATCGGATTGCCTGTTTAAATTGTGTTTGGTGCTGAGTTATCTGCGGGGTAATGGCTGATTATGACGCGTGGCAGTGAAAGCCGCAAGGAAGCTGTCTCGCCGATGCCGCCTTATCTTTGCACGATAGCCAGCTGTTTGTGACGGTATGTTGTCTACACAAGGTGTAGGCGCCTTGACCCAGAATGTTTTCTTAGGGCATTAAGGTTATCAGGTAAGTCCGCCTTCTCTCCCTCTTCTTATTCTTTATTTCGTAGGTCCTCATGGTTGTATGGCAGCGAAGTATCAGTTCAAATGGCTGATGTACTGCTGTTGATGATGATGACCCCGCGACTCCGTTCTTCAGTAGGCAAAGCTATAAAGCAAATCGGCCTATTGAGTCGAATGCAGCCTGAATGTCTAAGAGGATGACGACGGTGGGTTTGCGGTACACGTGACGATGTTCGAGGAACTGAGGAAGCGTGAATATTCAATCCACGCAACCTCGGCCGGGGCGGAAAGCAGCCTGATCCTCACGATAGTGCGCATCGCGAGTTGACGATAGTCTGCAGAGCATGATGAGTACTAGCAGCTTGGAGGCAATCATTAGCAGGCTGATGCCCTTGGGATTGGTACATAAAGTTTGTGCCTTTCTCCCTATGAAGAGGGGACCCTATGTTCTCCCTAAAACTTCGAAAATAGGGATTTTAACTGAGTGACAATTTATGTATCATCATATTTGAACAGATGTAGAGGAAGCCCGTCTGAACCAGCAGCCTTAAAGTGCTTCAAGTGTCTAATCTCAAAGCCAACTTCGACCTTAGTGGGTGGTCGATTGACAAGACACATGGCGTACGACGGGGTGAGCTGAGTGCGAAAATAGACGACCACGGAAGAACTGAAATGAGACAAAAATACGCAACCCACATGTCCATGCGCCTCTGCAAATTGGTGATTTGTGACCCACCCGCTTCGCAGATAACCTCGCTAATACCAGGCTTTCTGTGACCAGTAGTCCGAATGAACTAAAACACTCTGCGAATATTTCCAGAGAGGGTAGCGATTTCAATCTCCAAGACATGTTGAGACCACAAAGCTTCAAGATCCCCGCGAAGGATTCGTCTGAGTTGACGGCTGATAGCGCGGCGAAGTTCATTCTGATAAGTTATGTGGGAGAATTCAGCGGCTATCAAACAGTGTCAGGGAGCGCGCGGGGATCCAACTTTTTAAGGGGCGATGAGTGAATCCACGGACTAACAGGCCAGAAAATATTATCGTATTTCGCAAGAAGTTCCAGAGTGCTTGCCCCCGTTGCCATCGTTCGGAGTCTTTCTGACCGTCGGGGATGCTCACTGTGCGAAAGAGGTTCCTCTTCTAACTTGTGCCCCTTCGCTCAGCTCACTGGTATGTACTCGCCGTGAATCGCCTTGCCGAGAGATTGTATACAGTAGGCCTCGCCGGTTTACCACCCCGTACGGCTCCATCCACTTCGGCAGGAGCTTCCTCTCCCCTTGGCCACAAGTGGGGGCGCGTTGATGGTCCCTGTCTCCCACCTTCGGACTGATCAGAAAGCCATCACACGCTTCAACATTGTTGGTCCGGGACTTCTCCCTCCTCCGCACCTGAGTTACGTTCAGGATACGGTTGGCTGCCTTTCCGTTATATCCTTGGCATTAATGATTCGATCCAGTCAGTCAGGTCCAAATAGCGCAAAGCATGATGCCGGCCCGTGGGCAAACGGATCACACGTTTGCTTTTCAACCCGGAGGGCGCAGATTCGAGCCTGCGTAAGGGACTGGGCGATGCTGGTGGTATTCTTAGCCCTCGCGCGACTGGTAGTGGCTGCGTGGCAGCAAAGCGTCGGCTTATTGTTGATGACTAGCAAGGTATGCGGAACAGTCGAGCTAAAGCGAAAGTGTACACGGTTTCAGTTAAAATGCGTCAACGACGTGGGCATTTAGTTTAAAAATCTCCCGGTCAGGCACAAAGCATTCCGTTGGAGAAACAGTCGTTCGTTGTTCTTTGCAAGAAGACCAGGGATCAATGCTATCTAAACTGCATAGTTGTGTTTTTAGTGGGACTGACTGTAAGTTGCCACCGACAAAACCGAAATATGAAAAGGAAAATCACTGAAAGTGAATTCACCAGTGGAAAAGTAGTTGTCTTGACGCTTACATAAAAATCAGAGATGGTGAAAGACCCAAATGTGCTATCCACCAGAAGTCAGACGGAAATAGTGCGAGAAAAGTTTTGAATCTGTTGAGCAATTGACTGATAAAGAGCAAAAGTATTTGCACCCACACGATTACATCAGGCAAGTCTCAAAGGAAAGCAATTTTAGTACAGAAAATTACCCCAGTCAGATGGGCGGCTTCGTTGGACAAGGACAGATCTTTGCTACAATTGCGACAGAGGCGACGGCGTAAGCGGCCAGATGGAGGGATTTCGGCTGCGTTCGAGTCACTCGTGGTCCCGCTAGAAACTGCTACCGTAGGGCCCGATTTGACAGACACAAAATCTGCATCATCGGCGATTTTTGCGTCGTCTGGTAAGAGTGCGTGGAAGGAGACAGAAGCAGTTGGAGAGAAGGTAAATACATCCGCAGAGTGGAGGCACAAAGCATATAAGTCAACAGTATACAGCACGTGTTGAACACAGACGAATTGGCAAGACACAAGAAATAGTGTAAACAGCAAGAGAAATACAAAAATATAATAAGTAGAAAAATGGTAAGATGGCAAGGTGAGTAGCACTAAGTCCCGCCACATTCGCGAACATCATCAGTCAGTTTGAGAACAAATATTTGTCATCTAAAACAATAAGTAAAGGATAAAAGTTGATTGGCGGAGCAAGTGATGGGAAACGATTAGTTGGAAAAAAAGATTAATCTCAACCGAGTATCAAGGTATCCGTCTTGGTTTGTTATCTGACGGAAGGCGAAGTCACAGAAAGTGGTGCCGTTTCGTAAACCCCGCAAGTGCAGCGGCGTATGATGAGGTCGCGTGATCCAGACACTATTATACTATTGTGTTATCACCGACACCGTAGAGATGAAATGGGGTTGGGAACGGTGGATTGACGTAGTACGCAGAGACTGAGCAAAGCATTTACCCAGACAACAGATCTAGGGTCGTTGCAATTTCGAACGCCACAAGGATCAGATAGAATGCGTACTTACTAACGATTCCCGAAAGGATGAAACGGCCGTGCAGTACTTTACCGGGCTTGAGATGGCTGTCTGACTAAGTCTAGATGTGGTATATTTCTACGTATACCTTCACGATAGTTGCAAGTGGCTCTTCCACAGAATAGAAAGTTCCACAGAATGGAAAGTTCCACATTATGCTAAGGAGAGCGGAGAGATTAGCCTCCACTGGAGCACTTTCGTGATTCAGAGTAACGATGAAGGGAGGCCAGATTTAGGTGAGTTGGTTCGCTACAAAAGAGCAAGCTCATAATGAATAAGTTCCGAAAATCGGAGGTACGAAGATAACGTCCCATGCGGAGTTCGAGTTATACAATAAATAATAGTCAAGGTAAAGATGCTTCGCAAAATACTTTACCCGGCAAAATACTCGAGATGGTTTAAAATAAATCAAACGCACATTTGTTCACCTACCGTCTTAGCAACTAGTTCTTTGCGCCTATACGCCGAAAGAGCTGAAATAATTTTTGGCTGTTCCCAGTCCTACCGGTGTCTTCTAACTCACGAACCCCAGCCAGTGAATCGAAGACACGTCGCAAAAAGTTGCCTCGAAAAGTTAAGAACACTTTAGAACCTAACACGCAAATAAAATAGCCTACGGGCTAAGGATGTTGAGAAATGCATACAAAGTTTGGTACTCCGTTGTTGCCATGAGCATGAGTGGCATGAGGGTGTACAACGAAGGATGTTGAAGATCTGGAAATGAAGTTTACTGGATAGAACGATAATCTAGCATAGACGTTGCCAGATGTAAGCGATATTAACTTTGAGTCTATGACAAACGTGTACTCGATGAGTGCAAAATAAGAATGCCTGTAAAATAAAAACATTCATTCGGAACAGCGGACTCCCTGATGTTAAGGCTGCATTCGGCATGGGGCCAAAGTAGTCCATCCTAATTAAATAGCAGGCAGACATCGACCTTGTGATGACTTCCTAGGATAGATAGTCTGGTGGACAGCTCGCTCGAACAATCGTCCCAAGCGATGTTTAAGGGAGCTCCATTCACACACCAGATTTCCAGTGTAAACCCGAAGGAATAAGACCGGGAGGCATGTGGATGGGAGCCACGTTTCATCAACAGAGCCGGCCCACACTCCTTCACATGCAAACACAAGCACGCAGTTTTGGGGAATCAAGCGCACACAAGGCGGTGGCTGGACCGTAGTCCGCTCCACACTGAGTGCATGGAACCACTTTTCGAGCCTAGCACGGCCACAAGGACAGTGAATCCCGCCCACTCCAGCAACGACCAACTGTCCCCTGGAGCCAGTATGGAGGAGGTAGTGGGTAATAGACGGGTAGGAACCTTGTCAACATGCACATCAAGCGCAGCCACACCGGCAATGTCAAACAACAGCCAATCAATTGAAACGACGATGTCAGATAAATCGAATAAAGCATACAGATACAACGACATAAATCTCCATTAAATGAGCGTACGAAATAAATTGGTTGAAAAAATCCGCGAAAGGTTCAATACGTCAGAAAATATATCTTAAGAAAATGCGACAACATCGAAATGTTAAGAAAATTAAATAAAACAGCTGAAGAGAGGTATGCAAGTTAATAGATAGTATGGGTAGACATTAATAGAAAAAGCACTGGACAATATAACAAACCAATCACGCAAAATATAGAGACGCAGCATGCAAACACGCGGTTAGTAAATCGAATGCAGCGTAACTACAAACATTGACCGGTTCTGCCTACGTTCTCTGCAACGCCCGTTGTCGTATCGGTGTTGGCACCCAGTGGACTCGCTCATGCCTGCTTGATTCAGGCACTCGCGACCGCATGTGCTACAGCACCATGCGGTTGACGTTAATAGAGCACACCCATCGGCGCCTGTCGCTTCCGAACCTGCCGTTTCTTCTTCGCATGCACGAGGGATTTCTCTACCACTTCGGCAACAGCCTTCGTGATCAGATCGCGCCAGGCACGTCGATCAACCGCCTTCGATTCCCATGACTTGCAATCAACCTTAGAACGGGATAGGCTCATTTTGATCATGTCCTGGTAACGTAACTTTGGTTTTCTCACCTGCCGCTTCTCCAAAACTCACCTGAACATAAAGTAGTTGTTTCGGTATCCGAGTCGAAACCATACGCCACACATGACCAAGCCACCTCAGGTGTCTCAAGAAAAGTATGCAGTTCACTGCGCAACACTCCCGTGTCCGCAACTCTGTTGCACCAAACAATGCACAGGTCACGTCGCAAACAGTGTTGACGGAATCACTCGAGTTATCGCACATCCCGCCGGTACATCGTGCACGCTTCGCTGCCGTATAGAAAAACCGGCAGCACCATGGATTTGTACACCATCAACTTCGTGCCAACAGTAAGTTGGTGCTTGTTCCACACTCAGTACACAAGCTTCAAGAATGCCGCCGCTGCATTTTAGACACGGATACGCAGTCCAATGTACATTTGCAGGTCAAAGGGAACCATATTCCAAAGGTAGCAGAAGCAGGAGGTGGTTTCCCATACGTCAGCACCAATGCTGATTTGCAGCACCATTACAGACTGCACCTCCGGTGAAGGCTGCAAGAGACAGACAGTTTTGCTTGTGTTGATGGTGAAACCGAATTTGGCCGGTGTCGAAGCCAGAGCACTAGTCACGTGCTCCTGCAACTCATCCGCGCTGTGTGCAAACAACGCACAATCGTCAGCAAACAGCAACATACGGATAGTTGTCTCACAGACTAGAGTTCTCGCACCGAAACGACGTTCAGCGACCCACCAACAATACGGTGCTCAACACGAACACCGTAAGCACAAGGCGACTCAAAAGCACAAGACATCATTGCATGAAGATAAATATTAAACAGGACAGGAGATAAGACAAAGCCCTGTTTCACACCAGTGACAACTGCAAAGTCATCCGAGGTCCCTCCACACAGCTGAACCCTCGCCTGCATACCACCGTGCAGACATTCCATTAAACTTACAAACTTACGCGGGCAACCAAACTTACCCAACATCAGCCACAATGCCTCCCTGTTCACGGCATCAAATGCTTTGGTGAAATCAACAAAAAGCGAGTACAACGGCTGGTGTCATTCTCTGCACTTATCTTGCAACTGACGAGCCGTAAACACAATATCTATAGTATCGCGACCCGAACGGAATCCACACTGCTCTTCCGCCACGTTCGGTTCGACAAATTGATTGACTAGGCGGTTGAGCAGGATTCGGGCAATCACCTTGCCCACACAACTAAGCAAGTTGATGCCACGATACTTCGTGCAACATTACTTGCTCCCTTTGCCCTTGTACAGTGGTAGCACAAGGTCATCCTTCAGCTCAGGAGCACCTCCTCAATCAACACGCGTTGCACCAAGTGGAGTAGCGCAGTCACCAATGCTGGTACGCCGTGTTTCAATACTTTAAGCGGGATCCTATCGGCTCCGGCACACTCTTGCCGTTTCGCAGCTGAGCAAGTGCTTTCTGCGAATCAACCAGAGTCGGCGTGTCCACCAGACTCATTTTCACATCGTGCTACTTGAGGTAGTTCAATGTAGGTCATTCAATCCCTGAACGGTTGGTCGAGAAATTGCCAAAGTGATTTTACCAGATCTGCATTATTGCTGCAGTCTGTGTGAAGGTAGCGCCTGAACTACCACCGATTAGCGTGCTCGGCGACTCCAACCTCGGTCCATATACCGCCTACAAGAAGTCGAAGAATTCCTTGCGGTGGTGGCGTTCGGTGTAGCATTTCATCGGCATCGCCTTCTCCGTCTATCGTGCACTTTTAATGAGATGGAGCTCTCGGGTCAGTCGCCGTCGAAGTTTGCGAAACTGGCTCTTCTTCCCCAAGTCACTGGGATCTACCACATGTGCAGCAAACGCTGTATTCTTCCCCTACGCCAGTGCGTCAATCGCCGCATTGTTCTCACCAAACCAATCAGGCCGCTTACTGCTTGCACGCCCGATGATCTCCTCAGCAGCAGCTGCCACCTGATCGCAAATGTGGTGCCACAGGTTGCTCACTGTGGCTGTGTAGTCCACATCACATAGGCGTGCAGTGATCGTCTTCTCCAGCTCAATATGTTGCTCCACAGTACTGAGGAAGAGAATGTTAAATTTACGACGATCCACGGAGGGTGGGCAATACATAGATTTACGAAAATACAAGTACAGTTTGGTCCGCACCAACTTGTGATCACTGCCACACTCAGCTCCACGCAGTACACGTGTCATGCGCACTTCACGCATATCACGCTGACGTACCATGACATAGTCGAGCAGGTGAGCGTGACCACTCCGTGAGTGCGTCCAAGTTGCTATATCACTCGCACTCAGTGAAAACCGAGTGTTCGTGATCGTCAGGCCGTGAGTGGCACACAGTGAGAGCAGCCTGTCACCGTTCGCATTCGCTGAACTAATGCCATGCGGACCGATGATATCTGTCCACACCGATGCATCACGCCCAACGCGCGCGTTGAAATCATCCAGCAGAAACAGTCGGTCGCTCCTCGGCACAGACCGTATCACGGAGGATAGCTCAGTGTAGAAGTGATCATGCGTGTCATCACACAAGGTCAGACCGTAAGCGCTTATAAAGGTGGCAAACTTACCTCTTCCGAGTCGTAGGCGAACAGTCATCAGTCGCGCGCTGATGCCCGTTGGTTCACCCACCAGCTGGCCATTCAGGCGGTCGGATATTGCAAATCCGACCCCATGTTCACGTGGTGCTGAGGTGGCGTTGCCCACCCAGTAGAATGTGTAGCAAGCACCTGCTTCATGCAACTTACCTTGCTCAGCTAGCCGGGTTTCACTGAGCGCTGCAATATCGATGTTGTATCGCGCCGGTTCCATCCCGACCAGTGCAGTGCGTCGCTCTGGGCGCTCACTTGAGTTCCGGTCCAGTAGTGTGCGCACCTTCCAGCACCCAATGCTGAGTGCTTTGCGCGCAGGCATACGATTGCATTGGTGGGCAATCATACGCGAGGTGGCGGATGTGCTTCGGAGGTTTGCTTGAGGGACCTTACCCGGAACCTTTAACTCAATAGCTTGACTCACAAGATAGTGGGTGGTTTGGGGGTTTGCTTGACGGACTCCACCCGGAGCCTTTGGCTCAAAAGCCTGACTTGTTAAAAGGGGCACCTCCTAAGGATGGATCAGTCAAACCAAATGATGTGCATGGCTCGACACTAAACGTGTGCGTGCGTTTGCCGTAATTACTGATTAATAATTCGGATTCTGTGTTCATGTGACCTCGAGTGCATCGCGCGTCCTGTTACGGTATTTTTGAGACTGACGGTTACGCAAAGAACCAACTTATTACACAGCTCCGTTTTTCTGTTTTCGTCTGGCTTAACAACTGGCAACGGAGATAACGGTTTGATTTGATACCATGAAAATATGACGAACTATGTCGTTCCAGTGGAGCAATTTACCGCAATACTTTAACAGCAACAGTAGCAATTTGAAGAAAGCCAGACATGATTGCACGAAAATACTGTTCAGCGTTTTGCGGTTTAAATAAGATCAACAAATGAGAAGCAGCAATCATCAGTGGATGCGACTGCGAACAGCATTTGTAAGTTTCAATACGACCCTGATGCCGGCGTAGACTTCGAATCTTGGTTCAGAAGATAGGAAGATGTTTTGCGGTCCGAATTCACTGATGCGGACGAGGGACGTAAGTGCATATCGCTTTTGCGGAAGCTGAGAACCAAGGGGCATGACATGTTTCTCAATTTTATTTCGCCAAAATGCCCCAAAGATTTTATCTTTGAGCAACTTGTACCTCTGCTAAGTGAGATTTTTGGTGAACAGTCACCCTTATTCAGCGTCCGATACAGCCGCAAGAAGTACGTTAAGTGGGCGTCAGACGATTTCGTAAAGTACGCGAGTACCGTCAATCGTCAGTGCGAGCGTTTCAGGCTAAAAGAAATGTCAGAGGATCAGTTCAAGACCTTAATTTTCGTTTGTGGTCTCCAAGCGCCAGAGGATGCCGAAATACGCATGAGGCTGCTTAATAAAATTGAGCAGGACCCGTCCATCAATCTCATGTCCATCAATTCCGAATGCCAGAGGTTAATAAACTTGAAGCACGATACGAAGATAATTGCCCAAGGCCACAGTCCATGTCCCGTGGATGTGTTGGCGGTATCAAACCAGCGCGGGAGTACAGCGACGGTCCAAAACTCATTAAAGTCAGACAGATCACCATCCGAATGCTGGCAATGTGGCGAATGGCATTTCATCAAATTCCGCCCGTTCAAGTAGCATCTTTGTCAGAAATGCAACAAACGGGGGCACAAGGAGGATCATTGGCGTGTAACCATTTTCAACAAGAACGCTTACAGCAAACCTGCCAAGAGGTTTGTACCCACATCGTTAACAAAACAAAAACCCAAAATTTATCCTGTCTTTAATAACTTCGATACAGGGACCGCAAAATACAGGTTCGTAACAGTGGTTGTGAACCAGGGACCCGTACGCCTGCACTGACACTGTCTCAGACATCACGCTCATTTCCGAGATAAGTTGGAAAAAATCGGTGAGCCACCAGTTCAAAAAACAGCTCGGGTTGCAACCAACGTTTCATGAGGACTGCTGGACTTGGTCGGTGAAACCTACTGTCCTTTAATTTTCAAAGATTGTCAGTTCATAGGGGTATGCTACATATCGAGACATCCCGATCTAAACTTGCTCGGACTCGATTGAATTGAGAATATGAAACTGCTTGATGTACCCTTGAATTCCGTATGCAAAAAAGTAAGCGACGCATCTGCAAAGTGGACGGAGACTTTACAGCGGAAATCATCATCATCAGCAGCAGCAGCAACAGCAGTACATCAGCCATTTGAACTGATGCTTCGCTGCCATACAACCATGAGGACCTATGAAATAAAGAATAAGAAGAGGAAGAGAAGGGGGACTTACCTGAAAACCTTAATGCCCTAAGCAAACATTCTGGGTCAAGGCGCCTACACCTTGTGTAGACAACATTCCGTCACAAACAGCTGGATATCGTGCAAAGATAAGGCGGCATCGGCGAGACAGCTTCCTTGAGGCTTTCACTGCCACGCGTGTGGAAAACAGTGTTTGAATAAACACTTGCCACGAAACTTGACTATTGTCAATTTTCCTCTGATCCAAGATATCTTGGATCGATTAAAGCGGTTCTGGTCGAGGCGTCTTTGGCGCTTACTGGTAATTTGTCGTGTTTTTCCCAGTTTTAACCCCGTTTTGCACCCAGTTTTTTGCCTCTTTTTTGTGGTCGTTTAACTATTGCTTACGTGTTATAATCACTCTGTTTTCCACTATGTGGGTCTCGCAATGCACCGAGGCTGTGCTTCCTGATGTCTCGGATTCTGAGGTTATCGCACTTTGTGGCGGACCAAGCTGCAATGTACCAGTAACTGACGATTCAGGCGGTATGCAATGCGATGTCTGCAACCGATGGTAACATCAGCTTTGTACGAAGCTAAATATCGAGCAATACGCAGCGCTGGCCACTAGCGAAAAGTTGCTGTTCAGTTGTGCTAATTGCTGCAGCCGCGGGCAAAGCCGCACAGCGTTTCGTACGAGAGATAAAATCTCTTGATACCCGGCTGCGAAATGTAGAGCGTTCGTTCTCGATGCTCTCTGATCTTCGCTATAAGATTGATCTGCTTATGACGACGCTTCCGGTCTCCAACAAAGCAGATTTGATCGCTTACACTGATGATCAGCTTGTGGCACCTATCATTATGTCACCGGTCCAGATGGCTACCGACCACCAAAATGAAGCAGCTTCGGACGTCGTATCTATACCTACGCTGATCGACGCCGAATTGCTGGTTCAAGGGTCACTTCGAGTTAAGCGAAGAAGAGCCAGGAAACCTCGTAAGCTCTCTGCTAAACAAGAAGTTGTCTCGGCACCGGAAACAAGCCAAGTGTCGTTACTTGGCAAACCGTCTGACGGTTGTGCGAAGGCGAAGATCACAACACGCACTACTTATCAGCCGAAGTTGCCGGAAATCTTGGTTCTCACCGAGAAGACATATTCTGAAGGTGTGCTTGATTCTGCTCAAAGCGAAAAAAGCCTCACGGGACCCTACTCCTGTTATCAAGAAGAAAAAGCAGACAAAATCTGCTATAAAGCCTTCCGGTGAAATCGATGACCCTAACAAAAGTAAGACATCGACAATGGAGCGAAAAACATACGCTGCCGTTGCTACATCATCGGAGGGGCTAAAGACAGTTCCATCACCAGTAGTGAAGCCACCTGCTCCGAGTGCCGAATCAAAGACCCGTGGGGTTAATACACCCCGTCGTGGCGATTCTTTCACGGATAGTAGCGTTATATTCCGTAACGCGGCTGAATCTACTGCTGTCCTTCCTGCTGATCGCATGTTGGACGACCTTCAATGGTTTAAAATGTGCGTAACGAAGCTTCTTCCGCCTGGTTTTCCAGGCGTTACTGTCAGGAAGCTGATTAGACTGGGGAACGTCCCAGTTAACGTACCAAACCCGCGACCGCGGCTACTTCGTGTGGTACTCTCTACCCCGGAGGAACGCAATGCTCTCATGCGGTTTGCGTTTAAGCTGAAAGGTACAAAGATTAGCGTTCAGCCGGACCTTCCGCTAGCCGATAGGCTGAAGCTAAGGGAGGCCATCAAGGACCTCAAAAAGCAGGCGAGCGGCCGGTGAACAAGGTCTCCGGTTAGTGGGTTTTCGGGTGGTCAGCCGGCGGTCCTTTTCCGCCCTACCAGTGCCAGTACTGGTAGCGCACGACCCAGGTCTGGATCTAACGAAAAACTTCAGATAGTGCTAAGTAATGTGCGCAGCCTAAGGAATAAGGTGTACGAGTTAGGTCTGCTTGTAGATGGGTCTCATCCCGATATACTCGCATTCACTGAAACGTGGCTGTCTCAGGACATCACGGATGGTGAAGTACATCTATCTGGCTACGCACTATTTAGATGCGATCGATCCGTTGGCCGACAGGGAGGGGGCGTCGCTCTTTATGTGAGCTGTAAACTTGACGTTTTGAAGACTTGCTTATTTCAGTCGGCAGACAAAACTGTTGAAGCTCTATCGGCTGTTATTAGCACATCCTCGGCTCAGGTTACAGTTGTAATTGTGTATAGAAGCCCTGGGAGCGTATCCAAAGAGGTACTTGAATTCATTCGCTCCCAGTCCGCAAATAAGTGTTTGGTGATGGGCGACTTCAACCTCCCAGAGATTTGCTGGGCAGATCTTTCTTGCGACTCAGCGTCAGGCACATTCGGCGCTGATCTGCTTGAACTTACGCTCCAAGTATCTTTGCACCAGTTCATTGACCTCCCCACTAGGTACATGGACGCCCAAGTACCGTCTATCTTAGACCTTGTATTCGCTAAGTCACTCGATTTTGTTGATGACATTACTTACGGACCTCCACTGGGTTCCAGTGATCATGTTTGTTTGCTCTTCAGTTGTACTCTGTCTAGACGCTACCAGAGTACTGTTGAGTCTCGCCCGAACATATGGCAAGCAGACTATCAATCAATGAGAGCCAAGGCTTCTGGTTTCCATTGTGAGATCTCAGACGACGATACTGTCCAGGTTGCCTGGGATAAATTTAAGTCCTACCTCACAGAGGTCTCTGCTCCCTTCATACCAGTCACAAGGAGAAAGGAGGCCCGAGCACAGCCGCCCTGGATAGATCCCACTGGCAGGCATCTGCTCACAAAGAGGTCTAGATGTTGGCGGACTTACCGAGACGCTCCGTCCACCGATACTTATGACAGGTACCGTAAAGCTAGAAATAGGTGTAAGCAACACCTAAGGGATGCTCGGCTCAATTTTGAAAAAGGGTTAGCGGACGATGCTTCAGAGAATCCAAAAAGATTCTTCGCTTATGTCAAAAGGCGCTGCGCTTCGAACATGTCAATTCCAGTGTTGATGCGTGATGACGGTACTCATGCGCATACGGATTATGACAAGGCCTGCGTACTCAGTGGGCAATATGCGGCAGCGTTTGTAAGGGAAACCTCTTTGACAGGCGTTGAGCTGGTTTGCAGGACCCCAGAGGGTTCAGAACTATCTGAATTTATTGTAGCGGAGACTGCAGTTCGTAGGCTGTTACAAGGGCTGAACCCTTCTAAGGCCTCTGGGCCTGATTTAATTCACCCGAAACTGTTGCATGAGTTGGCTGCGGAACTAAGTGGACCGCTCGCTATTGTGTTTCAGAAATCGCTTGACAGTTGTGCATTGCCTTCCGAATGGAAGGAAGCTGTCATCTGTCCCATCTTAAAACATGGGGACAGGGGTCTGCCTGCAAATTACAGGCCAGTTAGTCTGACGAGTGTAGTAGTCAAACTCCTCGAGAAACTGGTGAGAGATTCATTGGAGAGTCATCTGAGTAGATATAATCCGGAAGGGATTTTCGTGTCTGACGAATCTGTTGGTGGCTCGCGAAAATTGGGCGGATGCAGTGGATAACGGCCACACACTGGACGTGCTTTTCGTCGACTTTTCGAAGGCATTTGACAAGGTACCCCATTTGAGGCTCGCGCAAAAGCTGTCCTCCTACGGGGTATCTGGCCGCGCCCTTCATTGGGTGACTGCCTTCTTGGAGGGTAGAGAACAGTGTGTACGGGTAGGCCGGGGTCTATCATTTAGGCAGTCTGTCCTCAGCGGCGTGCCGCAGGGCTCGGTCCTTGGACCGCTGTTGTTCTCTATCTATGTGAATGACCTACCCACGGAGCTTGAGGTACCATCGCTGCTATTTGCTGATGACCCTGAAGCTGTGGAACATTGTTGATGTTCCTGGGGGTTCCGAAGCTATTCAGCGAGCATTGGATAAGCTTTGGGACTGGTCTACTTTATGGTTACTGCCCATAAATCAGGCAAAGTGCTCCGTTCTTCGAATTGGAGGAGGTTGTCCTCCTGCGAAGTACTTGGTCGGTGGGGTCGAACTCCCCCGTGTATCTAGCCAGGTTGACCTAGGCGTCGTACACTCTTCGGCGTTACACTCCGGCGACAACTGGAAGAAGGCCGCAAGCAGAGGTTTCCGCATGTTGTGGTTAATCCGACGTTCTTTCGGAGTCTTGACGGGCGGCATCTTTACGAGGCTGTTCTCGGCTTTCGTTCGCCCTCATCTGGAATACTGCGTCCAGGCTTGTCCGCCCTGCCTCGTCCGGGACAAAATGGAGCTGGAGAGGGTTTTACGAGTGGGTACTAGGTTAGTCGAGGGATTACGGGGACGGACGTACCCCGAGCGTCTACTTAGTTTGGGAATGCATTCAATGCACTACCGAAGGCTTAGAGGAGACCTAATCCTAACCTACCGTATCTTGACTGGGAAGGTTGGTCCAGATTTATCTTGGCTATTCAGTCCCGCTAGATTGTCTGTTCTACGCGGTCATTCGTTGAAGCTGGACAAACCGCGGTCCGATCGGATTAGGGCGGAAATCCGGCTAGCACA
>OX104070.1:27656398-27829589 GCA_944474145.2 Dicrocoelium dendriticum
GCTGTCAGTTAGTCGCACAATCTGGTCGGAAGACGGAATTTAGTCGGCACAATAAATCGACGCGTTAGATCCGATGATCGATGGACAAGGCCAGCAGACAGACGACGACAAACAGCACAACACGCGGAGCCGAAACCAGAAGGCGAAACGAAACCCGAAAAAGTGTGTTATCGGTTGTTGGTCAGTTAAAACAAAACTGTACAATAATAATGGAAATGAGAATAGGAAAGTACAATTGGGAAGAAAGATATGTACAAACGTTACACCCGCAGATACCTCAGCACCAAACACACTTTAAACAGGCAATCCGATTATGAGACGACAGCAGACGCGCCATTGGTGTCGGTTGCGAGCCATGTCCTGTAAAGTCTCGAGCCATGCCTGTTATGAAGTGGCCGTAGGCGATGACAGATAGATCCGCCACATCAATCAACTCAGAAGCTACATCTCATTTGACAGAAGAGAAGATGTCCTAAGCCTACCAAGCCAACAACCTCTCCTTCACCCGATTGTCGACCCAGAAGATAGCCCGATCGTTGCCGAGTTCTTGTCACGTCGCTCCAGGTTAACTCCAGGCTGCAATCATATGACAGTGGACTTCAAACGGGGTGTTAGGAGGGGCACCTCCTAACGATGGATCAGTGAACCCAAATGATGTGCATGGCTCGACGCTAAACGTGTGCGTCCGTTTGCCGTAATTATTGATTGATAATTCGGATTCTGTGTTCATGTGACCACGAGTGCATCGCGCGTCCTGTTACGGTATTTTTGAGACTGACGGTTAAGCAAAGAACCAACTTATTACACAGCTCCGTTTTTCTGTTTTCGTCTTGCTTAACATGGCCCACAAGGCAGTGGGTGATTTGGAGGTTTGCTTGAAGGACTCTGCCCGGATTTCGCACTTACTACTACGTCGATTACTTCTGTTACTACATTCGCTGCTACGCGTGCTTCTCCATCACACGCCAACTTTTCCCTTGTTGAGAATCTACAACCTGTTGAATCTACTTCCAATGCCCGTCTCGCTGGTATCCAAATCATTAGGCCGTCAGCTATCCTTCGACCCCGTAATTCATTCTGTCCGGCAGCGTTCAATGTTCGGACCCTCCTACAGAGTGGACAACAGGCTGGCCTGGCGCGCACTCTAGGGTCCCTCGATATCGATGTTTGTTGCCTTGAAGAGACTCAACTACGGTATTCCATCACCGTGGTTAAATTGTCGTCCCCAGCTGCTCTTGAGACCACATATTACCTACTTCTGTCTAGTGACATGGAGACAGCAACAGCCGGCTTAGCTGGTGTCGGTATCGCAGTGAGTGGCGAAACGGAGACTGCATTACTCGACTGGTTTTCAATCGACAGCCGGCTGTGTGCGGTTCGGCTTCAAGACTAATGTAGAATCAACAGACATCGTGAAGACAGGCGCAGTTTGTTTGTCGTTTTTGCCTACGCTCCAACCGACTGCAGCTGTGCATCGGTTAAGGATGAAGAGTACTGACAAACGAGCAATGAACGGGTCAACATGGCAGACTATCTTTGAAGGGTTTTGCAAGACAGTCTGCCATCGTTGACCCGTTCAATGCTCGTTTATCAGTACTCGTGCTCCTGTGGTGCATGATACGTGGGTCGCACATCCCGACGTGGTTTTACAAAGGCGAAATGAGGTCCTCAGACAGTTCAATCATGTCGCACCTCCTCGAATGTGGCCATACTGCATCTGAGAATGACTTTAAAGTCATCTACTCACTACCTGAACGCTTCTCGTAAGGATTCCGAAAACAAATTTTGTCTATTGCCAACGCAATTTACATCCACCATCTGAAGCCGGAATTATGTGTACATAAACGATTCATACGGCCGATACTACTACCGTGGTCGACTGACATGGTTACTTAATTCCCTTCGTGACCTTTCTTATTTACTTTAGGTTGCAGCGGCTTGTGTATTAAGTTTCCTTTGGTGCACTTTCTTGCCATCTGTAGCCGCGTTTAGCCATCGAGCTTGACCGTTTAAACAACTTTGAAATCAATCTCAGCCCGATTTGACACTTACCACACACAATCAGTGTTATGTAAACGTTCGGGTCTGAAGAGAGTTTACCGAAAAGAATTCTTAACCCTGAACCGATTCCTGGTCTTGATTCATCTAACTTCCAGTTTAGCTGTCGTAGGTGCCGTGCGTCTTCCGGGCTGGGGGATCAAAGATTAAGAACACCGCCGGCTGGAAACATTTCCGGAGCTGGCACAGAACAGGGCTCAATAGAAAATGTGTACAAATTTTTGTCGTTATTTGCTTAATTTAAGTCGCAGACAATAAATAAACAAAAAAACGATAAAGCGGCGTGTGAAAAAGAAGACAACATACAAAAAATACTTTTTGCATCTTTCATTCTTTTCGTTGTGGTCTCTGTAGTTATTACTTCCGTTGCATGGTTTTCGCTGGCTCTATGTCTATCTTATGGACTGCTGATAATATATATATATATATATATATATATATATATATATATATATATATATATATATATATATATATATACACATACATATATATATATATATATATATATATATATATATATATATATATATGGCTCAATAGCTTCACACACAAGGTATTGTGAAAGCTTTCCAAACTCGGCGTGTGATTGGAGAAACCCATTGGGATCTGTTTCAGGTCTGTTACACACCACCCTTGAAGACCTGGTACAATGCACTTGTGTTTTACGACCATAGTAGAATGAGCACCTGCGAGCACGGCCAGACGCAGGAGGGTTTTGGCGAATTTGCACCAGTTTGACTACGTGCTGCTTGGCTTGAGGCGGGCAGTAGCAAACCATTAAACACCCGGAAGTGCCCTCCCACTGTCAGAGACAATGCGTGGCGCTCGTGCTCTACGCCAATCGAGTTGTGAGCTTATAACCCGTAGACCTTTTGTCGCCCACAGCTAGGTTTTACAGCAGATAGCCATCGACCACTTCCCAACCTCTGAAAAGGATGGAGTTTGAACTAGGATAATGGCAGGGCGCCCACATCTGACAGGAAAACGACTCGGGTCCTCAGCCAAAGTCTTCGATTGAATGTATAGCCGAAAGGCAATGGGTCTACCACATGGTCAGTTCACTGATTCATGCGGATTGGTGTCCTGGATCTTAGCAGGAAGAAGGGCGTAACACAAATCCCACCCAGCGGTCGCCACGAGGAGGCGTCCAGGACATGAGCCCATGGCACAACAGTAGCAGCAGTGGGTAGACGACCTGTCAGGATCTATCTACTACCAGCCTCAGCGCACTATAGGCTCTCTCTGCGATTTAATTTGCAACTGAAGTACATGGAAAACATAAGTTGTAAAATCAATGACAGCTCCACTTCTAGCTAGAAATCTAATCCTCCTTAGTTGTTGGCAAGCCTCAACGTATGCATTCTGATACAAATCGGTCATTGGGCAGCACGTAAGGAACATTAGATTTCCTATCGATCGTTTATCGGACACTCGTCTGAATAAGCCAATCTGTGTTCATCCTATGATTCAGATAATGTGCCACTGGCGGCATTTTCTCACTGCATCCATGCGGAAAAAACACAGCATCTCATGCAGGCCAAAGTGCTGTAGATATTGCTCCGAGCTTCCGGGCTGAAGTTGACCGGAGAGACTGGATCCCAAGCAACAGCTGAAGGTGGGTGGTCGGACCGGCGGGCGTTTTCAAGCCTTCGAAGTCGAACCAACGCCATTAGGTGCCTATATGTCATCACTTCCTGCGCCCTCACAAACACTAGAACTGACACGCTGAAAGAAAGCTTCTAGCACCATCTGAATGAGCTTCTCTACCACAGATAACGTACGGACACTATAATGCAAGTTGGTAATGTTACGATTCAAGTTGGAAAATTATCCAAAGACGAAATGAATCCGGTTGGTTAACATGGAATATGCTCCTGCAATAATAACATCTGTGTGAAGAAGGTCGTCTATTTCTCGTGAGCACTGACTTCGGGCAAAGTTACATGGTACCCGGTAGATTTGGAGCAACTTTGGTTGCGATTTCATAACATCACGATCAGTTATCGTTGGAGGAGTCGCGTCCAAAACAGTCGCTCCATTTGGAGCACAAGGTTAGATCTTGATAATGCACTTGTATGTGTCGACCAGCAAGTGCGTTTGGGTGAACAACGGCAACGGCATTATGAATGGTTGCCAAGTGGTAAAACCGGATTTTATGAATGCATTACAGTGTGCACTGGCAGTGGAGATGAGTAAGTGATCAATGAACACATTTGGGGGTCAATGGTCGCCTCTTCGTCACACCTTATTAAAGTCAGGGATGTGTTGGTGCGGCAAATGTGACAGCCAGACTGAGGAATGGATCCCTATATAGTCTTTGGAACTTCTGGATGTTATCGTACACATTCCGGCTGGAAGCAAATACGATCAGACTCGCAGAGATCACATGGCAAATTGTGTGTTAGCCTCAAGAGCGACCACAAAGCCCTGTCTCATCGTGCTTCGGAAATAGAAACAGCCGGGCCCAGATAACCGAGAGGTATTTCTTCGCATACGGGAAAGGTAAAACAGGAGAAATGATGTTAGAAAACTAATGGCGATGAGAATGAAAAGCCTATAGCCAAGCTGATAATACGATTGGATCGTTTTACTGAGCTCTTCGAAAAGCAATGTAATCGGCAAGATTTGCTAGCCTCTTTGTTGGACGATGATCGCCCTGAACTCCAAACAGTCACCTTGGATCCACTCTATAGCGCAGAAGTCAAACGCGCGATCAGGTTTTTGAAGTTTAATCAACCAGCAGGACCAGATGAACTACGCCCAGGCCTTCTCAACTTCGGGGACCTGCTATTGCAGATGATTTGCACGGCCTATTAGTGAAATTGTGGGATAAGGAGACTGGTCTAACCGACTA
This sequence comes from Dicrocoelium dendriticum, assembly GCA_944474145.2. NCBI lineage: Eukaryota > Metazoa > Platyhelminthes > Trematoda > Plagiorchiida > Dicrocoeliidae > Dicrocoelium > Dicrocoelium dendriticum. Next base: position 27,661,314 of record OX104070.1, read on the forward strand.
CAACTCCTCGTTATTGTCTCGAAGAGTGAGGAAAAGTAAAGTAAAGTGCGGTAATCGTACAGCGATCAGTGCAACCTCCACTGACTCTAGATTGGTTGATTTTGTAGTTTTACTCAGAATGCCTGGAGCACGTGAAAGCCAGATTCGTGAAGAGCAATCAGGGTTTCGTTGAAATCAAGGCGGCATTTATCACCTCTTCACTTTGCGCAAGTCACTGGAACACTGCCGTTCACATTAGTGACCCATTCTAGTTGTGGTCTTTAACATCGATAGGCAGATGGGTGCGCACTTTGGGACTGGATACTCAGGATAGATGTGCCCCATGAATATGCAAACATTATCAGAGCGTTGTACGCGGGTAGTGGGGAGCACAGTGTGCGCTTACGGCAAGCTGTCGCCGCCCTTCAATATCTTCAAGTGTGTGCTACTTGAATGTCCGCTATCACCTTTCCATTTTAAGTCAGCCATCGACGAAGCCATTAAAAATGCTTCACTGGAGCTACTTCCAGATGATCGACTTCTTTACTTGGAGCATGTCAATGAGATTTCCCTCATTTGTGACAGCTCAAAAACGCGCCAAGCAGTACTGGATACTTTACCAAAGACTGGCAATCGCTTTGGGCTGTACACTGCACCAGAAAAATGCAAAGCTTTTCTTCAAAATTAGTACGGAACCCCACCCCCCCAGCAGTAAACATCGGTAGGAATCAAGTAAAAGTCGTCCAAAAATTAAACTACCTGGGTAGCTATATCAGCGCCTGTGGAATGGAAAGCGAAGAGACAAACTGCATAGCAAAGGCGCGACATCCCCCTTGCCCAGAAGCGTAGTCTACAATGCAGCCTACCAGTCAACCCCGCAACACAGCTGTGGAAATTGGCCCAGTAGATCAACAGACATAAATAGGCCAATTGCGTTCCATCATCAGTGCCTTGGCACTTTGACTCATGTCTAGTGGGAACACCGCGTGAGCAATCAGCGTGTTCGATGTCATATTGATGAGATTAAGAAGATCGAGTGAACCGCTCGGTACCGTGGTTTCAGCCACAAGCTTCCGATGGCTGGGCTGTTACTCATGTCAATACGAGGAGACTTGCGACGTGTGCCGTTTGTGCGACCGAAGTATGGGTGAGAGGAAAGTGAAGGCTTTTTCTTTGAAATTCGCTTCAATTGGTACCTCCCGACTTCCAGAATGGAGTCCGAAAGACGATGACGTTTAGTGAGGGACACATATTTACTTGGTGAAGAGTCTATCTCATAGGCGTTTGCAGTGTTGGTTACATTGTGCCTTTCCACTCTCCTTTAGCCTCCGCCTCCAATCATGATCTCAATATCGAGGCATAATAAAGAAAACAAAGCACATCACTGCTTATATCTTTGTATATTATTTGGTCTTTTATGCCTTTGATCTTTTTTTCTTTAAAACCGTGTAACTGTATTGTATTGTGGCACAATTACTGAGGCGACTCTCATCTCTATCTAACGTGTGTCGATAATAATGATGAAGCCCATTTCGAGAAATGGGTTGTGTTTAAGGTACCTTCTTTAAGACTGACAAAACATCCTGATCAGAAAGGTAGTAAAGAACACCTTCAGCTGGAAGGTGAATGTGAAGCCCAACTGTGAGTTGCTTGAGGTCAGTCAGAAGCAGTCTTAAATACTTGAGAACACAGCATAAGACAAAGCTTGAAGTACCGTCAAGTAGGGTTAGGTTTGTACCACATTGGCTCAGGGTTGCCTAGTTTGAAGAAGAAAATAGCGAACAGCTGATCAACGGCAGTGATGCACACAATCAGACAACCCGTGGTACTCGTAGCCAATGCCAAACTAACAGGGTCAGCAGCCCACAAACACATTTATCCTAGGGATAGGTTTGAAAAGGTCCGTCGATACCTCCGAAGGGAAGTAAAGAGTGCTATCCAAGAGGTGCTTCATTAAATAGCGGAGATAAGCGCTTATCGCAGCAAGCTAGGGGTGTGTTTTCGCCATAACATGTGCACGTCATAAAATGCAACATACTCGTCTGAAATTGGTACAAACATAGCATACAGAGTAAACAAATAAATCTGTTCCAGCGGCCATTTACGAGGGTCATTCAATAAATAAGGTGAATTTTTCGGTATAAGGACTTCTAATACAGATAGAAGCTTACTTTTTGTTTATTTTTGTTGTTTTACTTCTTTTTCACATGGATGTAATTTCTTTTGCGGCTTGAAAAAAACTTTGAGATTTGTAGCGATTAACAAAGATGGCCGACCAAAAAGCATGCTCCAGAATTGAACAGCGGTCAGTTATCAAGTTTTTGGTTGCTGAAGAGTGCAAACCAGTTGAAATTCATAGGAGAATATCAACTGTGTATGGTGCCACGTGTTTCAGCCGAAAAATTGTCTACAAGTGGGCAAAATTGTTTAAAGAAGGACGGAGTAGTGTTGAGGATGAAGACAGGCCTGGGAGGCCTACAGACGTGAGGTCTCCTGAGGTGATCGAATCAGTCAATGACCTCATTCAGTCGGACAGAAGGGTGACAGTGGATGACATTGCAAGGACTTTGAGCTTATCTGTTAGGGCAGCACACAAAATTGCCCATGGCATCCACTGTCACCCTTCTGTCCGACTGAATGAGGTCATTGACTGATTCGATCACCTCAGGAGACCTCACGTCTGTAGGCCTCCCAGGCCTGTCTTCATCCTCAACACTACTCCGTCCTTCTTTAAACAATTTTGCCCACTTGTAGACATTTTTTCGGCTGAAACATGTGGCACCATACACAGTTGATATTCTCCTATGAATTTCAACTGGTTTGCACTCTTCAGCAACCAAAAACTTGATAACTGACCGCTGTTCAATTCTGGAGCATGCTTTTTGGTCGGCCATCTTTGTTAATCGCTACAAATCTCAAAGTTTTTTTCAAGCCGCAAAAGAAATTACATCCATGTGAAAAAGAAGTAAAACAACAAAAATAAACAAAAAGTAAGCTTCTATCTGTATTAGAAGTCCTTATACCGAAAAATTCACCTTATTTATTGAATGACCCTCGTAGGATAGGCGGAAACGGATGACTGATCAATTCCATATAACAGCGGAAAATGAAAAAGATACCCGAAAAGGATAAGGCTCTGTGCAGAGCTTAAAACGTAGAGAGCAAAGATAAAGTATATTGCCCGATCAAACATAGGGTGAACAATTCGTGTAAGTGCACGTCGTGGGAAATTGTAGAAAGAGGTGGAAGCATGCTCCGCCGAAAAAGCAGATACTGCGACGAAAAGGACAAACTCAAGCTGCCTTAACTGCATGGATATATCAGCATTGGAATATGATGAAGGTACTGTGCACAGCACACCGAGCACAGAGATGAATGAGAGAGTAAAGCTTCTGTACGAAGTTGAAACCAGAAAACGCATGAGGACAGCGCATGATAGGAACAATGAGAAAACACAAGCGGACGTATGCAAAAAAAGTGCAAAGCATTTGGAGAAGGAGAAAGGAATGCATCATTGAGTATGATGTACAGTGGATAAGTAATACAACACGACGTGTTTGCTAAGAGAAAGCAGTGTGTGTGCTCCCTGCTACAGTGGTTTGACACGCAGTGACAAAAACGACAGTCTGATGAAATAGCAAAATAACACGTGGAATATATACGGTGACGGAATAAAATGGTCTATGCAACGTCACACCGTAAGTTTAGCGACCATCATTTAACCAACCAGATGCTCCTTAAAGTAAGGATCGGCGGATGCGTGATGTGGGTCATGGATTTGTGATCCACGGGTCCCCTGCTCATGCCCTCTGGTCGATGGGGCATGCAAGGATTAAAAAGTAAGAGGGGTGTCGTCCAGTCTGTGAGCAGAAACAAGCAGCACAAATTAAGAATTCACAACATGGCAAGGGAACGGAATAGCCGATACCAATCTTGACGAATCACGGCCGACTGGATCAAGAAGGCTATACAAGCAGTAAGCAAAGCAGATGACTGTATTGTGTCGAGGTGCAGAATGCAAGACGAACCCCGCTGCGAAATTCATGTGGATTTTAGTGGGAAAATCGGAGCAAAAATGCTTGAGGCAACGAGGCGAGACACCGCTTACCGAAACGGATCCTATCATGTGTAGAGATAACATTAAAAATATTCGTGGTAGGAAAGTTGGTATGCATTACGGTTAAATGGTGTGAGTAGTTGCTTGGTGAATAGAACATATCAAACAGAAGATCGCCATACGACGAACTTACTGCAATCCATGGGGTCGTCGCCGTCAGAATCAGGAGGGCTAGCGTCCGCAGACTCGGAGATCTCACTTGTAGGCGTTGACGCACGCACTGAACGCATTCGCGTGAAACAGGAAAAACATGATCAACGGTAGTCAAAATTGTTGAAATCCAGCAGACAAGCGAAAAGACATGAACGAAAGAAACGATAACACGGGAAACAAGAAGCCAAAAAGAAGCGTCAACCAATCCACGTGAATAGACGAACGCATAAACTGAGACGGTAAAGGCGTTTACCCGACTGACTGTAAAAATTAACGGATAAGCGAAAAGCGGTGAACAAAGAGCTTAAAAAACGAAGACACGGAAAACTATGCACAGCACGCACAGCAGCATGAAGATGAAGTAAGTGATAGATGAGAGGACACAACTTTCGGGATAACTGTGCAAAAAATTTACATATGAGCAACAACGTTAAGATCACAGCAATTTCGGTCGATGGTTTCACGGTGTGTAACGCCATGCATGAAATCATGAAGGCAGTTGTAGCCAAAAATGATACGAGTACTGAAGATGACGAGTGGCTGAAAAAGAGATTCAATAGCATATGAAGCCACAGTGCCACTAAAACAGATGACGCATATACATCCCAACTTACAAGCATCAGGCAAAAAGTAACCACGTAAATGTTATTCGGCCGCCATGGCACCGTAGACCGGGGTCGATCATATTTGTGGTTACAGACGGCATTCGATATCATGCAAGGACCAGTGAGGTGTCTATACCTAGCGACTAACTAATAGCCGCTGGTTCTTCTAACCAACGATTCAAGTGTCAAACATCACTACGGCGAGTTCAGGAGAGGGAAAATTGGTAGAGAATAGCAGAGGAGTCCATGCGGTTCCCTGCTGTTATTCAGTGGCTAAAACTGCTTCAAGATAAGCGAATACTCATGGGATCGAATCTCGCAAGAACAGTGGGAGATAAGCTATGCGGACGAGTCCCACCAGACCGAAACGACTAACAAGAACATTTGCGGATGCGACCAGCCACATCACTGAATCTGCCCAGTAGTGCTCTCTTCAGCTCTCCCATTTCACAGTGGTAGTGAGACTGTGTCAAGGTAGAGACACCAAGTAGAACAATAGGAGTCAACGCACTTCATTGTTCGAGGTGGCGACAGAATTAGCTACATTGGTACGTGACTGAGTGGCGCAGATGTAAGATAAGTGGAACCTGGATCGCCTGAGAACAGCCCGGGAAAGCTCGTGACTCACACATGTGTGGATCACAAAGTTTGCAACTATCGGCTATCAGAATATCCGGGGAATAAAGGATAAATAGCGTGAACCAAACACGGGAATGTTGTGACGTTGCAAAAGGTACCAATGCCGGATATCAATTTGTACTTGTCAGGAAAAAGTGACAAAGTTCGCTGCGCAAAAACGATCCATATTGCTATGTATGACCTGTGAAGGTAGCGCGAAGGCGGCAACCGGGAGCAATGGAGGTCAAATCCGCCGAATCGCTTGATTAATCTGATAAACACAATTAATGTGGTATCAGTTGGTGAAACGGAATTGGTCTCAGAGAGAAAGACATGTTGCCTGTGAAATAAAGACTATAGCTCATCGGGTAGACTAAACACATCCAAGCGCAGGGAATTCGTCAAAGCGAACAAGCAGACAGACGAAATACACCCGGAGAAACAATGGGCAGTCGCTTCAACCAGTGGGAATTGAGTAGTCTCGTACCCAAACTCAGAGCACGAGAGATTCGGGTTGGTGATCTTGTGCAACCACTGAGAATAGGCAAACGGCTGCTGGAAGAAGGAAAGGAGTATCCATCGAGATTGGTTTGTGTTACTTGTGGACAAGCGACGCCCCAAGTTCACGCAAGCGACCACGTGAATAAATAGAGACCAGGTACACCCATCGGAAGGTACTCTCAGACCTAGACCACGGTCACTTAAAGCCCACAATTCGCCGAAACCGCAACCGCTGATTGACCGTAAAATCAGCTGGTGGGTGCAGTGAGCTTCGTAAGCTCGACTCGTTAGAGTAAGGGGAGAGAATCAATTAAGCAGCGTTGCGCATGTCTAACGCATTTGAATGGGTACTGGTAACTGATGAATGACCGAACACGGATAGTCCACGAAACCGGCCGGAGCTCATGTTGGTGAGAATCTACGACAATACGAAGATGCCAAATATTAACTGATACTGAACTGGTTTCGAGGTTCGGAATACTAAACAAGTGGCTGAACTGCGATGTGTACTCTCAGTTCAGCAAGGGGAAAACTTTGACTGACACTGAGACTATGCTCAAAGTGGATATTTTAGATTATGTCCGCTCCGGAAACCGCTTACTCGCAAAATCCACGCAGACTGTAAAGCCCGAGCGTCAAATAGTGAAGACAATCACCTCTGGTAAAGCCTGAGTACCAGTTCAGGGTATTGCTGTATGAAGATCTCACATAAGAACAAAGGCGATTGTAGATGGTAGAGAGTGGGGGGTATGAGTAACACTAAAGATACCTCCAGTTCGGATGCCCCAAGGGATCTAGCTCAAAGTAAATTGTAGTTCAAATTAAGGAAAGATATCAGAAGTTCATCTGTACTATGTACAGAAGCCTCCCCGCCAATGAAACCACAAGAGGTTATTTGCGGGTTGGGATATTGCAGCGGCGCTGAAGGCCATGTAGAAGAGGGGACTTGAAATTGGGACACAGACGATACAAGTCAAACGGTTGGACCACTCAGCATGAAAGCAAACAGCGGCTACGTGCCGCAATCCAACCACAAGACAGCCAGTTAAAACACAACGATCCATTTCTCACCGCTGCGCTACACATTTATAGCCTAACCTAGTGGGTCGATGATCAAGATGTCAGTCATAAATCGCTACGTCCATTGTTCTGATCTCCGTTAAGGTTACTATTAGGCTAAAAGTCATAACGGAGATGAAACTGACCGCCGAATGCAGCGTTGAGGGCTAGCAATACATGAGGTAGTATTCATACAAATTTACCGAAATGGTAGTAGTTCGAGCACTTGGTTGGCATTATATATACTGACAGATTTTCATATAAATACTGATTTCAACTCGGATGAGAGAAATGGAAGCGAAGCAACGAAATACAATGACTGTGTTTAACTGTTGTTATTCAGATGAGGGTTGAAGACGAGCATCGCCAATCTTGTCCACCCCGTTTCCGCGCGACGTAATACGCCCACTCCAGATGACACACGAGTGATCGCGTGTGTGATTTTGATTAAACTGCCCTCGATCTGTCATGGTATTCAAGTACGAAAAACCGAGGGAAGGCGAAGAAAGACTTCTGGCAATTAACTCTGACCACGCGGGAAGCACACAACGATACAACACGGGGTGGATGACCACAGTCTAGAGGAAGTGTCTGGACTCTATGATGGGTACGAACGTATATACCCGTTCGATTACAAACGAGAGAGCCTACTAAAGCTAACAGAGTGACTCATTTGGTGGCAAAGCGTCCAGAGAGGCTCATTATTGCAGATAATGGCGTAAAAGAGCGTGTGCCTGCCTCTAAGGTCATATACACATGCGGCAGTGTGCGCAGGGAATACGACTAGGGAGCGCGTGGATTAAAATGATGGCAATCAATGAAGTGCGCAGGACGGAGAATGATCAACAGAGTCAGACACACATCCACATAAACGTAGATACGCACGCACGCACATACGAAAAAAGGGGATACGGAAAACGCAGCTGCCAATCTCGACCAAACGAGATGGGTGATGGCAATTGTGGTGGGGCAACGGTGGTGGAAGTGCGGCAGCAGCAGCAGCAGCGGCGGTGGCGATAGCGACAGTAGCGTAAAACAGTAGCCAACACACGTGCACAAACAAACACGACTCAAATTTGAGGAACACACACTGAACAGCAGGATAGAAACAAGGCACATCACATGTACACGAATGTGAAAGTGAGAATTCATAGTAGGGAAAAGAGTTTGAACACCCCGGTGTACCGTTGGGAAGCGCATGAGAAGCGCCGGACGTCGAATGACCGATGCGCAGGAACTTCAAGGCCAGTCTCCGTTTTAATTCGCTCTCTGCGGTTTTACGGCTTTCAATTAGACCGAGGACTGCTTGCTTAGTGACTGTGCCAGCGGGGAGGGGGAAGAAAACCATACTTGATATTATGGGGCAACACACTGCCAAGACAGTCAACAACCGACAGAGAGATTATGCAAAATAACAGCGTGTGTGAGGACGCGTAAAGTCAATGCGAACATGAAGATAACCATAACAACGGAGAGGTGAGATCAAGTGTCGGATGATGTGGATGACATAAAGCGGTCACGTTCAAAGCAGTGATAGTTAGCGAATAATAGCGACGTGCGTGCCACAAGAGGATAGATCGTCTGCCTCCATTAAAGGGCATGAAATGGCAGAATCAGCTGAGTTAATTGCAAGAATTCGACGGCACTGCGCTCACTCCAACTACATGCATGCTCCTTGTGACGTCACCATTTGACAACGTAGAAGCAGCATTCGCTCGTGCCCGGTGTGTCAAAAGCAACAGATGCCGTCAATAAGAAAAGGATCAACAGAAGCAGATAGATTCAGATCGATTTGACAATATAGTCTGGTGACATCGCATCGGTTTATCACCAAACGCCAATTGCCGACAAAAAACACCTACCGTAGCCGAAGGTGCGGTACACGCGGTCAGGTATTGACCTAGGTGAATGAGTTTCCCTAGTGCCATATAAACGCACACGCGACTTATGTGCGTTAGTCGCATTAAGAACTTGTGCACCATAGTTTCAGGACCCTATCATAAATAACTGTGAAAATCGAAATCTTCTACGCTATCGGCGAGAAAATAAGCAAGAAATGAGAGCAGCCTGTTTGGCGAAATCGACAATCCAGATGGACCACAGTCCCGCGTGAGGAGAGAGCGAAGCAGCGCACAAGCGAACATTAGGGTATGAAGTGTGTTTTTAATGCAAGCGATTTGGTGCTAGAAATCCGCTGCTGAATTTAGTTATTCAACCGTGAACCAAGTAAACAATGCTTCGTTGGCGCCGTAGTAATTACACGTATCAGTATACGCTGTACAAAGACCGTGTATACAAAAGTGTTATATATATAATAAATCTGCAGTGGATGTGTGGGGTTTTGGTCATACCCGACCAAGCATGCTGGTGGTCTCTGTCACCCAACCTGTCACCCATGTTGGGGCTGGGAAATCCAAAGGCTTTGGTTGAGAACCATAATCGTTCTCCAGTCTAGGCCTGGGCAACCTGACAGTATCCTGCCCACGCAATACAACGAATCGCACTTCAAACAAATTTCTGATGCTCTGGCCACCGCAGAGGATAATCAACGGTGCCCTATCTGGTGCATCGAGCAGGGTGGATAAGGGTTTGGATGCTACTGCTCAAGCCTTCCCATCTTCTTTTCCCCCACTTACGCGTTTTCACTCTTATCGTGTTTTTCTAACTTCACTTTTATCCCCCATGTTTTCAACCCCCAATTCTTGGCCCTGCCCCACTTTGCTTTGATAGCCTTTTACCTTTCAGTTTCAACTCACATGTGAACGTGGAGCGTCCTTACTGCCCTGTCGACAAGCCCATGTCCAACCAAGCGGTCTATCCCAGTTCATTGACTTCCATCTGAAGCTTTCGAGCATCCTTCAGACTGGCGTGCCTCAATGTACGCACATTGCTACAAATCGGTCAACAGGCAGCACTTGCCCGAATATTAAAGACCCTCTCGATCGATATCTGCTGCTTATCAGAGACCCGCCTGCAAAACTCGGGCTAAGCGATCACTGCGATCCCCTTCAGGTGACATCAGGATCATTTTCTCACTGCGCCTATCTGGTGAGGAAGCAGCTTCCAGCACCCGCCAAGCTGGCGTTGGTATTAACCTGAATCCTCGGGCTGAAGCTACTCTGATTGATTGGGTTCCAATCAGTAGCCGGATGCGTGCCGTCCGATTGGCTGGCTCGTTCAAAGCTTCGAGGTCACGCGGGACTAATAGAGGTGTCTAATCATCATCGCTGCCTTTGCACCCACAAACTCTAGCGAGAATTCGGTAAAAGATGACTTTTACCGCCAAATGAACGAGCTCCTTTGCCGCAGAAGAAGCTCGGACACTGTTGTGCTGGCTGGGGATCTGAACGCTCAAGCTGGAAAATTATCCACTGATGAACTGCATTGGGGCGTACAACATGGTGTAGGCTCCCGTAATGATAACCGTGAGGGGTTACTTCATTTGTGTAAAGATGCTCGCTTATTTCTTGCGAGCACTAATTTCCGACATAGCACGCGTCGGAGAGTGAGTTGGCGCACATCAGCCTCGAACCAGCCTTGGACGCAGATCGATCACATTGCGATAAGTTACCGCTGGAGAGGCTGCAACCAGAATTGTCGCTCGATTTGGAGCACATGTGTGGACACCAACCATGCACTTGTATGTGCTGACCTGCAGATGCGTTTAGGCGGATGCCCACGATGACGTTGTGAACGTACCGACAACATCCAACTGTTCTGAATGCCTATCAAAGTACGCTGTCATGCGACTTGAGTAAGCGCTTACAGGTCTCATATTCACCAGACCTCACTAGCAGCAGGAAAATCCTCATGTTGTAAGTATAACGGCCAACATAAACATTGGGTCTCTTCGCAGTCTATGGAACTTATCGATGCTCTCCGGCATATTCCGGCTGGAAGCGAACACAATGAAACACGCAAAAAGCTCCCGGGCAAAACTCCGTGCTAGCCTGAAGAGAGACCGCGAATCCTGGTGGTGTCCTGGTGGCGTTTCAGATATGAAAATGGCCGCTGCTCATGGTAACCATGGCAACCTTTTCCGGCTAATACAGGAAGCGGGTAGCAGAAGACCTGGTGTTAGTGAAACAATACGTGACCAGAGTGGCCAGCCTATCCACAACTTTCAAAACGCTTGAGGCGATGCGCTGAGCACTTTGAAAGGTAATTTAATCGGTCGGAATTGTTAGATTTCTCGCCGGCCACTGATCGGCCCGCTCCATGAGCTATCCCTCTAGATCCACCCTCTCGCTCAGAAGTCGAACGTGAGATAGGACTGTTGAAGTTATATAAAGCCGCGGAACCTGATGATCTTCCTCCAGCACTCTTCCAATTCTGGGGACCTCCTCTTGTAGATGATTTATACGAGTTACTAGTGAAACTGTGGGGGCAGGAAGCTGTCCCAACCGACTGTAGCCGCGTCGTCATAGTCCCAATTTTAAAGGGAGGCTCACGATCGGAATGCAGCAACCATAGAGGAATCATTTTGATCCCCGTCGCCTCCAAATTGTTTGCCTCTGTCATTCTTCATAGACTGACTGGCACTCGTGAAAGCTTTATTCGTGAAGAGCAAGCCGGGTTTCGTCAAGATCGTAGCTGCATTGAGCACATCTTCACTTTGCGTCAGTTGTTGGAGCACCGCCACACATATTGGCGGCCCACCATTGTCGAGTTCCTCGGTATTGAAAATGCATTCGATTAGGTGGACAGATGTGCACTTTAGGACTGTCTAGTCGGGAAAGGTGTGACCAGAAATAAGTAAATATTATCCAAGCATAATACGCGCAGAGTGAGGGCTTACGGCAAGTTGTCGTCGTCCTTTAATATCTCCAGCGGCGTGAGACAAGGATGCCATTCCTCTTCAACTTCGCGATTGACGAAGTCATGGAAATCGCGTTTACAGGACAGGAATTAGGTGTAGTTGCTCTCAGTTGAACCATTTCTTAACTTGGAGTATGCTGACGATATTGCCCTAATCTGTGACAGCTCACAAACGTGTCAAGCGGCACTGGACAGATTAGCACTACCTGTCCGTCGCTTCGGGCTTTGCTTCGCACCTTCGAAATGCAAAGTTTTCCTCTAAGATTGGCCTGCACCGCTTCCTACGCTGACCCTTGGTGGGGATCAGATAGAAGTCGTTCAAAAACTCACCTAGCTGGGAAGTTGCATCAGCACCCGTGGGATCGAAGATGGGATCACGAACCGTATAGCAAAAGCTCGAGGCGCTTTTTCTAACCTTCTCCACCTATGGCGCCTGCACGAAATCACTCTCCACCTGAAGGGTAGAGTGTACAATGCTGCGGCTGGGAAACCTGATCCCTTAGATCAATGGACATAAAAAGGCTAGTTATGTTCGACCACCGGTGCCTTCGTAACTTAGCTCACATCTGGTGGGAACACCAAGTAAGCAACCAGCGTGTTCCATACCTTGTTTATGGCACAGAAAAAGGAAATGAATCGCTCAGCGCCGTTATTTCAAGCACCAGGCTCCCATGACTCGGCCACGTGTTACGCATGCCAGCCCACTGACTACCGCGACGAGTTTTGTTTGCGCGCCAGGGGTGTGGTTGGAAGAAGAGGAGGGGTGGCCAAACAATGACTCGGTCGAGAGAAATGAAAGCCCTCACTTTGAAGCTGGCCTCGGTTGGAGCGCCTCGGCTCCTTGGTTGGGGTCCGAAAGGCGATGAACACGTTTGGCTGGATACACATGCTGATATGGCTAGGAGCCGACCTCAGTGGCGCTCCTGCTGTGAGTTTCTTTGTCCCAGCCCATCCCTCTTAATCTCCACCCTCCAAGCACGATCGCACAATTTAGCCTTTTATAATTTCGCGTAGTAAATCTTTTTTGCTGCATAGTAGGCGGCTGGTGGCTTACCGGTACGATGCCCATCCGTTACCGGTAGATCAACTGGCTTGCATCTGCAGCATTTTTCCCTTTTTTATGTATTGCGGCACAGTAGCTGAGGTGACTCCCGCCTCTAGCTAACGTGCATAATGATGATGATGGGCTTGGCAATGGTATGACGTTCATTTCTGTAAAACAGAATCGTTGCCACCTCCACGCTACTTTACGGAGTGGCTTTTGAACCAAAGTCTTTGATTGAGGACCCTAATCGTCCTCCTGTCTAGGGCTTGGCATCTTGGAAGTATCGCAGCCACGTACAACCAAGCTCATCTCCTCAAATTGCAATCCTATCCCGCATCGGTCGCAGTGCAGTATGAAAAGGATCGGTTTGTCTGCCTCATACAGCATGGCGGATAAGCGAAAATTTACCACTGTTTGGACCTTTCTTTTCCACATGCTTCAGCTACTCGCCTACCCGTCCCCATTACCAACCATCCCTCAATAATTCACAGCTTAATAGACGGACAGCCATGTAGCTGCACCACCCAATGGACGTCTATCGGCCACATTCCCTTACAAGGCAACGCTGTCCTGTTTTGCTGGCGGCTTTCAACGAAATTACTGGCCCAAAATCTCGTTCGCCGCTTCAATGCGGAACGGGGTTTGGAGGTTGGGGAAGAGCAAGCAAGCTTCCGTTTAGGACGGGATGACTTAGGGAATGTCGACACTGTTCGGGCACTTCTTTTCATAGTAGATAACCGTAGGGAGAAGATCTGCTGACTGAAGCAAATGCGGATCGTGTGTAGCAAAAAACATAGATCACTGGCCGACCTAATGTTAGACGACATTTAAGTATTTGATGGATTGCGAAAATTTGACCAATGCAGCTCTGACCTCAGCGAAGCCCAGTTTGCGACTTAGACAAGCGCTGTTCGTGCACTCGATCAAACCTCCGTAGAGTATGATGATGAGCGCTTCGGATGCAAACCAGATCAAACTTCATGGCTAGGACTGCTATTCAGTTACTTTATTAGGAAAGGAACAAGCATATTCACTAACCTCCAATCGCGCAGGATGACTTCCGTGGCGCAAAACCATTGCAGAATGAAAGTGAACTCACAAGTGACGGGTCTCTAATTGGAAAAAGGGTCGGAAGAATATCTTACGCCAGCGGTTTTGTAGCGCTTTGGAAAGTGAAGCTCATAGGTAACCTCGGCTTGTAGAAAAAGTGGCGGTGTCGCTCATGAATGCGACGGAGGTGAACTCGCTATTCACAACTATGACCTCGTGTGAAACCGTGAACGAAGTATGCCAATTTATCTTGAGTTCAAACTCTGTTGTGCGTAAAGAATGCCTGATTTGAATTGGAAGGAACTGCATACATGGAGATCCATAGAGTCATAATTGGCAGACATTCTTGAACTTGCGCGAAGGGAAAGTCAGCAACAGCGTTGGTGAAGCAAAACTACATAAAAGGTATGTGAACAACATTCTGATCTTCACCAGTGATTATCAATGTAACTGCCCGGAACTCTCTGTATCACACAAGTGGAGCAAAAGAGTAGCCAACCATTTTTGGACATATTCACCAACAAATGAACCGGCGGCAGACTTCAGCGTACCGTCCAGCGTAAAGGAACCTGAATCAGGCAATAAGTCCGTTTTTGCAGCTTTGTTACAATTGTACATAAACGCGACCTTGTGAATACTACTCTCTATAAGGCCTGGTGAAGTTGTAGTCTGGAGACGCTAAAGGCTGAATAAGAGAACCCACATACGACAATGAAATCTAATGAGTGACGGAAGAAGTTTGTCTAGACCCACAGCAGACTATCCAAAGTGAAGCTACCAGTGCGTACGGAAGGGAGGAAATGCTTATTCGTTCTTGAGATTCCAAGACAACCAGGGCGCAAATGGCAATGGACATCAGATCAGGTCTACTCTAAAGCGCATTTAGGCAACCGCTAAGTCGACTCGTTCACACCACAGCCTGTCAGGCCGTCTGGTCTCGCATGTTATTCGTCAGTCAACGAACATTTGCAAGGACGTTTACATTGTAGGACTGAGTCAGTTGATTTTGAAAGATAGTCGAATACTTCCCAGATTGGTTAAGACGACTGATGACGCAACAAGGAGGAGTGATGTAACGGAGCGCTGTCGTATCCATGTGACGAGTGGTCAATAGGTGGACCCAATGAACGAATTCAAAACAGTCCCGAACGACAGGAATTCCAAAAGGTTGGCAATTAGCGAGGCATTATTGATCTCGAAGAGAGATAACCGGTTCAATCGCCGTGGTCCTGATTACGTGACTGTGCTTTGCGTATGCATGTTAGTCCGTTCATGGCTTGCGTGTATTGAGTCTGTGACTGGGGAGAGTACTAGGAATGTTAACGGACCGTAATCTGTGAAGATCAAAAATTAAGCTAGATCCGTCAAGCAAAACATAACTCCCCGAGTCATCACAACGTAGAAGAAAGTGTGGGCATGCGGTGTAAACAAGTATGTTCAATAATCTGAAAGCGTCTGAATAGTCGGACCGAACAGCCAGATCTGGGTGCCATCGAGAACAGCCCAGTTGTAATTTTGAAAGCAAACAGAGAAATGTCCTTATGTCACGACGGACGCCGCAGAATGTTCGATGCAGCTCTAACCTCTTGATCATCCGAAAAATGGTTAAATCCATCAGAAAGTGAACCTCAACAGAAAGTGAACCCCAACAGAAAGTGAACTTCTAGCTGTTTAAGCTAGGAGAGATGTTGCTCAATGTGTGTGGGACGGCATGTTTGATATACTGAGCATCTAAATCGTCAAAACTAATTAACTAATCTACAACGATATCAATCGATCGTGCTACAGAATGAGGGATATGTCAAGGAAAAAGAGCGGAGTGACATGCGCACAACGAAATCAAAGGGATATTTGGGGATCACGTTCGCATCGGTAGAAGTGTGCACCAACAGATCAAGATCAGACTGAGTATAGTCAACACCAAACCGAATTCGATAGTGAACGGTTCACAAGGCCCAATTACGAGGCTAGCACATGCAGAAAGTCAAATAGGAGATGGGTCGAAGCAAACGACTGTTAGCAGCTGGAAAACTAGCGTGCGAAAAAAGCAGACATAATATCAAAACGAAAGATGTAACTAATAGTCGGAACAACGTGTTTAGTGATACGACACGCAGAACACGAAAGAATGTGCAAAATGGAAAGACAGAGGAATTGTGGACACACGGACACATAACCGATACTTACGGGCATTTCCTTTGCTATTTTGCTTCCGCTTTTTCGCGGTACCAGTCCATGGCTGATGCGGTTGCTGGAGAGGCTGTTGCTGCTGCTGCTGCAAAATGGCGCTCGGTTTCAGACCATCCGACCCGTTGATCGCCACCGTGTTCGTGCTCAACGAACAGTTTGAGGCAGCAGCAGCAGCCACTGCGGCTGAGAAGTTGACGGCTGCCGCATTGGTTAACCCGCTCTGTGTGCCTGTGCCAGACCCGGAACCAAGAGTGGCACCTTTTCGCTTCCAGTAGTAGTAGAAAGCAATCAGTTCCTTTACTGTTTTGATAGGCTCTGGATGGGTCACGTACTTAGAAGTGTCTGAAAAATCAGATACATGGCGGAATGTTGGCAAAACCAGACTATGAAAAACAGTTCGCTACATGCCAAGTACGTCTATCAGCAAATAGTATGTGAGGTATATGAGAAATCAAGTGTCCGAATATTTGCACTGATATGCACAGTACTGTCCAAAATGCATAACAGAAGATCGTGGTTTGCCGATTTCTCTGCGGAATCAAGAGTGACGGTTCCATCGGCCGAACAATCAACAATGATAATACTAACACAGCTGTATGATAACACAACAGCGCACACGCGTAGTAAGGTTTCTGCGCATCAGATGACAGAGGAAAGCTGGTCTTTGGAAGAAATCGGCTTTACGATTTCACGGTGGTAACCAGTGGAACTTCGGAAAACTCGACGAAAGCGCCTCAAATGAGAGACGGTATCAGTGAGATTAATGAAAAGAAAGAATGATGTATATAACAGATGGGAATAAGGTGCAGAGTAGGAACGGGGAATGACTGTCAAAGATGGTACCAACAAGCGACTCGCAGATCACACGAATTGATGCGACCATTCTCGGAAAGTATTGTCCCACATTCAGTTTTGCGTGGGGGGACATAGCCGAAGTGGATAAAAGGCAATCGGACCAACACGGTTAGTTTAATGGAAACCGGGAACTGTTGTGGCCGGCCAGTTGATAAAGATGGGGCGGAACGCAGGTGCAGGAGTGAAACAGAAGGAAAAAAGGATGTGGAAAAGTCAATAAGTAGAAATTCTTCATATCTAGACTCAGTCAGACAGCCATCAGACGCCCGGAAAAGCATTGTACGGCCGTTCCGTCCTTTCGGAAATCGTAAGCAGTGCGCATTCCATCAGACTTCTGTGGGGTTGAAACCCACAATTCGACTGTTGTCAGAGCGCGGTTGAGAACACTGAGATGGTAACAATAGTCGAGACTAAGTAAGTAAAAGTGATATAACGCCGCTCACTATACCCTGGCTTTCAGGTTACTGCAGTGTAGAGCACAGGGTAGCACCCTCACCAAACGACGAGCTAATCAAAGTTAGGCCGCTAATTAAGTTACGATAGAATAAGTAATTTGGTAAGCATACTGATTACAGAGGAATATTACGAGGATTTGAATGGCATAAGTAGAAATTCGTTACATCTAGTGAGCGGCGTTTTATCACATCTGATAACTTAGTCACGAGGATTGTTATCGTCCGCCGTAGCTCATTGGTCTCAACAAGAGACTGGCGAATTTGAGCGCCTCAGGTGCCAGATGGAATGCGCAATCCTGACGGTTCCCGAAAAGATGAAACGGCCGTAGTGATTGTCCAGACGTATGATGGATGTCTGATTGGGTTTAGATGTGATTATATTTTACTCATACCACTTACATTCCTCCCCTACCTGGTGGAAAAGCTAATAGTAGGCCGAAAAGAGTCGATTAACTCTGCGACCGAAGATGGAAAGAAACTCTGATGTGAGCAGTCCCGTGAGACTGTTTATATATATATATATATATATATATATATATATATATATATATATATATATATATATAAAGAGTTGACATGCAGAATTGTCTCAAACCGGAACCTATTTTTGTATTTTTTCCACGCCACTTTTTTCGTTTGTTGTCTTTTTTAATTAGCTAACACTAAACTTTTTACCCTAAGTAGTATGTAAATGAAAGATTATTAGGTGCTGCCTGCCCAGAAACACTGCAACCCAAGACCGGTTTCCCAACCAAGTTGATCTTACCAAATAGAGATTGCAGGCATGGAACCCGGCGCCCTTGGGATGTTATCTGGGACTGGATTACGACGGCCAACGCGTGCATTACGGTTACTGGCTGATTGGTGGGGTTATTTTGTGTTACTGGTCGTTTGAATGGATTGCGATGCGGAACCTCTATGTGAACGACGATTCGCAATGAAATGAACCTTGGTCGATTCGATCACTGGGACTGTAACTGGCGAAACAGATGAATATTGGGCGTTGCTAGCACGAAGACACTGCACAACCAAGACCGGTTTGAAATTATTTCACCTCGTCATTATGTAGACAACGATCTTTTTCAACTCCTTAACTCTTAGCCCACCCCACCTTGCTACAATCGATGTTTAGCTTCTGGTTTCGACTCGCACACAATTGTGGAATGTCACTTCTGCCCCGCCGATAAGTCTATGTCCAACCCATAGGGACAACCACTGTTCATCAGCTTCAATTTGGAGCCCTCGTTCCTCGCTAAAACTAACAAGCCTCGAAGTGCGCACTTGGTTGCTTATCGGATAACAGGTAGCGCTCGACCGAACAGTAGAGATCTTACCAATATGTATATCTGCTGCTTATCGGAAATCCACGTGCAACACTCCAGCACTGTGCACTTTCTACGATCACCTTTATGTGACACTGGTGGAATCTCCTCAGTGAGTCTATTGCAAGATAACGCAGCTTTAAATGTCAGTGTCGACCAGTAGCCTAGAAATAACGAGCTTGTCTCGTACTCTTGCGGCGCGGATTCGAATCCGCGTAAGGGTGGGCGTCCTCGCGGTATACTCAGGCTATGTGCAACTGTCGTTGGTCGCACGGCAGCGAAGCGCCGTTACGGCGCACAGATGACACATTATTATTATTATTATTATTATTATTATTATTATTATTATTTTAAATGTCAGTTAAGCCGGTGGAAGCACCGCTCCTAGCCCCTCGACTGAAGTTGTTTTGATCAAGTGGAGCCCGGTCAGCATCCATCGGGCTTGATCATTCGTTCAAAGCTGCGAGGTCGCGCAAGGACAACAGACACCTACTTACCATACCCGTGGTCCATACAACTAGTTGGAGAACGTATCAAACTTGGTGCAATCAGTGGTGTCCTGTGTTCTGTTTCTTTCATCTAGTTATCGGTCTTCATTCCATCCCGATTAGTCTGAAGCACTTACCATGTAACTGAGAAAGTAATCCCTGAGATGACATCAGAATCAAAAGACAGTTAGGCGAACAAGCTTGTTTTCGGTGGTTCACATCAGGCCATTACACCACAGATAATAGGAATAAAACAAACACAGTGTATTTAAATACGATGAACCAATGAAGTGAAGTGATCGGTCAGTGCGATCAAGTGACGACACTGGCTTGGGCATCATTAGTGGAAGGGTCAAGCGTGGTGTCATAACATGGGGAAGCTAGAGGCCATGGCAGCTGTAGAGCCTGTACAAACTTCTTTTGAGCACATAATTCGGGATTATGCATCCGAATAGCGATTGCTTCCGCTGTCCCCAATAGGCGACATCGGAGGGCTCGCGCGTGGCGTCCAGATATCTTGTAGATAGGCCGGAAGGCCTCACGCACATTCACTTGGTGATTTGTGTCGGCCAAATACCCAGCACCACGCCGACTACTGTTTTTCAGACACCAGTGTAGAGCCACGCCGGAAAATGTTCTCGGACTCTCTCAGACAGTCTCCTGGTCGTCTTTCCAATATAACTTGCTCGACACGAGCAAGAAAAATGGTACCCACGGAAGGAAATATTCGACTTTGGCAATCTGTCCTTGGTTTGCTAACTCACGACTGGCGTAGAAGTGAAGCTGATGCGGTGGTCAGCTGCAAAGTAGGTTTCCGCTGTTGCATTGCAGAGCCTTCGTGTAGTTCGTTCTGCTATCACATAACCTTTGAAAGGCAGGGATAAGTAGATTAAGCGCTTTTCAACGGTGATTGGTTGGACTTTAAGTGCTCGTGGCTCCATATGTCTCCAGATGAATTTGTCCGGATAACCATTTTGTTCGAGAAAGCTTCGACTAAAACTCAGTTCATATAAAAGCGTATCTTCTGTGCATATTTTCCTCGCCCTTTCCGTTAGACAACGGACAAGGTTGCGTTGTTGACTCATTGGAACAAAACTGGCGAAATGGGTATACTGGCCGGTGCAAGTTGTCGTTCTATGTACGCTTCTTTGTATTGTCCCGTCTGATGTTCTGGTGATGTGGACATCTAAGAATGATAACGAGTTGTTACTTTCAAGATCCATGGTGAACACTATGTTGTTATGTGCAGCGTTGAAGCGGGCTAACAGATCTTCGATGCATACTCGACTATCCGCAACACAAAATATATCATCTACGTATCGACCGTAGTAAACCAAGTTGTTGATACATTCGTTTAGCTGTGTTCTCCAACTTACTCATAAAGACATCGGCGAGTAGCGGTCTTAATGGTGGACCCATAGCTACCCCATCTATTTGTCTGTAAAACGTCACATTGAACTGAAACTGAATGTTCTTAGTGCACGCCAATATAAGTTGCCTTAAGCACTCATTTGGAATATCGATGTTGATGTTGTGCAATTGGATAAACTAGCAGATAGTCAATGGTCTCTTCTAACGGAACGTTGGTGAAACGTGACGCCACATCTAGTGAGAACATCTTCCGTCCAGCTAGATTGAGTTGTTGCACCGAGTCAACAAATTCGAAAGTGTCCCGGAAGCTGTACCTAGATACGGCTTTCCTGACCGGCTCGAGGCGTTTGACAAGCCACTTAGCAGTCAGATGATAGGGAGAGTTGTACATGTCCAGTATCGGTCTCAACGGTACACCTTGCTTGTGGATCCTAGGTAAGCCATAAAGCCATATATATATATATATATATATATGGCGGGAGAGCCTATGGTGCGCTGAGGCTGGTGGTGGCTAGATCCTGACAGATGGTCTACCCACTGATGCTACTGCTGCGCCATAGTCTCATGTCCTGGGCGCCTCCACGTGGCGACCGCTGGGTGGGAGTTGGGTTTCGCCTTTCTCCCTGCTAAGATCCAGGACACCAATCCGCATGAGTCGGCTAACTGACCATGTGCTAGACTCGCTGCCTTTCGGGTGTTCATGTAATCGAAGGCTTTGGCTGAGGACCCGAGTCGTTCTCCTGTCAGGATTGGGCGCCCTGGCAGTATCCTAGTCCATCCTCTCCGGAGGTTAGGAAGTGGTCGATGGCCCACTTCCCGTAAAACCTAGCCATGGGAGACAACAGGTTTACGGGTTATAAGCTCACAGCTCGATTGGCGTAGAGCACGAGGGCCACGCATTGTCTCTGACGGTGGGAGGACACCTCCGGGTGTTCAATGGTTTGCTACTGCCCGCCTCAAGCCAGGCAGCCCCTGGTCAAATTGGTGCAAACCCGCCAAAAACCCACCTGCGTCTGGCCGTGATCGCAGGTGCGTATCCAATTACGGTCGCAAAACATATGATAATTGTTCCAGAACCTCAAAGGCTGCGTGTGACGGCCGTCAAGCAGATCCCAATCTGTCTTAGCAATCACATTCCCGAGCTGGATCTGCTCTCCACTGCCTTGTGGGTCAGGCTATTGAGCTAAAGGCTCCGGGTGGAGTCTCTCAAGCAAACCTCCAAACCACCCACTGCCTTGTGGGTCAGGCTATTGAGCCAAAGGCTCCGGGTGGAGTCCGTCAAGCAAACCTCCAAACCACCCACTGCCTTGTGGGTCAGGCTATTGAGCCAAAGGCTCTGGGTGGAGTACCTCAAGCAAACCTCCGAAGCACGACCACCTCGCGTGCGATTGCCCACCAATGCAATCGTATGCCTGCGCGCAAAGCACTCAGCATCGGGTGCTGGAACGTGCGCACACTACTGGACCGGAACTCCAGCGAGCGCCCGGAGCGACGCACTGCACTGGTCGCGATGGAGCTGGTGCGCTACCACATCGATATTGCGGCGCTCAGTGAAACTCGGCTCGCTAAGCAAGGTAAATTATATGAAGCAGGTGCTAGCTACACATTCTACTGGGTGGGGAACGCCGCCTCAGCACCACGTGAACATGGGGTCGGATTTGCAATATTCGATCGGCTGAATGGCCAGCTGGTGGGTGAACCAACGGGCAACAGCGCGCGGCTGATGACTGTTCGCCTACGACTCGGAAGAGGTAAGTTTGCTACTTTTATAAGCACGTACGGTCCGAGCATGTGTTATCCTGATGACACGCGTGATCAGTTCTACGCTGAGCTATCCTCCGTGATACGGTCTGTGCCGAGGAGCGACCGACTATTTCTGCTGGGTGATTTCAACGCGCGCGTTGGGCGTGATGCATCAGCGTGGACAGATGTTATCGGTTCGCATGGCATTGGTTCAGCGAATGCGAACGGTGACAGGCTGCTCTCACTGTGTGCCACTCACGGCCTGACGATCACGAACACTCGGTTTGCACTGAGTGCGAGTGATATAGCAACTTGGACGCACCCACGGAGTGGTCACGCTCACCTGCTCGACTATGTCATCGTACGTCAGCGTGATATGCGTGAAGTACGCATGACACGTGTACTGCGTGGAACTGAGTGTGGCACCGACCACAAGTTGGTTCGGACCAAACTGTACATATATTTTCGTAAATCGATGTATTGCACTCCCGCCGTGAATCGGCGTCAATTTAACATTCTCTCCCTCGGTACTGTGACGAAACGTACTGAGCTGGAGAATGCGATGGCTGCACGCCTGTGTGGTGATGTGGACTGCATAGCCACAGTGGGCGACCTGTGGCACCACATTCGCGATCAGGTGACAGCCGCTGCCGAGGAGACCATCGGGCGCGTAAACTGTAAACGGCCTGATTGGTTTGATGACAACAATGTGGCGATTGGCGCATTGGTGTCGGAGAAGAATGCAGCATTTGCTGCACATGTTGCAGACCCCAGTGACTTGGGGAAGAAGAGCCAGTTTCGCAAACTTCGACGGCGACTGACCCGAGAGCTCCATCTCATTAAAAGTGCATGGTGGACGGAGAAGGCGAAGCAGATGGAAGGCTACGCCGAACGCCGCCAACACAAGGAATTCTTTGACTCCTTGAAGGCGGTGTATGGACCGAGATTGGAGCCGCTGAGGACACTGATCGATGGTAGTTCAGGCGCTACCTGCACACAGACTGCAGACATAATGCAGATCTGGCGGAAACACTTTGACTGTCTCTTGAACAACCGTTCAGAGATCGACTGGCCTACATTGAACGGCCTGAAGCAGCACGATGTGAAGGCGGATCTGGCGGATACGCCAACACGGGATGAGACGCAGAGAGCACTTGCTCAGCTGCGAAACGGCAAATGTCCTGAAGGTGACGGGATCCAACCTGAAGTATTGAAACACGGTGGACCCGCGTTGTTGACTGCGCTGCACCACTTGGTGCAACGCGTGTGGATTGAGGAGGAGGTGCCTCCTGAGCTGAAGGATGACCTTGTGCTACCACTGTACAAGGGCAAAGGGAGCAAGTAATGTTGCACGAAGTATCGTGGCATCAACTTGCTTAGTTGTGTGGGCAAGGTGATTGCCCGAATCCTGCTCAACCGCCTAGTCAATCAATTTGTCGAACCGAACGTGGCGGAAGAGCAGTGTGGATTCCGTTCGGGTCGCGATACTATAGATATTGTGTTTACGGCTCGTCAGTTGCAAGATAAGTGCAGAGAATGACACCAGCCGTTGTACTCGCTTTTTGTTGATTTCACCAAGGCATTTAATACGGTGAACCGCGAGGCATTGTGGCTGGTGTTGGGTAAGTTTGGTTGCCCGCGTAAGTTTGTAAGTTTAATTGGATGTCTGCACAGTGGTATGCGAGCGAGGGTGCAGCTGAGTGGAGAGACCTCGGATGACTTTGCAGTTGTCTCTAGTGTGAAGCAAGGCTGTGTCTTAGGTCCTGTCCTGTTTAATATATATCTTCATGCAATGTTGTCTTGTGCTTACGGTGTTCGTGTTGAGCACCGTATTGATGGTGGGTTGCTGAACATCCGTCGTTTCGGTGCGAGAACTCTAGTCTGTGAGACAACTATCCGTATGTTGCTGTTTGCTGACGACTGTGCGTTGTTTTCACACAGCGCGGATGAGTTGCAGCACATGACTAGTGCTCTGGCTTCGACAGCGGCCAAATTCGGGCTCACCATCAACACAAGCAAAACTGTCTGTCTCTTGCAGCCTTCACCGGAGGTGCAATCTGTAATGGTGCTGCAAATCAGCATTGGTGCTGAAGTATTGGAAACCACCTCCCGCTTCAGCTACCTTGGGAGTGTGATATCGACTGATCAGCAGCTACACGTTGAGTTGTGTAATCGCGTGTCGAAGGCGGCAGCGGCATTCGGGAAGCTTGAGTACCGAGTGTGGAACAGCCATCAGCTCACCAGTGGCACAAAGCTGATGGTGTACAAATCCATGGTACTGTCCGTTCTTCTATACGGCAGTGAAACGTGGACGATGTACCGTCGGGATGTGCGATATCTCGAGCGGTTCCATCAGCGGTGTCTGCGACGAATTTTGCGCATCGGTTGGGGCGCCAGAGTCGCAGACACGGAAGTGTTGCGCAGAAGTGGGATGTATGCAGTGGACGGCATACTTTTACTACGACACCTGAGATGGCTCGGTCATGTGAGCCGTATGGATTCAACGCGGATAAAGAAACAACTTATATACGGTCAGCTGAGTATAGGGAAGCGGCACATGGGGAAACCAAAGTTACATTACCAGGACATGATTAAAGTGAGCCTCACACGTTCTAAACTTGATTGCAGATCATGGGAATCGAAGGCGGTTGATCGGCGTGCATGGCGCGATCTAATCACGAAGGCAGTTGCTGAAGTGCGGGAGAAAGCCCACATGCATGCAGAGAAGAAGCGGCAGTTGCGGAAGCGGCAAGCACCGATGAATTGTACTCCATCGACATCGAGCGCATGGTGCTGTAGAACATGCGGCCGCGAGTGTCTTAGTCAGGCAGGCCTGGTGAGCCATGAGAGAGGTCACTCGGGACCACTGCCGAAATGACGACGGGTCCCGCAGTGAACGTAGGCAGCACCGGCGCAGCGTTTGTAGGCACGCTGAATTCGATTTACTAACCGCATGCTTGCATGCTAAATCTCTTTATTTCAAGTGGTGGGTTTTCGGTTCTCTCCTAATGCCTTTCTTTCTCATATAAATGTCTAGCGGGCCATGAGCTAGGCCCTTTGGGGCCACTACAGAAGCGACGACGGGTCCTACAGAGAATTACGGCGAGCCGGCACAGCGTTTGTAGGCACGCTGAATTCGATTTACTAACCGCGTGCTTGCATGCTAAGTCTCTTTATTTCAGGTGGTGGGTTTACAGTTTTTACCTTAATGCTTTTCTTTCTCATATAAATATCTCCCTGTACTCTATTTCATTAACTTGCACACATCGCCTAAGTCAATTGTATTCGATTTCCATAACATTTTTGCGTTCGTGGCATTCCGTGAACTATACTTTCTGACCTCGTGCACTTAGCTAGGATTTGTTTGTAAGCAACTTATTACATATGCTATTTAATTAAGGTTTATATCACCGTTTCCTTATGCATTAATCGAGTTTTTCTCTTTTTCTTTCTCTCTTTCAAGTGTTTGGCTGTTGTTTGATATCCCCGGCGTGGCTGCGCTTGATGTGTATGTTGACAAGGTGCCTACCTGTCTATTACCCACTACCTCGTCCATACTGGCTCCAGGAGACAGTTGGTCGTTGCTGAAGGGGACAGGGTGCACGGTCCTTGTGGCCGTGTTAGGCTCGAAGAGTGGTTCCATGCAGTCAGTGTGGAGCGGACTACGGTCCAGCCACCGCCTTGTGTGCGCTTGATTCCCAAATACAGTGTGCTTGTGTTTGCCTGTGAAGGAGTGTGGGCCGGCTCCGTTGATGAAACGTGGTTCCCATCCGCATGCCTCCCGGTCTTATTCCTTCGGGTTTACACTGGATATGGGGTATGTGGTTGGAGCTGTGGGTGGTGCAGCGCAAGCCACCCGTGGTCCCTCTGTAGACGCAGGCGTCCTGTGGCTTGCCACAGTGACAGGCAAATCCGAAACCGGATGCCGCCAAGCATATATATATATATATATATATATATATATATATATATATATATATGCTCGAGGAGCACCTAGTCTTTTGTATCGTAACAACGCGTAGGTGAGTCGAGAGAGAAACCACTCAAGGTCAATCACTATCCTGTTGACTACTGGTAATAGCCAAGACAGAGAGATGTATAGTGATCAGTAGAAATAAAGCAATGGTCCAAATCCATTGTTGGGCCCAAGCGATGCACCTGCTGTAGATGCATCGCCAAAGGACAAAACGGCGATTTAATGCATTTTCTTAATACTGATGGCTATCTGACAGAGCCCAATTGTGGTGAGTTTAAGCTATACCATTTAAATCCCTAAACTACCCATTGATGTATGAGGTTTTACGATATTCCATGCTGTAATGTGATCCAGCGTCAAGACGATGAGATCGTATGACTTCGACTAACCCCTGTGGCATATGTAGGGGCACACCGGTGGTAGAGTGCAAGATGCGCATATTATACGTCAACACTGGGGTGTACGGGATAGTCAACACGAGCCAATTGCACCTTTGCACCCAACACTACAGGAGAAATGGTTGTTCGTCAAGTTTTTTTCGAGATAGAATGTGACAAAATGTTTACCGAAATAGCCGAGTTATCGGCGAACCTCGCTTAAATGGCAAGACAGAAACGAACACGGTGGAAAATATAGTGCCAGTTGAGATTAACTGCAATGGAAGTTCTGGAGGCAAAATCGCTGTATCGACGTCTACCTGCCACGCAACTACTACCAGTCGAGGGTGGTTTAGGGATACTGTGAGGGCCGCCAGGTCCCCAATATAGGCTCGAACCAATGGCATCTGCGTTACAAGGCAGATGACTTGTCCTTGTCTGAGGTAATTTTGCTGAGTTTTGGGGTTCAGTTTCGGCAATTACCCAGACAGGTGTTCCTATTGTCCGGCTCACCGAATGGTGAATGCCGACGAGAACAATTCACAGCTACCACAGTGGGGTGGAAAGTCCGTACGAGAAGCACTGGGAAGCTTCAATGCTAGGCTTTGGGGTACCCACCGGTTAGTAAACAGACCTCGATGAGAAGCAAAAGGAACTACTCAGCTGATATGAAGTAAGGTGTTGCAGAATTGCAAATTGGAGCGCGACGGAGATTGTATAAGTTAAGAGTTGATTGCAGACGAACAACTGCTATGGTGCACGCCGAATTCAAAGCCAAGCTACAACGGCCACACCTTTAAGTGCTGAGGGGCAATCCATCAGTCATGGAAGTAATGAAAAGTGGGCGATCAGATAAGGAAGCAAAATCACCCTAGCCAATCTCGAAATGGACGTGTGAGCTAGGCGCGTGGTGAATGAGCAGTATTCAGAACGAATGCTCGATCGATAAAAGCGATGCTATTGATAAAAAAAATGGTGCTGAGGCAGTGTGAGCAAAAGAGAAGGAAAACAGCATAAAAATTTGGTTGCTAGTGACCGTGTTTCTCAATTCCCGCATCGAAACGCTGTCGCCCGATGTAACTAACATCACGGACAAGTAGTACTTTAACAAAAAACATGAGCGTAAGGTTAATACTCCCTCCAAATGTTTTGAAATGACGAAAGATTTAGCAGTGCTATTCCGATTGCAGAGGCTGATAATTAGGAATGAAAACTTACGTATCCTTCGCGTCCAAAAGGAAGAGACAGCTATGATAAATAATTTCATCAAACTACCTGACATAAGATGATTGCCATAAAAATAGGAGCGGTAGATAACGAAACCAGTTGTTATATCTCATCCCACATACGAAGGTGTTTATTGATACACCCGCTGCTGTGTAGTAAGCGTTCAACTGGTATTTCGCCGACACTTGCACGATTAAGAACGTAGTACCGGTAGAACAACCCACATCGCATATTTGCCCGTGTATTCCTAACATTGAATTTAACATTACCTCTAGTAAGCGTCGAATTGGCGTTTAAAAAGTTACTTTTCATTCAGATTCAGATGGAATCCGTTTGGCTCATCTAAAAGTGACGACATCCCATTCTTGATACTGCAAAAGGTTAACTACCACAATGAAATCTGGTCTCTATTCTAACGAATCAAAACTGACATTATTAACGTCCTGGTCAAAACAGGACATAGGAAACTATTCGCATATAAAACACACCTTAATTTTTCGAATTATGGAACGCATTGTTAAGAAAGAAATCGTTAAATTCTTACTAATAAAATCCTTGTCTCCAGAACAATAGGGTTCTCTACAAAAAAGTCCGAGTATCACCCTTTTAACTACTTTTCGAAAAGTTAACGAATTTGACAGACTCCGGTAACGGTTGGGCTGTAGTTCACCTAGAGAGTAACAAAGCATTCGACAAAGTACCACATCAACTAATTATTCAGAATATTCGTAACAGTGGTATAGCAAGCTCACTGTAGGTTTGGATAAAAGTATACCTCACTGGCAGAAAGCAGCCAGTCAGGATAGGCGACCAGTTCAGTTGATCAATTATGACCCAAGCACCGAAGTGCGGTGGATCCAGTTGCCATGACTCACACGGTAAGAGTAACAACAAATAACAGCGATAGGACAGTGGGGTTGGGTGTAAATAGAAGGTAGAGAAAATGAAAGCAAGAAGGAAATGAATTAATCAGAATGGAAACAAAATTAACAACCAGATGAAAGAAATCGAATGCGGGAACGCCACTGACTTCGTCACTGCGCTATCACTGGCAGAGTGTGCAAGCATTGGTGTGGAACGTCTTGAGGCCCCCATCAACGAAGACGGTACACACCAGGCTGAACAAGTCTCTCAGTCACTTTATTCATACCTCGATGCTAAGCCATGGATTGGCCACCCCGAAGTTTCACCCAATTTCGTGCAGCCAAGGCGTATGATGCACGCCGAGGAAGCCGGTTAAAGGGTATACACAGGATATCGTCAAGCCAAAGCAAGCAACTAAGATTTAGCGAACACACGAATGAAACACCAGAAGGCTGCATACCGAAAACCAACAGGCGGACCTCAGCATTGCTCACTCGGTGTTCAAACCAGACGTGATCAATACTCAACAACTACCGGTGGTCGAACGCGCCCAAGCGTTTATTGTCTTCACTACGAACTCGCCAGGTCTCTGGTCTAGCCAATACCACCGGCCTTATCGTAGCGTTAGACACACTACTTTTCACTGACAAGCTGATATCCCGTGGTCTCCATAAATGGTTGGGCCTCTGAAAAGCTGTAAGGGCCTTGCTGATCCGAGAGGTAACTTTCTCAGTGATGTGAATACCAAAGGTGACACAGCTACCAAGGTAAGTGAACCGATTCACAACTTCTAGTGGCTGTTCTGAAAAACATAGAACCGGGGGTATGTCTATCCAGTTCTACAACAGTACTTTGCATTTTGAAGCTGCAAAGCACACGCCGAAGCGTGCAGCAGTACGCGTCAGTCTATCCAGCAGTGTTTGCATAGCCATTGCGTCGGACCCAAGAACAGCTATATTTTCCGCACACCATAGGTATGTCAGTCGGTCCCCTCGCGGAACTTCCACTCCGGTAGAGTCGGAAATCACGGATAGGTGAGCACTCATCAGAGACAAGGAAGGTTATTAATGGTGCAGTAAAGGCAGCGTACTCGGGTCTATTAGTTTCCTGACATACATAAATGATATGTTTACCGTAATCAAGAACGGTAGATATTACCTGTTTGCCGATGATATGAAAATGTATACCTGGTCTGTTTGGAAGAGTGGTGCTCTAGTTCCGCAATGAGTTTTTCGACCAAGAATTACAATATCATGTTTTCCAGCAGGAATCCGTATTCGGAATAACCTCCCACTTCCCATAGGTAATTCTATCTGTGGTTTGGATTTGCGTTACGCCCGTACGCTTAATCTTAAAGAACAAATTAGGCACGTTACGGCTAAAACACGACAAACCATTGGAATGATGAGACGCTGATGCTAGACTCCTGGCCTTCAGAGTTTATGCCCGACCTATTCTATAATACTGTACAATCCCCTTCATCAGCATAGGAAAATGTGATAGACTGAAAAATGAAACAATTCAAAGATCCTTTACAAAATGACTTGTGGCTTGCACATCTATCCTATCATACAAAGATAGGAGGTAATCTGCTAAATATCGAGCCATTGTGGCTTCGAAGCGATGTCCGGCTTTACAAAATTGTTCATCAACAGACGTGTACAAATTTTCACAAACCGAGATTCCAAGAAGCTTCTCCACATTATCTGAAAAAGGAGAATGATAAACGCACCCCGCTGTCGCACAAGACTCCGGTGCAACTCCTTTACGCTTAAATACCCACTGCTACGGAATATACTGCCCCAAACCATCAGAATTTCAGCTCCAATTGGGCATGTAAAAAGTAACTACACAACTACCACCTTCCAAAAATAAAACAGCAAAGAATCGTCTAGTTTTGATTGCGCGGATGAATATGTATATGAATGCGAACCTAATGATATCCGTATTGTTCAGTCCTCCAAATGCATTCCATAATATTTTGTCTCTTTGAAGTGTTCGCATTCAGACTGAAGAGAGCACTGGAGTCGTATTTTTCAAACGGCCAAGTCACTCCATCGTTGGAACGTACATTATTCCACCCGGTGTGACAAAAATAGGACCTCGACCCTCTCACCTTTCATGAGTAATATACACGTCAGAATGACATCTTCTATGCTATTTATAGCATCTGCTTTGGCTATTGCTTACGTGACTGCTATGTATTTTATGATGCGTCATGAACAAGAAAATTATGGTTTGTTTTATTTCACCCTTCCTTCACTGTTGGCCACGAGTTCGCCTATCTGCTGTGGTGACACAGTGAAGCTTTTTTATGTGAATCAGTGTACAAACGCAAGACGAAATGTCCACAAATCCAATGGCGGCAACAAAAAAGTGCTATACTTAGAAGAGTTAAATGGGTCAGATTGCCGAAGTGGGATCCTTAGTTGCATATTAAATGGCCCGAAAGAGAGTTAGAGCGGTGATGAACTGTCTGATTTTAGGTCACACTGGAATGCGGCCAAATTGGGCTGAAGTGCCTATACAAATCACATATAAACATGACCTGAGATATGAATCAAAGCGGCGATGGCGTGCACGCCTTTAAGCCACACTGGCACATTGCCAGATGGGCGTGGAAGTGCTGATAAAACCTTAAGGGGGAATGCCCACATGAAAATAGGTACCTGAGAGACAGCTCTATGAATGGCCATGCTACTTTAATTGAGCCTTTGATTGTTTCCTTTCCTCGTTAAAATCTGATACATCCCTTGCTCTATAGTAATCCATTTGCTCCTTCCTGTGGTTGGAAGGATGTAACACGACTGTAAAATGCTAATCATTTCGGAAAGAGTAAGTCTCGTGAAACGGAGTCTATAGTTTATTATTATTATTATTATTATTATTATTATTATTATTATTATTATTAGAAATGTATGTCGCTGAGTTGTCCCAATAAATGTCATAGACAAACGTAGGTTGCGGCATTCTTCAGTTGATCAATGCAAATAAGGCGTTCGAAGTGTGCTCCAGCGGAGATCAAGTCAAAGAAGCCAAAAACAATATGCAGCAGATGACGATCATTTCTTTTACGGCGAGGTACCATTGCTAAAGCGACAGGAGCCCGTGGTCAACAGAATCAAGTAATATGAATGCAATGTCACAAGTAAGCGAGATTCGATGAAGCAGCATATGAAAAGAAATACGACGATGTGTAAGGAAACACGGAAATTCGGCGTGCAAGCCTTGGGAGGACTCACGTACCAACTGGGAATAGTGAATTAAGCTGAGATAATTCAAAACCCGGGCTAAATTCACACAAATCAGGCATAAGTGATGAAGCGCTTTAGGCGCACTAACCCGACTCGAACAAGGGATGACCCAGAGGCGGCCAACATGACCAGCCAGCCTGATTATAACAACCATTCCAGTGGATGTCGCCAAGAGCTCGCAGGGATGCGATATTTTTGGTTAAGCTACCAGAAGCGCAAATAATCACGAGTGACTTCGAAGCAAGTCATGGTAATCTTCAGTGACATGGCATCGTCTTCGCAAGCCATACACTAGTACATTGCAAATGCAAGCGACTGCATGCGATTCAAGATGCTGACAGAATAGGCGACTCTCGATAGGAACCGGGACTTAAACCCGGGGCGCGGTAGTTGAAATCCAGATATTTAATCTACTACACCCAGACCATTTAGTTATCGAGATGAGAACAGGCTAGTTGAATACGACTACAAGTTCACCCCGGTTCGAAACTGCGTAGATGAGGGGCGAGCACCCAGTATGTTTAACCCGAGTGTGACTGGCGATGGTCGCGTGGCAGCGGAGCGTCGGTACGAAATGCCGGTGCACTGATGGTGCCTTCTTTACCATATGCATGACTGACAAAGGTCAGGAACAACCGTTCGCCAACATTTCAAGCACAGGAGTACGCCGGATCCAGTTGGTTTGCATAATGTAGTTACAAAAGTGGCAATTAACAATGGGAAGATTAGAAAGATAAAAACAAGCAGAAAGTCGTTTCAATCACTGGAGCTAATGATCAAAAGCAAGGGAGAATGTGAGGGCTGCGCTAGTTTCGTGATTGGCCACGTCAGTATGGTTGCTATTAACTGGTAGTATACGACATGTACAAGCCCAACTCGATCTTTTGGTGTTTCTCTAAACTTCCTTGTAATGTCACTCACTGGACGACTGCCGCTAAACAATACAAGCCGAGGAAACAGGTCATTAGGCATGCAAACGATAGGACAGCCTAAACACGCGGATCATGCTTGACAGAAAGTACAGTGGTACACATGAAAACCTGCTGCCCACCCGTAATCGACGGATATCACAGTTACTGGTTGGGAATTTCCAATAGATATGAGCAACAGTCGGCAGACATGATCAGCGGTAGCAACAACAGCAGAAGTACATCAACAATATGAAGTGATGTCTCGGTGTCAAACAATTATGAGGACTTGGGGAATGAGGAATAATGGAGGAAGATCGGAATCTAATGTGGAAGCTAAATGCCCTAAGCAAACATTCGGGGTCAAGGCGCCTACACGATCATGTTGTGCGATCAAATCTTGTAATCGAAGAATTTAGCTTACCCGGCATGCGGCCCGTGTAGCGCTACAATAGCTTCTGTGTATGGTAAGAACAGGATAAATGTATACACTTCCTGGTAGGAAATATTCTTTCTTCCATCCATTCCGTAGTAGGGTCAACCAGATATACATGAAGTGAGCGAGGATTGGTGCTCAAAAAGTGATCATAAAATGGCAGAAATTTCATCGAGTTGGAATAAAAATATATATAACGCGAAGTTGCGCTATCAAGTGTTATGTGAGATAAGCGGAATACTTTTAAACGGAAAAAAGCGTATTCAGAACAATTGTCCGACTAAGTCAACTCTGCGAGAAAGATGAGCGTGGTCACAGTTAGATAAGCTAGATGGCGTAGAAGTTTTCGTCAACAATTAGAAGTAAACAAGACTAGAATTCAACCTCGTTAGGCTCCAAATAAGTTTTCCAGAGTGATGTTCCGTGCAAAGTGTGCAGAATGGCAGTCTGTGTGCAGGATGTGTGCTAAAAACATGTGGCGGAAATAATGGCAAACGGCTTGAGCATATGATCACTCACCGGAAGTGGCATCTTTAGAGAGTTTCTCATCAGTTGGAAGCGTATGCTGAGTGGACTCCAGCGGCTTCATGTCGTTCTCTGGTTTCACGTCCACTTGATCCTCTTCCGGCTTAACCGACTTGGAGTTAGATCCGCTGATCGCCTTGCGACGACCTCTCCCACGCGTGCGGCCAGTACCGAGAGGATGAAGCACGTTGTTGGACGAGTTCACAGCAGTATCACACAAACGGCCACCGAAGAAATCGCGTTGGATAGCGTGAAAGTTCTTGCCACGGATTCGCAAAGCGTGGGCAAATAAGCGAACCTGATCGGCCGTCCAGTGACGTGGAGTGTTCTGCATGGGAATGGAGCGACACGGGAGAAGAGAGCAATGAAATTAAGAATCGTGGACAGAAACCTCTGTGAGCAGGTAATTGGTCGTAGGATCATAATATATATGTGACTGCCCATATACGAATAGTCATAATCTGCCACAGCAGAAAAACATGCATGGATAGCTCATACCCCTCCATGTATGTATATGACAGGTCCCAAGTAGGGGTCACGACGGTAGTCTACAGTCATACTCCCCAGCTGGACTTGCCCCCCACTGCCTTGTCAAATGCTCCACGTGAAACCCCTCTCAAGTAGGCTTTAATTGTTTGCAATACCCTGTGCGTTAGACTGTTGAGTCAATGGCAAGAAGTACAGCACTTCAAACAAAGCTTCTCCAATGGAATAGGAAATCGGACAGTATATGCTATTCATTCGTACTGTTTTCATTTTCTCCCTTCAAAGTCCTTGCATGGCTGGATAACGGGGAAGATGCCGTCGTGGACCACACAACTAATGCTATGGATGTGTTTAACTCGTCCTTCCAATCAAGGACCACATTGCACATTTGTTCGTTGTCGTTCAACGTTCGCAGTCAGTTCAGATCGGTCGGCAGACGCAGTTTACTCTTCGTAGCTGATGTGTGCTGTGGTTCTAGGAGATGCATAGAAGAGAACAGGATGACAACAAACCGTAGACTACTCGGTAGCGGAGCAACCGACCATGACTACATCCTTCGAGCCACTAACGATACGGAGTATAGGGTTCCCACCATAACACTGGCATGGCTCTTAGTAAATATACTGAAGGCAACCTTCACAACTGGATACCACCGAACAGCTGCAAACGTGCTGCCGGATTGCAGACCTCCATTGGGATTAATAGGCACCGTCTGAGAATAAGGTGCCCTTCATCGTATCGGTTTATGTCCTAACCGGCTGCAGTACGGATAATATCAAAAACGAATTCCATCGAACGCGGGCATCATGGCTGATGCTGGCAAGATAAAGCTTAGGGTGGGTCACTCATCGGACTCAGAACAATGCCTAGGTGGTTGCATTGGATTCCGTGCACATCAAACAGACAATGGCAATCGAGCTCCTCAACGATGTGCTGACCACAATCACTATATTGTCCGCGTTGCTTTCCAATGCAAACACTCAACGCGTTAACAAATACCCATCGCATTCCATGATGGTCTGGGTCCACATTGAGCATATTGCTAACAGCCACCTATGGCGTAGTTCAGTGCAAGTCGTCCCAGTGCACGCAAACATAGCGCTCATTTTTTCGGCTTCAGTGAAACGCTCACCTTCTAGACTTCTCTAATGCAACCTGGACTCGATATCCGCGATTTTGGGATATCACGAAGAAATGGCTCGTCGATTGCTAATGACGAGTGAGCCGAGCGCCAACTAAAAGCGTCTCAAACATATTATGGGGACTACATTTGAAATCTCTTATTCGGCCAAATGGGGACGTCTAAACTGTGAATAAATTACTGAGGCATCGAGCAATTTGAGCGAATGACATTGACAGGTTCCGTTGGGTAAACATGGTCAGCATTGCCCCAGCAACCTAAAACGGCGTTTTACTAGGAGGAATAGAACTGCCGGGAGTGTTGGCGGGTAACATGGGCCATGAGGTGCAGAAAGCCGGTAACATTTGGAATAGAGAAACATGATGGTTGGTTATTTCGTTTATCTGCGTGACTGTACAATTTCCGACAGTCAAATTCCTGGGTAAGTCACTTCACAAACCAGCAAGACCAGCGTGGTCTTTCATAGTACCAATAATCTGCGGAGACGACGGGATGTCAGCCTGCCAGTCAAAACTGCGGTGACCAGTCAACATCATCATCCCCATAATCGTCCTCGTCATCATCATGCGTGTTAGCTGAAGATTAGACCGGTGTTTCTTTGAGCAACATAAAAATGGTTAATTCGCATTGAAGGTACCAAAAAAGATAGTGTTTGATCACCTATATCTGCGGAGCATTGCGGGAATTTGGTGGAAGGATCGAGTGCGCATTATTTGATTCGGATAAACAAACTAAGTAAGGCTGTCGACAGTGGGAAGAGATAAACAAGAGCCATAACTATGTGACATACCAAAGCACGCAGAAAGCAACAGTGGATCCATTTCAAAGTGGCTCTAAGGTTGACGAACGTCACGTACTTACGACCAACAGTAGTAGTGGCAAGTGAATCGATGGAGTGGAGGGATGATCAGCAGCGTTTCACAGGAGCTTGGATGTTCAGTCACCAGGGCTCGATTAGGAAGGACATTGTGAGCTGCTAACATATCTGCCCTCAAGAGTAGTCGGAAATTATCAAATCAGCAAAATGATCGGCTTAGTTCCGAGAGGATGAGTCACGAAATTGCAGGTCTCGCCAAACAGCGTCAGTCCCATGAAACATGATGGCCAGAAGGGAAGCTGAGCGAACGACTTCCTCGAGGTGCTAGCTGGGTAGTTCGGGTCAATCACGATCCAGCGAATGGTTCGGCGGCAATATTCCTGGACGTGGTGGGTTTGTGTCTGGCAAGCGTTTTCTCTATGAAAACGCTACAAAGGTCGGTTTAACAGCACTGCGACAGGGCAAATGTGATTCTACGATAACTAATGTCACAGTCTCATGCATACCTGGATGGTCGTACCCATTCCGTGGACGCTAGTCATCCAATAGGAAGATTTCATTTCACCTCTTTTCACGCAGATGACCCGACCGAACACAAGCACAAATGCAGCGTTACGTTTACACATCCAAGCAACACAGCTATATGCATTCATACCTACATACACACGTCTACATATACCACATAGATCCAGTATGCCGCTGGTAAACTTACAAGATTATTACACATTTACCGATCATTCGTATTCGTATCACCATGATCACGCGTATACAGGCGTGTCTTGTATTGTCGGGAATAAACAATTTATTTATTTGCTTAAGGGAGAATAGGCATGTTCACTACTGTTGTAATGATAACAATGATGATGCGTATATTTCTTGATTGCGCGAGAAGCTGTCCCCGAATTGGGGACAGATCATGAATACAGTAATGAGTATGCTCATGTGTGAGTGAGATATGTATTTCGGAGCCCTTGTGTCATGAAATTTTGAAACACATCATTGTTGGTGATGAGTATTGTGTAACGTATTTGCTTACTGGTTATATATTCCTTGGTTAATCACGGAAGAACTCGTTTAGTGATTTATCCGACAGAAACATAGTCATAATCATGTTCTGGTACAAGAAGTTTCTAGGTTTAATGCAGAATGTTCCTGAATCTGTGCAAGACCTGATAGTGGCTGGTAGACTATTCCACATGACAGCGTATCTGACGAGGAAGAAGTCGTATAGAATAGCTGTCCTGGTTCTGAGCACATGTAGTGTACAAGTCTTGTTGCGTGGTTTCCGGTTGAGGTTATGTTGCAAGTTTAGTGGTCTAGGAGATCGTGCATCAGCATCAGATTAAGTTTACGTCGTCGCCACCAAAAGAGCTGGAGCTTAAGCTGCTGATAACAATCCTAACAGTTCAAAAGGAGATGATTACTGAAGAAGCGTTTAGTGAATAATAATTGCAGATTTTCCAAAATTTTCCTGTCACCTATAAGCATGTGTTCTGAAATGATGCTGCAGCATTCAAGAAGAGGAAATGTGAGCATTCTGGAATACTCAATTCTGGCAGGGACCAAATGGATTTTATGACATAGGTTGGCCATAGATCGTTTGGCTCGTGCTAGTTGATACAGCTTGCTCTGAGAAACTGAGGTTTGACGTGTCTTATGCCCAAATCATAGTTAGACAGTTTCACACAGATGTGTTCATTATCCAGTTTAACTGACTTTGATGCAAGATTTACTAGCTGAGAACTTTATCATCCATGTGTCGCACCATTTCGCAAGTGAATATCAAGTGAATATCTTCCTGAACGAGTAGCATTGCGCTATGGAGTTGATCTCACCGAAATTTATCGATAACCTTAAGTTCATCATTGAGGAAAATTGGTCTGACATGTTTGTTGGGGGTCGTAATATCACTAATGTATAGTGGGAAAAGGGAAGTATCAAGTACATACATGGTCAACACAGCGACCGACTAAGAGCTACAAGACTAGAAGGAGCGTATGAACTTTCTTCTTGAGGTAAACCACGGTCATCAAATAGTATGGAACACTTGGATGAACAGGACATCGAAATTCGGTGTGAGTGTGAGGAACCGACAGCGGGTTCAGAAGTTTGTATCATCGGATAGAACAGTTGGGAAGGAGCGCATAATAAGCAAGTGGCTTGCAGCATCAAAAAGGTCAGTTTAGACGAAGGAACAACACTCTTCCTATTCATATAACTACAAGTGAAGATCACCAGTGAGATAAATGTGGAACAGGAAAACTATAATGAAAAATAACAGGTAGCGGTGTACACGAAGAACAACCCGATTGGCCACAGTCTCGATCGAAGCCAACTGAAAGAGCGCCGCGCTGGCGACTAGGATGCCGGTGTGTACGTCGAGAAAAACGTTTTCTGTAATCGTCCGAAATAAAAGGAAATTTGACAATTTATATACATTACGAAACACGGATAAAGCAGAAGCATGCAGTGCGACAAATGCATGTACCAAGGAATACTGCTCTAATGAATCGCGGGCAATGCTGGTCTCCAGCAAAGCAAATGTGTTCATTTCATTAATAGGAATCAATAACAGAAATCACTTCAGGATAAAGAATTCTTTTTGGTAAACTCTCATAAGACCCAAATGTTTACATAGAACTGATTGTGAAGAAGGCATTAACTCAGGCTGGGATTGACTTTTGGGCTGTTTGAACGATTAAAATCGATTGCTTGAAACAGGGATATAGATGGTAAGCCAAGTGGACTACATAAACATGCATACACAAAGCTCAGTAGTCCGAAGTAGGTAAGAACCAAAGAACTATCTAACAACGTCAGCTGGCCACGATAGTAGTTCGGCCGTATGAATCGTTTTTGTACACATAATTCCGGCTTCAGATGGTGGATGTAAATAGCCTCGGCGATGGATAAAAGCTGTTCGCGGAAACTTTGGGAGAAGTGTTCAGGTGGTAAGTAGATGACTTTGAAGTCATTCTCGGAAGGTGTATGGTCACATTCAAGGGGGTACGACATGATTGAGCTGTCTGAGGACCACATTTCGCCTTTGTAAAACCATGCCGGGAGGTGCTCATGAATCCTCTGAGATAAACGCCTCGTACTGTGACCCACGGATTGTGCGCCACAGGGACACGAGTACTGGTAAATGATCATTGAACAGGTCAACGACAAGAGTCTATCTTTCAAGGATTTTGTAAGCAACGGCTTGTTGTAAACAATTCTCAGAGAAGCCGGGAAATTAGTTTGCTCAACAGCATCTTTCAGGGGTGGGGATAATATATCAGTTGTGAAATCATCCTTAAATGGTATATGTATGAAAAAATCTTTCTTATGATCAATGCTCCCAGGTGGCTTCCGATTGAGTTCCTTCAAATGGTTCATGATACATTTATCAGGATAATCATTTTCCTTGAATGTGTCGCTGATACTCTGTAGTTCTACGTTGACGGTATCCGGTGTACAAATACTGCGCGCCCCGAATGCGAGAGATCTGATTAAACTCTTATGCTGTAGAGGTACTGCGCTGTGGAAGTTAGTGTACTGCCCAGCCCATGTGTGCTTTCTATGTACCGTTCTGATGTATGATACGTCCGAGTTACGGATAACTTCTACATCCAGGAAAGGTAACCGGTTTCGGAATTCGTGTTCGCAGGTAAAGTGGAGATTCTCGTGTGCGTCATTAAAAGCTTTCAGCAACTGTTCCACATAGTTTTCGAATTTGAAAAGTACGAAAGTATCGTCAACCTACCGCTAGTACATTGTGGTTCCACCGAGGTGCGTTGTAACTGGGCCATGTTCTAATTTCAACATGAAAATATCAGAAATCCGCGGCCCCAAAGGAGATCCCATGGCCGATTCATCAATCTGAAGGTACATTTCACTATTGAAGGTGAACTGAACATTTAACGTGTAAGGAACTAGTAGCTTTAGCAAATTCCCGAGAAAAGTTGCGTATATGGGTCGTTGCCGAGCAAGCTCGCATATGAAA
This sequence comes from Dicrocoelium dendriticum, assembly GCA_944474145.2. Taxonomy (NCBI): domain Eukaryota; kingdom Metazoa; phylum Platyhelminthes; class Trematoda; order Plagiorchiida; family Dicrocoeliidae; genus Dicrocoelium; species Dicrocoelium dendriticum. The sequence continues at coordinate 27,701,682 of OX104070.1, forward strand.
TCCACAGTTTCAAGCACTGGAATATTTGTGAGCAACGGCTGGGCATCGAATGATTACATCATTCTGTTATCAAGATAGACTTCGGATATCAATGAATTCGAACGTGTCTCTCACGCAGTAAGTGCAAACCAAATTCCGTAACAGCCGCAGCTTCTTCACCATCCATTGGGCCAACAAATGCTGAGGAGAACCCACCATGTCCAAGATTGGGCGCATTGGGGCGCCTTCCTTGTGAACTTTAGACAGGTCATATAATCTCGGTAGGTGTCCAGCTGAAGATTTCAACTTTTCGAATTCGATCTTGGTGATGAGTTTGGTTTGCATCATTCGCCTGAGGCAGCCGGCCAGCTGTTTCTCTAATTCCCCTGTGTTGCCTTTTCCTGCCATGAGCCACAAAAACTTACTCTCGTCACTGAGAGTATGCTGTATTTTATGGATATAATCCACCCTAACTGGTAGTATTATAAAGCAAGAAGAAACAACATTGTAACAGAATTTACTGAATTCAGCAATTTCGCGTATTCCCATCAGCTGTTTACATACAGTTAGTGGAAAACACAGTTACCTGTGATTTCGGCGCGAGCTAGTGAGTTGTAAAACGAGAGCCGGAAATTAGTCGATAGCTGAACGAAAGTTTGAAGATCAAAGAATGAAAATATCAAGCTGGCTAGTGCGTCCAGATATCCAAGCTCCGGTTTCTGATAGAGAAGACACGCTTATATGTTGTCAAGAGCGGAATTCAACGGGGGGGGGGGCGGTTTGTCCATTTTTCTTGACTCGTTCAATTTGATCTTTCCTGGAACATATGCTTCTCCACTAAGCGCAGAATAACACTAGCATCTCATCACATATCGTTAACTAGCCCCACAAGGAAAATTCAAGGTTTTTAGTTGTCATGTGAAGCAATGGCCAAGCACAGTGACAACAACGCGCCCAATGACAGTTACATGGTCCTGATTTACCCTCACCGACGGACGGAAAGGGACACTAGTGTGATCGATAGGTGGATGTTATCTAGAAAATTTTGTCGCAGAACAGTGAAGTAGTGTGAAGGGTGTACACTGAGCTAGAGGAACGGTTGTCAATTATCGCGAGTTCGAAATCGGCAAATGATGCAACAGAAGCATGCCAAAAACAAGTTGACTATTCAATCGGTGTACGACATGTAGACAAGTTCAATGGAAGCTAAGAGTGAAGGGTGGTTTTCGCGTCAGAAATAGTGCGTGAGAAACAAGTAGTGGAGCAGTTGGAAATGTACTGATTGCATACAACGAAAACAGAGCGTGTGAGAGTGGTAATTGAAAAGATGCATAACTAACTCGTGAGGGTGTGGTCTGCTACGTAAAAGTCAGATCGACTCAGAGAGGTGGTGGAATGGACTCATCAACATACTGAAGGAATTGAAGGAGTCAAAGCATATAGGTAATTCACGTTGTACGAAACTAACACCATGGGGCTCCCATCCTCCCCAACTCTATGGACTACCGAAAGTACACAAAGACCATGTTCCTAAGAGACCGGTAGTCAACATGACTTCTTCGCCTTGTCTCTTTGTCGCAAGATGGATAACAGAAATGCTCGAAACGGCACGCAAACAATTGTCGAGGTATACAGTGACAGACATATTCGAATTCGTTAAACGAATAGAAAAGTTCAAGGGGAACAATAAAGTGATGCTGTCTTTTGACGTGGAATTGCTTTTTGCTAACGTGCCCCTGTTAGACACTGAATTTCATTTGTGACTACGTCACTGAGAGAAACATAAATGTCGGAATTCCGGTACGGAAACTGAGAGAAATGATGTTACGGTTCACATACAATTTTTGTTTGGTGGGACATATTACAGACAGATGGATGGGATCGCAATGGGTTCTTCTCTAGGCCCACTTTTGGCATACATTTTCCTTGCGAAAGTCGAAAGAACGCATGTGAGTAACTGTATCGCTTCACTGCATTCTTACTATCGTTAGATGGATGGCATGTTCATTGTCTGTGGCTTTTCCATGGATTGCACCAGCCTAGTAGACCAGTTTAACCGAGTACATGCTTCAGTGAAAGTTACCACCGAGATCGAACAAGATGGCTGCCTGGCCTTCCTAGACCTTCCATTGAGCAGACACGAGGACAGAACAACCAGAAAGAGTGTTTGCCGCAAAGCAACGTGGGAAGGTCAATACACCCACTTTTACAGTTTTGTACCTCTGAGGTACAAGAGCAATTTAGTTCGTTGTCTGTACCATCGCGGAAGATCTATCTGCAGTCCGGAGACGAGTGACAGTGAATTAAAGCTCATTTTCAGCACTGCAAGAAAACTGTTATCCCATCCAATTCATTAAAGAGCATTCTATTCCATATGATTCTGCAAAATCTGTCGCTATAGTACAAAAGAAGGATGTCTACCTTACGATTCCTTTTAAAGAAGACATTGCCTTCGAACAGTTGAACAAAAAGATTTCAACCGTTGTGGCCAATGCGTATCCAATTGCTAAGCGAAGACAAGTTGCTGAAACAAGACCATTAATTCCTCTGCACATAAAGGACAACCTTCCCCCCCCCCGGTCCGAATCTTTCATCGTATAGCGGTTCACTTGCACCCGTGGTGCAAGGTACCTTGGACATACGACCAGGTGCTTATCCAAACGGATTGTTCAGCATTGTCTTGCGTCATTGAAAAAGGGTACGGTGACGAATATCAATAGTTCAAGTCTACAGCACTTGGTTGAAACAGGTCATGAAGCTCGGATGAATGAGTCCTTCAAAGTGGTTTAGACGTTTCCCAAAAAAATTCTCAAAAAACATATTAATGGTCAGTGACGCCATCGCGATCAGGGTTTTGGGACCAGAACTATGCAAACAGCTAACTGTGGTACAAGGTTTGTCGATGCCCTGGCCATAAACCCGCTCCAGCAATAATGGTCCAGGGTTGGTCAAGTGCATTTGTATATGCCGCCTAGTCTGATTAAGCAAAGCATTGATCTATATTTTAGAATGTTTAGCTGACCAGTTAGACAGAATTGCGGTGTCCTCTATGTTCATTTATCCTATTTTACCAAGGCTCACACAAGCTTAGTCGTATGATAACTTTCTTTATAATTGTAGATGCCTGGAGTGATTTATCGAAAAGGATATCCTTCGCATAATTATTAATTTTTGATTTCATGGGAATAATTTATGGAACGGACATTGATGCATTGGCAAGCGATGCCAAGGTGAGAGTAATTGAGTAGAGAACAGGAGGAAAAAAAGGAAAAAAAGTGAAGCCAAAATTGGCAAAAACTGTACCCTTAGGATGGAACGGTCGATAGTTAGAAACATAGAATCGGATGAGAAAGCGCTCTAGGTTGCCACAAAAACAAGTGGACATCAGGTGCCTGTGTAACACCTGCAGTAAAGCGAACTGTGAGGAGTAGAGGACTAAATTGTAGAGGAGCGCAAATAAACTAACGGGGAGCACAATGTGAGCGAACTTCGGGGAACGAAAGCTGACGCTTCGTTGTCAGAAGCTAGACTACGGATAAACAATGATGGTTATTGAACTTTCGCACTACGATTCACTGAAGCCAATCGGTGAAAAATGATCTAAAGCTCCGTCAATAACACACACACAGAAATATTGTTTGACATTTCATTGTGCGACTTGTACATACTGTCCACTGGGATGGTGCATGCGAACTTTGCCATTCATAGGTTTGTGGTTAATGTGTACTTGCATCGAAGCTTCAGAGAAACCCCTCATTATGATCAGCCCTTCTACGTCGAGCTGTATCACATGGCAGGTTCGCTATCATCCCCTGGCAAGAGTAGCTGTTTGAAGTTTCGGTTGTTGAATTATCTGTGATGTAAACCTGAGTAGAATCACTGTGGGACAGTGAACGTCACAAGAAAGTTTTCTCCGATTCCGCCTAATCTTCGCACCAAAGTCAGCTAGTTGTGGCCGTGTACTGTTCCCAAATTGAATGCGACTAGGTCCGCCTCTCTTTAAATTTAAAATTCCCAATTAAATAGGTTATCATGGTCGTGTAGAAGCGAGGTAGAAGTTCAAACAATTGATGCGCCTGCCTACAACGATGATGAAAGTAGTGAATCCCAAAGTAAACGACACTTCCAGAATTAGAACGAAAACATTGGTGGCCGGTTGGAAAAGTAAGCAATCGGCAACATTTAAGCAGAGTAGTAGCTCCTTCTCACTCTCGACTGGTTTCACATCTCTGCTGGTGCGGAATACAGCAGCACCATCGACATCATGGCAGAGAGCAAGATAGCTCATTCGTTCTGCCGTATGAGAGAGAGAGAGAGCTTCGTGCACAGTGAGGTCGTTTCACGACACCAACCTCTGTGGGCTACGTACTGTGAACCGCGACTCATTGACACTTTTTTGACAACCTCTAAAACAAATCCATAGGCGCCGTGACCAGTGTATTAGCAAAGTAAATAAAACGGTGTCACTGAGTCTTGTTAAGCGAAAACCTTTGCTGAGAAACGATGTTCAGCTCAAGCAGAGTGGCAAACGAGACAGGAATATTATATATATATATATATATATATATATATATATATATATATATATATATTCAACACTTTACCAGTTCCAATACAGTTGGCTGTGTGTCACAATACATGAGGAAAAATAGATTAAAAGGGAAGACAACTGTTAGGGTAGAAGAGTCTCACAACAACTGCGCGACTGCTTACGGTCCTTGGCCATATCCTCTAGCGTTTGCAACCAGATGTGCTCACGGTCCTTTGGTCCCCAACCCGGAAGTCGGAAACACCCAACAACAGCCAGCTTCAACGTTTGTGTCTTAACGCATTGGATCCAAGTTTAACATTCGCCTCCTTTTCGTTGCTTCCACCCCACACCTGTGCCGGTAAATAGGGTTCCTCGTGGTAGCCCCTGGGTAGGCATGCGGAGCACATTCCCAAGCCAGTGAAGACTCCGCAGAGAAATGATGCTATCGGTCAGCGGAGTTCGTTGAATCTGAAGACTCGTCGATGGACTTCCCCATTACTGATGTGAGGTTGTCATCGAACACCATCAATAATCCGCAGGCAGCGGTGAGCGAAGACAGATAGCCGCTGAATATCAATTTTGGGAAAGGGCCAAGTCTCACAGCCGTACAGCAGAATCGCTCTACCGTAGCATTGTAGACTCGTCCCTTGAGAGCGAGGCTGAGGTCACGACAAAGCCACAGGTGACGAAGGTTAGCGAAATAGACTCTAATCTTGGAGACACGCAGGGTGATCTCATCCGTCAAACCGCCAATACTAAGACAACTCCCAAGATAAATGAATTCGTCGACCACTTCTAGCGGATGTTCCGAAAGGGTGACAGAAAGACATGCACTTGGCCAGTCCTGTAACAGGAACTTACATATGGAAGGGGCAAAAGTCAACCCAAATTGGGAGGCGGACATCTCCAGCCCAAGCAGCACATGCTGGGCGGCTTGGGAGGACTCGAAAATCACAGCGATGTCATCGGCGTACTCTAACTCCCGAAGGCGGTCACCAGGGAGCATTTCAACACCGCAGGACTCAGGGTTCTTCAGGGCATTATCCAGGATCTCGTCCATGGCGAAGTAGAACAAGAATGGAGGCTGGGCAACCCTATCTAACACCGCTAGTGAAAAGGGGGTGAAATATCTCCGTATACTCGTACGCGGCCCGAAGTTTGATGGTAAATGGCACAGAGAATGCTGATGTACTTCTCAGGTACTTCCCTCTTCAGTAAGCAGTCCCAAAGAGCCACTCAGTCAACAGGGTAAAACGCGGCTCAAATGTCCGAGAATATGAGTATAGTTGGTCGACTGAACGTATGACAATATTCAAGTATCTGGCGGATCGTAAAGATGTGATCGACGCAACCGCGAGAAGGGCGAAATCCAAGTTGTTGTTCACGCAGCTGCTGCTCCCGTAGGCAACTGTGCCTCCGCAAAAGTAGCGCAGCGAGCAGTGTGAATGCAACACAAATGAGACTGACGCCACGATAGTTGGAGCAAATGGTCCGGTATCCTTTTTGTAAATAAGTACAATGTCGCTAAATTCCAGTCGGATGGAATGGTTTCAGTAGTCCAAATCTGATGGAAGAGACATGTCAGTTCGTGAGTGAGAGCAGGCCCCCCATATTTGAAGAGGGCAGGAGAAAGTTCATTTGGGCCAGGTGACTTGTGGCGCTTCAGTAGGCGAAACTCATTAGAAACCTAGGCTTCAGTCGGTGGAGACACATCCACACACCAGGGATCACTGTGAACCCCGGAAGTGGGACTCGGTTGTGCTGGTAGCTAGTTGAACTGATCTTCAAAGTGCTCTGCCCATAGTGCCAGACGATGGTGAGGAGTGTGATTTGGTTCACCATCATTTTCACGTAAAACGTCGCTCACTGTTGGCCTTCTACCTCCAGTGGAGCGAATAAATTGGAATAGTTTGCGGGAGCTTCCTAATGAGGTTTCCCGCTCCGTCTCAACGACCCACTGTGTCCATCAAACCTTGCGATTCTTCCTGAGAAACTGTCTGAGCACAGCACCTGTGGTTCGGCGTAGTGCGTTGTACTCAACTCCGGCGAGAATTATTCGACAACATTCCATTAATTGAAGAGACTGTGCAGAAATCCAATGATTAGCAGCTAGTCTAGTGAGGCCCCAGACCAGGGTAGTGGACTTTCGTAAGGCGCTATGGATCTGTGCCCAGTGTGTCTCAACATCGGAGGACAGAGAACGCAGGTTGGAGGCTTATGAGTTCTGAAATGCGTCAAGAATATTTGGGGCGGCGAGCTTATCTGTGTCAAGCCGTTTCCGGCGACGCTGTTGGGCGCCTCCAAAGGGTAGAACGAACTTAGCACACAAGAGCGCATGATCCAAAGTCAGGTAGAGGTTCCAAATTGATTTGCAGTCTGTTATGCAGCCTCCCCAATGGTAACTAACAACGATGTGACCAGGCTGCGTCCAAGCTTGACCAGGAGCCGGAGGACGTCAGGGGGCTCGTTGGCGCCAGTAACATTGGAAATTGGTGCTGGAAAGGAACAAGTCGTGGTCAGCGCACAGTTGAAGGAGTCGATCGTCGTTTTCCGTTCTGCAAGTACCGTGGCTGTGTTGACTCCCAAGTTCGAGCTCATGAACCTCTAGTCTACCTACCTGCACATTTAGGTCTAGACTTAGGCAAGCAGCGAGATGGGCTGGGTTGTGAACAAAACGAATAGATGTGTGAGATAGCAAATAGGTAGAACGAGAGAAAAATCCATAGTTAGTTCAGGTCACCATCACAGGGATGAATGGATGAAGACCTGGGTTGCTTAAGAGCTAGTTCTAGTGGCGCGTGTGAATAAAAGAAAACTACAAAGGAAATGCCGGGTAGAATAGTACTCTCACAACGCAAAGAAACTGTGAAAGTAGAAATATGGCAAGTAGTGCATATGGTGAGAACTGAGAACTGAGAACTGGTGGGAAGCAGCGAGTAGAGGTTGCTCTGTGTAGCTGCATCGTTCGTCGTTTTCGGACATGAACTTTTTATTTATCGTTTCGCTCTTTGTACTTTGCCTCTGCAAATTGTTTGTCTAGTAGCATCTTGAATTTAGCCACTGTGTTCGCTTCTACTATATGCTGAGGCAGGTCGTTCCAGGTTGTACTCTTCTGATTCTGTTTGAACCAATGTGATCAGAGCGGCCACAAACGGCAGAGCGGGTTGTTTGGGAAACGCGCATTTCACAGGACGATGGCTAAGCCACAATGATTTGTATCACGCAGAGGAAGCACCGTCAGCGTGCTATTCCCATAGTTGGCAAAAAATGGCTGACCGAGACCGAAGTTGAGACGCAAATACCACACGGTGGAGCATAGGGTCAAACGTTGCAAGCAGAATGGCGATAAGCGGAATCCCGTACGCCCATGTGCACCGAATACAGCAAGCGCATGAAATAGTCAAGGTCGCTGGGTGATTCACAAAGCCTGAATACCAGCATAAACTTGGCGCTTAATTCTCGCGTAATCCCAGTTTGTGACGGTAGGAACAATGATGGTGAACGTCAGATCGTGATCGGAGCACCGGAGTCAGGTCGATTAGGTTGCTATGATTGACACACTTTAAAGGTGAAGTAATAACAACAGATGTGAAGAAGAGAAGATAAAAAATGAAAGTGACGGACGGAGGAGCGAAATCGCAAGAAGTGTACTTCACAATTGACGGGTTCTTTAAACATGGATGTAGCCAATGCCGGAGACCCCATGCAATAAGGAGAAGTGCATCAAGCACGTTCAATCCTCGGTCAGCTGCTCCATGATCTTTCATAGCCACATGAAGCGGTCGAAGAGGAAGTAAATTTGATAGGATCAGTACCCATAAAGAGGATCACGAAGCCCGTCGGTAAGCCACTAGAAGGCATGACTTAGTCACAGGGGGCTCAAATTCAAAAGATAGCCCATTGCACAGCGGAGGGCTTGTTACCGAACTCACACTGATAGACCTCGACCTGTCGCGCATGGTGGTCCGACCAGATATGGACGATACTCGGCAAGCAGCGATGAAGAGCATTGGTTAAACTCCTTAAGTACACAGTTGCACTGTACCGGATGCAAAGAGACAGCAGCATTGTGCACTCTTCTCTTGACCAATAAGCGTGTACTTTACCGTCCCAATAAGTAAACGAGTTTTGAGAAACCACACGTGTCTTGTCAATGCACACAACACTATATTCCGCGACACGGCGACCACAGGTAGTACATCAACGCGAAAAACTAATCGACGAATTCTGGTGTATACTGGGAGAAATTGAGGGCTGACGCTATGTCCACGCTGGCATTCGAAAGATGCAAAGTACGCGCCGAAGCGTGCGATGCTCAGCATCAACAAATTCCGTGGTGCCTGCGCAACAGCTATGTCGGACCCAAAGAAAACGATTCAGTCTGTATACACTAAAATTGTCATCGGTTCATCTAAAATAATATGCAGTTTAGAAGAGGAGAGTTGTTCAGGACTATTATCACTCATATAAACAGGGTGGTACAGGTACTTTTGATGGGAAAAATATGGTCATTAAGTATTTCGAGCGTAGCCACAAAGATAGGTGCAGTCAACTGAATGAAACGCAGCATTCAGGTCGAGCAATACCGAAACAACAGACTGTTTGCAAGAGCTACTATGTGTAAGCATTTGGCGAAGTGCAAGAAAATGATCACTGTATCCTCTTGTGAAGGAAACCAGTCCAGATTCCACCGACTTGACTCGCTTGAGAACGAGTGCGTTGCCGCAACATGATGCAGGTGCTCAGTTTGGAAGGCGTTTCTCTGTAACTAAAAGTGGCGAACAGTCGCCAGCGATGAAGGTCATCGGAACAGACGTTTCTTTCGAAGGGATGGTAGAGAGTTAGGATTTAGCTGGCTAAACCATAGCCCGTCATCGGAATTGCTCATCGGAGTATTCGGCCTAAAGTTCACGCCGACGCGACTAATGTAAGCCAACAACACCTCGGCTACGAGCGATAGGATGCAATGTATTTGGGTGCACTAATCATGGCTGTTCATCCGGAGCTAACTGATCGCAAAACGCATCGAATGAGTGTGAACAGCACTCGGTTGCTGGTCAGGCAATGCTTGTCCTCACTTTGTCTTCACTATCCGGATTACAATGACAGTAGAGACGACGTGGACCACGAAGACGCGCGCAGCACGGTTCTTGCACTAGACCGGTACTAGCTGAGAATTCAAAACTGGCTGTTCGTCGCTGGCATATCCACCCTAGCAGCATCACATGGTCAAAATGGAAAGCACGCATTACCTGAACGAAGGTTCATATGCTGGTGTTGCACGAAGACATGTGGCCCGATCAAAATGAAAACACCATTTCAGACGCAAACCGTGGACCAAAACCAGTCACTAGGCCCCAACTAGAGGGTGGTTGAACGTCTCACGTGTTGTCTCCCCCGAACCCGTGTTGTGGGCACAGAAACACCTGAGGCGATCAATTAGGTTGATTTAGTCATGTTAATCTGACCTCAGTTGCCCTCATCCATTGGAGCAAAACACACGCACCACACGGTGGAACATGGGGTCACATCATAGGGGGGTCATGGCGTATGTACACGGTGCGCATAGTCAAAACCACACACACACACACATGCGATCCGGTGGAAATCGAGCGGAGGGGAATGCAATGAAAACCCAATGGAGTGTAGAGGAGTCACAGGGGTTGGGAATACAGTTGTGGAACTCATTAGCGGAGATTACGGTTGATCATCAATCCGGTCATGTAAGCCCTTCAAGATGGAAATTGGTCGCACAGGATTAGTGTCCAACGCTCAAAGGGGTTAGATGCGATTTTTGGAATCGACGATAGTCAAGAACCGCAGTAGACAGAATAGTTAAACACACTGAGATGGTTGTGGGTAATGAATTGAAGTTTCTAGCAAGCTTCACCTGTTAGTATTCCAGATTGTACTGCAATTCAGACGCAGGACACCTGTGAAGCTTACTTTGTGATCTGATGAAAGGCTTCAGTTAAAATGAGGGGCCGTTTCCCCACATCATGCAATGTTGTCATCTAGCCTTGAAGGATGCAGCTGGAATATTCCTCTCTATTCTGACATCACTATATCCCGATTCCCGTGACCGCGTAAGGGGCATCGGTAAGCTGTCTTGAGATCACCGCGACGAGTGGAGTGTGTCAAGGTTGCTCCATTTAGCTAATTCATTTCAACCTACCGAAAGAAATGATCATAAACGACTGCATATGCTGACTACTATGGCTGCAGCTCTGTTATGTGCTTTGCATTTCAAACTGCAAATTGTTGTCCCCGGACGTGGCCGAGTCAGCAGCAATCCTCACTATTACTGAACAACCAAAGTTGTCCGTCGGTCTACCTGTCTGGGTAGCTTTGGCAGTCATAGCACGTAGCCCCAAGGCCTGTAGGCATTTCGATACTTCAGTTGTTTGTACAGACGGCGTATTGGTTGAGAGAAGCTTACAATGCTGGGCAATGCTGCTGCATGGATCCGGACTATGGGCCTGTTTGACCACATCTGGCGGGACAGCCGAGTGAGGAATGAGGAGGTTTGTCACTTGGTGATTGGCAACAGACCATCCAGTGCCCCATTTGAGCGATTTCAGTTATGTGCTTCGCATGCCTACAATCCAACTACCACGGTGTGTGATGTTTCCCAATACCGTGTTTGTTTGGGCGAAAGCCCCCGGGAACGCCTGTCAAAGGCATGGCGAAAGAACATGGAAAAGCGTATCACCAAAGAGCTGAGTTGGTTTAGTTCTTGTCGTTTTCCCGGACCGATCACATCAGTGGTTGAGCACGTTGTCTGTATAAAGACGCAATTACGTAGGGGTCTTCCATTCGCTCAAACACTTTGTACTCATGAGCATTCTAACTGGTGCCTTAAGCTCTTGTTCATTCCTGTTGAATCATTCGTATTGTCACTAGTATGTGCTGACTTGGGCGACTTGCAGCGAGGCAACTGGATCCACCGTACCTCGTTGCACGGAACAAAATTGAGAAACTGAATTGAACATCATGTACACATCAGAGAGGTTTGGGAACAATCGGTTGGCGTATTCGCTGGGCAACATTTCGCTTAGGACACAAAAGCTTCATCAGACCAGAGGAGTCAGGGTGCAACTGTAGCGGCGATCATCGTCACTGTTTGTTATAAAATGCCACTTCAATTGCATTCTCATTCACCTAGCCCAGGGGTGTCCAAACTTTTGAAAGGCCATATTTTGTGAGGTAAAAATGTGTCAGGCCATATTCAGACAAGTCTGAAGTTATTATTTCACGATGAGACCGCGGGTCAATGGAAATGTTAATGAAGGGCCGGACTTTGGACACCCCTGACCTAGACTGACGATGATTCTGTGTTAAAAGTGAAAAGTTGAGCAACAAATACGCCAACCGTTTGTTCTCAAAGCTCTCCGAACTCACGACTTCCCGATCAGTTTCAAATATATTCCACGATTCGGAACATCATGTATTTTACTTGACTGCATTTTACTATATCCGAAGTGACAGCGAAAATGATGAAAATACTTGATGGCAAATGGGGAAGGGAGAAAGGACAACTCACCTTAGATGGAATAGGATTGTAGGATATGTTTTTCAATGCAAGCTTCAATGAATAATGTGCCTTGTGGAGCGTATCGTAGGCATGTTGAGTGGTGGAAGCGAGATTGGCCAAGACCAGGCCGTTCTCTGCTGATGCTAGATCATCATCCGCCCCACCAAAGCCGAAGAAAGCCACCATAGAACGTACAGCATCCAAATAGGTCTTCAGAGGTTCACCGGCCAAGTCCCCGTTGGCCAAAAAATCGACGTCAATCGCGTTCCAATTATTTGCGCCCGTGAGTGAATTGGCCAGCCCTTGCGGGCACCAAACGATAGTCTCCCAACGTCGATTGCATCGATGACGATGTAATCGTCTCTGAGTGATTGGGTCAATCAGACTCGGGCACCCGTGACCGCGCCAACGACGAATATGAGAGCAGCCGCCGCTCGGAGAACCAGCCACACTGGCGGTAGAACCGAAAATCTCCAACGTCGGAGGTGATTTGAGGCCATCTATTTCTACTGCGTTGTCAGTGGATTTGGTTTTCGCGTATGGACTGGCTGAACAGGGATGGGAGCCACATTCAGCGGGCTGGGCAGTAGAAACCAGGAGAGGATTTGGTGACTTGTTGGGAGGTAGGTCGAGGGATTCTGCAGCGAGTTGCGGGTCCTTTTTGTCCTCGGATTTTCTCGAGCTCAAACTGCGGCCATCCCGTTTGTCACGTGAAGCCAAATACGTTGAACACCATCGATGGTAACGATGCCGAAGGTGACCGTGTTTCCGACAACGAAACCGACAGCGCGAGTACACATGCCGGTAGTGTGCAGGTGCGGGATGTCGAAAATTGGGTATCACCGCTTGAAAAGCGTCCCCAATCTACACGATATGAATCAAAGGGCGAGTGGGAGTGAGAGATAGTATAGTTAAAGGTGATTGATGTAGGTAAACGGTGTCACGACTAACAGAACCAGAGAGAAATGCGTCGCAAATTGAAGAAAAAGAGGGGAAAACAAGGGAAAGCAGATTCGACCGCGTTAAGTAATGAAAGGTAATCCATGTTTTCAGGTTAGACACATTTACCTTGTTCATGAAAAATACAGTTTTAGAGCAATGATTATTGATGTCCACTGGGGGATAACAGTCCAATCATGTTGAAAGTAATACAAATGGAAACGCGCCACAAGGATAGAATCTAACAGCGATGAAGTTAGCACGAAAGTGTAGTAAATCGGGTAGCACAGACGAGCGGAAACGAAAATCCGATGGAACATACCAGAAGAAAATGGCAGTACCAATTGCCTGAGGGGTGCAAATGTAGAGTCGACTTTGTGCAAGAGCACCAGTCACCTGGTGACGGAATCCTGTCGGACAGAGCGTCTAAGCTCGTTCAAAGAGGAGGGGCACCCGCCAGCCTGGCCCTATATCATGCTTTGTGGTTCATAGCTTTGCGACGCAATCACAACGGACGTCCAAAGGGATTCACCCAACCAAGTACAGCAACAATGAGTAACGGACACCAAAGTAACTGGGAGATAAGCCAGCCAAGTCATGAGTTGCGGTACCGTAGGATGAAGCCATTTAAGGAACTAGGTGCTAACTTAAGGTCAATCAAACGAAAAACTGCTAGTGCGCACCGAGTCAAAATAATGCTACAACAAGCGTGCTCTGGGAAATTAAATGATCGGGCTTTGGCCCATTTGTGTGATATGGAAAACAAGAATGGACCGGTGAAATGTGTACCCACTCAAGGCCGTTCCTAGATGTCAAGTGCACGGATGTAGTGTGCATCCAAATGCAGCCATAACACAGCAAAATGCACATCAAGAACGATGACAAGCCATGTACGAATGAACAGGCAACGTGTGTAACGGTCGAGAACGCACAACGATCTACAAGTGTGTTCGGGGTCAACGCAGTTTGTCTACATCTGCAGGTGGACATAATTTGGGGGTCAAAAATCTCCCTTGATGACGCTCATCGATACCAAAGCTGCTCAGATCGAAAAGAATAAACAACGAATTTGACAATCCTGATGAAGATGGCTAACGACTATCAAACATGTAAAATGGGACCATCGGTACTCTGCGCTGATACTCCACTGAAATGCATCAGCAGATGGCATGCACGGGGGTTGGAGTATCGCAAGGGTGCGCAAACCTAGGTAGGAAAGCGGGAACTCGAGTCATCATCATCATCATCATCAACAGCAGTACATCAGCCATTTGAACTGATGCTTCGCTGCCATACAACCATAACGACCTACGAAATGAACAATAATAAGAGGGAGAGAAGGGGGACTTACCTGAAAACCTTAATGCCAAAAGCAAACATTCTGGGTCAAGGCGCCTACACCTTGTGTTAACAACATACCGTCACAAACAGCTGGCTATCGTGCAAAGATAAGGCGGCATCGGCGAGACAGCTTCCTTGCGGCTTTCACTGCCACGCGTCATAATCAGCCATTACCCCGCAGATAACCAAGCACCAAACACACTTTAAACAGACAATCCAATTAGGAGACGGCAACAGACGCGCCACTGGTGTCGGTTGGGAACCATGTCCTGTAAAGTCACGAGGCAAGCACAAGGCGAGTCACGTGGACTCCAGCCCGAAAGGCGAGACGGACCAATGGCATCCAGTTTGGTCGTCAGTGACTTCATTTCCCGCTGCCAAGTCAACTTCTGTCTACCTCGAGCATTGCGCCACCCTACACCTGGCAGACTAAATGCCCTCTTAGGTAAGCGGTGACCAGGCATACGTAGCACGTGCCCGAGTCCAGAGTACAGAGATTGCAGACAAGGATGCAGTATCACTATGCCACGAACCCTCTGTTGTCATGCACAACACACCGGCGAAATGATGTCAGTTAGCTTACATGAAACATTTTGTCAACAATAAAGAAGGCTAGTCGGAATACAAAGTGGCTCAACATGTGATGACACTTTATGTGCTCACCCGAATTTCCGCACGCGTATGCATAAGCCTTTTGCTCTCAGGGTTGTAAGCGAAAACGTAGAAGAAGTTATCCTCCTCATCCGGGCAGAAGGTGTTCAGCGCAGTGCGCAAATCCGACAGATGAGTGACCTTGCAGTGACCGCGTAGCTGTTTGGAAGCCAGTGTCTCCTGCACTTCGGACACGAACAACTCGCGGGACAAAACCTGAAGCGTTGGTTGCGAAGTGAACACATAAGTTTACAAAGTGCGACACGTATGGGACAGCGGACATAGATTACGCGCGTGACTGTGCATATAATGACAGGTGAGGGAGAAAAGAAACACGACAGGAAATAAAGCAAGATTGGCGATTGAGTGGGAAGACCGGAATTGTATGGGCGCTTATCGAATGAGGAAGTTTCGTTACAGTACATGGCTTCAGAGTGCAATTTTAAGAGCCAGTAAGAAGGATGACACCTCGGGTGAACACATAGGTCAGCCTTGATACAGTCATAAAAAGGAGTGAGGGCTGAAGTTCCCCAAGCAACTGAGATAATTCATAAAAACAATGAAGCAGCCGTAAGCAACGAGTAAAAAAACTAGCAGGAAGTTTCCGTAACACAACTAACACGTATGTATACGTGGAGTAATGTTAAAATACTAAATATGGAGAGGACTACGGGATGAAAACATTGAACTCGCAGCAGCTTGCTCCAAAAACTATGCGGTAGGCTACGGCGTAGCAACTACGCTGAAATGAGCCGGAAGATGATAAAATAGTGGACACCGTACCTCCTCGACAGTTCAGCAAAATGGATGAGTTCGATCCCAAGCCAGTGGTGCCCTCCTCCCGACACTGCTTACGGGGGCCACGATGAGACGAAAACAGATGCAAATGGAGGCTTTGGGTCAAGTTGTTCATTAGGAGGATAGGGTTATCTTCAGATGAATAACTAAAGCAAAGCTGCCACGGTAGATTAGTGAAAAACGTGCATGAAATACAGTATGAGATGCAAGCATCGAGCAGGTAAAGCTCCGGAGGAAGCGTTCCCCACGTCCCTCTACGTCACTGATGAGTGTTTCTAATATGTATTTGATGTCGGATGCGTAACAATGGTTAGCAGGATCCAATCTTGACTGTACAGACAAACGCTGTCAGTTGCAGGGACAGTGAGATACAACTATGTGAACGAATGATAAGGTGCACAAAACTGCTGTGTGACCCTGTAGGTAAAGGAAATAAGAGCATCACTATTAGGCTGATCGTTTTCGACCACCAGCGTCCGTAAAATGTGACTGGTGACTAGTGAGAGCATCGAAACAGTAATACCGTGGGTTGTCGTTTGGTGTTTGGCAACAGAGCCTCTTGGTGTAGTGTTGGAGTGCATGTTAAGCCGGAACCGTTTACAGTGGGCAGATCGAGTATTTTACAGGGTTACCGATTAACTGTGTGAAGGTTCGCTGCTAGCCAAAAATGACCGCAATCGGATGAAATCTAGAAGTCAATGAAAAGGTAATTACGTACGATGGATTGACTAAGTGACTGGTGGATGTAAGTTGCTGGGGCCGGGGAAAGAATAACGATGCAAAAGTAATGGCTATAAACCCCCAGAAAGTGGATAGTGTAAGAATCGAGAGAGACAAAAACGTAGATCTGGCAAGGGGGAAGACGTGTGTATCGTCTTCTTGGCTGGAGTTCACACGATCCAACTAATGTTTGACTTGCGACATTACAGGATGTACTTCACAACCGATACCACTCGCACGTTTTATACAGTCTCCCGGTCAGATGCATGCTGCATTACGTATGTACATCTGCAAATTAGGTCTATTATGACGCGCGACAGTGAGAAACGCAAGGAAGTTGTTTTGCCGATGTCGCCTTGACTTCAAGTCATGGCAGATTAAAAGTGTTGATAACGACGCTGTCGTCGAAGGCATCCGCTCTCACCCGATAGCCTTAATGCATTATGGCTGCAATCGCACTGATTTACCTCATGTTCAGATAATTTCCCTATACCCATTGTGATAAGTATTATGACAAGGCGAATTCAAGGTGGTCGGATCCAACGCATTGTGGTCTATGGGTCGTAGCCGATCAAATGAACTAACGACAGCCGGTGACCGGAGGGATGAGGTCACCGATTCGAATCTCCGTAGGTGTGGGCGACCTAGCAATATTTCTCGCGTTGCAGTGAAGCGTGTCCAGTGTGATGCAGCATTGGTATATCGCTCATGCCTATTGAACTAACTGGACTGTGGGCAGAAAAAAAACGGAAGGTTCTGGTTATCTTAGTCGGTCTGATGAGCTAGGACTGACGCACCGTGATACGTTCTTGTCCACCAAGTAAAAGCAAAACACTTAAGAAAAAAGATGAAGCAGTAATAATGAATCTAACAGAAGCGGATGCTTCCGACATATCATCAGCCGTAGTCACTATAAACCCGCTGCAAACGAACTTAGGGGCAAAACAGAATTACAGTCTATAAGGCGAAATCAGATCCCGCGTGATTTGCACAGTTGTGCAAGGATTGTGAATAGCTGACTAGACCAACGACAGGTTGAGCAGTGGGTGCAATGATGAACGTGAACATAGCTTGATGGGGGAAACAACCTTGTCGCAGAATAACACAACAGAAGGACAAGTGTAGGTATCCGAATCAAGCGGATGTCATAAGCGGAGGAGAACTGACCTCATGTTTCAGTTTGGCGTTGGATGGAGAGTGGAATAATTCCCGTTCCAACACGGACTGCTTGGCGCACTCTGGAATATCGTGCGTGCGGTAAAAGCATTTGACGGAAACCATGAACTTGTCTCGTCGTGAGAATTTGATTTCTTCAATCAACCCAATGGTGTAGTACTCAAAATCGGCTTCCTCGTAGTATACAAAGTCCCCTGTGGATGAGAAGACGGAGAATGGATGAAGCAATTTAAGAGTGTGCAAGTGGAAGGCCATAGTAAAATCATGAGTGTTCTCGCATTGATTCGCTCATTCAATGCATGCTACGATAAACAGTACCTTCCCCAAGAAGGTCACTACAAATAGTTTTAGAAACTTTTCTCCTGTTCACATTACATGCAAATACAGTGTAGCTAAATTGCTAAATTTTCACGTAACTGTACGGTTGCATTATTCGACGTTTAAGGTCTTGTAAGCATAAATGATTCTATGGCCCTTGTACCTCTTAGCCTCCTCTGTATGTTTCGGAACAGTGAGAAAAAAGCGCCCCTTCGAATTCAACGGAGAACAAACCTCGGGGCGATTTCGGGAGCGGAATCTGAATAATCGCAAAGCGAATCGTCGTTAAAAGGAATACATTACGAAGAACGTTGATATGTTGATTGTTGTCTTACAAGACGTTGGTAGCTGGCTAAATAAAACCGTCCAAAGTTGAAGTAACGATACACGCCCAAATATTTTCAGTTGCTCATTGAAAGATACGTACACGTTGTTGTCCCTACCGATGGACATATACTACGCTGCTTCTAGTTTTCTTAACTCCCCTGCTAATGCAGTAAAATGCATCATTAAGGTTAGCCCCTTGCAGCTGGCTGCACCCTTAGCATCATCGATAAATAGGCGCCACATTATGCTAAAAGGCAACAAGAAGCTGCCCTGCAACTTGAATACACCACTGTCGTAAAGCGGCCTGACTGATCTCAGCGAAGTAAAAACTCAGCCTGTCTCCGGTGTTCATGCGCTTGCTAACTGGGCTCCAACTCAGTTGCACAGGGACACCTGAACAGTATTTTCAGTCATTTGCCAGATTCTGATCCGGCTACCACACCGACGAGACGGCATAATACAAATCAATGAAGTCAATTCAAACATCACAAGCAAAAACAAAACCAGGAGAATTAGTAGCTCGTGAAAAATTCCCCGGATACCTGGAGAGGTCTTGTTCGAAGATACAAGAACTCTAAATCATTGCCACAATTTAGGTGCAAGGAGAGAGACAAATGAGGCCAATAGCAGGTTTAATATGAAATAGAGACGCCGAAGATTAACGGTGATATTTTAGGAAAAACCTCACCTGTGTGGTATTCGACACCGCCCACAACACAAGATGCGACACGTTCGTCCGTAGAGACAATAGCATTAGCACCAGACGTGGCTGAGTTAGGGTTACTAGTTCCACGGCCTTTTCCACGTTTGCTTCGGCGCAAGGGAACTTCAGAATTCGCTTCACAATTATCTATTGCATCCATGACGGAGGCGTTTGTGCACGCCGAGTCCGTAGTAGTCACGGAAGCGTCCGTGGTGATGGAAATGGACTGTGGTGGATAACAATTGTGTGGTGTATCGGGAGTAATGTGACAGTTCTCCGCGTTATCACGTTCGCGGTGATAGCTTACTTCGTTTGCAGATGTCAACACCGCACAATCACTCATATCAAAGATCAACAAACCTGAAAGAGAGAGGATTCGGGATAAAAAGTACAACAAGAACAACAACAACAGCAGCAGCAGTAGTACATCAGTCATTTGAACTGATATTTCTCTGCCATTTACTATGAGAACCTGTCGAATGAAGAATAATGGGAGGGAGAAACGGGACTTACCAGAAAACCATAATGCCTTAGGCAAACATTCATGGTCAAGGCGCGTACAGCTTGAGTTAACAACACACCGTCACAAAGAGCTGTTTATCGTGCAGAGATAAGACGGC
This sequence comes from Dicrocoelium dendriticum, assembly GCA_944474145.2. Lineage (NCBI taxonomy): Eukaryota > Metazoa > Platyhelminthes > Trematoda > Plagiorchiida > Dicrocoeliidae > Dicrocoelium > Dicrocoelium dendriticum. Next base: position 27,721,319 of record OX104070.1, read on the forward strand.
ATCGGCGAGACAGCTTCCTTGAAGCTTTCGCTACCCCGCGTCATAATCAGCTATTGCCCCGCAGATAACCCAGCACTAAACACACTTTAAACAGGCAGTCCGACTAGGACACGGCAGCAGACGCGCCACTGGAGTCGGCTGCCAGCCATGTCCTGTAAAGTCTCGAGGCAAGCACAACGCGGGGAACGTGGACTCCAGCCCAGAAGACAAAACGAACCGACGGCACCCAGTTTGGTCGTCAGTGACTTCATTTCCCGCTGTCAAGTCAATTTCTGTCCACCTGGACCTTTGCACCATCCTACACCTGGCAAATAATGGAAAGGTATAAAATTCGTGCTGCCGTTGAGCAACAACTGTACGCCGCGAAGAAATGAGGCAATTCAAAGGTAGCGTTTTGCCTGAGGTCCGAAGTTTAGTAGTTGGCACGTTTGGTTTGCAACCATAAGGTCACCGGTTCGAATCCGCGTAGGGGTGGGCGTCCTCGCAGTATACTCAGCCCGCGCGCGACTGGTCGTGGTCGCACGGCAGTGAAGCGCCGTTAGGGCGTACAGCTGACACAGTATTATTTATTATTAGTTGGCAAATCAGGTCCCTAATGATATCAAACAAGCTTTGTGCACATACACAACATGAGCAGAGAATGCGAGGATTCTTCGAAGACTGTGCACGCGGGGAAAACAAAAAGTTACCAGTGAGTACCGAGCATCAAAAGTGATCAAAGCCAATCAAAATAATTCAGCCAATGTGTACACGTCTCATAGCTACTCCAGACACCTGTTCCAATAGAAGCACCCACAAAAATAAGAAGGCAACGAAACGAAGAGTAAAATGCTGGCGTTTTCTCACGTTGGCGGCGCGTGGAAACCGCATCTGAGACCAACTCGGTGAGTAAGTAAAGCTCTCATCACCATTAGTCTGTGAGCGTGTGGCGGTGGTAATGAGTGGATAAGCACACACACACACACATGGTAACACAAAGAGTAAAAGCTGAATTAAAGAATACCCAATGAGCCACGCCAACACGCACGTGACAGGTGTGCAGCAGCATCTCACATGGGAGACCGGAGTCCTAGCGGTGGCCAACATAGGAAAAGTGGAGATGGTATCAGATTTGGATGCATCACACGAGGCGAGTGACATTGTGAGTGGGGTCAAATCAAAGGCAGCTGATAACAACATGACAGACGTAAGAAAACAAAGGAACAGAAGTAGAGACAGACAGAGGGCTAGGAGAACATATGGTCGATACATACAAAGCGAACGACGGCTGAGTGACTGCTTGTGGGAAGAGCACTCCAGTAGCAGGTATATGATTTCGTTAAAATTCGCCGAGTATCAGTCGCATTGATTCAGTTCTAGATAACACTTATGTGAGTAAGTGTAGAAATAGAATCCAGAATTCAGATGTATTGATACACCGGTGATTCAATAATGCATGCAAGAAAATGATTTTCAACTCTATTAAGCGAAAGCAATTTCGGGAGCCGTTGTAATAATGACCAATTTATTCGAAGTAACGGGACCCCATTCCGATGATCATGTTCAATGGGCTCGTAGTCCAGTGTGACGATATGAGCAGTGGAGATAAACATCAATTCACGGCAATGCTATCCATCGCTTGCAGTAAAAGTGATAGGCAATCAAAAGTGGGACATTAAACTCGAATAACTCATATGATCGGCTATAATCCGCTGCACAAGATGTTTCAAAGGGGCATTCAATCTTGCAATTAGAGTAAAATGAATTGAAGTAAATAATGGCAACCAATTCGTGCATAAGAGAAAATTATTCCGACGGATTGTTAAATAACATTTGTGCACAAATTGGAAGGATAACCAACCATATCAGTAACAAGAATAACATATTGCTCCATCTCGCGAGAAGCTATTCACCGGGGAAGGGTTGAACTGAACCTAAGATAATTACACTCTAATAAAGTGGAAAGCAAAGCGTTTGTTCTACATGAGCTTTCAGGTTCAAATTTCATGGGACGCGATTTATATACTCTTCAGTGAAATTTGATCATCCCGTATGCTCCAATGTCTTTGATTATGTGCCCTAACCCCAACCGCTTCATCGCCCTATACCAGATGTTCAGTTGGCCATCTCATGTCGTTTGTCACTTATGCATTACCTACTAAAAATAAGTCAAAGAATGACTACAAATAGTAAGCGCACATAGTGGTAGGCAGCTGATGATCCTGTCAATTTAGCCAATATAGCCCAAATTAAAAATACTGCCAGGTAAATCGTCGAAGGGTTTTGCAAAACGCCCCACATGCCATATTCATATCCGTATCTGTATTGACCCATTAAGACCATCTGTTTTTGGACTAATAGATTTTCATCTCCACTATTCAAGCAACTGCGCATGAAAAGAGAGTAGGCCGATAAGTGAAAGCTAACTGCTTCTGTCAATTATCAATTTGTGGCTTTAAAAGCCGAGATAAGAAATTAAAACAGTCTGTACATTGAAACCATTTTAAAGAACCACAGTTGCCGTGATCTGTGAAAACTCTTAATGCAACATTTAGCTAGACCACGCCGTACTGTGGAGGTGACGAATTCAACGCAAAGTTAAGCTCCTCCTCGTCCAGTATATCCCACCCTACATTCCCACTTCATAACTAGTCGCACCACCTTATTTGACAACAATAGGGTTTACAGGGGACTCATAAGACTGAAACCAAATAAAGTAAGTGTGCATCCTGATGTTCTGTCACCAATCGCTTTGAGCGTGCGGATGCACTACAGTTACCTGTGACAGATCACTAACCGATGTCAAAAGACTAGTACCGTCCCACTAACCGGCGTAAATAATCGCTTTGACAACTCATTCATTTATCATTCGTTATACAAGTTTGATAGAGGCGAAGAGAAACCGAAAAATTGTAACGCAACAACATTCAAATAGAGGTTTAAAAAAAGTAAAACGAATAATATTGGGCTTTGCTCCTATTATGCGCTAGTACTGAGGCACGATAGATAAATAGAACTCATGATACAAATGTCACAGATGTCGGCTCTGGCTAGAGAAACAAACCTCTCCGACCAAACGTGTCCGCAGATTTCGCGATTCCAGCTCGGGAGTTAAGAGGCACCAACGGCGATGGTAGCATTCCACATTACACAGGTGTGCAGCCATCGCCTCCTCCAGCTCAATACGTTTCGCCACAGAACGGAGGGAGAGAATGTTAAATTTACGCCGATTCACGGCGGGACTGCAATACATAGATTTACGAAAATATATGTACAATTTGGTCCGCACCAACTTGTGATCACTGCCACCCAACTCCACGCAGTACACGTGCCGTGCGCAGTTCACGTATGTCACGCTGACGTACGATGACATAGTCGAGCAGGTGAGCGTGACCACTCCATGGGTGCGTCCAAGTTGCTATATCACTCGCCCTCCGTGCAAACCGAATATTCGTGGTCGTTGGGCCGAGTGGCACACAGTGAGAGTAGCTTGTCACAGTTCGCACTCGCTGAACCAATGCCATGCGGACCCATGATATCTCTCCACACCGATGCGTTTGGATTGATGTCCTGGCTTTTAGCTTGGAGAAGAGTGTAACCCAACTTCCACCCTGCGCTTGCCACGAGGAGGCGTCCAAAACATGAGACGACGGCACAGCGTTAATAGCACTGGGTCGGCGATCTGTCAGGGCATAGCCACCACAAGCCTCAGCGCGTGAACCGCGCATGACACGTGTACTGCGTGGAGCTGTGTGTGGCAGTGATCACAAGATGAAGCGGACCAAACTGTGCGTATAATTGCGTAAAGCTATGTATAGCTCTCCTGCCGCGAACCGGCGGATATTTAACATTCTTTTCCTCGGTACTGTGAAGAAACGTACTGAGTTGGAGGAGGCGGTGGATGCACGCCTGTATGATGTGGAATGCCTAGCCACAGTGAGCGATCTGTTGCACCGCATTCGCGACCAGATGACAGCTGCTGCCGAGGAGATCGTCGGGTGAGCAAAATGTAAGCGTCTTGGTTGGTTTGATAAGAACAAGGAGATAATTGACACATTGACGTGTGAGAAGAATGCAACATTGGCTCATGTCGCAGACCCCAGTGACTTGGGGAAGAAGAGCTAGTTTCGCAAACTTCGACGGCGACTGACCCGAGAGCTCCGTCGCATTAAAAATGCATGGTAGACGGAGAAGGCGAAGCAGAGGGAATGCTACGCCGACGACACAAGAATTTTTCAACTCCTTGTAGGCAGTGTATGGACCGAGGTTGCAGCCAATGAAAACGCTAATCGATGGTAGTTCAGGCGCTACCTGCACACAGACTGCAGCAATAATGCAGATCTAGAAAACCACTTTGGCCGTCTCTCGAACAACCGTTCAGAGATTGACCGAATTACCTTGAACGGTCTGAAGCAACACCAGGTGACCGTGAGTCTGAATGACACACCGACACTGGATGAGACGCAGAGAGCACTTGCTCAGCTGCGAAACGGCAAGTGTGCCAGAGCAGACGGGATCCCGCTTGAAGTATTCGAACACGGTGTAACTGCGTTGGTGACTGCGCTGCACCATTTGTGCAACGCGTGTAGATTGAGAAGATGCTCCTGAGCTGAAAGATGCTCTTGTGCCACCACTGTACAAGGGCAAAGGGAGCAAGTAATGTTGCACGAAGTATCGTGGCATCAACTTGCTGAGTTGTGTGGGCAAGATGATTTCCCGAATCCTGCTCAACCACTTTGTCAGGTAGGCTGTATAACCGAACGTGGCAGAAGAGAAATGTGGATTCCGTTTGAGTCGCAGCAACATCGACATGGTTTTTGCGGCTCGACAGTTGCAGGAGAAGTGCAGAGAACGACACGAAAGGTTGTATACGCTGTTTGTTGATTTCACCAAAGCATTTGATACGGTGAACCGCGAGGCATTGTGGCTGATGTTAGGTAAATTTGGCTGTCCGAGTAAGTTTGTAAGTTTAACTGAAGATTTGCATAGTGGTATGCCTAGAGGTAACGAGCTTGACAAGTAATCTGAATGTGCGGGTTCGAGCCTGCGGAAGGGCAGGGCGACCCCCGCAGTATCCTTACCCCATGTGCGACCGGTGGTGGTTACGCGGCAGCGAAGCGTCAGTGCTGCGTACCGGCGTACTGCTTTCTTTTTCAGTGGAATGCGGGCGAGGGTGCAGCTGAATGGACAGACCTCGGATGACTTTGCTGTTGTCTCTGGTGTGAAGCAAGGCTGTGTATTACCTCCTGCTCTGTTTAATAGTTATCTTTATGCCATGAATTTGTGTGCGTTTGATGCGGCTTCTGCTTACGGTGCTCGTGTGGAGCACCGTATTGATGGTGGGTTGCTGAACATCCGTCGTTTCGGTGAGAGAACCCTAGTCTGTGAGACAACTATCCGCATAGTTTTGCTTGCAGACGACTGCGCGTTGTTTGCACACAGCGCGGATGAGTCGCAGCACATGACTTCAGCTCTCGTTTCGACAGCGACCAACTACGGCCTCACCAACAACACAAGCAAAACTGCCTCTTCCAGCTTTCATCGGAGATGGAAACTGCAACGGTGCCGCAAACCAGCATTGGTGATGAAATATTTGAGACCACCTCTCGCTTCTGCTACCGTGGGAGTGTGGTTTCGACTGACCAGCATATATACAGTGAGCTTCGTATCCGTGTATCGAAGGCAGCAGCGACATATGGGAAGCTTGAGGACCGAGTGTGGAACAACCACCAGGTTACTGTTGGCACGAAGCTGTTGGTGTATATATTCATGGTCCATTCTTCTACAGGGCAGCGAAGCGTGGACGATGTACCGGCGCGATGTGCGATATCTCTAGTGGTTTCATCAACAGTGTCTGCAACGGAATCCGTGCAACGGTTGGTGCAACAGAGTTGCGGACACGGAAGTGTTGCGCCGTAGTGGAATGTATGCAGTGAACTGTATACTTTTGTTGAGACACCTGAGGTGGCTTGGTCATGTGTGGCGTATGGATTCAATGCGGATACCGAAACAACTACTATATGGTTAGCTGAGTTTGGGGAATCGGCAAGTGGACAAACCAAAATTACGTTACCAGGACATGATCAAAGTGAGCCTATCATGTTCTAAGGGTGATTGCAGGTCATAGGAATCGAAAGCGGTTGATCGGCGTGCATGGCGCGGTCTGATCACGAAGGCAGTTACAGAGGTGAAAGGGAAGATCCCAGTGCAGGCGGATAAGAAACGGCAGGTGCGGAAGTGACAGGTGCCGATGGGGTGTACTCCATCAACTTCAAGCGTACGGTGCTGTAGCACATGCGGTAGCGAGTGCCTGAGCCAGGTTCGTCTAGTGAGCCACGAGCGAGGCCACTAGGGACCAGTATCGAATACGACGGGGACTGCTGAAAACGCTGGTAGAACAGGCGCAGCCATGGTAGTTACGCTGCATTCGATTTACTAACCGCGTACTTGCGTGTTGAGTTTCTTTATTTTAGATGATCGCTTTGCTATACTTTGTTATTACTTACTTTGTTACCTCATTTTAATGTCCCTATGAATTATCTTCCATCTACTTACACACTACCTTGAACAAAAGGTGTTTACTTTCGTCTAATTTATTCGCATTTATTGCAAAGGTTTTTGAGTTCTTTTTCTGCTATGTTGAATTTTTCGCGGATTGTTGATAACACATTTATTTCACATGCAAATTTAGTGAAGAGTTAAGTCGGCATATCCGTATGCTTTATTCGATTTACTGCATTTGATATCGTCGTTTCAAGTGATTGCCTGTTGTTTGACGTCCCCGGTGTGGTTGCGCTTGACGTGCATGTTGATAAGGTACCTACCTATCTACTACACACCACCTCGTCTATAATGACTCCAAGAGACAGTTGGTCGTTGTTGGAAGGGACGGGGTGCACGGTCTTCGTAGCCGTACTAGGCTTGGAAAGTGGTTCCATCCAGTATGGAGCGGACTAGGGTCCAGCCACCACTTTGTGTGCGCTTGATTCCCCAACTACAGCGTGCTTATGTTTACCTGTGAAGCAGTGTTGGCCGATTCCGTTGATAGAACGTGGTTCCCATTCACCTGTTTCCCGGTCTTATTACTTCGGGTTTATATAGCATACGGGGTGTATGGATGGAGCTGTGGGTGGTGCAGTGCAAGCCACCCTTGGTCCCTCCGTATGCGCAGGCGTCCTGTGGCTGTCTTATGGAGGCCGCAGTGACAGACAAATGTGGATGCTGCCAGCCATTTAAATATTAGACGATAGGATTAGACATCGATCCACTGGTGGACGAGGGACTAGCGAGCAGGAAACGAAACAAGCGCCGTCCAGGCGGGTTGACGATTACTGAATGGGCTGGACAAAGGTCTGAGATGTATGCGCGCGTCAACCACATTACGTTGGTCGCGCATAGAGTTATGGTGGATGCTCGGCCGGGTAAGTGGAGCAGACATGAGACAATGTGCGGAAAGCGGACCGCTGCAATCTGACCACGATTGCATGATCCGGATGAACAGACCAGAGGTGAATAATTGTTAAGAAAAAACAGCTTTATTCTAGCAGCGAGCGAAGCGAGTGCGGGGGAACGAACTCAAAGAGATAGCAAATAAGAAGCAACAAACTAAAATGAACAATAATTAAAAAGTAATCCAAATGTCTGAAAAGTATATAATCATTCTCTGTTGAATAATAAGGCATTTCTTATCAGGTTAGGTTATTGTGCAGATAAACCGAAGTGAGAGTCTTCACTCGTTTTGTAATGTCCTCGGTATGCCCGTTGACCGTCTTCCTCGGCGTGCATTATACGTCGTGGTTGCGCGAAAGTGAGAGGTGGTCAGTCCATGACCTGGCATAGACTCATGAAGACATTGTCTGAGAAAGTTCATCAGGCTAGGGACCCCAGGATTGTCCACAACAATGGTTGGAGACCCGTTCAGACATGGCGCAGTCGCACAGTCAGTGGCGTTCCAGAATTCGGTTTTTTACATCTAGCTATTAATCTTTATTCCATCCCCATTAGTTTATCGCTTTTCTGTCATGATTTCATTTTCTTTGTATTCTAACTGTATTCAACCTTATTTTCTTGCCGTCTTTATTTGTTGCTATACTGGCGACGCGATTCGTGACAACCGGACCCACCGCACTCCGGCGCATGCATCACAGTTGTTTAACTGGATTGGTGTTCGTGTTAGATTTTGATATCTATTTATATGTTACTACAGTTAACTTCTGGCCCAGTTTTGGTTTGACCCGGGAGTTTCACCAGGTGCTCGAGTCCCCAGCCGCTAGGTAGCTTACACATACCGTACACTTGTAACAAGAACATAACCACCCCGCGTTCAAGTAAATATACTATAAGAACCACGATGAAAATGGAAGGAGCAAAATAATGTACGACAAACGATAGACAAGGATAACACAAAGCCGGCCCGTAGCCTTAAGGATTACAGGCATACTTTGCAATCTGAGGGCGCGTGTTAGAGCGTGCGTAGGGACAAGACGAACTTGCAGTATCCTTAGCCCAGGTGCGACCTGTGGTGTTTGCGTGGCAGCGAAGCGTCGATACAGCGTACCGGCGAACTGCCGATAGCATAAAGGGGAACATATTTTCTATGATAGCAACGCACTACGCGTAGTGCTATTCACCGTTATCGTTTAAAAGAGATCATTGTGTAAAAGGAAACACGTAAATCGTCATCATCAGCATCTACACACGTTAGCTAGGGTGGAAAACAACGCAGCTATTATGCCGCAATACATAAGATAAAAAACATGCAACAGAAGAACGTCGGTTGAGTCCCCAGTAAAGGATGTAGATCGTTCCAGAAAGCCAACCACCGGCTATTGTGCCGCAAAAAAGGAGTCACACTATGCCTAGAAAATGTGATTGCGGTTAGAGGAGCAGACTAAGCTGGAGGGGGGAAGGAGAAAGAAACAACACAAGCCATTGAGGTCGGTTCCTAGCCATGTCAACAAACGATTAGGGTTCTCAACCAAATCCTTTGGTTTAAAAATCTGAAAGGCAGCGGATTTGGCAGTGGACTTCAAGGAGCGTGTTTTGAGGAATAAGGAGCCACCCTCTATCTCCAATCACCAAAATGAAGTACTTCGAGGCTGAGTTTGTGCCGCCTCTAACCATTGACCAATCTGGTATGAGTGGTTCCGAAGGTGCAAAAAGCACCACCCAGCATAGCTCAATGGATCTCTGAGACACGTGAACACGTTAGCTAAGGGTGAGAAACACATCTCAGGTAATATTATAATAATAATAATAATAATAATAATAATAATAATAATAATGTGTCAGCTGTACGCCCTAACGGCGCTTCGCTGCCGCGCGACCACGACCAGTCGCGCGCGGGCTGAGTATACCGCGAGGACGCCCACCCCTACGCGGATTCGAACCGGTGACCTTATGATTGCAAAGCAAACGTGCAGACCACTCGGCCACCGTCCGGTAATGTATCACAATACAAAAAGATAAGACGCCAAATAATTACACTACAAAAAAAATTCAAAAGCTGGTAATATAATGTTAAAAATTACACGGTGCATTTCGAATGAGATCGGTTAGAAGGGGAATACAAAGGGAAGGAAGATGGACAAAGAAACACACAATATAAGCATCATAGGGGCAGGCTGTTCCCCATATCAGTAAGTGTGACCAAACAAACATCTTCTTCGTAATTAGAAGTCAGCCACGTAGTCGGAATGAAATAACCGACGACCGCTTCGAAGTGAGGGCTTTGATCACTGTTCCTAGTCAACGCTTGGCAGCCCATAATTCACTTCCAACCGCGCCCGCAAGCGGGAGAACTAGGCAATTCGAGGGAGCCCGAGAGCTGCCATACGTAACAAGTGCCCCCGCAATCCGAGAAAAGTGCGTTACATAATGGAGTTGATATATATATATATATATATATATATATATATATATATATATATATATATATATATAAAATTCATTTGCTGTGACCAGCGGTATTCGCCAAGGTTGCCTTATTTCACCTTTCCTCTTCAATTTCGCCATCGAAGATGTTCTCCAAAGAGCACTGGAAGGTATCCAGGACCGCGGTGTTGAGCTCCTCCCTGGATACAGAGTCACGGACTTGGACTACGCCGATGATATCGCCTTGCTGGGGAACGACCCGCAATCCGTCCTGAGCGCTTTGGACCGCTTGGCGATGGAGGCGTCTAAATACGGCTTATGCTTCACTCCGGGAAAATGTAAAACGTTGATCCAGGATTGGAAGGTGCCTGAACCCGCGCTCACCATTGCTGGACATGTTCTGGAGCAAGCCCCTTGCGTTACTTATCTAGGGAGTTGCATCACGGTTGGTGGCGGTGTTGGAGATGAAGTCTCACAACGGATTAAAAAGGCCCGCTTTGCATTCATCAAACTGAGACACCTATGGCGTCGTCGTGATGGCAGTCTCAAGCTCAAGGGCAGTGTACAATGCTTCCGTCCGTGCAGTACTCTTGTACGGCTGTGAGACGGCCTATTCGCTCGGAAGATATGAAGCGGCTGTCAGTCTTTGACAATCGCTGTCTACGAAGGATTGTTAGGGTGTGGTGGCCACACCAAGTAAGCAACGCAGTGGTGCGAGACCGTGTGCTTGGGGCGAATAGTGCCAGTCTTCAGGACGTTATTCTGCGACATCGCATGCGTTGGCTCGGGCACGTTCTGCGCATGCCAGCCTATCACCTTCCACGTCGAGCGCTATTTGCACTCCCAGGGAGTGATTGGAAAAAGTGCCGCGGTGGACAGCCGATGGTGTGGAGAAGGAGTATGAAGAAGGCAACTTCAAGATTGGCGGCAGTCGGATTAGAAGGACTTCCAGATTGGGGACCACGAGATGCTGAATCGCAGTGGTTGGAAACATTAGACGTCATGGCCCGCAACAGACATCAGTGGCGTCAATGCTGTTCTGCAATTTCACCTTCCCGTTGATTCACACAAAAACCTACAAAACAAAAAAAATACAAAATGGATTGTATAAAAGCAAAAAACGTTTCCCATATTTTAAATTGCATTGGTGTTACCACCTTATTCATGGGTTCGATCCTCCGCAGAGGACCGAAGCATGCGCACCACTGATGAGACCCAATAGGGCGAAACGGCCGTCTGGTGCTTTTCCGGACAGCTCGTCGACATATCTGAATTGTCGGCTGATTGCGACGAACAAAAATACTCACCAAAATCCTTCCATTCATAAGTAATACCAATTCGCCCGTACGGATTCCACAAAATGCTATGTCGATTCATAGCTGCCGTAACCGGGAAGTCCTGACGCCGGAAGGCCGACCGCTGTCATCTGCATGGCAGGTGCCCGCATGGCAGTGGAGGATGCGTCGGGCTATATCGCATTTAGCTAACAATTCACGATAGTCAGATACCGTCCTCCATGGCGCAGTTGCATAAGCTGCGGGCTAGTTGGCAAGAGCCACTAGTAGTCATGGGTTCGATCCTCCGCAGAGGACCGAAGGATGCGCACCACTGATGAGCCCCAATAGGGAGAAACGGCCGTCTGGTGCCTTTCCGGACAGCTGGTCGACATATCTCAATTGTCGGCTGATTGCGACGAACAAAAATACTCACCTTATTCACCTTCTCCTTCCGCCATGGTTCTGATGGCACAATGTCTTAACAGATTGCGAAGACCTTTACATATATATATATATATATATATATATATATATATATATATGTAAACCAGTTAGATCACTTAAGCAATTCGAAAAGCACGGAAAGAAGACGAAGGTTGGTAGATGCATGCATTTCGTATTGTCTCCTCAGTACCATTAACAATAATCGATATGCAGAAATATAGCTAACAGTGCGTGCAAGCAAACAAGCTGGAGGTGCAGAACGAATGACGGAAGTTCACGCCTACGTCCAAGACAGCTATCTTTAGGCTGACAAATAATTGTTGCTGAACACACAAGGCTCACTTCATCCGGCTTATAGCGACAGCTTCAGCAAACCGAAGGAAGCGGGGATTAGTGTGACGTAACACAACTTTAAGGGCTGAGCCCAGCTCTATCCGGTGACTCGAGTCTAATAGGTGTTTGCCTATCGAGGAAGCCGGCGGTCTGCGCAAACATGGAATCTGACGAGGGTAGGCAATCTGAGCAACTTTACGCTGAACCTATCTTGGTACATGCTCCTTTATTCGGGAAGTCAGCATTCTATTAGTTCTTCCTACGTAACTGTTTCCGCAGTCACGCGCAAATTGGTATACACAGTGCGAGTTGGTCCCGATAGCCTGAACTTCCTTCATTGGAGGTATGGACAAATTTCGGGTTCGGTCGATGACAACAACTTGTGCAGCGTAGTAACCTCCTTGTGTAGCCGAAATTATACGCTTAGATGTCTTCAGCGTGGCTAAATCACCTTCGAAAGATAACTCGATATACACTTTCTTCTTGGCTGCCATGTGCACCAAGTTCTTTGGCCCTCGCGGTTGGCTGTGTTTCTCGATAAATTTTCGAGGGTAGCCGTTCGTCTTTAGTGTTGTTGCGATTAACACTAGCTCATCGTCCAGACAGTCAGTCCAACAAATTCCTCTGACACAACTAACTAGTTTTCACAGGTGTTCGTTTGTACCGCACTGGTGTGAAGCTGGTGAAGTGCAGGTACTGACCGGACCAAGTTGAGTTTCGGTAAATGGACCTCTTAATCAATCCGTCATCTTTGCGACTTATGAGTATAACCAGATATGGCAGACAATTGTTCTGTATTACTCCGCATGTAATATGAGCATGTAGTATGAGCACCATTGAGCCGTTCTACCAAATCTGTGAGCTGCTGCTCCGATGAACAGGAAGCCAAGATATCATCAACATATCGTTTGTAGTAGGATACCTGAGCTATTTCCGTAGAAATGCTTCTTTCTATCATCAACATGAAGAAATCAGCGAGCACAGGATCCAATGCGCTACCCATTGCTACGCCGTCAATTTGACGGTATGGTGTATTTCGGAAGTGAAAATCTACATTCTCCGTGCACAATAGTAGAGATTCTCTTAGCAATTCAGTCGGAATTGGTAGCGAACAGCCACCGTTTTCAGCTAATTCGCACACGTAGTCAACCGTCTGATGTAGCGGAACCTAGGCAAATCAGGATTCTGCATCCAAGGAACATATGCCTTTGTCTGACAGGTTGAGTTCATCCAGGTCGTCGATGAGTTGAAACGAGTCTTTAACACTGTACCGATTGAACTGTTGTTTCGGCGGAGATAGCAACTTCACTAAACAAAGAGCGAGTTTATGCTGGGGCGCATTCATCATTGAAAGGATTGGCCTTTGGGGATCCATACGACTGTGGACTAGTGCTACCACACGGCTTCGAACTATTAAATGTATCACAGTCTATCACGCGGTGAAGGAGAAGCAATTCCAGGTGAAGAACTATGTGCGTCTCGACATTGGTTATGTCCCCCACTTTCGTAAGCCGTTCGAATTCACTCGCATTATTGAGTACGACGTACATCTCATTGTATTCGGTTTTGTTCATGATCATCACTCTTGAACATTTATCTGGTTTCATTACGACGACGTTCTTATCTCGTAGTTCAGGTAAGGCCTGAAAACGTCGAGCTGTGATGGCACATTTTTCATTAACTGGTATGGTTTTCGCCCCATGGGCGATATCGGTAAAATTGTTTCTGAAGCAAACAAGCTTGTCAGGGCTGGTTAATTGGAGCTCCTTAAACTGGTCAAAAATGTTCTCAAATTCGGCTTCTATAAACAAGCCGTTCAACCTTCTAGCGGGGACTTTGTAATCAAGCCCAAGTGATAATGCTTCTAACTGCAACGCGTCCGCTCAACTAGAGACGGCTTAAACCATACTTGCGGAACTACTAGAAATTCATGCACGCTTACTACCCGTGGTCGAGGATCTGTCTCAGTGTTACTGGATTGCTTTCACTCGCTTTTGTAAATCAACTCTTGATCGGACGAGACGAAATCGCGCTGCTCGTCAATAAAATTTGCTGCCGAACAATCTAGAGGAACCAATTGCTCGTGATCCCAGTAAGTAGGTGATGAATTTACCGAACGTACAGCTTGATGCCTTGCAACTGGAAATGTTATCACTTGGGCTTGGTTACAAAGTCCCCGCTAGAAGATTGAACGGTTTGTTTATAGAATCCGAATTTGAGAACATTTTTGACCAGTTTAAGGAGCTCCAATTAACCAGTCCTGACAAGCTTGTTTGCTTCAGAAACAATTTTACCGATATCGCCCATGGGGCGAAAACCATACCAGTTAATGAAAAATGTGCCATCACAGCTCGACGTTTTCAGGCCTTACCTGAACTACGAGATAAGAACGTCGTCATAATGAAACCAGATAAACGTTCAAGAGTGATGATCATGAACAAAACCGAATACAATGAGATGTACGTCGTACTCAATAATGCGAGTGAATTCGAACGGCTTACGAAAGTGGGGGACATAACCAATGTCGAGACGCACATAGTTCTTCACCTGGAATTGCTTCTCCTTCACCGCGTGATAGACTGTGATACATTTAATAGTTCGAAGCCGTGTGGTAGCACTAGTCCACAGTCGTATGGATCCCCAAAGGCCAATCCTTTCAATGATGAATGCGCCCCAGCATAAACTCGCTCTTTGTTTAGTGAAGTTGCTATCTCCGCCGAAACAACAGTTCAATCGGTACAGTGTTAAAGACTCGTTTCAACTCATCGACGACCTGGATGAACTCAACCTGTCAGACAAAGGCATATGTTCCTTGGATGCAGAATCCTGATTTGCCTAGGTTCCGCTACATCCGACGGTTGACTACGTGTGCGAATTAGCTGAAAACGGTGGCTGTTCGCTACCAATTCCGACTGAATTGCTAAGAGAATCTCTACTATTGTGCACGGAGAATGTAGATTTTCACTTCCGAAATACACCATACCGTCAAATTGACGGCGTAGCAATGGGTAGCGCATTGGATCCTGTGCTCGCTGATTTCTTCATGCTGATGATAGAAAGAAGCATTTCTACGGAAATAGCTCGGGTATCCTACTACAAACGATATGTTGATGATATCTTGGCTTTCTGTTCATCGGAGCAGCAGCTCACAGATTTGGTAGAACGGCTCAATGGTGCTCATACTACATGCTCATATTACATGCGGAGTAATACAGAACAA
Organism: Dicrocoelium dendriticum; assembly: GCA_944474145.2. Lineage (NCBI taxonomy): Eukaryota > Metazoa > Platyhelminthes > Trematoda > Plagiorchiida > Dicrocoeliidae > Dicrocoelium > Dicrocoelium dendriticum. The sequence goes on from OX104070.1 coordinate 27,736,445, forward strand.
TTGTCTGCCATATCTGGTTATACTCATAAGTCGCAAAGATGACGGATTGATTAAGAGGTCCATTTACCGAAACTCAACTTGGTCCGGTCAGTACCTGCACTTCACCAGCTTCACACTAGTGCGGTACAAACGAACACTTGTGAAAACTAGTTAGTTGTGTCAGAGGAATTTGTTGGACTGACTGTCTGGACGATGAGCTAGTGTTAATCGCAACAACACTAAAGACGAACGGCTACCCTCGAAAATTTATCGAGAAACACAGCCAACCGCGAGGGCCAAAGAACTTGGTGCACATGGCAGCCAAGAAGAAAGTGTATATCGAGTTATCTTTCGAAGGTGATTTAGCCACGCTGAAGACATCTAAGCGTATAATTTCGGCTACACAAGGAGGTTACTACACTGCACAAGTTGTTGTCATCGACCGAACCCGAAATTTGTCCATACCTCCAATGAAGGAAGTTCAGGCTATCGGGACCAACTCGCACTGTGTATACCAATTTGCGCGTGACTGCGGAAACAATTACGTAGGAAGAACTAATAGAATGCTGACTTCCCGAATAAAGGAGCATGTACCAAGATAGGTTCAGCGTAAAGTTGCTCAGATTGCCTACCCTCGTCAGATTCCATGTTTGCGCAGACCGCCGGCTTCCTCGATAGGCAAACACCTATTAGACTCGAGTCACCGGATAGAGCTGGGCTCAGCCCTTAAAGTTGTGTTACGTCACACTAATCCCCGCTTCCTTCGGTTTGCTGAAGCTGTCGCTATAAGCCGGATGAAGTGAGCCTTGTGTGTTCAGCAACAATTATTTGTCAGCCTAAAGATAGCTGTCTTGGAAGTAGGCGTGAACTTCCGTCATTCGTTCTGCACCTCCAGCTTGTTTGCTTGCACGCACTGTTAGCTATATTTATGCATATCGATTATTGTTAATGGTACTGAGGAGACAATACGAAATGCATGCATCTACCAACCTTCGTCTTCTTTCCGTGCTTTTCAAAAAGCTATAGCTGCCGCGCTTAGTCAGAACAATCGACCAGTCGCTTTTTTCTCACGTACCTTATTCCCAGGTTAGTAACCATCTAGCAGTTGAAAAAGTGGCATACGCTATTGCAGAAGCTGTCAGAAAGTGGTGATACTATTTCTTTGGGACGCATTTCAAACTTTTCACTCATCAGCGATCCGTAGCCTTCATATACGGTGATGGTCAAGCAAGGAAAAGTAAGAATGACGAAATCCGGAGGTGGCGACTGGGACTATCTGCATGTCAATGCGACATAAGTTACAGATCAGATAAAGCTAGGCAAGTTGCAGACGACCTTTCCCGCAGCACGTGTGCTTCAAATTTTGACGGGACGAAGCTACGAGATCTAGACAACACACTGGGTCACCCAGGAGTAACCAGAGTGGTTCATTTCGTTCGTTCTAAAAATTTACCTTACTCCGTTTAATAAGTCACAAGCATGATTTCAAAATGCACTGTTTATGCAGTTTTAAAACCCCGTTACTACTAGCCACCCCCCCAAGCCGACTCATGAAAGCCACGCAGCCGTTCGAACGGCTCAGTATGGATTTCAAAGAGCTTTTGCCTACAAGGACTCGCAACAGATACATATTAACCGTCGTTTATGAATACAGCAGATTTTCTTTCGCAGTTGCATGCCTGGATATGCTTGGTACAACCATCATCAATTGCCTGCGCCAATCGTTCGATGTTATGAGTATGCCGGCTTACATGCACATTGACGGTGGGTGTCCATTCATGTTTGCAGAGCTTACCAAGGAGTGGCAACTAGTCACACGACAGCCTACAATCCACTAGCAAATGGCCAAGTGGAACGTCCTAAGGGAACCCTTTAGAATGCCATTCCACTCGCTCGAGGTGCCAGAAACCTGGCACTTCCTAAGTGAGAGTTTCCCCTTCATGACGTGCTACATTCCATCTGTTCGTTGCTTCGTACTGCTGCAAACACTACTCCTCATGAATGTATCTTTTTTGTTCGAAAGTTAACTATCGGAACTTCTATTCAACCTGGTTGACGGTCCCCGGCTCGGTCTTACTCAAAGGAATGGACAGGTTTTCCAAATACTAACCTTGGATGGAGGAAGTCGCCCTCATCAGCTGCAACCCTCATTACGCTGGTGTACGACTACCTTAAGGTATGTAGTATACACAATCTGTGGTACAAATATTGTGCCATCGGAATCATGGCTGAATAGGAAAACAATATGAATAATAAGAAAAGAGCAACAACAAATGCTTTTTTGTCTATTTTATCACTCGTTTTTGAAATTGTTTTCAGTTTGTTCTTTTTTAGGGGGAGGAAGAAGGGACACCGCATCAAACCGATGCACACATCTGCCACTGACATCCATCTTGAGCCATGTCTTCCAAGGTCTCCAACCAGCAAGTATCCGCATCTCTCGGACCCCAACCAGGTAGTCGACAACAACCGGCCGACGCCAACTGTTTCGTCAGCCTTTTCATGCGGCTTCTCCATGTTGTAGGCTGTCCACCAGACCGTCTCTTCCAGCCCTGTCCAGCAAGTGCAAACAACGCACGACGGGGGTAACGCTGGACAGGCATGCGCAATACGTGTCCCAACCACCGCAGTTGATGTAGTGAGACGAGCTCCTCGAGCGAGTGGCTTCCACGTCCCAAGATACGCTGTCTAACTTCCACATTGCTTACGTGGTGAAACCACCACACACGGGCAATGGACCGCAGACAGCGGTGCTCGAAGACGGATAGCCTGCGCAAGTCATCTTTACAAATGAGCCAGGTCTCGCATCCGTACAACAGTACAGCACGAACAGTTGCACAATAGACCCGCTCTTTGATGGAGAGACGAACGTCGTGGCGACGCCACAAATGCCTCAGCCTAGAAAAAGCGAGGCCTGCTCTCGAGATGCGCATCGAAATCTCGTATCCAACAGACTCGCCAGCAGTGATGCAACTTCCCAAGTAGACAAAGCTCTCCACAACCTCTAGTGTCTCACCAGCAAGCGTGAGTGCAGGCAGAGGCACTTGCCAGTCTTGGAAGAGAGTCTTGCATTTGGACGGCGAAAAGTACATACCGTACTTTGATGCTCCAATCGCCAAGCGGTTTAATGCAAGTTGGACAACGTGTGGATCGTCACCCAGCAAGACGATATCATCAGCATAATCCAAATCAACAACTCGACTACCTGGAAGGAGCTCAACGCCAGCGTTCAACGAATCGTCTAGAGTGTTCTTCAAGACATCCTCAATGGCAAAGTTGAATAGGAACGGAGAGATAGGGCATGCTTGTCGAACTCCGCTGGAGACCACCAAGGTAGGCGAAAGCTTGCCATAAGCCCTAACCCTGCCCGAGGTCAGACTATATAGAGCGCGCAGTATGGAGACGAACTTCTCGGGGAAACCATTGCTCAATAGGCAGAGCCACAGTACTGTACGATCGACAGAATCGAAGACTGCATGGATATCCAGGAACACAGCAATCGTTAGCCTCTGATACACATGGCGGAGCTCGAGGATCTGGCGAAGTGTGAAGATTTGATCGATGCAGCCGCGACCAGGGCGAAACCCAACTTGTTCTTCTCGTTGCAACGATTCGCGTGTTGGGGATAGCCTGCGAAGTATGGTGGGCACCAGCAGCTTGCAAACGACGGGGACTAAACTTATTCCGCTGTAGTTGGAGCAGATTGTGCGCAGGCCCTTTCTGAAGATAGGGACGACTATCGACTCACCCCAAGATGATGGAACTTTCTCTTTTGACCAAATTTTCGAAAACAAAGCGGTGAGTTCTCGAACTAGCGATGTGCGACCATCTTTAAGTAGAGCCGGAGGAAGATCATCAGGGCCGGGGGCTTTATAACGCTGCATGTGCCGGAGCTCTTGTTCGATTTCTTGGGAAGAGGGAGGATCTGTGGGGGTAGACCACTCGGCCCCAGTGCGAGCGCCAGAGGTAGCAGATGGAGCTGGGGGCCAACAAAACTGAGAGCCAAAATGTTCGGCCCATCGCTCCAACCGTCGTTGAAGATTGGTGATTAAGGTGCCATCCGCTTCGCATATTGTTTCACTTATACGAGATCGAACATCTTCGGTGACTCGAATGAGAGGGGAGTTTTCTGGTGTTACCAGAGAGACTAGCAAGCTCCATCTCCCTAGCACGTTCACACCACCAAGCTTCGCGGTCCAGTTGAAGACTCCTGCGCAACTCTAGACCAAGATATTGGCGTACTTCAACGTGTCTGGAATCCGATGTGAGCAAGCGGCGTCTGCCCATCAGCGACAAGGAGTCGGCGGAAATACAATACTTCGGTGGGTGACGGACAACTCCACAAGTGTCGATACTGGCGGAAACTAAAGCATCTTTGATATGCGCCCACTGCGAATCGAGATCACCGTCAATAGTTGAGCCAAGTAAGGTTGACAGTGAGGCTTGGTACATGGTTAAAATCGCAGGGTTTTGTAGATTCGCGACGTCCGGTCGGTAGTGAGCGCGCTTAGGTGATCCTCCGAAACGCATGCAAATATTAGCACGAACCAAAGCGTGATCGGAGTCAAGCTAAGTTGACCAGTACGATCGGCAGTCCGTTACGCTTCCGCGCCATCTGTATCTGATTGCTATGTGGTCAAACTGGGAGCACTCTTGCCTTTGTGAGGGCGAGCGCCAGGTAGCAGTGTGTCTCCTCGAGTGCCGAAAACTAGTGCTCGAAAGAAACAAGCGATGATCAGAGCAAAGAGCAAGCAATCTGTCTCCATTGTCTGATCGACTGCCACCAAGACCAAAACTACCCCCAAGATGATGCTCGCTTGGTGGAAAGCGGCCAACTCGTGCGTTAAAGTCCAGGGCAAGAATGACTATATCAGTCCGTTTGGAGGAACGCAGAAGATCATGTAGTTGCTGGTAAAAGCTATCTTTAACTGCATCCGGACTGCAGTCTGTAGGGGCGTAGGCGGAGACGATAAACAAGACACGCTTAACGTCTCGACGCCTGCTTACGTTACATGAACCTCGTAGTCTGACTGCACATAGCCGACTGTTGACTGGGATCCAGTCAAGCAGAGCTGATTCAGCCCTGACACTCAGTACAACCCCAACACCAGCTTGACCAGTGGCGGCAGCTTCTGGGTCTCCGGAAAGCCGCAAGTAGTATTTGGTGTCAGAGTTTACCGGAGAGGCCATTCTGATGACGGCGCTAGAGTTTTGTAATCTGGTTTCTGAAAGGCAACAGATTTCTACCGAAAGCGTTTTAAGTGTACGGGCCAGACATGCTTGTCGTCCGATCTGCATCAAAGTTCGAACATTAAACGCTGCGAGGATGAATGGAGAACCAGGTCGAAGAATAGCTGGAGCTTCGGTGGAGTGAGAGGCGGTTGCGATCGCAGGACATTGAAAACCGGGAGTTTGGTTGTTACTTTCATCAGCTGCGAGACGTGAATCGTTTGTGACGGTGAACGTAGAAGACATAAGAGCACACGTGGGCGAAGGACGGGAGGAGGGGTGATCTGTGAGTGGATGTTGAGCGGTTGAGTTAGCACGGAAGATAGGCATAGCAGTAGCAGTAGTAAGCGGTGTGGTCCATGATTCGTCAGTGGGTGTGATACTACCCGATTGCCCAGGCCGACGTAGAGGGTTGTCTTAGGGGGCCCTACCCGAGCCTTTGATCAAAGATCTAACCTACAAGGCAGCAGGACGATGTGAGGGCGTCGCAACCCGTTGGGAGCCGGTGACCAAATAGATGGTTCGTACGCCTTTCGGTCCGTGAAGGACTAGGGGCCCAACGCACCCTTAAAGTACAATGCCTCTCAGGGAGGGGCAAGGGGCAGTGACTTTATTTAGTGGCGAGTCACATCCGCCACGTCGCGGTGTTATTAAACAGACATTTGTGGCTTTTTATAGGGAGAACGCTTGCCAGGCGAAAACCCACCAAGTCCTGGAACACTGCCGCGGAACCATTCGCTGGGATGGGAAAAACCCGAACCACCCAGCTGGCAGCAAAAGAAGGTTGTTCGGCAAGCCAGCTACTGAAGGTAGAGAAGAAGAGGTCTCCATTAGTCGAGTGGCCGCTCGAAACGATCTTCCCATTTTACCACCTGAAACTCAGGAGTCACAGGATACCCCCTAACAACTCAAACTGACAATACACCAAGCCCGACACCAGAACTCTCAGAATGGCTACTCGTGCCATGTCGACCGCACTTCTCCTAGTGCATCTCCCCGTTCCGATATTCCAAGCCACCAACCGAGAACACGTCCTTACTATTTACGAAACAGGGAGGCTAAGTCTACAGATTTACCCTTGTAACTCACATTCATAAAAATCGCTTCTATTTTCCGGCTGGGGTAAATGTCGTATGCATACACTTGCCCACCTGTACATGTCACATCATAATCAACTCTTTTACCTTTCAGCTGATGTAAATTCGTTGTTAGTAAAGTGTATACCTCCTACGCCGTGTTATGCCGTCTGTTGTGCTATTTCAGTCCAATGCATCAGTTAGCAAAGAGTAGAGAGACAAAGTAGGAAGTCGTTGAAGCATTGGTCCATATGTTGTGTGGGCATAGTACTTCTCGGTTGCCCAGAGCAAGAAAGAGGGTGGATTTAGGGGACCCGACCCGGGGCCTTTAATCCAAAGGCCAACCCGCAAGGCAGCGGAGCGATTGAGGAATGTCGCGTATTGTTGGGAAGCGGCTACCATGATGATGATAACACGGTTTTCGAGCAGGAACAAACTTCTCAGTATGTCCAAGAAGCCCGAATGAAGCAGAACGAAGACCAGGAGAAATTTTGCATAAACCAACATACTCGCTGAAGAGGACGTTGACAGCCAGGTGGCTCATACGCCTTCACAGAATCCGGTGGTCATCTTGGTTGTTCATCCGCCTTCCGCTGAATACTCACTTCAGGTCGCAGAAGTGAGTGGTCAGTAACCCTATAGTCGGTCACAGTAACTTTGACACATCATCATCAACAACAGCAGTACAACAGCCATTTGAACAGATGTTTCGCTGCCATACAACTATGAGGACCTATGAAATAAAAAATAAGAAGAGGGAGAGAAGGGGAATTACCGGAAAATGCGGCTACACCTTGTGTAGACAACATACCATCACAAACAGCTGGTTATCGTGCAAAGATAAGGCGGCATCGGCGAGACAGCTTCCTTGCGGCTTTCACTGCCACGCGTCATAATCAGCCATTACTCCGCAGATAACTCAGCACCAAACACACTTTAAACAGGCAATCCAATTAGGAGACGGCAACAGACGCGCCACTTGTGTCTACTGTGAGCCATGTCCTGTAAAGTCTCAAGCCAAGCACAAGGCGAGTCACGTGGACTCCAGCTCGGAAGATGAGACGGACCAACGGCATCAAGCTTGGTAGCCAGTGACTTCATTTCCCGCTGCCAAGTCAACTTCTGTCCACCGCGAGCTCTGCGCCGACCTGCACCTGGCAGACTAAACAAGGCCCTTCTAGGTAAGTGGTGAGCAGGCATATGTAGCAAGTCCCCGAGCCAACGCAACTTATTCAGTGCTACCTGTTGTTCTAGGGAGCTAGCATGATCATCAACACCTAGTACTCGTCGGCGCACATTATCGTTACGGACACGCTGGTGCCATCCGACTCCAGCAATGCTTCGTAGACAACTATGATCAAAGACTTAATGGCGCCTCAGATCTTCAGACCGAAGGGGCCAAGTATCACTACCATAGAGCAGAACGGCCCACACTGTGACCTTGTGTACACGGCCTTTCACACGGAGGTAAACTCCCCTCTGTCGCCAGATGCCGCAGGTTCAAGAAAGTAGCTCTGGCTTTTGCAATGCGTGAGATGACGTCAGTTTCTATGCGCCCATTATTGCTGATGCAGTTGCCAAGATAAGTGAAATGATCAACCACCTCGAGTTCCTCGTTAGCAAGCGTCAAGGGGTCATAAAGTGACTGGTGGTCCTGCAGCAACACTTTGCACTTTGAAGGTGCGAAGTGCATACCAAATAATGGGACCACTCTGGACAGGCTATTCAGGGTTGATTGTGCCGCCCCAACATCGTCGAAAAGCAAGACGATATCGTCCGCGTAATCTAGATCAACTAACCGCTCACCAGGCAGCACTTCAACACCTACATCGTGAGATTCCGCAAGGGAACACTCCATGATAGAATCTACGACGAAATTGAACAAAATGGGGAAATAGGACAACCCTGACAAACGCCAATTGTGGTCGAAAAGCTATCTGATAGGACACCGTAGACCCTGACGCGGCCTGTAGTGTTCGAGTATAGAGCACGAAGGATGTTCACATATTTCGTGGGAACACCTTTCCGCGCAAGTATTTCGAACAAAATCGATAGATCGACTGAATCGAACGCACTCTTGAAATCGAGGAACACAGCTATTGTCGATCTGCGATATGCGTGGCGATGCTCTAGCAGCTGCCGCAAAGTGAATATATGGTCTATACAGCCAAGTCCTGGGCGAAAACCGGCCTGCTCTTCCCTAATCCGAGATTTCCGTTCTGCGGTGAGGCGACGAACGATAGTGGAAGCCAATAATTTTGTCACAACTGGCGTTAGGCTAATACCCCTGTGGTTAGAACAGTCTGCGCGACTGCCCTTCTTGTATATCGCCACTATAATCGATTCGCCGGGACACTCTCTTCCATCCAGATACATTCGAATAAGGAGGTCAGTGCTTTGCAGAGAACTTCACCTCCATCCTTAAATATTGCAGATGGGAGGGAATCCGGGCCAGCGACACGAAAACGATTAAGGGCCGTGATCGTGTTTCGGACTTCGACCTCCGACGGAGGCTCTAAACTAACCGTCCATGGCTCGTCCTGCATCACCTGAGCAGGAAGAGGTCTGGGAGTAGGGGGCCAGCTGAACTGATCTTGAAAGTGTTCCGCCCAATGAGCCATACGGCACACCTTATTGTGTATCAGCGCATCCGCGTTGTCTCTGATTGTCTCATTGACGCCTGGTTTTCTGGGACCAGTGGTGCGGATTAGCTGGAAGAGCTCGCGGTAACTGCCTACTGCTCCTGCCTCATCCATTTCTTGAACAATACTGGCCCATCAGGCTTCCTTGTCAGCACGTAGGCCTATCCACAACTTATCAAAACGCCTGGAACGTTGGGCTGAGCACTTTGAAAGGCAATTTAATCGGTCGGAATTGTTAGATTTCTCGCCGACCAGTGATCGCCCTGCTTCCTGGGCTGTCCCTTTGGATCCACCCTCTCGCTCAGAAGTCGAACATGAGATCAAACTGCTGAAGTTAAATAAAGCCGCGGGACCCGATGACCTTCCTCCAGCTCTCTTCAAATTCGGGGGACCTGCTCTTGTGGATGATTTACACGAGTTACTAGTAAGACTGTGGGAGCAGGAAACTGTCCCAACCGATTGGAGCCGCTCCATCATAGTCCCAATTTTCAAAGGAGGCTCACGATCGGTATGCGACAGCCATAGAGGAATCAGTCTGATCTCCATCGCCTCCAAATTGCTTGCCTCTGTCATCCTTCACAGACTGACTGGCACTCGTGAAAGCCAGATTCGTGAAGAGCAAGCTGGATTTCGTCGAGGTTGTAGCTGCATTGACCACATCTTCACCTTGCGTCAGTTGTTGGAGCACCGTCACATATATTGGCGGCCCACCGTTGTCGTGTTCCTCGATATCAAAGGTGCATTCGATTCGGTGGATAGACATGCACTTTGGGACTGTCTACTCAGGAAAGGTGAACCTGAGAAATATGTGAATATTATCCGAGCATTATATGCGCGTAGCTCGGGCAGAGTGAGGGCTTACGGCAAGTTGTCGTCGCCCTTTAATATCTCCAGCGGCGTGAGACAAGGATGCCCGCTGTCACCTTTCCTCTGCAACTTCGCTGTTGACGAAGTCATGGAAATCGCGTTTACAGGACACGACTTAGAAGGTGTGGAGCTACTCCCAGGAGAACGACTTCTTGATTTAGAGTATGCTGATGATATTGCCCTGATCTGTGACAGCTCACAAATGTGCCAAGCGGCACTTGACAGATTAGCACTAGATGTCCGTCACTTCGGGTTTTGCTTCGCACCCTCGAAGTGCAAAGCGTTTCTCCAAGATCGGTCTGGACCGCCTCCTACGCTGACCCTTGGTGGGGATCAGCTAGAAGTCGTTCAAAAATTCAACTACCTGGAAAGTTGTATCAGCGCCCGTGGGATTGAAGATGAAATCACGAATCGTATAGCAAAAGCTCGGGGCGCTTTTGCTAACCTTCGCCACTTATGGCGCCGGCGCGACATCACTCTCACCCTGAAGGGTAGAGTGTACACTGCAGCAGTACGTTCGACCCTACTGTACGGTTGTGAAACCTGGCCGCTTAAAGCAGCGGACTTGAAGAGGCTAGTTACGTTCGACCACCGGTGCCTTCGTAATTTAGCTCACATTTTGTGGCAACACCGCGTGAGCAACGAGCGTGTTCGACACCTTGTTTATGGCACAGGAAAAGGAAATGAACCGCTCAGCACCATTATTTCACGCACCAGGCTCCGATGGTTCGGCCACGTGTTACGCATGCCAGCCCACCGACTTCCAAGACGTGTGTTGTTTGCGCGCCGAGGGTGTGGATGGAAGAAGAGGAGGGGTGGCCAAGCGATGACTTGGTCCAGAGGAATGAAGACCCTCACTTCTGAGCTGGCCTCGGTTGGAGCGTCTCGGCTCCCTGGTTGGGGTCCGAAAGACGATGAGCACGTTTGGTTGGACACACTTGCTGATATGGCTAGGAGCCGACCACAGTGGCGTTCGTGCTGTGAGTTTCTTTGTCCCACCCCATCCCTCTTAGCCTCCCCCTCCAACCACGATCTCACTACTTAGCCTTGTATAATTTTGCATAATATTTTTTGGGTGCACAGCAGCCGGCTGGTAGCTTACCGGAACGATGCCCATCCGTTACCAGTAGCTCAGCCAGCTTGCACCAGTTGTTTTTTTCGCTCTCTCTCTCCTTTTTTCTTTGTATTGCGGCACAGTAGCTGAGGTGTTCCCCACCTCTAGCTAACGTGTATGATGATGATGATGATGACGTAGGCTGTGCTTTAGTTAATGCCTAATAGCCCGTCCGGTCACAGTGTGTTCAGAGCTAGCTGGGAGGTGTCTTCTAGATTCCAACAGGTTCACCGACCTCTCGGATATCTTGTGACTAGTGCGGTGACGATGGATAGTGCCACATGCATATGCTCCTGCGTCGTGCATGGCAGCCGAGATCCTATTCCACTGAAGCTCAGTGTCATTAGGACAAGATAGCGGAACTTCGGTATACAGTGCCTCTTTGTAGGCTTCCCTGACTGAGGACTGAGACACTGTTTCCGTTGGCAATCGTAGGGGACACTTGGTGCGTCTCCCAGTAAAGTTTATGGAGAAACGACAGCGTACCAAGGCATGATCAGTCGACACAGGTACTCCAGTATGAGCGGCAATCCAGGATGGAACGACGCCACCTGTAAGTTATGGCTGTGGTCAATTTGGGTCCATCGGTGGCCAGCTACACGTGGACGCCAAGTGGCACTTCGACGCCCACTGTCTAGAAGCAGTGCTATTAAGAAACAACTGGTGCTCCGCACACAGTTGCAGCAGACGGTCACCGTTGTCAGTCCGCTCGGAGTTAAGCCCACAATTATCACCCAGCTGAGCTTCTGAAGAGCTCAGACGCCCTACTTGTGCGTTCACATCCCCTGCAAGTACTATATCTGAACTAGCAGCACTGTGTAGTAGCGCGTTCAGTTCGTCATAGAATGTGTCCTTGACAGCATTTGAACTGCAGTCGGTGGGAGCAAAAGCGGAAATCACAAACAAACAGCGTTTTGTACTACTTCGTGAATCAACCTTACCTGAGGTCGTCAAACGGGCTGCACATAAACGGCTGTTCACACGAATCCAATCAACCAACAATGGCTCAGCCTTGGAGCTTAGAATGATACCTACATCAGCTTGACCCGTGAGTGCTGCATCGGAGTCTCCGGATGCGCGCAACCAATAACAAGAGGATAAGCCGGGTGCAGTCAATTCAATAACCCCGTTGGGGTCATTGATCCTAGTTTCGGACACACAACACACATCAATACCCAATGTGTCCAAGTTGCGTGCGAGTGCAGCCTGCTGACCTGTTTGTCTTAGAGTGCGAACGTTGAATGTCGCCATGGAAACGGAATAGCGTGGCCTTATAAGGGACTTTTGCCGATAGGCGTCCGATAGGTGTGGTGGGATGGCGGTTGCAGATGGTTACACTCCAGTGGCACTTCTGTTGCTGTCAATTAAGCTGGGAATTATAGAAGGAAGGTTAGTAATGGGGACCGGGATGGGAGTGAAAGAAAAAGGTGGAAAAGAAAGAAGGGAGGCGTCAGCAGTAGCATGTTTTCGCTTATCCGCCCTGCTGTATGTAGCAGATAAGGCGACCCTGGATAATCGGCGCGACGACCGATGCAGGACGAAGTTTATGTTTGAAGATGTCATGGTTGTATGTGGGCTGAGATAATGCCAGAGCGCCCAGACCTAGACAGCAGGACGATTAAGGTCCTCATCCAAAGCCTTTGGCTCAAAATCCTGTCTGCAAGACAGCGGGGAGGTGGTAGATTTAGTTTTACAGAAATGGACGCCATCCCATCTCAAACCCCCAACCTGGAGGACCAGCAGACTGAGTTTGTCTGACCTCACACCATTGACCAACTTGGTAGGAGTAGCTCTCAAGGTGCCAGGAGACATTACCCAGTATAGCTCAATGGGTCAATGAGGTACGCAAACCGTCGCACCACGTTAAGGTCCAGTCTCGTTGCGATGGCTTTGACACAGTGTCTTGCGATCGCTTGTGGTATTTAATGAGTAACCAGTGACCAGTCCAAAACCGTCCACGCTATACGATGCTGCCGCCGACTGTCCGCGACTGCTTAATCTCACCTGCGAACAGCCGAGACTTATTCACAGTTACCTTCACAAGGAAGGCCTTCCCAGATCGGCAACCTGAGGACGCGCCAGGTGGTGTGCAGCTCCGCCGAACCAACCAGTAGTCAGTTCACTTCCGGATCACTCGCTCTTTCTGCACCAAATACGCGACACAAAACACATTCATGGTTCCCGCGATGCTCCCACCAGACATGAGCTAAGCTGCGAAGGCAGCGACGTTCGAGCGTATCTAGCCTCGTTGTCCGTCGATCTAATGGGCCAGGTTTCACAACCGTATGAGGATTGAACGGAGGGCTAAAACATAAATTGTCCTTCAGAATGAGAGTGATGTCACGTCTGTGCCACAGGTGGCGGACATTGGCAAAAGCACCTCGAGAATTTTCTATACGGTACGTAACATCTTCGATCTCACGGGTGTTAATATAGTTGTCCAGGTACTTGAATTCATGAACGACTTCTAGCTGATCCCCACCAAGGGAAGGAGCGGCGCAGGAGAGGGTCCCTGCCAATCTTGGAGGAAAACTGTGCATTACGATGGAGCAAAACATAGCCCCAAAGGATAAACAGCCAGTGATAACCGGTCCAGTGTTGCTTGGTACGTTTGGGAGCTGTCAATGATTAAGGCAATATCGTCCGAATACTCCAGGTAAAGAAGTCGCTCCACATCTTCTAGGCCGGGTCTAACGAACGGTGTTTCCATGACTTCGTCAAAAGCGAAGTTGAAGAGGAAAGATGACAGGGAGTAGCGTTGTCCCTGGAAATAATGAAGGGCGGTGACAGTTTGACATAAACCCTCACTCTGCCCGAACTATGCACGTACAGTGCTCTGACAATATTTATGTATTTATCGGGCCCACTGCCGTATTAACGCTTATTCATTCCCTCACCTGGATTTTACCTGACGCATCATAACCAACCCTTTTGCAGTGCAACACTTGTACTTTCGTTGTTAGACCAGTAAAGCGTATTCCTTCATCTCCAAGTTATCCCGTTTGTCATGCTATCTTCGTTTGACGCATAAATTTACTAACATGGAGCGCTATCCTCGTCTAGACAAATTCGATATCGATCTAAATACATCTGACGCTTCTAAGTAATGGACCAATTGGTTTCAAACATTCAACGCCTTCCTAAAACGAATTCAATCAGATAACTTGGACAATCTTGATGGGCTTATCAACTATCTTTCCCTTCGGTCTATGAATATGTTTCTGAATGCAACATACCATAGCGCCTTTACACACTACCTCACGCTGTATGTGCGCCCCACGAAGGTTTTTTGCTTGATACCTTCAAATCACGTGCAAGCAAGAATGTGGGCGGAGCACCGATCAGTTCGTGCAAAACATCAAGCAGTCGGCGAAGGAATGTGATTTTCATTCAATGTCACCTGAAGAATATCGTGCTGATGCTATGCGTGGAGTTCTTATAACTGGATAACAGTTAAACAGCACTCGAGCAAGACTCCTGGAACAGACGGTTTTAAATTTTCAAATTGCTTATGATATCACAAGGTCTCTTGAGGTGGCCGCTAAAAAATCAAGGTGCTACGAAACTGACAATATTCCCTGTTCTTCAGCTCACGTTGCACCGCTTCCACAACGCACACATTCGCCATCCACCCACTCATCTGAAACCGAAACAGTCGCTGGTAGAGAAAATTACTATCTCTGTGGTCATCCCAAACAACCATTGTGGAAAGTGTCTGACGAGATAAGCCAAATGTAAGGCCTGTGGAAAGATTGGACAATTCAAATGTGTGCGTAAATCAGTCAGTTTATACCCCCCGTCACTTCAGCCTACCGACCGTTTCTGTTCTAACGGCTGCTGTCCCCAACTGTTTGTCCAGCACAACAAGCAAGCTCCTTGTTAGCACCCTCGATTCACTTGCCCTAATACATACCGGCAGTTTTGACAGCTGTTTCTCAATCTGTACTTACCTCCCATCACTGGAACGTCCTTCCCTGTGGCTCATAAATCACCATGGCCTCTACCACACTGTCATGTGCAACTACCGGATATTGCAATGTGCAAATCCGCTGAATAATGAATACTGTATTATAGAGCAAGTAGAAATGAATTCTGTACCACTCTTTCGAAAAATGGTGAAGACCGTTATAAAAGTTGCCAACCGTAAATATCGTTGTCGTTCTCATGTAACATTTAAAATATCTGAGTTACGATATTTCAGGACTCACAAATGTGATATGTCATCGTAAGTGTGCAAACGTTCTCTGAATGGAATAGTGATAAAATATAAATCTAACAACGTTTTGAACTGCTGCATAGATGTTGCCTCAACCATATGTTCAGGTAAACCGTTCCAAATGTTTACCCCTCTCCGTTCGAAGCATAGTGGGTGGGGCACATTTCACATCCGGCACGACAAGTTTGTACCTGGGTACGCGTGTGCTGCAAGGCCCTCGTAAGTGCAGCATTGGTCTTAGCATTGGGAAGTCCCCGAGATGTAATGTACGGTAAGTCATAATGAGGTCGACTCACATCCGACGGTAGGACAAGGTGTAGAGTCCTAGTTTCTCGCACCGGTCTTCATACCCCAAGCCACGTAAACTCGGGATGAGCCTGGTAGCAACGTGTTGGACCCCTTCGATCTTTCGTGCCTCGCCTCGGGTAATCGGAAAGTAGGCGGGCGAACCGTACTCTAGCATTGGTCTAATGATGGAAGAGAAGAGGCGAGTGGCAACCTCTTCAGACCATGTGCCGAAGTTACGTTTGAGCGCCCAAACCATGCGCAGTCCGTTACGATATGGCCTGTTCGCGTTGTCCACGGACTTCAAATCGTAGCGTGAGAGTATACCTATATCCTTCATGAAGGGTGTGGGATATAGCGGTTGGCCGTCAAGTGTGTAGGTTCGGCCGTCAGCCCCCTTCCCCAGGCTCATAAATACATACTTGGCTGGGTTGATCGGGGAGAACTTCTGCAGACCAAGTGAATAGGCGGTTGAGGTCTTGCTGAAGTAGGCCACAGTCATCAGGAGCGTCCATTTCTCTCCAAATCTTCATGGCGTCCGCAAACAAAGCACACGGCGACCGGAGAACCTGCGGTAGATCGTTGATGTGGATCAGGAACAGAGTGGGCCCCAGCACAGTGCCTTGAGGCACGCCACTTGCAGAGGGATACCAGTCAGTTAGATGGTCGTCAATCTGTACCCTCCACTTTCCTCCAGTAAGAAAGTCGCGGATCCACCGGTGCAGTAAGCCACCGACACCACATATTTTGAGTTTGTGAAGGAGAACCTCATGGCTGACCTTGTCGAACGTTTTACCAAATCGATGAATATCACGTCGACGGACTTCCCTTTGCTTATTGCCTTCAACCACTCATGCCTCGTCACAAGCAGGTTCGTAATGCATGAGCGATCTTGCATAAAACCGTGCTGTGCGGGCGTCAGGACCTCGTTTGACTGTAGCAACTGCAGCAATCCCTTCTTCACGATTTTCTCAGCAACCTTTGCCAAAATAGGTGTCAGACACATTAGCCTGTAGTTGTCTACTTTGCTAGGGTCGCTGCCATTCGGAATAGGCTTCACCACCGAACATTTCTAGTCAACCAGCAACGAAGCATCGGACAGCGACCTGTTGAAAAGGTCAGTCACGACAGGAGAGATGATGGTCAAAAGTGACTTGAGAATCAGTGGGTGAAGCTCATCAGGGCCGGCAGGTTTGGTGTCGTCAAGGTTGGCGAGTAGTTGACCTACCTCTTCAATGCCGCAATGCAGACTATCGAGCTCGGTAAAACCGGTACACGTCGAACTCGGAACAGACACCTGGTTATTCGCAAATACAGAAGCGAAGTGCGCCGCCAACGCGGACGCACGCTCAATGCTGGAGGTTAGGGGTTGTCCATCCCGGGCCATCCAGCACTGGCACATCACCTGCCGGCTTCAGGCGTCGCTTCACGTATGCAAAGATTCTCTTGGGGGAGGTCTTCGCGGCTACTGCGAGCTACTCTTCGAAATGTCGGTGTTTATTTTTTGTTGCACTGCTTTAAAGGTTCCGCTGACATGTATACCCTTTGTAATCATTGGCAGAGCCAGAGAGGAGGAATTTGTCCCACAGTCTGCGCCGCCTCTGAGCCAGGTTTCCATACTCTTTGTCAAACCAATGAGGCTTAATCGGTTCAACCTTTCGAAATTTCAATGGCACAAATTGAGAACACTGATGTCAATCTCTCCTCTATAAATATCCAACAATCTTCCATAGATGCAGCTTGTGGCAGAGACCAATCCAGTTGGTTCGCGGTTCGAGCTTGACCATCGAAGTCCGTTTTCCAGTAGTTGGGAGCTGGTTCCAGCGGACGTGAATACGGCGAAAATAATTCCATATCAGCTATGAGCACTGAATGGTCGCTTGTAGCCAGGGGCTCCAGGATCCTAACGTTACGCACTCGTTGTTCGTAGCTCATTAACATCAGGTCGAGACAGGATGGGGTTGAACGTGTCGTTATGCGTGCTGGCTGGCATATGTGTTGCGATGAACCAGTTTCAAGTACCAAATCCACAAACTTCGCTTCAACCTCACTATGTCCAGGCATCAAATGTACATCAGGTCATCGTATTCGAGGACAGTTAAAATCGCCGATAAGTAGAAAGTGTGGATGACTCATGTGGGTTCGAAGAATGGGCAGCCAATCCAAACAACGACTCAGGGGACTGCGATAAACTGCGCTCACGAGCAGTTCTCCGCGCCTGAGGCGGATGGAGCACCACAGTAGCTCACACAAACCATCGTCACTTCGGTAGGTGCTCATAAATCTCCCATGCAGGGAAGACCGGATGTGAAGTATGACACCACTATGGGCATTCTTTAGTCTATCGCATCGGAAGCACGAATAACCGTTGAGTTCATGTTCTTGGGTGTATAACTCTGCATGCAACCATGTCTCTGCGAGTCCCACTACGTCTGGTCGCTCAGACGCAACGAAACAACAAAGCTCATCGCGCTTATTCATATCCCTGCAAACGTTTGTGAAGGCTACTCGCAGGCCGCAGCAGGAGCCATCGGGCGTGCTTGAAGTGTGAGCAGCCTGTTTATCCTGATTCGCAGATCGTTGGAAACCTCCCGAAAACTTACGATACGAAGATTTGTTTCCCCCTCACCAGTGCGTCTTCTCAGCTCAATGATGGTAGACCTGAGCAGCTCCCTGTCTACTGGGTCCAGGTCTGGACGAACATGGACCTTCAAAACTTTCAGCCTACTTAGGCGGGACATGATCAGTCTTGGACTGACTTCGTCCACAAAAGTGATTCTAATAGGCCGATTTTGTTGCTCACCTTGCTTTCCAAGACGGGTAATCTGCCTCACTTTTACCGAGTCCTCACCAGCGTCGAGGAGTCTGTCAATTAGACCCTGTAAAAACTCGACATCGTGATCGTAGCGCAGTTAAGGTGGTGGATCACTGGACTCCGGTGCGTGAAAGATCACGAGATTATATCGCCTCTGGTCGGATGAGGTTGACCTTGCAGGGCGAAGTATACTACCAGGCTTTTGCGGGTAAGGATTTGCCTTGATCATATTCTCCAACTGATTCACTTTATTGATAACATGTTTTAACTGTGCCTGAGAAGAGTTCGGATTAGACCTAGATTTTGCAGCCTTTGTCTTCCGATTACTTAGGGGAGTCTCTGGAATCATTGGTACAGGAGTTACGTTGCTGCCCGCTACCACTGCATAAGTCCTTTCCTTGCGTTCGTTGTACTGCCGGACAATGGAAGATGGTTCTGGGGATGAAATTGAATAAACAAAATTTTGCTTTCCACGGGAAGTATCCGGGCCAGAAGCAGATGAAGGCAAAATAGGGAGCAGCGGATCATCCTTTTTCTTTTGCACAGAATGCAGGCATGAGGGACATGGACTGATTGGAGGTAGACCATCCGAAACCCGGCTGACACTCAGCCCAGCCCGACAAGGGTCACAAATAAAGATGACGACTGAGGAAATGGTCTTTCGCAGTGGATCGTATAGATCTGGACCGATGTTACAACATGCAACGTGAAGCCACCCTTCGCAGAAGGAACAATGAACAGCCTTTGAGCGAGAATTGACAGCCTTACAACAATCCAAGCATTTTGAGGACATTGTATCCCTTATTCAGTAAATCCAGAATGAAGCTTCAAGACGGGAACGAAACGCTTCCAAGACGTCTACAAAAACGTTCGGCAACCTGTCATGGGTAACCTATGAGCCGTTGTTCCGCTCGGTCACACCTTGGATTGCATAACAAAGTGGAAATATCGTTTGTTGATGGACGCAATGCTTTCTCCTTGTGTGGATTCAATGTATCCAAAATAAAATCGCCTCCCCTGTTTGCCTACCCTTCCTCAGATTGCCAATCCTTTGCTACCAGATCCCGACGTTACTCACTTGACGACAAGCGCTTTAGAAAAGCCGGAGTACAACGCCTTTCAGATTCAGATGGACTGGAACGATAGGAAAATCCCTTGAGAGTTCCTTCTTGAGAAAATCGTTGAGCCAGGAAATGATAAGGTGCTAGGTCTTGACAGATCTAAAACGGAACACCCGAAACACCCTGATCAACCAATTACTGCCCACGTTCTCTGCACTAGCAGTCCCCGCTGTGTAGGTTACGTGAAGTAAAAAAGAAGTAGAAAGTAAATGGAAGATAAAGGGGAATGAGTCATTTAAATGAAGGATAACACCAATGAGTGAAGAGAATGATAGAATGAAAACTAAAAGTTTGAAGATGGATATGGTCAGGAGAAGGAAAAGGTTTCGTGTTGCCACCCAAGAGCGTCTAACTGATGCTCGAAACCCTTAACCGTAGGTTCCCTGACTACACTTTCTGGAAGCGAGTTCCAGCGCTCGATAACTCCACGCGATAACCGAGTTTCCGCCCTGATCCGGTCAGAACGCGGCTTCTGTAGCTTCACTGGATGACCGCGAAGACAAGGCAACCTATCCGGGCTAAATAGCAAGCTTAAGTCCGGTCCAAGCTTCCCTGTTCAAGTGCAGTAAGTAAGGATTAGGTCTCCTCGAAGCCGTCGGTGGTGCACTGAATACATACGCAGGCTAAGTAAACGCTCGGGGTACGATTGTCACCGTAACCCCTAGACCAATTTGGTACCTACTCCCAAAACCCTCTCAAGCTCCATTTTGTCCCTAACAAGGTAGGGCGGGCAAGTCTGGACGCAGTATTCCAGATGGGCCGAACGAAAGCTGAGAACAGCTTTAAACGTCCCACTGGTAAAAAGAAGGGAATCGAGAGCGCAGCCTCCGTGGATAGATTCCGCGGTGAAGGGCCTGCTAAAGAAGCGGTCTAGATGCTGTCAAGCTTACCGAACAGCTCCGTCGAACAGCACGTTTGACAAGTATCTGTTGGTTCGAAATGAGTGCAAGCTACATCTTAAGTTGGCCCGGCTTCAGTATGAAAAGGGCTTAGCTAATACTGCTTCGAAAAATCCCAAGAAATTCTTCGCTTACGTTAAACGACGCTGTGGTGCAAACTCGCCCATTCCACCATTGCTTCGAGGAGATGGGACCCATGCCTATAACGACTATGACAAGGCATGCGTGCTTGGTAAGCAGTACTCAAGCGTCTTTGCCCGCGAGGCAAATACGCCATGTAAAGAGTTAGCTCCAAGAGTCCCTGAGGACTGTTGTCTGGATGAAATTCCTGTAACAGAGTCCCAAGTTCTCCTGTTGCTAAAAGAGGTGAACCCAACTAAGGCTTCTGGGCCAGATTCTGTTCATCCAAAATTGCTGCACGAATTGGCAGGGGGACTCAGTGGACCTCTGACTTGTGTGTTTCAGAAGTCACTCAACAGCTGTATCTTGCCTACCGAATGGAAGGAGGCTGTTGTCTGCCCGATTTTCAAGTGCGGTGACAAAGACCTACCGGCTAATTACAGGCCTGTCAGCTTGACTAGCGTGGTCGTTAAGTTACTTGAATCATTAGTACGAGATACAGTGGAGAACCATTTAAATAGGTTTAACCTGTTTAAAGTCGAGCAACATGGTTTTCGCAAAGGATTTTCGTGTCAGACGAACTTGTTGGTAGCTCGTGAGTGCTTTACTTTACTTTACTTTACTGTCATGATAGCGAGAAAGATGTTGAACATCTATGTAGCTATATCTCAATGTAGGACATGTCCCACTGACACAGTGTTACCTGTAGTAGTGAGCTAGCCCAGGTGAAAAAAGTAAAATATTTACAAGCATAGAAAAAAACTCCATGTACTTACGATATATTCTTGGATGAACCACATGGAGTCCTTCACCAGCTCCGCCGCCTATTACGGATGGGCATCGTTTCGGAAGCTGCAGTTGGTGGATTAACGGGCTCCATGGGTTATAATCATTGAACGATTCCTTCGTCAGTTTCCTGTGAAGGCTTCGTCGAATCTGGCATCCGCAAAGTGCGCGTCCAGGAATCGTTTGAATTCCGACACCGAGTTCGCTTCTACTATCCGCGAGGGCAAACGGTTCCACATGTTCACCACTCGCCGCTCAAGACACAAGGGATGAGCTACCCACTTGAGGTCAGGGACTACCAGTTTGTACTGGTGACCTCGTGTGCTGCTTGACGCACGGACATGGAGCAGTGGCCTCAGCATCGGATAAGCACCCAGATGCAATACCCGATGGGTCATGATGAGGTCCACTCGCACGCGGCGGTAGGCTAGAGTATACAGACCCAATTGTCTGCATCTTTCTTCATACGGCACACCCTGAAGACCGGGAATGAGCCGTGTGGCTATGTGTTGTACTCTTTCGAGCTTGTGTATCTCGCCCTTCGTCAACGGACAGTAGGCGGGTGAGCCGTATTCTAGCACCGGTCGTACAATGGATGTGAAGAGACGAGTGGCAATCTCTTTCGACCAGGTGCAGAAGCTACGTTTCAGCGCCCACAGCGAACGCAATGCTGTGCGATACATATTGTCCGTGTTGTCCAGTGACTTCATGTCGTAACGTTGTATAACGCCAAGGTCTCTGACGCAATGCGTCGGGTGTAGAACTTGGCCGTCGAGAGTGTACGATCGGCCCGCTCCACCTTTACCGAGGCACAGAAGTAGCGATTTTGCCGAGTTGATAGGCAAACTTACTTCGGCGGACCACATGGAGAGGCGGTCGAGGTCCTGCTGAAGTATGTCAAAGTCGTCCGACGTATGGATCACCCTCCATAGCTTCAGGTCATCCGCGAACAAGGCACACGGCGACCGAAGGAGATTGGGCACGTCGTTGATGTGAATCAGGAAGAGAATAGGGCCAAGCACCGTCCCCTGAGGAACGCCGCTCGTCGACGGGTACCAGTCGGTCAGGTGGCTGTCGACTTGCACCCTCCACTTCCGTCCAACTAAGAAGTCACGGATCCATTGGTGCAGCGAGCCTCCGACTCCGCACTCCCTCAGTTTCTGAAGGAGGATCTCGTGATTCACTCTGTCGAAGGCCTTACTGAAATCGACGTATACCACGTCGACTGACTTACGTTGGTTTACTGCTTGCAACCATTCATGCCATGTTAGCAGCAGGTTAGTGATGCACGAGCGGCCTCTCACGAAACCATGCTGTGCAGGCGTCAGGAGAGAGTTGGTCTCCAGTAGCTGGAGCAGTCTCTTCTTCACAATCTTCTCCAGAACTTTCGACAATACTGCGGTCAAACAAATAGGGCGGTAATTCTCCACTTTGCGTGTGTCACCGCCTTTTGGAATCGATTTGACAACGGCGCATTTCCAGTCACAAGGCACGCAGCCTATGGACAGGGATCGGTTGAACAGGTCGGTTACAGCAGGTGAGATCACAGCTGACAAGGACTTGAGGATCAGTGGATGGAGACCATCCGGTCCAGCTGGCTTCGTGCTGTCTAGGCAGCTGACTAGCCCATGTACCTCCGCGACGTCGCAGATCAAGTCGGTTAGCTCAGTCGGTGCGGCGACGGCAGAGCTTGGCGCGCAGGTTTGGTTAGTTGCGAATACAGAAGCGAAGTGCGCCGCTAATGCGGACGCACGCTCGGTGCTTGAACTTAGTGGTTGTCCGTCCGAACCCACTAGCACCGGCACATCACCTGCAGACTTCAGGCGTCGCTTCACGTACGCAAATATGCGCTTCGGGGCAGTTTTAGCTGAGCAAGCAAGCTGCTCCTCAAACTGACTAGGCTGAAGCCGTAGAAAGTGGACATGCGGTGGATGTGGTGTTTATTGACTTCGCCAATGCCTTTGACGCTGTCCCCCATTCGCGACTCTCATTAAAGTTGAGGTCGTATGGAATAGCTGGTCGCGCTCTCCAGTGGGTGTCAGCTTTTCTGGATGGACGGGAACAGTGTATTCGTGTGGGAAGCAGTCTTTCGTTTCGACAGGCTGTACTTAGCGGCGTTCCGCGAGGCTCTGTCCTAGGTCCGCTGCTGTTCTCAGTCTACGTGAATGACTTGCCGGAGGAGCTTGAGGTACAATCACTTTTATTTGCAGATGACCTAAAGTTCTGGAATATTGTTGATATCCCTGGAAGTCCTATGGCTCTTCAACGGGCTCTGGATAGACTCTGGGAATAGTCTGTCTTGTGGTTGCTGCCTATAAACCGGGCAGTGTTCAGGGCTGCGTATCGGAGCGTCTGATTCCTCCACAAGTTATGTACTCGATGGGACTGTACTTCCTCACGTGACTCATCAGGTTGATCTAGGTGTCGTCCACTGTTCCACATTACACTGGGGACAACTGGAAGAAGGCGGTTAGTAAAGGGTTCCGAATGTTGTGGTTTATCCGTCGTTCTTTTGGTACCCTAACCGCTGATGTGTTTGTGAAGATCTTCTCAGCGTTTGTGCGACTCCACCTAGAATATTGCGTCCAGGCCTGTCCACCATGCCTTGTCCGGGACAAAATGGCACTAGAAAGGGTGTTGCGTGTCGGTATTAGGTTGGTCAAGGGATTACGAGGGGAAACGTACCCCGAACGCCTACTTAGTTTGGGGATGCAGTCAATGCACTATCGAAGAATTAGAGGGGACCTAATCCTAACCTACCGTATTTTGACTGGAAAGGTTGGCCGTGATTTGTCCATGCTATTTAGTCCTGCTAGATTATCTGGTCTCAGCGGGCATTGTATGAAGCTGGACGAACCGCGGTCCGATCGAGTTAGAGCGGAGACACGTTTATCGCGTCGAGTCATCAAGCGCCGGAACCTGCTTCCAGAAAATGTTGTCAAAGAAGCTACGGTTAAGGGGTTTGAGTGTCAACTAGATGCTCTTGGGTGGCAACACGAAACCTTTCCGTTTTCCTGACAAATTCCCATCTTCATACTTCGATTCTATTTTCTTTACTTTTCCTCGCCATTAATATTATTCTCTTCTTTTAACTGATTTCCCCTACTCACTTACCTTCGATTCTTCTTGGTCTCTTACTTACTTCACGTAAGTGACATAGCTGGGACAGCTAATGTAAGAAACATGGGCATTAAATTGGTGGACCAGGGTGTTTTTCGGGTGTTTTCGTTTTAGACCCATCAAGAAGTCGGAGCACCCCTATCAACTCCTGGATCGACGACCCGCTCAAGAAGGAACACTTACGGGATTCATCCTATCGGTCCAGTCCCACTTGAACTTGAAACGGATGCGTCGGACCTAGCTGTCGTCGCCTCATTGAATCATAACAATCGAGCAGTGGCGTTTTTCTCGCGCACCCTGTCTAACAGTGAAAAATATCATTCAACCGGCAAAAAGGTGTCGTGTGTAATTGAAAAGCGTCGGCTTAATCGAAAACAGCTGATCGTGAGTTGGGGGCGGTACTGTTTGCTGTACTGGGTGCCATCAAGAAAGGTTATACGTTGTGTTTGATAGTTGTTATTAAATGTATACGAACGTACGAGAACGCGAAAAGGTGATACATTTTTGTACGGGTTATGGAAGTGTGTTTGTTTTAGTGCGTTGGTGTGAGATCGGTTTCAAGTTCAAGTTTAAGTTCAGTTGGGACCGGAACGATAGGATAATCCCGTGAATGTTCCTTCTTTTGCGTATCGTTGGATCGGGAATTGACATGCCTGCTTGAGATGTTGAAAAGCCTAAAACAAAGACCGCATCACACCCTATCCAACTAATTACTGCCCACATTTTCCTGCCCGGCAGCCCCTGCCAGGCCGGTTTATGTAAAGTGAAATAGTGTAGGGTAAGCTAAGAAAACAAGAGGAGGAATGTCAGCTAAATAATGATAATACCAAGGTGAGAAGAAAATTAAAAAAGAACGAAGGGAAAGTTGAAGATACAAGTCGGTTAGGAGAAGGGGACGGTTTGGTACTGCCACCCTAGAGCATCTAGCTGACGCTCGAAACCCTCTACCGTAGACTCCCTAACCCCGTACGCCGGAAGCGAGTTCCAACATTCAATAACTCGACGCGACAAGCAAGTTTCCGTCCTTACCCGGTCAGAACGCTGTTTGTGCAGCTTCAACGGGTGACCTCGGAGACTAGGCAGCTTGGTGGGACTAAATAGCCAGGACAAGTCTGGACCGATCTTACCCGTTAGGATACGGTAAATGAGAATCAACTCTCCGCTAATTCTGCGGTAGTGCATTGAGTACATACCCAAGCTAAGCAAACGTTCGGGATACGTTTGCCCCCGTAATCCTTGCACTAACCTTATACCCACTCGCAGAACCCTCTCCAGTTCCTTTTTGTCCCTTACAAGACAAGGTGGACAAGCCTGGATACAGTACTCTAAGTGAGGTCGTACGAATGCTGAGAACAGCTTCACAAAGATATTGGCCATTAGGACACCGAAGGAGCGGCGAATAAACCACATCATACGGAACCCCCTACAAGCAGCCTTCCTCCAATTTTCCCCAGAGTGAAGCAAGGAGATATGGGTGATACCTAGATCAACCTGCTGAATGACAACAGGGAGTTCACTTCTACCAACTACATAGCGCGTGGGGGGACTAGCACCTCCAATGCGGAGGATAGAACATTTCGCCTGATTTATGGGCATCAACCATAAGGTTGTCCAATTCCAGAGCCTATCCAAAGCCCTCTGAAGTGCCTCAGAGCCACCAGGGATATCCACAATATTCCAGAGCTTGAGGTCATCAGCAAACAATAGCGACGGTACTCCAAGCTCCTCGGGTAGGTCATTGACATAAGTTGCGAAAAGCAACGGCCCTAGAACCGAGCCCTGCGGAACGCCACTAAGAACAGCTTGTCTAAGCGAAAGGCTACGCCCCACGCGTACACACTGTTCTCTGCCCTCTAGGAAAGCAGAAACCCATTTAAGGGCGGCTCCAGATATCCCATACGATCTCAACTTCAATGAGAGTCGCTGATGTGGGACAGTATCAAAGTCTTTCGAGAAGTCAACGATAAGCACGTCGATGGCGTGACCGTTGTCTACTGCCTCAGCCCAGCTTTCACGAGCTACAAGCAAATTTGTCAGACATGAAAATCCCTTACGGAATCCGTGCTGGGCCGCACTGAGAAGGTTAAACTTAATCAGGTGATTCTCCACCGAATCCCTGACCAATTTTTCAAACAACTTATCTACTACGCTCGTTAAGCTAACAGGCCGATAGTTCGCATTCAGAACTCTGTCCCCGCCCTTAAAAATCGGACAGATAATTGCCTTCTTCCATTCAGAAGGTAAGGCACAGCTGTAGAGTGATATTGTAAACATGCATGTCAGAGGGCTACTTAGCTCAGCGGCCAATTCATGCATCAGCTTCGGATGAATTGAATCAGGGCCAGAAGCTTTGGAAGGATTTAGTCCTTGCAATAGCCTGAAGACTTGTGTCTCCGTTATGCTTATTTCAGTTAAGCAAGAATCCTCCGGAACTTTAGTGACCAGCTCAACTTGTGGTAGAGAGGCCTCATGAGAAAAGACACCAGTATACTGTTCGTTAAGTATACAGGCATTATCATAGTCGGTATGCCCATGGGTCCCGTCCGCTCGTAGTAAAGCCGGTATAGACGAGTTTGTACCGCTACGTCTCTTTACGTAAGCAAAGAACTTCTTTGGGTTTTTTTACGGCTGCGTTAGCCAAATATTCCTCGTACTGAAGACGAAGAGTTCTAAGATGATGCTTACATTTATTTCTAACCGCTCGATAGCTTTCGTAGGTGCTGGTTGATGAAGCCGCTTGGTAAGTTCGCCAGCACTTAGAGCGCTTCTTGAGCGGGTATTTACCTGTAAGGTGTATCCATGGAGGCTGCGCCCGTGTCACCCTTCTCTTAGTGGATGGGATGTGGGGAGCAGAGAGCTCAGTGAGGTAGGCTTTAAATTTCTCCCAGGCTGTCTCAACGGTGTCAGCCACGGTGATCGCACAACGCAAAACTGAAGCTTTGGCTCGTAAAGCGTTAAAGTCTGCCCGCCAAATATTTGGACATGCCTCAGCGGTAGCTTGATGACACTTAGTTAGAGCACATCGAAAGGACATGCAGACATGGTCACTGGCTCCTAGAGGACAGTCGTAGGTAATATCCCTTACGAAATCGTGTGGTTTCGCAAAAATGTTATCCAAGGTAGACGGAATTTGGTTGCGCATATATCTAGTCGGGAGGTCCACGAACTGATGCAAAGGCGGTTGCAATGTTAGCTCGAGGAGATCCGAACCGAAAGTGCCCACCGCCAAACTGCAAGATAGATCTGTCCAGTAGACTTCAGGGAGGTTGAAGTCACCCAGTATTAGACACCTATTGGCAGTCTGAGTAAGAATAAATTCAATAACCTCCCTGGAGATACTTCCAGGACTTCGATATACCACTACAACTGTAAACTGAGCAGAGAAAGTGCACACAATAGTCGATAGAGTTTCAACAGTTTAATCCGGCGAGTGGAACACACAAGTCCTCAACACATCGAGTTTACAACTCACATAAAGAGCCACGCCCCAACCTTGGCGGCCAACGAAGCGATCGCATCTAAGCAGTGCTTAGCCAGGCAAATATACTTCACCGTCTGTGATATCCGGGGACAGCCACGTTTCGGTGATAGCAAGTATGTAGGGACGAGATTTGTCTACAAGTAGACCCACCTCGTGTGCCTTGTTCCTTAGGCTACGCACATTACTAAGCACTACCCGAAGGAACTCGGCACGACCAGCCCTGGGTCGTACGCTACCAGAAGAGGTTCTGGCTGCAGATGACACAGTTGAGTTCCACCCTAGTTTTCGCCAATAGTTAAGACGGTGAAAGAATTCCACCTAGATTTGCGACCGTTTCAATTGCAGACGAGGACTTTCTTACAAATATGACGTTCTAACCACTGTGTCCTCTAAGAAGATGTAAGGTCAGCAACTACCCGAAGGAATACGGTACGCATGGGTACAATTAGATTGTGTCCGTTGTAACAGGAAAGGAGAAGGTGGTAGCCGGTAAGTGCGAGCGTATTTTTAAATCTAATGCATTTTGTTTAGCTATGTCTGTCTCGGTAGTAAAGTAAGCATAGCCATCAGTGTGAGGGGCATTTACACTGCGATAGGTACGCATATTCTAGTGCATAAATGTACTTCCCACTTGGGGAACCCAAGTTTATATGTTAGTGCTCAGCGTCTGACTTCCGAAGCTGAGCGGCAGGTGTTTGCTTTGGTACAATCGTTCCGTAACGCCGAAGAATCCGAGACTATATTTTGGAAAAGTATAACCCATGGTTAAATAGACATGACCATTTTATGCCTGGCCTCGTTTAGGTGGCGCATCTAAGGAAAACGATGTGAGCGCGGTTGCAGCTTGGTTGTTTAAGAATGGCGTCTTTCGTGTAGAAAGAGATTGTTCACATTTGCGATTCCTGTTTTTGCTTCTTGCTTTGATCACTTCCGTAGAAGCGAAATACGGAAGCGTGCTTCTACGAACTGCCAAGCATCACGTGAATTGTGGGGGTTATATGCTTTGGCCCTGCATGGTAATTGATGGTTTCGGCTTTGGTCGCAGTGTGTTCTACGTGTTGATGCCCAAAGACCCGGCAGGTAGTTACTTGTAGGTTGTGCGGGCTATATCAGAAACGTTGCCCACCACTCGCTCAGTGAAGACATTAGTCATGGAAATGTGCCTGTGGCAAATGAGGGCATTTAACTTGGGGTATCCACGTACCATGGTGGTATTATGCCGTTTCCATTTACTGTGGGAATTTCCACACGGGCGCCAATCGCTGTGAAAAGCAAAAGGTCCGACCGTTTTGCTGAAGAGTTGGATGCACAGGTTAGTCTACAACAAGACTCAATTGCAGTTTAAGATGCTGCTTAGAGCTATAAGTGTTAGAAGCAAAGAGGCTCTCAAATACTTCTGCCGTACGTGGTTGCCCTTCACAGGGAGTTTGATGTAAGATAGATTGTGCAAAGTGCGCGTGTTAGGTGCGTTCACCACAAACAGCTTGAGGAACGAGAATAAACATCTCAGGGTAGGCTTAAGCGGGAGGACTTCGCTATGTTAACTCTTTAAGGCTGCTGTTCGCAGGGCAAGCAATGAAAAATCGCGTTGGACCAAGTCGGTAGGCAATTTGGGACGTCGAAGCCATAACTTGTTCCGCGCACAGAGCATGCGAACCATTTGGTTGCTTGCCCGTCTTCTTATGCTACTGGCGCATTTATGCGACCCATTTCCTCGGAGACGGTGACATTAGTTGGACGTGACGGCAGTAGGTAAGGGGGACCGCAGGCACACCTTTGTGGTTGTACTGAAATGCGCTGTGATTGCTCGTGCGTGAGTCAGTGGGATAGGACACGCGCGCACATTGTGTGGGTTGCTAGCCTGCTAACAGCCGGCATAACAACGCTTATGCACCGAAGCCGTTGGTCAATGCGGGACCGTCAGATCCCTATCCCTGATTACGAAACGTCCTCAGGGGAACTTCAACCGTTGCCATCTATGTCAGCCTCCCAGCCGTTGGGATTGACGCGCGAGGAACAGTTGTCCTGCTCCAACAGGCTGTCGGGTGACATAACGGCTGTCACGACCAGCCGCTTTCCTTGCGGCAGGACATTTCTACCGCAGCAACCTAACTGGAATACTACGTAGGCAGCGATTGTCGCCAGTTGGATACTGTCTTCCTAACAACCTCGCTAGATGTTCATTTATCCCTTACTCGCTTTAAGGTCAAACTTTTTGCTCGCAATCCTCCAGATCTCGGGCTAGCCTTCCCTGGCTCTATCCAGCTCGGTACTATTATCTTAGCATCACAGTAGGACTTGAGTTTCTGCGCGCTGCTGCGGTTAGGCCTCACGCGCTGGGTTTCTTCGGAAACCTTAATATACGCTTGCATTCCGGCCAGTAGCTGCCCTTCTGTCAAATGACGTTTCTTCTTAGTGCCACACTCCTCTCATCTGGTCAGCACACAGACGCACGTTAGCTTCACATTTCTAGAGGTTCGGTTATCACTCCCACGCTGAGGTGTTTGCGCCACTTACTCGTGTATGAGTCCAACACACTCACTGGTTTTCCTGGATCAACCTACCTTAGTACCATTTGTTTATCACCCTAGGATGACTCGTTTCACTGCGCGTCGCCGCGGACGTATTTGTTCCGCACCTTGGTTTTCTTTTAACTGATCTCCGTTACGTCACTATTATCGATCAATCCTCTTTCACCTAGTCAGCACATCTGCTCCTTAAAGAATCCTTTGTAGGTGTTCTGTCTCTGTTTCGCAGAAATGGTCTCGACACCTACTTATATAGGTTAGCTCTCTCACAGGCTTTTCTCAAGTCCGTCGACTCTAGCACTATTCTCTTAGTAGCATCGCGTCGCCCTTCTGTCTAGATCCCCTGAACATTTTACTGCAAGCTTGAGTCCTATATTTCCGCTGCTTTACCACCTATTGTCCTTTGAAGCGCTTTCGTCGCAAGCTATCTATATCTTTACTTGCTTATTCTGCTCTCCCTATCGAAGTAGACCAACTACAAGCTGTTCAGCTACCATAGAATCGCCGCTGGTCTTTGAATTCTGCTTTCTGACTTTCCACGCAATAGTTGCGTCATAGTAAACCTGTTGTCTTTATGGTGCGACGCTCTGTACTCCGTGTAGCTGGTAGCAATCTACCTATAAGGCCAATGTTTTTCATAGAACGTTTGTAAGACGCCTTCAGCACAATCACTGTTGCACGTTTTACATCATTTTGTCTCTACTATACGTGTTATAACATAGGAATTTAACAATTTTTTCCGCGCCTGCACTTTGCGGTCTTGGTTCTCTCTCACCTTCACTTTTCTCCGAGGTCCTGAACAAGTTGGATATTTGAAAGTTGACCGAGAAACAATTTTTTCAAGGGCAGGACCTGATAAACCATAAGGACCTACAAAAAACACGGCTGTACAACAAATGGACGCAACTGCAATCCCTACCACGACCGTTGTCCAGTGAAGATACCTGGACAAGATGCCTTCACGTTCCTGTAAAACACAAAAAGACGAGTCTTCGTGAACCTCCCGTCTTCACTTGGACTCAGTGATTATGGCGGCCCTGACCAAGATAGCCGCTCAACTAATAGAGGAAAATGGAAGTCATTTGCCTGTGAATAACCGAGTGTGAAATAAGTCGGCAAGCTGTTCTGTCAGTTGTACATTAGTTTACAAACGGATTTCTGACAGTGTTCCAGGACGTGGTGGCTTTTCGTTTTGCAAGCGTTTTCCCTATAAACAGCCACAAATTACCGCTTCTTCAGAGTGATATTCCTTCACATAATCTGCGCACCTCAGCCCCCTCATCCCGTTTCCCACCGATTGGGCATATGCGCATTAGGACCATTCAAACTCTCTTTGCTTCATCTTCATTCCTATATTGGAACAATTTTCCTTCTCTATTGATCCGTGTGCTGCTCGCTTCTCGTCGTATTTCGCCACTTATGATATACGTGTATTGGCGATATTTAAACACTAATTACATGGATAGGAGTAGAATAGTTCACTCATCGCTGTAATTGATCGACTGCGTTCCAGATGCATTCCTTTCTTCTGTCTGTGCGGCTGTCTATGGTCGCTGCCTTTTTTCTCGAGTTTGTCACAGGTACGGGGACACGGCCCAAGGAATTGTTCATCCATGCGACAATACAAGGCACACAGCTCTTTGTCTACACATGATAGAAAATCTACCAGCCCTCGTTACAACTTACTAACCGGACGTACCATTCGTTGTCTTGCACAGATACAATTTTTTCGAGGCTTGAACCATTGGGTCCAGTTTGCCTAACACTGTCTCTTCCACACACCTCTTGCCCGGAGCACTCCTGTTGACTTCGAAATGCACATTCTCCTGCCGATTCAAAGCCAGAAAACTTGGCCATCCTGAGCACTTCAATTCGCTTAGCCCGCTCAATTGGCCTTGGTTTCCTATATTTCTAATCAATTTTATCACATATCCCGGGGATCTGCGATTCCTTCTTCGGATCCATACCTTATCCTTCAAGACTTCAACAACCATTCAACATATTTCAGTATACATCCCTCGGAGAGTTCAGATGGTTCTGCAGCTGGTCAACACATCCTATCTGGGAGAATGTTTAGTTCCTGACCCAGCAATCGGGCACAGCCATTCGTTCAAAACTAGGCAGGACCCAGGAAGGCAATACGCACTGGCATTATGCATCAGCCAGCATAAAACAGGACGCAATGTGACTGCAAGTAACCGAGCAAACGTTCAGCAAGCAATATAACTAGTTACAACTTGCCATTCAATGGACT
Source organism: Dicrocoelium dendriticum (assembly GCA_944474145.2). Lineage (NCBI taxonomy): Eukaryota > Metazoa > Platyhelminthes > Trematoda > Plagiorchiida > Dicrocoeliidae > Dicrocoelium > Dicrocoelium dendriticum. Next base: position 27,768,977 of record OX104070.1, read on the forward strand.
GGCGGCAGTGTTTCCAGACGTGGTTGGTTTTCGCCTGGCGAGCGTTCTCCCAATAAGAAGCCATAAATGTCCGGTTAACAACACTGCAACGTAGCGAATGTGCCTAGCCACCGAATTAAGTCACAGCTGATAACCTCACACTGGCAGGGCAAGTAGCGTCGCCATTCTAGATAGGATTGTTACACTGGAACTTCTACATCTGCGTATACGGTCGTCTCCCCTTTTTACGATTTCACGCATGTAATGTCGGCTTTTTATTTTCTACCATATCGCCTTTGCCCTTTGCGTTACTTGTGCACGAACTTACTGTATTGTCATATCTCTCTCGAGCGTGATCTCCAATTATACTTCAATGGATCATACAGGATTCTCAATCTGTTATTAGCCGAGGTATGACTGCAATATATGGCGGACCGATTATTCCTAACAAATGGATCCCGATCTCACGACAGCCAAAGTATTGTTTCGCATTTTTACCAGTGCACAGTTCCAATCATGGATATATGCACAATTTTCTACTGTCAATGTTACAGTTGCCATAAAATGTCTGTACAGTTGCACATACCTGCTCATGCCTCCATGAGCGTGCGTCGCAAACTCGAGAATAAAATATTTATTTGTGTATTTATTGAACTCTGCGACGTGGCGGATGTGACTCCCCACTGAATAAAGTCACTGCCCACAACTACATACTGGCAAGTCGACTAGAATCATATTTCAATATTTTATTGACACGTTCAAGAATAAGGTACTCTCTGCCTACATGTATCGTTTTCACTACAAATATCCTGCCCCGACTGTTGCAGCACACGCTAGAACCCAACCAATATTCATTTATTTACGCTTGTATTCCCCATGATTACTTTTACAAATACCGCAGGCAGTACAACTTTCCGTTTACTGCTGATTACTTACATAGCAACGTGTTTGTTGCAAAACGTAATTGCCTGTAAAGTTTGATCATACCCGAGTTGTTTGGCCTCGATAAATTTGAGATTAAACTATTTATTTATTTAGTTTCTTCTGACACCATGGCTCTCGAGCCGTTAGGAGTTCTCGTCGCCTGCGAGTGCAGATATAGGTGCATCTGAGGGGAAGATGCAGACGATTTTGCTAGTATCAGGGAATAGTAAAGAGCGACTGTGCTGTAGGTTGTTGCAGATAAAAGTACTATAAATAAGAAATGGTTGGACCTAAAGCGTTTCCCTGTATGACACCGCTTCTGACAGTGGCCCGGGATGCTTCGGCATGTGGCAGTTTCATTGACTGCGTGCGGCTGGTCAGGTGTAAGCCCAATCAGTCCAACCGAAGACTCCACATATCATAAGCCTCGACCTTGTGTACTAGGTGCTTATGTGGAACTCTGTCGAATGTATTTTACACGTCGAGGTAGAGCTTGAGTATTGCTTGATCTAAGTCTATGGCTGTGCCGACCATGTTTAAGAAGCCTAGCTGGCTCGTCGCGCAGGCTCCAGCATTCAGCAATCCATGACGTGGCTGGATCACATAGCTTCCTTCGTCCAATAAGTCCATGAGCGTTCTTCTAACATTCTTCTCTATTACTCTCAAAATGAAAACATATGGTCTCTCCGCCGAAACTTCTCAATCCCTCTCAAGGAGCCAACTTTTTAACACGGCTGGCCTATAGAGTGTTTCCAGGTAGAGGCATATGTTGAATACTGCATGGAGGTTGTAAAATGCTGTAGGAGAAATATAGAATTTACTCACTCTTGTTCTTAATTTGAATGGGTGGTATGCCGTGAGTCGAGACTCATTCGAAGACCACAGGATTAATTTAGGATAAAATGGACTAAGCCCACAGAGGGGAATTTGCGCGAGGAGTGATGTATGTGGGTTGCTTTTACACAACTGCTTACCGTGGTCTTATAGCAAAGAGCTTTGACCACTTCAGTGGCCGGTGAAGTCAGACCGGAGTATAATAGCTTAGCAGAAGTAAAGTGCGCCAGGCGAGCATTAGATAGTGAGGGTAGATGCTAGTAGATAGAAGATAGCTTGGGTTTAATGTCGTTGACATTTATGGTCTAAGGGGCCGGGCAGCTCCAAAAGGATTAAGAATGGCAGGTACCATAAAGAAGTAAATGTATTGAGAAATACAAAATTTCATTCACGCTGTGGGTATGCAGCAACTTGTTAAAAAGTTAGAAGGCAGACCATACGAGGAGCCAAAGTAGCTATGTAAAGAAGGGTTAAGCAGCAGTGTGAGTGGGATTTTTCTATATCGAGGGATGCGGAGCTCGTGCTGGAGAAATAAAGGAAGCTACGATCTAATAAAAGCGGAATGTGACAGCTACAGGTTATCGTATAGTCTAACTGAGTTAGTAGGAAAAGGACATGAGAGGACTGAACTGGGTGAGACGGGCGTTAAAAGGAAAACCCATGTGGGTAAGCCGAGAGACAAGATGCAATTAGTGATGGGATTAACCTAATAAAAGGTTGGACTGCATATATAACATATATTACCCACGCACCAGAAGTGAGCACCAAATATTAGCTAGGCAAAGGGAGAGGGCTGGGACTTTATCATTGTCCGTTATTGTAAAAAAGCATAATGGTCTATCAACCAAGGTGTGCGTCAATGGAGCAATAAAGTGCGACAGCCCATACTAGTGCAAGGAAGGTAACTTGTTTATAAAGTCGTGGGTTTTTAAAGCCTCATAGTCCAGGCTGGTGCAAAAGGAGTAAGCAAAGCAAGTAAATTAGTCAGGTGGGTCAAACAACGTTTGGGATGTTGAGCTGGGGCAGAGCGTTTACAGGCCACCAAAGCAAAATTGGGATGCACACCAAAAAGGGGCCAAAATACTTTAAACATTAGAGAGGGTTAAGCCTAGGAGCAGATCTGACATAAGCAGAGCGGTGATGAGGTGGTGCCGATGGAATATAGGTGGCATTAAGCTACTAGAAGAGAAAGGTGCCCACTAGCATATAGTGCATATACTAGGAGAAGCTCGAAGTAACATTTACAGAAGCTGAGGACGAAGCAAGGAAGTGGATGTGACATGTGAACCTCCAAGTGGTGACAAACTGAAGTTGGTGGAAGTTGGGTGATATAGGTCTGACAGACGAAGGTACACACTACAGAGCACGGTGTAGTTGAGAAGTGAGAGTAGGGCAGAGCCATACAGGTAATAGCATGGGCAAGGATCCTAAGCAGTGTAATAGACGTGAATGTTAAAAAACGAGCTCAGCGCTGAGGGAAGGACATAAGTGACCTACATAGCCACGTACTTGAAGTCTTACGTACAAAAGTGCGGAGCTGTAGTGTCAAACCTAAGTCAGGGGGGCAGCGACGGTAGGTGGTTGGTAAGGGTAAAGAAAGCCAGAGCAAAGTAAATGAGGGTATGAGTAGGAGTAGGCAAGTGTTACGTAGCGCGGCGAAGAGGGGCCACACAGTGTTGTTAAGGGTACATAGAGGAACAATTAATACCTATTAAGGTGTCAGCTTGGTGAGCGTTTTAGGTCGGCAACATAGTCATATATTTGCTGTCTTTCCCACAAAAGTGCAGAGCTACGGGGTCAAAGCTTAGTGGGTGATGCAGCCGTGGTAAGTACTCAGGAACTGAAAATGAAAGCCAGAGCAATGGAGATGGGAGAAGGAGAACGACCAGGCAAGGTATACGAAGCGCGGCGAAGAAGCAGTAGGCAAGGGTTTTAACGTTAAACAAAGGACCAATGAGTAGTGACAACAATGTCCGTTTTGGGATTGATGGAGTTTGACAACGTAAGCAGCTAGTTGAGAGCCTAAGCACAAGATTGCGGAACTGCAGTATAAAAGCTAAGTAGGATGAACGGTGGTAGGTGATAGCTGGCAAAATTGTAAAGTTCGGCTTGTTCGTAGATCATCAGGCCGTCAGCTTGGAGGGGTATGGGGCGAATGATAAAAAATTACGACAGTCATGTGAGGTAATAAGTGGTGCAGCAACTCAAATGCATGCCACTCCGTTTTTATACGCTATTTCTTGTTTGACGTTCAGGCAAAATAGCCTAATTTCCGTCTTCACGTTTTTAACATTTCGAATCTCAATACGAAAGACCAACTTAAGTGCGCTCATAGATTGGACGGCACAATGTTCCCTAAAGTTGCTTGAAGGATCTAGCAAACTTTCTTTCGTGTCTAAACTCTGCTATTTTCTATTTCATAGGTTATCGCTATTTTGGATACGGTACGTCGAACCGCATTTGAATACTACATTTAGGCTAGGGGCGTGGGTTTGTTTGTTTAGTAGATCGGCTAGCTTGCAGATATTCAGTTATTTCCTAGCTCAGCGATAGCGGCACAAATATTAGGGCCTTGGGCCGTTGTGCTTAAAACAGTTGTGGATTTGGACCCAGTAATCGTTCTGTAGGTGACCACTGCAACCTTTCTGTTTGCTGACGATCCCCGTTTCTCACATTACTTTAAATTGGTGCGCGACAGCCTGGCAGCGGACGAGTTGCTCGGTGTACAAAGCTAAGAGCAAAGCATGCAGCTTGAGTCTATCAAAGAGCAGATTTATCCTCCGGCTGTCAGTTATCACCGCCTTAACCATGTACTCAGCAACGTTCAGTGAGCCAGAATTATCATTATGCACGTTGGCTGTAGATGAAAACGATCTCGGCTTTTGGGCCACAATACGATCATGCCTCAACTGGCGTGCCTCACATAGTCGAGAATAAATATTTTTTTATTTACTTACAAATGAAAACTGTACCAGTGCCACTCCGGCTTAGTCCTTGGTACCGGATGGGTACCGTTCCGGAAAGCTAACGGCCAGCTACTGTATTGCAAGATAGGACTTATATAAAGCCTAATAAATAAGACCGCGGTTACTGGAGTAGGCTGAGCGGGAGGGGAGTGACAAAGAAACTCACAACACAAACGCCGTTGGGGAGGACTTGCAGTGGCAGCAAGTGTATCCAGCTAAACTTGTTCATCGAGTTTGGTCCCCAACCAGGGGTAGAGACTCTCTAACTGTGGCCACCATTGCATAAGGTCCTTCATTCAGCTTGATTAAGTCATCAATTGGCCACCAACTCTTTCCTTCCCTCCGCATCCTTGGCACGTAAGCAACGCACGTCGCGGGAGTCGGTTGGCTGGTATGTGCATTACGTGACCCAGCCATCGGATGCTGGTGCGTTAAGTAACGGTTACCAACCGTTGGCTTCTTCTTGCGCCCCACAAATTGTGTCGAACACGCTCGATGGTCACGTGGTGTACACAACAGATTTGAGCGAAACTGCGAAGGCGCCGGCGGTCGAATTTTACTAGTCTATTTATATCGGCCGATATAAAGCGCCAGGTTTCACAACGTTAACGCAGGGTCGGACGTACGTCCGTATTGTGCTCTCTACCATTCGGAGAGGGAGTGATGCCTCGCCGGAGTCGGAGGGGGCGAAGGTTAGCAAAGGCGTCACGTGCGGTTGTTATACCAATTGTGACCCTGTCGTTAATTACAACGGCGCAAATACAACGGTAAATAAATACAAACATAAAGAACTAGTTTACGCTTGAAAGTATTGCGGCACACCAAATCATACATTAGCGAAACATTTAAGTTAATTTGGTTTCCAACATACACGTTTCCGCGTTTGTATATGGCACTGGCTGAAATAGGTACAAGCTGCAGAATTGAAAAATACTCAAGTCTAAAACAGTAAACAACGAAATGCCATTTTCCTGATAGTGTGGGCACTTCTGAGTAAGCCTGATCAGGATGATACAAACAAGTGAGGTCGGTAAATGTATAAAAATAGCGCATGTTAAGCAGAAACGTATAAATTTTTTATAAATAAATAAATAGTATATTCTCGAATTTCCGAGACACACCTGACCAGGCAAGATCAACGTTTACAAGCAATTTATGTTTCGCAACAAACACGTTGCTATGTATGTAATCGGCAGTAAGCCGAAAGTTGTCCAAGCTTTGGAAATTGTAAAATTAATCTTGAGGCATAAATTCGTCAAAACATGACGACAAGTTGGGTTCTAGTGGGCGTAGTGTAAACAGGTTGGGCATTCCGTTTGTAGAGAAAACTTGTCAGGAAAATATTACATTAGGATTCTGGTCGGCTTGCCAGTATGTAGTTGTGGGCAGTGACTTTATTCAGTGGCGAGTCACATCCGCCACGTCGCAGTGTTGTTAAGCGGACATTTGTGGCTTTTTATAGGGAGAACGCTTGCCAGGCGAAAACCCACCACGTCCTGAAACACTGTCAGAAATCCGTTCGTACACTAATGTGAAACTGGCAGAGCAGCTCGTCGACTGATTTAACCCTCGGTTAACCGCCGTCAATTGCCTTCTAATTTCCTCTGTTAGCTGAACAGGTTATTTTTGCTGTGGGCGGCCATAATGGCTGAGGCCTATGGAGGGTTAGACCTTATTCAGCTTCGTGTCCAGGTGAGTAAAACTTCCGATTCTTGCTTCTAGAATTTACAGAATTATGTATACTTCGCAGGAGTATGAAGGCGTCATGTCCAGCTAACATTCCTGGACGACGGTCATGGTAGTGAGTGCATTTTTATCCACTTGTTGTGCAGCCGTGTTCTACATAGGTCCTTGGGGGTTTCTATGTTCTGTCCCAGGCACAAGCTCTTTCACGTTCCCATCCCAGATCCCCAAGAAGTTCCAGACCTCGGAGAAAGGGAAGGTAGTCTGCATATGTTAGTATGGTATTAGTTGGCAGATTGATGGAACTTTTGAGGTAAGCCTGAATTCGTCACTGTGTTTGCTGTGTTGGCCATCGTATGAATGGATCAATGGAACTCTTAGGATTGGATGATGTCTGTGAAGTAAGGCTCTTCCGGTAGGGGAAGTGGCATTGACATTGTTTATTGGTGGGTCAAGTTCGCCACGTCGCACGGTTGTTAAACAAATATTTGTTGCGATTTATAAAGCGAAAATTTGCCAGCGAAATCTCATCACTTCCTGGAACACTGCCACCAAACTATTCTCTGGAAGAGGAGTAAACCGAACCACCCAGCTGGCACCACGTGGAGGTTGCTCGGCTATCCGGTTGTCAGTATACGATGAAATTTAGGGCTCGTCTGTGATAAGAATAAACTGGAATGGTACTATGAATGTAGTGGTGATGGTATGTGCAGACAGAAAGTACCTTACTCTTGTACACAACAGGAAAATATTGTAATATGACGCTAGTCAACCTGCCAGTGTTTACTTGCGGACAGGGCGAGTCACATCCGTAAAGCCGCAGTGTTGTAAAACACCTTTATGGCTTGTATAGGAAGAAACCCACCACGTCCTAAAATACTACTGTATCTTCTTTTGAAAGGTAATCTACACCTGGCAAAGCATTTTGTTGGCCGATTTCACCCTCGGTTATTAGCAGTCGAATGACTTTCGGTTTCCGCTGTCGGCTGCCCAAATAGCTTAGTCAGGACCGCAACATTCCTTGTAGCCGGTAGAGTATAGGAGAAGCATGCTGAGTCGGACGGATAAGTGAGCGGGTGAGTAAGGTTTTCAAAGTATCTGAATTCTGAATTCCCTGATTTTGGATACTTTTCTGGAGCTAAAGAGTTTGTGTCCACTTATCAAGCTGGACATTGGTAAAGGTGGTCACTGTAGTTTTCTCGCTTTTACGTACGGTCATGGTACGCGTAAGGCCTTGTCGGTACGTTCTTTGCGTCTTGGGCATAAGGCTAATCCCTCAGGCTGATCCGGGCTCCCTACCTAGTACCTTAGCTCGGAGAAAAGGGAAAGTTAGAGACTACCAAAAGTAGGTTGCCAAGAACAGGCGCTAAACTTACAATTTTAAAGTACTATGCCATGACATTTACACTCGAGACAAAAAGATGTACAATGTGCAACGATTAATATGCTGAAACCGTCTTTTGTACATACCTCCAACCTAAAGGGCCGCATGTGTAGATTTCTGTCCTCTATATAGGGCTCAACCTCGCTGTATCTAAATTCAATCCTGAAAGTATCAGCTTACTATGATGCAACTCCTACGTGGAAAGAATGGAGGGGAAGGGTTCAAACACTGGCGGCAGTTAAATGAGGAATGAAGCACAAGTAGCTAACTTAATTCTCTAGTGAGTGCAGAGTAAATGAGTATCAATGGTTTGAGTCAAAATTGAGTTAAAAGAGGTTAATTGGTAGTAGAGCAGCGGAAATCTAGGACCTCAGCGCGGAACGAAAGGTATCAATGGACCTAGATACATAAAGACGATAAGCAGCGGTGCGGGGGAGAGGTGTGCAGCGATGCCTATAAGAGTAGTAATTAGTGGGCGCACAGCCTCCTATATTAGGATTTGTATTCACAGATGGCGACGGATAATACCAAGCTAGGTGTAAGTTAGGCAACGGAGGTATGTGACGCATAATAGGCAGTGAATGCTATAAGCAAACTTGAGAGGACAAGTCCAATCAGGCCTAGAGTAGCACAGGTGGTGCTGGAGAGCAACATTGTGTCATTGTCGCTAGCTGGTCGCGGATACAGAAAGCACAGCTACGTTGCAGCTAGTAAAGGTTAACTGCACAACAGAAAAAGGCTGTGCACTGGCCAGCTAACATAGTGCTCGCTATAAGAGTGTCAACGAAAGTTCATTGGTGAACAGACATCGAACTCGGGGATGCAAACATAGAGTGAGTTTGCTGTGGAAGTCAGGGCAATGAGGTCAAGGTTCTGCTGTGCGCAGGAATTAAGTCATCATGATGAGTTAAGATAATAGGGCTAAGATATCCTGAGCCAAGGAAGCCATTGAGTGAGCTAGCCTCCTACATGAGCAGTTGTCGAAGGAGTTGCTCCGAGTAAGGGATAACTGAACAGTTAGAATGCAGAGGCTAAAACACAGTCGTGTGCTGACCAAATGAGATAAGACCAAGCGCTATAAGACCGATCAGAATGTTTACTGGCCGAAAGGACAGCGAAAAGACGGGATGAAAGCATACAGTAAGGTTGCTGAGGACGTCACTGCCTATGAGACAAAAGGGCAGCGGCGCGCAGTTAATCAACCCTGCTATGGTGATAATAACATACTGCTGAGGTTGACTGAGATCAGCACAGCCAGTCAGTGTTAAACTCTTAAACAGGGGAAGCTGAAAACCCAATATCGAGTAAGTGATACCTGGACCTCCAGAAAGGAGGTGCTAGAAGTGGCCTTGCGCTGACCAAATGAGATAGGATTACGCGTTAAAAGAGAACTAAGAAAACTTAATGAGGAAAGAGTAACGAAGGAAGTGAATGCAACTACCCAGGTAGGAGCACACTCGAACGACTACTAACTGCTCCTCGTCGAACAGCAACTCTGAGGCGGTCCCTACCAAGCTTGGAGGAGGGCTTTTTACTTGGGTGGTGCAGCACGTAGTCCGTACGTTTTGACGGCCAGTGCTAATCTATCCAGTGCCCCTTGGCACATTTAAGAGCTGTCACAGTTAAGGGCAATGTCTTCAGCATACTCCAAGTCAAGACGCAACGCCACAGTGTCTCAGCCGTATCCTGAGCACGTGAATACCGTTAGTTCGTCAAGAGCAAAATTACCAAGAAAAGGAGACAGTAAGCATCTTTGTCTTAAACAGCTGAAGATACTGCAGTGTGTTGAAAACTGTTCGTAAACACACGGTCTGTCCTAAGTTCATGTGTAAGGCGCTTGCAGTATATTTACATATATCTCAAGCACACCTTTTATGGGTAGGCAGTCACAAACGGCACAACAATCAACTTAAACTAAAAGCACCTTTGTTATAGAGAAACAGGACAACGGCGCGCCGCCGAAATATTCGTCTGTTTTTCAACAGCTGATGGAAAGTGAAGGAGTGGTCTAGGCAGCCACGACCCCAAAGCAATTTGGCTCGCTCCTTATGAATCGGACTTTTACGAGCCTCGGTCGTTCTGTGAAGGGTGGCAGAGGCAAGTACTTTGGAGACGATGGCCATCAGACTGGTTCCGCTATGGTTAACCCATGCTAAACGCCAGCCTACTTAGAAGGTTGGGACAACAAAGGAGCTACTCCAGTCAGATACGACAGGTTCTTGCACCAGTAGTTTTAATGATACTTCGTGAATATCATCCAAAGGGCAGGTTCTCTGAATTTGTGGTGGGCTAATGGTAGAAAAGCTGGCCCAGTAGCCTTTTTAAACTGCCTTATTCCGACCTCACTTTTGACTTCTGGGTGGGTGGAATTAACCAACTGGACAACCCGAGGCACAATGCCATCACTGATGGGTGAAGAAGCTGACTATTCTGGTCCGCTCAAACTGCTTTACAACCTGCGCGTCCCAACGCTTCGTGTGTGTTAGCAAGTTGTTGATAGGTTATCCTATCTCGTCATGTACGTTCCCTTGCACCAAGTCACCTGCTGTTCGGTCCCCGTATCAGAAGGAACAACTACTTTTGGTAACCAAGAGCAGGGGCCACTTCCACCTCTGACGCGATCTTCTCTCGCCTTGATCTTCTCCGTATTCTCCTTGGTCTGTAATTACTTCTATATCTGGGATCGGACTGAAGAAGTGCGAGTTCACCTGAGGCGGTACCAAATAATCAACAAGGTCTTACCTGGACCATGGTGGTACCCAAAACAATTCAAATGCATCCACCGTCAGGATAGATGGCTAGTGTGGATAACTGAACATGAAGCCTTTATCCTCCAGAAAACTATACAAAAGCAGAAGTCGCACCCCATATACTATGGCATTTTACTCACCTGGTCGCTCCTCATCCCGACTCCTCGTGCTTCTTCCATCCTCGACTTGCCTCAAAGCCTATGGCTGCCCAAACTTAGCTATTTGGTCAGCCAAAAGAGGAACTTGAAAGTCATTCGACTGCCAATAACCGACAGTGAAATAAATCAGCAAGGCGCTTTGCCTATTTTACCGTTCGCAAGGAGTTATGGCAGCGTTCCAGGACGTGGTGCTTATTAGCATTGCTGGCTATCTCTCTATAAAGCCAGAAAACAACAACAATGATACTTAAATAAATAAATGAATAAATAAATAGTTTATTCTCGTCACTGCGAGTCACACCATCAAGGGTATGATCATGGTAATACAGACATGTAAGATCGGCAATTGCACAAATTAGTGCAATTTGACAAATGGCATGGGAATTTATGTGTGTGTTGACATGTAAAAGTATGTTTAGCTGTGTATTTGGAGGGGACCATGTAGTGTGAGTAGGTAAAGGTGACTCTGTGTGTGTTTTTCTTCGTTGTGTTCGCCATCAAAGGAGGAGTCAATGGAACGCTTTGAAGCAGATGTCGTTCGTGATGTGTGAATGATCCACCGGAAAAATTAAGAGGCAGTGACTTTATTTAGTGGCGGGCCACATCCGCCACGCTAGTGTTGGTAAACGGATATCTGTGACTTTTTATAGGGAGAACGCTTGCCATGCGAAATCCCACCACATCCTGGAACACTGCCGCCGAACGATTTGCTGGAACGGGAAAATCCCGAAACACCCAGCTGGCACCACGAGGAGGTTGTTCGGCTAGCCAGCCTTAGAGGAGGTGACTCGCCACTGAACGAGCTGCCTAGCCAAAACACGGCACTGGCATGTTGATTAGCGTCATATTTCAATAGTTTCTTTTTGCTTACAATAATAAGACACTCCCTGTGTACATCCACCATCACCATTATATTTATAGTGCCTTTACGATTTATCCTTATCACAGAAAAACCTATAGTTTCGGCATATACTTACGACTTTCCTCTTGAATATCTCTTTCATTTCTGTAGCTTGTACATCTATTGACTGCTGCCAATCGCCTACATAGCAACATAACTGTTGCGAACCATAATGGCTTGGACAAATTCATCGGACCGCATTTGGTGTGCCAAGGTAAAATCAAAGATAAGCTACTTAGTTAGATATTTATTATGGAATGCCTATCGTTTATCCTAATATTGCAGGTTGTTAGCCTACCACAAAGGATAAGAGACCCTGGAGCAAGTGTGCGGTTGCTCATTTGTAGATAGTTATGGAACTGAGACGTTTCTGTTGAAGAGCTCGGAAGCAACACATGAAGTCTGCATAAGTAGCAAACCGCAATTTCTCACACTTTAGGAGGAGAACAGGGTCAGCTACGCAGAAGTTAGGAGGGCACGCCATTACCATGACCAAAATGCTATATGGCCGACTGCTCGGCACAGGCACTTACACCCATGTGTATTGGAATTTAACAAAACCTGTGCGATAAAAGGCTGTCACCTTTAGTTATTATGCACAGTAGCATAATATATATTTGCATACCGGGTGACAAGCGCTGTCACAAATCCTGTGCTACTAGGAATTGTTTGGTAAGTAAACTCTTTCTGGTACACTCCATACAGGCTGGTGGCACGCCGTTATTCTACTGCCGTGACTGCTAAGTTACTAAATAAAGAAACTGTAGTTTAGGCAGGTTTTCAGGCTTGATAGCCTAAGAAATCCCTTATTAATTACACATAATGTTAATATTTTTCAAATCACTTTTTATTGAACTGGTTTGCAGGTTTGTGCTGTAGTGATCGCTGGTACATGTTTTCATAAATATACGTCTTGTATGGTCGCCGAAGCAAGTGTTGCCAGCAGCAAACGTGCGCCGACTAAGCAAAAGATAATGTAAACAAGCACAAACCATGAAACTGTTATGTAAATCGATAAACGTGTTTAAAAATACGCTCGTTGAATTTCAGTTGCGGTCCAGCAACCCATTTCTTCGTAGAATTAGGAGTTTGAAAACGACCTTCGTCAAACCGTGAAACCCTACTCCCGAAATCCATCTTCTACTTTATATGCGAGGTGCGGTTAACCTCACGGAAGCCTGAAGGGTGTTGTTAGCTACGGTCATTGTACTAAAAGATCGGTAGCAACCTACAACACAAGTACAATAGCTAGTGTTTTACTACGTTAGTGGCGTCCAGTAAGTCTGGAATACTTTTGGAATGGCTGGGTTATTTTGAAGGTTCACAGTTACTCTTAATGTGGGCAGCTAATGTCAGTGTGTTAGCACGCTAACCTAATCACCGAAATAAGATGTAAACTGGAAATTAGGTGTTTTACCTTTTCGGCCGTTTTTGGTAGCTTGTAGGTGCCAACTTGGGGTCCATACATAATAAACCATTTACTAAAATTGCAAACGGGGCCTTGAGTCGTGCGACGCCTTATGCTCGCAGATAGGCGCGCTGTTGTTAAACATAATGGTGCGGCAATTGATATATGTTTTCTACCACACGGTATGGTAACCCCTTGCAAGCGGATGCATGACGCACTCCTAGCGCGGCAACTCATCAACCCAACGAATGCGGCGAGCCGCGCAATGCTAGGCTGATTAATAAACCCGACCGTATTCAAAGCTTAGTTTAATCGTTATTGCCTAGCACATGCAGTATAACTTACGGTAGGCTGCTTGGTGCAGGGCAACTTACTTTCCCACCAAAATTTCTGCCAAAATCGCCGCACTGGTTAATCCTTTGCTGCAGATAGAATCATTCCAATCTCACGTCGCAGTGCATAAAATGACAGTTTCCTTACTTGCGACAAAATTCGTCCATGTGTGAAGACCACCTTAAGATTTGGGATAAACATATACCACGATACTTAACGGTGAGGAAACTAGGTACAATGCATTCGTCAACCACAATGGAACTCAAAGCGTTACGCAGTTTGGTGTTTACAGGGTGGAGAAGTAAGAAGGTTAAATCTCGACTCCTTGAAGCATTGAGGACAAACCATCCGGAAGAAGACCACCTTTCAGGCTCGTCTAACGATTTTTGAAGCAACGAGAATGACTCTTTGATGGGAAAAGCACCGCTTGAACCAGCGTCATCGACATATCTACATCCTGTGCAATCAGCTGGAATAGGAAGTCTCTCGTCGTAGGAAGAAAACGAAAGGAGAAACGATATTGTCCCTGTAACAGACCCCAGGCTTTGCCAACAGTGGAGGAAAATTCGCCGTTCAGTTGGGTCACTAGCAAACGACTTGTAAAATAATTTCCAATGGATTTGCACACCGCAGGCTGGACGGCGTTGTGAATACTAGGTTGAAGAGATGTGGCCTATCGAAGCTTTCCAAAGCGCTTGAATAATCCAGGAAAAGCAGGCGTACTGACTTAAGTTGAGCCTCTAACGCAGCCGTTATTGAGTAAACGAGATAGGCTACTGCTACCAAAGAATAGCTTTGGGTTTATAAGCAAACTAAGAGGCATCATTAGGTGAGAAGCTTGTAAAACTTGAAGGAATAAGCAATCGTACTAGAACTTTAGCATAACAAATCTGAAATCAATGGGACGGAACTTCCTAGCTTCTTTTTTGAGAGTGACTTTTATCCTGTGGAGTTTCCAAATCTCGAGAATAGTGCCACTGGGCAAACAACAAGTTAGCAGGTGTGTTTAAGTTAAGGTCAGGGAAGCAGCACCCATTTATAAACGATTGGTGATAGTACGTGTTAGGTCAGCTGCGGAGGGTGGTAGCGTGGGCAATGTAGGCAGAGTACAGACAGTTTAAGAGAGATGAAAATTCAGTTGAGGTTATCGCCATCTACAGATCCTAACTGTTTACTAGAGCCTTTAACCTACGGTTTTTAATAGCTGCTACAAATCACGGCAGTTGTGGTTGGTTACAAGGCATCAATATACAGGCTATGCCATCTTATGCTCTCAGGTTTTATGGCCAACGAAAATCAGTTGGCACTGTCGAGAAGTTTACTTTTATATGCACGTGGTTTGTTCCTTCTATGTAGTTTGATTACTAGGAAGTAGAACTGGCCTTTCTTTAAATAAACGGTCGAAAGTGGGCAACAAACTTTGAAGCAGCAATTGCGGTAGTCGCTGAAAGGTTCACGTTGAACTGACGAATTGTCGTTGTTGAAAATAGTAACATTAGTACAGAACAACGTTGTTTGAGCTCTCGCAACGTTGGACATAGAACCAGCTCGTCGCCTGATAAGCCTGACGCAACCCTCGGACTACTCTACAAACTTCTCAAAACCTCATCCTCAAAAGTAGGTAAATTTGTTCAGCCGCTATGTGATACCCGTTAACCTATACGCAAAAGCCTCATTCGTACTCTCCCTAAGCCACGTCGCAACATTCGTTCAAACATCTTTCCCTATAGATATGCACCCGTACGGAACAAGCTAACAGAAATTAACCAAGCGTTAAAAAGGGCAGTGGGATTCTTCTCTGTCATTAGACGTATACTAAGTGTCCCA
Organism: Dicrocoelium dendriticum; assembly: GCA_944474145.2. Taxonomy (NCBI): domain Eukaryota; kingdom Metazoa; phylum Platyhelminthes; class Trematoda; order Plagiorchiida; family Dicrocoeliidae; genus Dicrocoelium; species Dicrocoelium dendriticum. The sequence goes on from OX104070.1 coordinate 27,784,124, forward strand.
CATTGGCAAAACTTCTAAGCAACTTCATTACCGAAGGCGAGTTCTGGCAACAGGGCCCTGATCACACATAGAGATATTTCCACTCAATCACCGCATACTTCAACTCTGTATATTAAGCTACAGCGTTTCCAACATATTAGTTCCATTAGCTGAAGGTTTTCGTTCGCGTCTGATTTCAAGTTTCAGTCGCTTGAGGCTGCTCCTCACTCGTTGTTCGCACTTATCTCTCCGTCCAGCACATGAATGGGCTTGACTTTATTCCTTAGCACTCTGGCTGTTCCTAGACTACTGACAACAAATGTACGAAACTGCCTCCTTATCCTCTTATCAGCGAGCTGCTTTCCTAGTTAGATATTATTGTATAGACTGCAGTCTTACTTTCATTGACTTGTGTACGTAATACGTCATTGGCGCGTTGTCCATTTTCCCTACTAGTGATCCCCATGTTCTCTCGGATTACCTGCGCAACGGAATAAGGCGTTGCTGCCCAAACCCATATAGTGTTTTCACTTTCCTTACCTACTGCCATACTGACACTCCTGTAAGCTTGGCCAGCTGGCTCAGACCATGACTTGACATAGGCTTCCCTCGCATACGTCAGTTTTCCTGGTCTGTTATCACTTACATACCCTCATCCTGAACCATTTATTTTCTTAAAAGTCATACGTTTATTCCCACCTTAAATTGGCGGCACAGCCTCAACGCGCTGACTTACCTGGGCTCAGCTGAACGGTCCCCTAGTCCTTACTTCTCCCGGACATCTGAGATCTAGGCTCTGGGCTGTATCCCTTACGTCAAGAGCATTTTAGCCCTGGCTCAAGCTTGTGATGCTATCCCTTTACATCTTTATCGCCCGTATTTCTGCCAAAGCCACCTGTTAGTATTCCAACCTACAGCTTCCGGCTCACACCAAATAAGGTGGCAATCTATTCTCGTCTCAATGGTCTCCTGCGTTCTAAACACTGAAACATTAGCGATCAAGAATCGGCAGACACAGCTGTCTGTGCAAATCACTTTTACTTCTCCACAATAGTAGCATTTTCCTTCCTGACGCCACGGTTCGTTTCCGTGCTTTCTGTTTTCATTCGTACTTCAAATTGAGGGAAAAATTTTCGACCCCGGCCCTAATCAAGCCTCTTCTGAACCACCTCCTGCTTTCTTACTGCTTCCAGGTATCCGACACAAACGTTCCAGGATTGGCAGACCCATCAAGCTGTTGTAAATCCTGCGCAACGTGCTCTGCATGCTAACTACCGTCCCGTTTGTCTAAACTGTCCCCGGTATCCTTTGGCTTACCATGACATGAAAGATCTGCCGCCTCTTGACTATCCCTTCACAAGACCAACCTCACGTCTTATTGGAGTACTAGTTTAATAATCACACGCTGTATCCAGTGCAACTGTCTCCGCAGTACGACTAGTTCAACTTTTCTTACATCACTGCCCATTTCAACCTATTACTACTTCCCTTTTCTAGCTCCCTTCAGTTATATTATAGTTCGAAACGATAACACGGTCTGCTGTTGCCAATGAAGGGCCGCTACCTACCCTGCGAATATTCCTACTTGCATTTCATCAACGACCAGTTTCCTCTGACGTATGTATTATCCTCATTTCTTTCCATCAATTCAGTTGGTCAAACTAAATGGCAAATCGCATACGTCCAAAAGATCTGCCTGGCTTCCCTCACTGTCCGTCTGAACTATTTTTGTGCCCTGTGGCTTTCATTCAAATGAAAGCAGCAGTACGTCCCTTTGGCACAGTAGAATCCCATCTATAATCGGTTCACCTAAGTTAGTGAGGCGCTGATGTGCCACCCTATTTTACAAGTATTGGTTCATAGAATGGCTGGTTCTACAACCCAATCCTGGCTTCAGTTACGGCCTGTCTCCCTTCACTATAACGTTCCTCCACCTAACTGTCTGCTCGCCAGTCCATGTTTCTTGCATCTCAATAAATAACTAAAAAAATATTTTATTCTCGAACTCATCGGGGCACACCAATTCAGGCATGCGCAAAATTTACAAACATTTATGTCGCGCTACAGCGCAATTGACAGCAGCTGAAAGTTGTACAATTTGCAGAAACAATCGAAACACTCATGCATAGCTAAGTCATCTGTGGGGTGCCGACAAAATGTTTTAATTTGTGTGTAGGTTAAATAGAGAAGGCACAGCAGGTGGAGTGGGGACAATACGTAAACACTGAGAGTACCTTTGTTGTACTTGTCGATAAAATATTGAAAGGGCTCTAGTCGATATTCCAGAGTGTAACAATGGGCGGTGACTTAATTCAGTGGCGAGGCACATCCCCCACGTCACAGTGTTGATAAACGGACTTTTGTGGCTATTTATAGGGAGAACGCTTACTAGGCGGAAACTCACTACGTCATGGAACACTGGCGCCGATTGCTTTTAACGGACCTGTACAATATAAATAATCCTGCTCTTATCCTCATTCTCCCTTAGTCTATCTGGCCTCCTTTTGCCACCGTAGAATCCCACGTTCGGGTAGTTCACCCAATCTACTGTACGGCCTAAGCTCCACCCTATATTAAAATTGTTGGTTCATAGTATTGCTTGTATTACAACCCGACCTTCTCTTCCGCTGCGGCCTGTCTTCTTTTACTTTGACCATCCTTTAATTAACTGCCTGCTCGGCAGTCCCCCTTCCTTTAACATATCTATGAAGAGCAGCTTCTGTCCTGTGGTCAATCCGGCTATATCCTCGTCGCTCCCATAGTTCACTGGGTTGCCTTTGACATTGTAGCTGTTCACGTTCATGTGGTTTACTTAAGCTACTGAAGCGCCGATGCGTCACACTATACTATAATTGTTGATACATAGTATTGCTTGTTCTACAACCTAATCTTCTGCTACTACCTAAGTTCTTTTACTTGAATCCTCCTTCAGTTACCTACCGCTCGGCAGTCCATACTTCCTTAAACTCACAAAAGCAAGCGCCTTCCGCGATGTAGTTTTTTCGGCTCTTATACTCATTGCTCTATTTGTCCACTTGTTTGCTTCTTGACACCGTAGAATCCCACCTTTGTGTGGTTCGCCTAATTTTTAAAAGCACCGATGCGCCGTCCTGTTCCACAGCTGCTGTTTTGATAGTATTGCTTTTCCACACTTTAATTACCGCTGTACCTACGGTTTTTCTTTTCGCACCATAACCTTCTTCGACTTAAATGACTGCTCGGCAGTCCATATTACTACAATCCCTCCAAAATAAGCGGCTTCTCGCAGGCAGTTAATCCAGCTATTAGGCTCACTGTTCTTTGCGACCATCCGGCTTGCATTTTAGACCGTAGCATTTGACCACCGAATTGTTCACTTAACCTATAGATGCTCCGACTCTCCACCCTAGTTTGCAATTATTGGTTCATAGCGTTGCTTGTTCTACAGCCCAATCCTTGCTCAAGCTATGGCTGTCTCCCTTCACTATAATTCTTTTCCACCTACCTGACCGCACTGCAGTCCATGTTACTTTACTCTCTCAATACAGAGCTGCTTCTGCTATGTAGTCAATGCGGCTCTTCTCCTCATCGCTCTCTGCGTCCGCCTGTCTTATCATGACACTGCAGCATTCTACATTGGTGTGGTTTACTTGAGTTACTGAAGCGCAGATGCGTGTCCTATTTCACAGCTGTTTCACCAAAGTATGGCTTGTCCAATAACCCAAACCTCGGTTCTGCTGCAGTCTGCCTCCCTTTATTATAACGCTCCTCCACCTACCTGCCTGCTTTGCAGTCCAAGTTTGCTGCATCTCTCAATAAATAGCGGTTTCTGCCATAGAGGTGATCTGGCCCTTATCCTCATCGATTTCTGCTTCTATCTGGCTTCCTTTGACGCCGTTGAATCCCAGCTTTGGGTGGTTCATCTAATCTACTGAAGCGCCATTCTAATTTACAACTGTTGGTTCATAGTGTAGTATAGTATATGTTTAGTATATATTGTATATAGTATATACATAGTAGTGCTTGCGATCCAACTATTGCTCCAACGACAGTCATACTTTCTGCAACACAACCATGCTTCACGTAACTGGTTACTCGGCATTTCATTCTCCGCTACTCTCTAAAAATATAGTAGCTTCTGCTGCTTAGTTATTCTGTCTCTTATTCTCATCGCACTGCGTCGTTCTGGCTTCATTTTTACACCGTAGGTCCTACCTTCTGGTTGTTCACTCAATATACTCAAGAGCTGGTGCGCCCATTTCACAATTTATGGTTAATAATCTTGCTTGTTCTGCAACTCAACCTTCTGCTAGCACCTGTCTTCTTTCACTTTAACTCTCTTCTAATTAATTGACTGTTCGGCGGTCCAGCTTCACTTAATCTCTCAACAGCGAGCGACTTCCGTTACGCAATGAATTCGGCTCTTACATTTACTGTTCTGTGCGTCCACATGGGTTCCTTTTGACACCGTAGCATTCCACCCTCTGTGCTTCACCTAATCTATTGATGCACGGACGCATCGTGCCATTCCACAACTGCTGATTTGATGGTGCTGCTAGTACTTCATCACCATCATCACATTAACCGACTGCTTATCTGTCCATGTTCCCATACTTACTTATTATAGAGCGGTTACTGCTACGTAGTAAAGCTGGTTCTTACCCTTACTGTTCCTTGCGTCCATTTGGCTTACAGTTGTCACAGTATAATCCCAAATTCGTGTGATTCCCCCTATTTACTGAAGCGCCAATTCGCCACTCTTTTCTAGGATGGTGGGTCCATAGTGTTGCATGTTTTACAAACAAACATTCGCTTAGCGGCAGCATTTCTTTCTTCACTATAACCCGCCTTCACTTAACTGATGCTCGGAAGTGCATATTCCTTTAACCACCCAGCCAGAAGCGGCCCCTGCTATTTAGTTTCTCCGGCTCTTACTTGCACTGTTCTATGCGTCCTTCTTGCTTGCTTTTGACACCGTGGCATTCCTCCTTCGGATGGATTACCTGAGCTATGGAACCGCCAACGTGTCACTTTCTACAATTTCTGGTTCATAGGTTGGCGCTCTGCTGTTGCTTTACCTTTGGCTTGCCACACCTCTGTGAACCGTCTTCACTCTTCCTACGCAATAGTTCCAACCCTTTTAACTAATACCTCATTTCAATAAAGCAAGAAGAAAAAACATTTTAACAAAATGTACTGACTTCAGCAATTTCGCGTATTCTCCTCAGCTGTTTACATGCAATGAGTAGAAAACAGTGCGAGGTTAACAGCAAAAGTTCAAAGCGGTCGGAGGTCTTTAGGCTCACGTGACCTGGTCCGAGGAAAACGCAATCACTAGCCTCACCATGGTAGGGATTGGGTGTTCACGAAATCCGTTTGCTTGCATAGATTTCGCTTCAGCCGCGGGATTGCTGCCGCCACCTCAAACTGTAGTAAACAGGCATTAGCTTGTTTGCTAACTACCCTGAAATTGCCACGTGGGTTCTCGCATTCAGGGCAGTCAAGTACGTGGCGGGCAATAGAGCTAGTCGGTAGCTTCGGACCCTTAACGAGCACCTTTCGCGGAAAATGCTCTGCAATCCCCGCTGACAGCCTTCTCTCAGTTCGGCCTATGTACTTACTATCGCAAGTACAATTAAAGAGCTAAATGCATGAGACTGTAACTTGAGGGTCTGGTGCTGATAACATCTCACTGTTTTCCACTCAGTTATGTAAACAGCCGAGGAGAATAAGCGAAATTGCCGAATTCAGTAACTTAGGTTAAAAAGTTGCTTCTTCCTGCTTTATTGAACTTCGAGAAGGGAAATGCCTGCATGATATAATACCTCGCTGTATAATTACCGGAACCATGCTCTAGATTTTTGAGCACATCACTTCAAGTTACCCATTGGTTTTGCTTTTCCGTTGCGTCAGCAAAAAGCATTTTCAGCATAATAAGTTTTGCACCTTGTGCATGTTTTTCTCAAGTCTACATGTCTTAAGGTGGGCGTTTCACACTGCTTTGTTCCATGATTGTCCATTTCAGTTTTCTCTCAACCTGTTCTCCCCTCTCCCACTTCTTGGAGGTCGAGAACTATACTAAGATCCAGTGTTGGACTGAGGAACTGCGTCCGTCTGAGATGGGATGAAATAACCAACAAGGACGCGCTGGACAATGACCTTGGACCAAATCCAACCAATTACACCTAACACAACGACGGATGTCTAGTGAGGATAGTTGGACATCCTCACACTCAACAAGTATAGAATACTAGAGAAAGTGAGAGCCTAGATGCTCTGGACATTTAGCTTACCTGCAAAATCATACACCCTGCTGGACTGGCATCAAGTTCTATGCTGGACCCTGATTCAACTACCACACTAGCTAACAGAGGGATCATTGACTGTGAATAACGGGATCAAATGGTTGCTACGATGCTTTACCAGACGTACACGACCGTTCAACTCAATCGACGTCATTGTTCCAGGACACGGTGACTTTTTGCCTGGCCAGTTTTCTCCCTACAAAAGCCACGAACGTTTCTTAATTGACATTGCGTCGTGGTGAATATGACTCGATATAGAGTAAAGGCAATGCCCACCGTTAACTTCTAACACATAGGCTAGCGAAAACTGTTCACTATTTTTTAACTCGTAAAAATGGATACCACCAGTCTTCGCACACTGTTGTCACTTTACGTACTGCGCTTTCCTGGTTACTCTACGCAAACATGACTCCAGTTCCTCCTCCACCCACTGACGGTATTGCTCCTCATGAGTACTGCTTCCGTTTCTGCAATTATTACAGACTTTGGCTACAGCCAGTTATGTGCTTTGTAACATATATATTTTGCGAAACATATTTGCTTGCAAATTTGATCATGCCTGGGTTGGGGTCCCTAGATGAATTTGAGATTAAAACGTTTATTTATTTATGTATTTAGTTATAAATAAATTCACCGCCTCTTTCCTATCCGGAAGGTCCGCACGTTACAAACGTCATCCAATTCGAAATGTTGCATTAATCCTTTCATGTGATAGTGAACACAGCAAACATGCTCTCGAATTCGCAAGTTCACTAACCATACCTACTGACTCATACACGTACACATATACAGACAGACCAACACAGTATGTTACTGGTTATAGTGCTATATTTTATACCATGACCGACCAGACTAAAAGCACAGGCTAAACTTATTCATACTACGCTGCATTTTCCTGGACGCAACCAATTGCTACTTCACCGTTGATGTTTTCTTCACACGCACTTCCCCGTTTATACACGAAACACAATTTGCCTACTGTGAGACACCGTCTGTAAAACCTTGACGATGCCTAATAAGGCGTGCCGCGATGCTCTTGAGAATAAACTATTTAGTACTTGCTTTATAAATAAGACCGCTGAACTGCACCACCGTTGACTTAAGTAAGTAATCACACCGCCTCCACAATTTTGAGCTTCTCCTTTTCGATGGTACCTGATTAAACGATAGGCATTATGTTGAATCCTTACGTTGCTTATGGCAGCACGAGACCAACTTTCCTGTGGCATCTAACCTGCGGCTTTTAAATACCCACTTAGATAACAGATTGAGGTATGGTTTATAATTTTGCCTAGTAATGCGCAAACATTTCTGGGAAGGCGCACGGGTAATAGCAGAACGCTGGTTGAACGACGTCTTAGACTGACTGGCCAACCAGGTCGGTGCTTTCACATTCTTTGCGATTGCGTTTCCATAATTCTTTTATATGTGTAATAAATAAATAAAAAAAATAAATAATTTATTCTCAGTTTCATAGAGACACACCAACGCAGGCATGATCAAGGTTTAAAAACCGACGTGTATCACGACGATACATTGAGTTCAAGCGTGTGTAGTTGAAACAGAGTCGGGAAGAGTTGATATGTGAGTCTAGTCGACTTGCCAGTATGTAGTTGTGGGCTGTGACTTTATTCAGTGGCGAGCCACATCCGCCACGTCGCAGTGTTGTTAAACAGACATTTGTGGCTTTATATAGGGAGAACGCTTGCCAGGCGAAAACCCACCACGTCCTGCAACACTGCCGTAAAGTATTTTGAACATTAATGTTGAACTGGCAAAGCCGCTTGACGACTGGTTTTACCTTCGGATTTTCGCAGAGTAATGGCTTCCAATTTCCTCTGCTAGTTGGACAGGTACTTTGATCGGGGTCGCCATTATTTTTGAGATCGGTGGAGGAGAGGGACCTCGTGAGTATTCATCTTATTTTATGTCCAGGTGAGCAAAAGTTCAACTTCTCCGCTGTCCAGGTTTTACAGATGTATAATTTTTGGGAGTATGAGGATATGTCCAGTTCTCCATACTGGACAAGGGTTATGGTGACTGTAGTTCGGTCCTTTCGGAGTTCTACCATGCTCCAGGTAAGTCCATGTGGGTTGTTGCGTCCGTCTTGGGCCAAAACTGTTCCTCAGTCCAATCCCAGATCTCCAAGAATTCCCGGACCTCAGAGAAAAGGGAAAGTGAGGGACAGCCGAGAGAAGACCGCAAGAGCAGGCATGGAGTCGAACATTGTTAATGTCTTAAGTTACAACACTTGTGCTTGAGACAAAAGCATGTACACTGTGCAACAATAATTATGCTGAAAATGTCTTTTGAATGTCCTACAGAATCATTAGCCGGATAGGTGGATTGCTAACGCCTGCCTAGAGACAAGATCGTTGTACAAGTAAGTAAAGTACGAAGTATCCGTTTAGTAGGAGCCAATAATTGCGTAGGGATAGAGCAAAGAGAATTAGAGTAATGGTAGTGATTGTCAGGTTTATGAACAGCAAGTGGTTGGCGTAATCCGAGAGGGAGCGCGTAATAAGCGAAAATAAATAGGTTGCCGCGAGAGTCCTAAGGATTAATTGGTGGCAGGGCAGAGGAAGGATTGGATGCAGAAATTCTAGAGGAATAAAGGATATTGAGATAAATAGTGGCTCCTAACAAGCATTAAATTATCGCATATGCATGGAGCCAATGGCCACTATCTATTTCTGAACAGAAATTCCGAATATACGACGTCCGACAGGTGGCGATAGAAGAGACTAAGTGGCCGGATGTAGCCATTCCAGTCAGCCGCTTGGTCACTAGCGTATGCCTATAGGGTCGCTGAGTGTATCAACAGGCCAATGAAGGTAAGTGACAGTTCAGGTGATAGGTCAACAGACCAGCAGAGCTGTGACGCAAGCAATCCAAAAGAATGAACATTGCAAGAAGGGAGCTAGCTCCGGATATCCGCAAAGTTAAGTGGAAGCTACGGTGACAAGCTGTTGCTAGGTAGAGATATTAGCTCTAGAAAAGAATATGTTAGTCGCTGTTGAAGCCATATCCTTAAGACGATTGATCACTAGTGGATACCTACAGCTTCAATGAAGAAATCAACATGCGAGCGAAGATTCGAGAGACAAACGTCAGAGAAAAATGAAGGATGGAAATCAACGAGTGGATCCTTGCAAGCTACATGGAGACAACAATGCCTAGCTGCTATCAAGAAGAGTTGATGCGAGTAGGACGAGCGACACAACGGCGCGCTAGGAGAGAGAAGAGTGGCCGGCAATAGAGTTCGGATTACGCCTTCAGTTACTAGTGTATCCTACGGTGGCATATAATAGGTCAACAATAATCGAATTTATGGGATACGCAGCAGGTAGCGAGCAAACGTGGTGTCGCGTAAATCCTTTAAAAGGTCTGGAGAATCAATACAGTAATAAATAAAAATTTATTCTCGGCTATGCGAGGCAAGCACGCGTGGGCATGATCAAATAAGTGCAATTATACAGACCAGTCATGGCAACTGTAACAGTGACACTCCTAGATTGTTCATGCGTTCCTAGTTAAAACAATACAAATAGGACAGAAATACTAATGAAGAAAGCCCATTGTCGTGAGTTCGGGCACGTTCGTGTGGGCACAGTCGGTCTGCCATAAAGTGCAGTAACAATTCAGGCAGGAATAGATCAAGAACTAGAACTGATCAATTAGAAAAGAGATGATGGATAAAACGCTCAGTCGCGATTACACGGTACGCTGGGTTCATGTGACTGTAGCGTAAAGAACAAAGGTGAATATGCAGCAAACGATGTGGTGACGAAATATGCAGATAAGAAAGTGTCGGGGCGTATCCATCATGGTAGTATATCGTCGTGGTGAACTTGTCAGTGTGAGCTTATTGGCTGTGACTTTATTCAGTGGCGAGTCACCTCCGCCACGTCGCAGTGTTGTTAAACGGACATTTGTGGCTTTTATAGGGAGAAAGCTTGCCAGGCGGAAATCCACCACGTCCTGGAACACTGCAATGGACGCATACAAACGACAAGCTGCAATTGGCAATGCTTATTGACCGATTATTTGTTCCGATAGTCGCAGTCAGGATACACCCATAATTTTTGCAGGCTGATGCATGATGGGGTGGGACTGTATCGTCCAAGGGTCCTGTCACTACCTGACGGAATGGCACGGCCCGTGCGGTAGGTAGCCTATAAACCTAACATGCCGGCATGTTTTGTACTTGTCGTCGGTAGAACCTCGTGATATCTCCGAGGGGTATCCAGCAATATGTTGTTGAACCAATTATTAGAGCAAGGAGAATGGCCAAACGCAATCGTTCAGGCCCGAAAATGCTGCAAGTTGGCCTGAATAATAAACCGGAAATCCTGCCAGGGTAAGTTCTGTTGATTAGAAACACTGGCATCCACGACCATATGAAAGGTAAAAATAGTGCGGGGCTGCTCCAGCAGTGGCAAGTGAAAAGAAGTTCAGTAGTGTTAAGGGCCAAATTCATTTGTTCTTGCCACAGTGAAAGTATTGTGTGTGAAAGTATTGTATTGGGATAGTTCCAAATTAGGTGCATAGCACAGGCAGGAAAATCTGCCCTCCCGTTAGATGCAATGTCCGAGTCGACATTAAACGTCAGCAAGTGAACTCCGAGTAAGAGCTATGTGAATAAGAGGCGAAGTGAACCCAGTTGTTCAGGCCTCAATATAGTGGCATCCATCCAAGACAGCAGATAAATGTTTTGTCCATCCGGTAAGTAACGAGGCAGCGTAATAATTATTCATCCATTCCATATAAGGGAATGTTGTGCTTCGTTGAAGTGTTGCGGTCAAGGCAGTGGACGTATCCTCGGGTTCTGGCCACCGGTTCTGTGGAAATCTCGGAGAGAAAGGCAACGAACGAAGGCAGCCACACAAACATACAACAACGATGCATCCGGAACTCAAAGAAAAAGATCAGTCGCCAAAGGTGCTTACACTAATGTACCTCACACTATACGTAGCATTATAAACTAAATATCTCATATACGTGTTTTCTATAAAAATTTAGATTAGCCGTACCGTCAACAGCCACGCCTCAGAAAAGTGCACCTTATCGGAGAGCGAGAGGCCGATCCGAAGGGTTAGATAAGTCGGTGGATTGCGATTAATTCATTTAATTAAGCGGGGAAGACCAACGTTGGGGCAAAAGGTTAGGAATGAAATGAGCTATGATACTAAAGCATGAGCAAGTTCAGAAAAGCTCTCGGGGGAAGCAATGTTCTGGGTATGCAGTTCTTAGACCATATACGTCTCAGTAGTATGGATGCAGTCAGAAAGCACAAAACGGCCGGAAAAGAATAGATTAGTGCAAAGCACAGAGATGGCCATCCATTTGAATAGCAATCAGAGACCGAGTTAAGGAAAATACAGCGTATGGTTGAGAAAGGCTTTTATGGAAAGAGTGGAGGCGTCAACAAGGCTTTCGAGGAAGCAAGCCGTCCATTAGGACAGCCGAAGCAAGAAAGGCAATGTCTCATAATTCTCAGTGAATTCGGAAAGTAGGGGGCCGATCAAGCGAGATTGGGTGGTCCGCGCATTGGGATTGGGACTTAAAATGGTAAGAAAAAGGCTAAAACAATATAGTGTGAACAACCATAGCAGGCCATAGAGGTGGGGAAAATGTATAGTTGAGTCTGCAAAGCATGCACCGCTAAAGTCTCAGTCAAAATATGGTACCTAGAGAGAACCTGACAGGTCAAGTGAGGCTAGATCACCGTAAGGCAGTAAAGCCGGCCGTCCGATTTAAAGAATGAATGAAAAAAGAAAGCGATAGAAGGAAAGGTTAGAGTCTGGATGAGAAGGGTATATACGTAAAGAGCATAAAATCCCACGAGCCACTCCACGTAGTGTAAACAGAACCGTTATGTCAGCCGATCCAAAGAAGTGATATCTCAGAAGTTCAAATGAATTCATTGCGTACAAGGTCGACTGAGCAAGATTGGATTGATCGGCGCTTTGGGACTGGAGCGTACAATGAAGGTAAGAAAAAGGCTATAACAATAACGGCGGAACAAGTCTAGCAGTCTCTCAAGGTAGGGGATAACGGAGTTAAGTCTGTGGAGCCTACACCGTTTAAGTCTCTATAGCATGGGAGCAGTGAGAGCGAAACAGACTAGTCCGCTGAGATAAGATCAAGGCAGGGCAGTAAAGCGGGCCATCCGGTTAAAGAAAGGAATGAAAGCAGAAAGCGAGATAAGAAAAGGTTAGAGTCGGTGTGAGAACTGTTTATTGATAAAGAGTGGATGATCCCACGAGGCTTTCCAGGTGCTGTAAACAAAACGTTGAGTTAGCCGCACCAAGATTTGTAACGTCGAATAACTCAGGGTGAAATCGGATAAATGTGGCCGATCTGGCGAGACTGGATTAGTCGGCGCATGGAAATAGCGCGTATAATAAAGGCAGGAAAAAGGTTGTAAAAAAAGAGGGTTAGCGAGTCTAGCAGCCTTACTGGGTAGGGGAACAAGAGCGTTGGGTTTGCATAACGTATACCGCTTAAGTCTGAGTAGCCTAGGAGCAGTCAGAGAGAAAGAGGCTGGTCTGTGGGACTAGGTCACCGCACGGCAGTGAGATATGGCACTCCAGTTGAAGAAGATTTGTAAACAGAGCGGGATAAAAAATAAGTTAGCGTCAGGATGAGAAAGGTTTATTGACGAAGAGTGGGAGAAGCTCAAGAGGCTTTCCATGTAGTGTATAGGGATAGTGGAGTCAGCCGAACCAAGAGAGGTGACGTTTCAGAAGTCTAAATGAATCCGGAGAGCAGAAGGCCGATCGGGTAAGACTGGATTAGTCGGCGCGTTTGGATAAGGGCATATAGTAAAGGTAAGAAAAGAGTTAACAATGGATAGTTGGCAAGTCTAGCAGGCTCTAGGGGTAAGGAAAACCTAGCGTTGAGCCTGCAGAGAATATATCACTTGAGTTACAGATGTGAAGGCGTAACCATAGAGTAACAGACTGGTCAAGCAAGACAAGATCACGGCAGGGCATTAAAATCAGCAGTTCGATGGTAAACGAGATGAATACACAGTGGGTGTTAAGTGAGAAAAGGTGAAGTTCGAGACAAGGATGTTTTATGGGTAATATGTGGAAAAGCCCACGAGGCTCTCCAAGTAACGTAAACAGAAGTATTTGGTCAGCCGAACCAAAAGAGGTAATGTGAAAAAAGCCATAGCAGTAAAAAGTGAACAAGTCAAGCAGGTTCTAAAAGTATGGAAAACATAGCGTTGAACCTGTAGAGCGAATATCGCTTAATTCTAGGTTGCATGGAAGCAGTCAGGGGAAATGGACTGGTCAAGTAGGCCTAGACCGACAGTAGCGTAGTGAAAACTGGCCTTCCGAAGGAAAGAACATAGGTCGCGATAAGGAAAGGTTAGGAACGGGATGAAAAAAGTTTAGTGATAAAGAGTGGCGAAGCCCACGAGTCTTTCCAAGTGATGTAACCAAAACGTTGAGTTAGCCGAACCAAGGTTTGTAACGTCAAATAACTCTGAGTGAACTCGGACAACAAGTGGCCGATACGACGAGAGTTGATTAGTCAGCGACTGGGAATAGCACGTATAATAAAGGCAGAAAAATGCTGTAACAATAGAGGGTCAACAAGTCTAGCTGCCACTCTGGGTGGGGGAAACAGGAGCGTTAAGTCTGCGTAGCATACACCACTTAAGTCTGGGTGGCATAGGAGCAGTCAGAGAGCAGGGGGCTGGTCAATGGGACCAGATAACCGCAGGGCAGTGAGTTCTGGCAATTAAGTTGAAGATGAATTGAAAACAGAGCGCGATAGTAAAAGTTAGAGGCAGGATGAGAAATGTTAATTGATGAAAGATGGAAAAGTCCACGACGCTCTCAAGGTAATGTAAAGGGATAGTGGGGTCAGCCGAACCAAGGGAGGTGATGTCTCAGAAGGCCGAACGAACCTGGAGAACAGGAGTCCGATCCAGTAGAACTTGATTAGTCGGCGAGTTTGGCTAATAACATGTAGTAAAGTTAAGCAAAAAGCCAACAATAAACCGTGGGCAAATTCTAGCAGGCTCTAGATTTAAGGGAAACATCTTGTTTTGTCTGCGGAGCGTATACCGCATAAGACTCAGTAGCACAGTAGCAGGCAGAGAGAAGCAGACTGGTCAGGCGAGACCAAATCACTGCAACGTAGTAAAGCCCAACGTCCGATTGAAAAAATGAGTGAAAACAGAAAGCAATATAAGAAATTTTTAAGGTCAGGGTGAGCAGGGTTTATTGATAAAGGGTGGAGGAGCCCACGAGCCTCTCCACGTACTGTAAACAGAATCATTAGGTTAGCCGAAGCAAGCGAAGCGATGTCTCAGAAATCCAAATGAATTCAGTACGAGGCCGACTAAGCCGGACTGGATTAATCGACGCATTGAGACTAAAGCATACAATGAAGGAAAGCAAAAGGCTATAACAATAACGTGAGAACAAGTCTAGCAGTCCCACAGAGTAGGGGTAACAGAGTTAAGTCTGCGGAGCCTAGACAGTTTAAATCTCGGTAGCATGGGAGAAGTCAGAGAATGAGGCTGGTCAATGGTATTAGATCACCGCAAGGCGGTGGGATCTAAATAACTAAATAAATAAATCTGGCACTACAGTTGAATAAGAAATAAAAATAGAGCGCGATAATAAAAGTTAAGGTCAGGATGAGAAAGGTTTATTGACGAAAGGTGGGAAAAGCCCACGAGGCTCTCTAGGTAATGTAATCGGGTAGTTGAGTCAGCCGAAGCAAGAGAGGTGACGTCTCAGAAGTCTGAATGAATCCGGAGAGCAGGAGGCCGATCGGGGAATACTGGATTCGTCGACGCAGTTGGATAAAGGAATATAGTAAAGTTGAGAAAACAGCTAACGATTGATGGCGGGCAAGTCTAGCAGGTTCTGGGTGTAAGGGAAACCTAGCTTTGAGCCTGCAGAGCCCATAACGCTTGAGTTACAGACGTAAAGGAACAGCCATAGAGAAACAGATGGGTCAGGCAAGACAACATCAGGGCAGGGTATTAAAGTCGGCCGTTCGATTGTAAACGAGATGAATACACAGAGGGCGATAAGCAAGAGGTGAGGTTCGAGATAAGGATGTTTTATGGGTAATATGTGGAAAAGCCCACGCGGCTCTCCAAGAAATGGCAACATCTATTCGATCAGTCGAACAAGTACGGAAGCGTCTTAAAAGTCTGAGTGAGTTCGGAGAGCTGGTGGCCCATCGGTCGATACCTCAATAAGTCTGCTATTGAAGTACGTAGAGAGCTGTACCAATAGAGTGCAAAGGTCTTGCAGGCTGTCGTGGGAAGCGAAGTGTCGTCAAGTCCGTAGAGCGTAGACAGTTTGTGTCTCTGTGGAATAGAAGCAGTCAGAGATAAGGAAATGGAGTCATGGTAGGGCACTGAGAGGTGGCTGTCCGAGTGAGGAAGGATGGAATACAACAAGCGCGCAAAAGAGCTCTGGGTCAAGGTGAATGGGAAAGAAACTAAGGTGGCACACATGGCGATTCGTCTGCCATACATTGCCCGTTAACGTAACAGCGATCTGTGAGAGTTCGGAGAGTAAAACATTATTCAGGAGATGCGTGATGAATCGGCGTACAATGAAGACAAAGAGCGCAGTATGGAAATGAAAGGACAGAGTCCAGAGCTTTACTGATTAGGAGTTGTAAAGTCAACGAGGCTCTAAAATTAATGTGGACAGAGTGTTTGATCTTCTCAACATTGGCCGGTAACGTAACAGCAGTTTGTTAGAATTCGAGAAGCTACAGACTGATTAGACGAGACTGGATTAGTCGGCGGACCATGCCTGCGTCATTTACTTAAGGTTTCAGAGCGAAGAGAGAGGGTTAGCGGAGAGGCACAGGTTAAGTGATGAAAGGATCTATACTAATAGAGCGTAAGCTAATCCATCAAACTCCTTGGTAAAAGGACATCCGTGCTTTGGATATGTAGTGCCTAGATCATTTAGGTCTCGGTAGTATGGATCAGTCAGAAAGCAAGAGACTGGTTAGACGAGATTAGGTTAATGCAAGGTACAGTGTTAGCTGTCTAGTTAAAAAATGCAATCCGATGGAAGGAGAAACGAAGACAGCGAAGTAAGGAAAGAATAGAGTTAGGATGGAGAAACGTTTACGGATTAGGAGTAGCGAAGCCAACAAGACTCTCTAAGGTAATGAGGACAGCGTATTTGGTCTTCTTACTATTGGCCGGTAACGTCAAAATAGTCAGAGAGGTCAGAAAACAGGAATCGAAATACCCGAGGCTGTATAACTCGACGCATTGAGATTTAGTAGTACAGTTAAGTTGGGAAGGCACAAAGAGTGTCAGCAGAAATGGACATGTTAGATATGGAAGTTTAAATTAGTTAGTTAGGTATAAGCACTCTGGTAGAGGGAAAGAGTGTTTTGGTTGTGCCGAGCCTATACCCTTGCAGCTCAGCACTCTGTAGGCAGTCAGAAAGTGGGAGACTGGTCAGAGGATACTAGTTTAGCACACAGCTCTGCGTTTCTGAGAAAGTGGGGAAAGCAACTAGTGAGGGGAACAGAGTGTTCATTCTTCCGAACAATGACCGTTACCGTCAAAATATTCAGAGAGAGTCAGCAGGAATGGACAGGTTAGAGATGGAGGTGGCTATGTTACAATATATGGCGAGCAAGACCAGCAGGCACTCGGGAAGAGGGGGCATAGCCAGAAGTCAACAGTCGTAACCGTAGTCTGGAGTAAGTCAAAGAGAAGCAGGCCAGTCAAATGAGATTAGGTCAAGGCAGGGCACAGACAAACGACAGTTTGATAGAAGAGGAATTAAAAGCAACGAGCGTGCTAAGGAGAGGACAGGGTCATTTTGAAAGGAGCTTTATTGGTTCTGGGTGTACCGGTCAACAAGGCTCTTGGCGCATTGAGATGATTCCGCACAGTTAAGGCTTTGTATGGAATGCTAAATTTAATCTGGGCCGTTCTGCCACAGCTCGTCCACAGGAATGCAGGTGCCCAAGATGTCTGCTACTATGGGTACATTTAGTAGACTATTTATAGCCTTGGTGATTTACAGGATACTATCAGATGCTCTGGTGGCTTCTGGTTACCTATTCCACACATGCACATATCTATACAGGAAGAAGTTAAAGCGTATGAAGCAGTGGGTTTTGGGTAGTGAGAATGAGGGTGGCTTTTGCGTAGAGGATAGCGTGAGCCGCCCAGCGGTTGAAAATATCTTTCAATACATGAGTCCGATATTTTGATTAGCTTATATAGAAAAACTAGGTTGGTTTTCAGTCTCCGCATCCAAAGTGGTTCCAGGCCAAGCTGCTTGCAGCGGATTTGATGCCTGAGCGTATTTGAGCCTAGAAGACGCTTAGTGAAAGAACGCTGGACTTTCTCGATAACCATCCTATCACTTTTGCGTGCATTAGTAAAAGGATCGAGCAGTACTTTACCATAGGTCAGACACACAACTTGTAGCGCATTAGTCGCGACTCTAACAGGCGCATTAACTTCAGTATATAGCCAATGATAGACCTGGCTTTTGCAGAGCTATTGCTCGCTTGTTCCGCAACATTCAGTGAGCTTGAGTAGTGCACACCGCGATCGCGAACGGTAATGCTGTTGTCCAGTGTCATTCCGCTAAGAGCTGAAATGTTGGGCTGTATAGGGCGCCGGTAGGAAAGGACGTCACATTTCGTTGGTGAGAACTCTAGTTTCCACAGGTCACACCACGTTTCAAGAGCGCCGAGACCACTTGGATTGCTGGAGAGGCCATTGCGTAGGCAGTTATGATCAAATGATAATACCACTTTTATATCATCAGCAAAGAGGTAGGCAGTGCCGTATTTGAAGACCTGGAATACATCATTGGGGTACAGTAAAACAGCAGCGGACCTAGGACGCTACCTTGGAACACTCCGCTGTTTACAGGTGCCTTTTTAGACGAGACATCGCCCAGTAGCACCGACCGCGTTCGGTTGGAAAGTTAAGAAGAAAACCAAAAATGAGGCGGCCAGAAACACGCAATGCAGCTAATTTTGTATACAAACCATTGTGTGGAACCCGGTCAAATGCTTTTTTCATATCAAGTACGGTGATTACCGGCGCTCGACCCGGGTCTATGGAGTGTGTAACGTCGTTTAAGAAAGCAAACTGAAAAGTTCGACAAGATTTAGTAGACAGAAATCCGTGTTGGGACCTTTTAATAAGGTTGCGTTGCAACAGAAAACGAAGCATCCCGTCCTTTATTATTTTTTCTGTGAGTCTAGACGCAATGGGTGTGTGGCTAATAGAACGGTTATTGCCAATATTGTGTCGGCAGCCTCGTTTGCGTCGTGGTATGATGGTTGCGTGTTTCCATATAGACGGCTACTGTCCGCTCTTCATAGAGAAGATAATGAGGAGAAGGACAGGAATAGTCGGACCTCCAAGTATTAATATGGAAGAAGGTGCATAATCAGAACTTGGGTAGTGTGACATTTTCAAGGAGCAAAGTGCTCGCTTGATGCTGTTTAAGTTAAAGTCAACGGTATAGTTATGATCTTCAGTGAACTTGTGAATCGTAGTTGGCAATGCCGGGTCGTTGCTGGTTAAGGAGTTACAGAAGTGCGTGTTACTGCAGTCGCGGAGCTGGACCGCACCAGTGACTATACTTTTATCAGGAAGCAGAAGTGTAGTGAGCGGTATATCTTTGCTGCCACCCGCTGCCTCATTAGTCGAATAAGAGACTTTAACTTTTGTCAGTGCAAAGCGCTGCGTGCTCAGCTAATGTGCGAGCATTGCTTTGTGAACTTCTCCAGACAATCAGTAATTCGTTCATGCGGATGGTTAGATAAAAATGTTTAGTCTTGCTGTAGCAGGTGCGCATTTCTTAAGCCTAGCAGGTAGTTTGCGTCTGGAAGTATTATCAAGAGTCTATCGCCTTCTTGGCTTCTTCTTTTGGAGGCAAGAAGGTCTAAGCAGTTCGTGAGGTTGTTATAAAGCTCCCTGATCGCATAATCTATATTTTCGGAAGGGAAGAAATCGGTCCAGGGTGATGCTGGGAGAAGGGAAGAAAATGCTTCCGAGTTGATGCGCTGGAGGGGGCGTGATATACTTGTTAGCTTCTTGTTAAGAGAATTTATGCTGTGCAAAATACAGCTTCACCACCCTGTGGTGGCTGCCCGGTATGTTGTCTAACACGCTGGCGCATGCGTGGGAAATGACGTTGGTGAATATTAGGTCCAGTATGTTAGATGGTCTCGTCGGTGTATTCACACGCTGAGTTCAGTTGTGTGTGAAAATAGTGTCTACCAAGGCTCCATATTTTGTGGGGCTGGCTGCTTAAGCCATGAGACATAAGGCATATTAAAATCTGCAGCAATACATCATTTGCGTGCAGGAAGAAATGAGACTTCCTGGAAGAACTTAACCATTTTGTCAACGCTAGCACAATAGGAGGGCGGTGGGTTGTACAAACAGCTTATCTAGAGGTCTAGTGGACCTCCAGAGGCCTGACACCATGATGAGCCTTCAGAATTGCCAAGGGATACGGTTTGTAAAAATGTTGCACGAAACTCGTTCTTGACATATATGAGACATCTGCCACCTCGGTGCTTGGCGCGTCCACTACATAAAATGGTGCAACCTTGAATGTGTAGTGGTGTGTCAGAAGCATCGGCAGGATGACGTGTTTCCGTGACCAGCATCAGGTGCTGGAGTGGCAGCGAAATGAGGGAGCCTAGGAGGTGCATTTTAGTTTTGATCCATCGTGCATTCAGGAGGAGGATTGTATAAGTGTAGTATCCGCAGAATCCCGTCGTCTGCTCGCCAGCTTATGCAGTGGTGTCGTAACCGCGAAGTTCGAAAGTGCTTGGAATAGGTGAGTTAAGTGCGGCGGATATGTGTGCCGGGGGCGGCGGCTGGTTACCCTGGTGGCAGCCGGCCGCTGACGGATCACTTGTAGGTTTGAGGTCCAAGGGGATACGCCTAGGGCTGGAACAAACCGTTTCTGTCTTGCTGCAGTGTACAAATGAGTCTCTGTAGATGATACAGAGCAGGCGCGAGCTCTTGAAGAACTGAGCGTGGCGGACCCTGCCCTGTAGTATTCCATAAAAAGGGGCAGCCCTAGGTGTGGCACTTCTCGGCGACTAGATATTCTTCAGAAGTCCTGATGTGTGAGAGCAGTTAGTCGAAGTAAAAGGAGCTATGGCATTCAGGTTGGATGTCGAGTTGTCCATAGCAGCACACTGTCGTCTTCAGCTGGGCGTCGTATATCCGTGTGTTTTGAACTGAGGTTGATAAGTTGGAGTTTGAGCAGTTTGATTTGTTTGTTCGAGTAGATATGGTATTCTGAATGAATGGCTAAATCTTGTCGAAGCAACAATCCCGGGTAACGTTTGATAAACCGGCGCAAAGGTGTAATACTCAACGGTTGTAGTGGCAGGGGTATTGGTTTGACACGGTGGGCAGCATAACGGGTTTAGTTGCGAATTTGAAAGTGCTTTATTGAGTTTGGGGTGTTGCGTAGGTAGTTCCGACGATGAGGCTGTGCTTGGTTGGCAATGGACTTCGGTCCAAAATTGGTACTTGGAGGCCCTGTTGTATGCTGGCCAACCATCTGGCGGCGTGGTAATTCTGGTGCTGGCAATGAGTATACTTTAGCAATATCGGAAGTTCTGGATACAGGTCTTTTGTTGTACTGATATGGATTCGATGGGAGACGATGGGGAAAGCTGTGAAACACCGTTGCTTTGAGCTGCTGGTCGCTAGCGTTGTGTCGATAGGGAGTTTTGTGGGGTCATCGGCAACACTGGCTAATAGAGTATATACTGATAGAAAGCCCACGCTCTCTAGTTCCTAGTCGATGTCGCACAAGTCAGACATATCAACAGCCTGTGTACTGTATTCCGTCGTATCTATGACAACAGTCGAGTTTTCAGCTGACCTTACGGACTTGGCAACAATATTTTTTGGCTGATTTTTATCTTTTGAGGGCTTTTTGCGTCGCGGTATGTTAGTCGCTGTGAGGAATCCAGGTCAATGTCACACAGGGTTGAGGAAGAGGCTGTGTATGTTGGTTTTTCTTGCGCATTTGTGAGTTGGGGGTCTGTGAATGATGTCGCACGGGTTGCTCTCTTCTGAGAAGCTGAACTAGTAAGCAACGTTGATCTTCGCAGCGGGGTTCTGTCCGGTTTTATCAGCATTCGCCCGAGGTTCGAGTGCTGCTTCCGTACATATCGAGCCTCAAGGAATCGTTTAGCCAGCTCGGAACTGCTAAATATCATGACTATTGGGCATAGTCGGCCAAAGATCTTAAGTAGGCGCTTGGATGAACAGCAATCTGTTGGTAGTCTACAATCATTGAGAAGGGTAAGCAACGCTCTGTTAAGCGGCATTTTGTCAGGTACATGGAATACAACCGCGTTATTGGCACGACGAATGCGTTCGTTGACCTCGTGCGTAACGCTGTTCAAAATTTCATCTGCAGCTAGCATATCAGGTTGGCTAGCCAAAGATTGGATGTTGTCCAGATTGACCAAATGCATGACTTTGTTCAGCAGCGCAGCAAGGGATGTAAACTTTCCTTTCAGCGCGTTTACCAGACTTTTGAGAACCCGGACTTGTTGCAGAACTTCTGCTAGCGGATCTACGAGCAATACTTTGCAATCTCGTATTTGAGATGGGCCAGCCTCACTGACCTCATGGGCGGCTTGTGCCGGTGTTTGTTTTGTGGCAGCTGTGGGTGACATACCTTTTTTACCATGATACGAATAATCAGTAAAAGAAATCGAATAAAATGGTGGGGTAGAACGATGAAACGCGACGCGAACAAACGACTTTGGGAAAACGGCTTGGACAAAAATCCAAAAACAGCAAAAAGGATGTAACAGTTAATGTGTTCCTTTAGTGTAACACCAACCGGACCAGAACGCAGCGATATACAGTTCAAAGAACAGCAGGACAACACTCCGGGACAATACGCAGCGAAAACGCACCGTTTTCAGGTCGTCTTCTTTAGGATATTGAGGTCATCACTACTGACCCAGCTAAACAAACTTGCAATACCCTTCATTCAAAATTGTCGATTAGGCAGCAGCCAGTGTAACAATTAATTCTTGACAGCAACGGCTTAGATGTAGGCCGCGCTGAGAATGTGCGTTTGCTTTTTAATCAAATCCATTTGCGTTTACGTGTTGGAAGCGAAACGGCTGCTGAAGTTCCCAATAGGACGGCTATGCATGCAGAGTATTAAGCGTTTGCGTTGCAACCAGCCTGAGCAAGCCGTTGTTAATATATATCGGCCACTCCTACTCGAGGTTTCAAAATAAACTGCACAGCACAATGCGGATGAGAAACGATCCATCATAAAGGATTCCGTTAATTAAATTGCTGTTGCTGTAAGATACATAGATCAAGAGTAGTTTCAGCAAACTTGTGAGCGTTTTGTAGCAGCTCGTCTTGCTCCTCTTGGCTTCATGGTCAAGTTTTCAAATCTTTTCAATAACTCGCCGTCCCCTAACAATTAGAGCAAAAACGGTCAGTTTTTGCAATATGTTTAAGACAAACACCATGATTAGCAATTCGGAATTAGGTAACTCCGTATGACAACTCCCGCACATCCACTTTTCATGGCCTCATAATGTACAACCCTACGTTTTATCAAACAAGCAGAGGCTGGAGTAGAAGAAGAATCGTGAGTAGGGAACAACCGTAACACAGGGTCCTGTGCAAGGCAGCCACTAATAATAAATACGGACTACCGCCATTGCAGCAGCCAACTTAGAGCTGAGGCGGCGAGCCACGCCACCAGCGCCCATGGACGAGAACTAATGTTACTTTACCGGTGGAGAATATGGAACGGCGCACCTTGAGACCGAAGTAACGTAAGCGCAGTGAGGGATACGCATTAGGTGGTGCCTGCGTATGTACGCATATCCAGAGTAAACCAATGGTTTTGAAACCCCAAGGGTACTAAGGTGCATCAACATCAATAAGTGAAGTTTTTAGTTCTTTTGGCCGCAAGTAACAAGTTGCTTAGCCATTTACTTGTTATCCGCACTTGTACATGCTATAACAACAGTTGGTTTTATTTCTTTTCAGGTTTTGAGCAGGTTAAAACTTGCTCATCTAGTACTGTCTGCCTGAAGTTAACTAACATTGCACTATGTTTGGCGCCTTCAAGAGTAGAGGTTAGCTAGGTTCCGATCGCATTGGTACTCCCAATCATCTGCATCAGATCTTACTACCCATTTATATGTGTGATATTAATAGCATGCATACAGCGGTGCATTATTTATAAGTCGTGCATAAAGTTGAGATTGTTTAATATTTCTTATATGAGGTGTTGAGATGAAACACAAAGTTTTGACCGCCCAACCCTCCTGTTTCGTCGACAGGATCCATTTAGGCGTGTTTGCCGCAACCTATTCAAGATTTTTCATTATCTGAGGAAAATGTCATTAAGCTGGCAATAATCAATGAAAGTCGAAGTGCTAATGCTTTAATTTTTGTTCTAACCTCCATTCTGATTCCTTCATCCTTCTTCATTTCATCTGGCCAAGCGCATCCATAAGCTTCCAGTCCTTGCTTTCCCTATTTACATAACGGCATTGGTAGAAACTGAACTTTCAAAAGTAGTCCACTAAAAACCTTAGCACAGTCAGTTCATAGACCGAACAACTGTTAGCTAAAGCTGATGAAGCTGTCTCTGCTTTACCACCAATTTTTTCAAAGCATTCTGGTTGCTCTAATTAGTTGAGAAATTCAATCATAATCTCCGAATATGAGTCGTTTTACCATTCCTTTACAATGGCCCTTGTCCTGGCTATTGAATTCCAGTATGGAGGGAATAAACATCATTCACTGGAATTTTACCTTGTACTACGGTGTTTCGGCGCCATCCTTTATTGCCATATTTTCTCCCTTACCATCGCTGTTTGTTCTGGCGTTTTTAAATCTAGTTTATGAACTACCTGCGCCCAGCCTTTGGTTGCATCAGGACTGTACAAAGACTTATGCTAGCTTCTGTGCTTTTGCCGTAACCCCATTTCATACGCTCTGCAATGTGGTGCTTATTATATCCATACCGAACTATAAACCCTTGTAAGTTCAGGAGCATTACTGTAGGGGTGTCCCCAGAGCTTTTCGAGAATAAACTGCGTCTTATGGTTACTCTACCTGGTGCTAGCTGAAAGGTATATATCCAATTAATAGGTAGTCGTCACGGCGAATTTACGTAAGTTAGTCTGAATACTTAACAATGAAAGCTTTTGCCTCGGTAATTTAGACGCATGACCAGTGTTATACACAAAGGATGACGCCTGGTAAAGATTTATATTACATGTTCCTCTAATAATTTAAGTAGTGAGTCGAGCGTTAGAAGTTGCTTGGCTATCACTCGGCTAGAGAATATAGTTAGGGATTTTGCGCGTTAACTCATGGCTCTTATTTGATAACACCAACCCCTCCTTTCTTCTAACAAACTCATCCTAAGCGTACAGTTTTATCAGTTGCGGGCTCTTATGCAACTCTGGGTTTCTGACGAATTTTGACACGAAATCAAGGGCGCAACCTTCAATACAATCGAAAACCCAAGAACTTCCGTGCAACAACATTTAAAACTATCCTGCATCTCCTTTGTACTTAGGATCAGACCAGCTAAGTGGGGCCGTGCTTCACTAAGTTGAGCATGTTCCAATTACAATTTAGTTCCTCACGTATCTTAGCATTAAATGTGTGTAGCTCGCTTCCTCTTCTGCTTTCCAATTTTACGACTGGCTTTATTTTACTTAACCGGTCCAGCACAGGCCGCTATCGCAGTATAGCTTGACAGTAATTGGTTTATCAGGGTACATTGCGAGCTGTTTTAGTTCTAGCTGTGCCTTATCGTCTTTCGTCAACCCGGTACAACGACCGGTGGAAGCGGGGACACTAAGGATTCGTGTACTTGGTGAGCGGTACGCAGCGGCATTTGTAAGTAAGGCCGCATTGTCTAGCGTTGAACCTGTTCCCAGAGTCCCAGGTAGTATTTATGTAACTGAATTTACTGGGGTTGCCACAAGGACTAAACCCTACTAGAACAGTCGGGCCTGTTTCAATTTATCCGAAACTTCTGTATAAAATCGCGGCTGAACTAAGCAAACGGCTGACGATAAGGCTTTAGAAGTCACTTGACAGCTGTACATTACCATCTGCATGAAAAGAAGCTCTCACCTTTCATATCCTCAAAAATGATAAGCATCTGTCAACCAATCATGGGCAAGTCAGCCTAATTTACATCGTATTCAAATCGTCAGAAAAACTACCTACGGATTTGTTGTAATTTTACCTGGATAGATGAAATCTAGCCAATAGTGCACAACACGGCTTCCGGATGCGTTTGCTTGTCTCACGAAATTGTTGGTTGTGCGTAAAGCTTTGACTGCAAAGTGCACTTGCCACGTACAGGACGTGCGGCTCTTCGTGCGGGCTATCATCAAAGCCGAGCTCCTTTGGTTGATGTAACTGCACCCCTCGCTAATTATCTTCCTTCTTTCCGGAACAAGTATGTTGTGCAACCGCGAGCGGTAGCTTGTCCTTCTGGCAACCGGTCTTTACCAGCGTGCCGCAGCGCTCAATCCTCGGAGCAATGCTATGCTCTATCTACTAAAAGATCCAGCTACGGGGCTCTGGGTATACTCGCAATTATTTGTCAGTGATCCAAGCTGTGGCATGTTTCATATGTCTTTTGGGCATGGGGATATTCAGCTTGCGCCGAACAAGCTCTGGGACTGGTCTGATTTGTGGCTACTGGGGAATAAACGGGCTGTGTTCCATTCTTCTTGCAGTGCCAAGGTTCCCATCCTCCAGTTACCAGCTCGATGAGGTCCAAATTCACCTTGTCACTAAAAAGATAGAGCTATCTGATTGCCATCTCCCGGCTATGTATTCGTTTGACAATCGGAAGTAGGCAGCTAGTAGAGTCTACCAAAGGTTGTGCACAATACGCCGTCCGTACAGCGCCCTGATCGCCAACATTGTTGTATAGCTGCTCCCAGTTTTCGTACGGCCTACGCTAGAATATTGCCTTTAGGCTTGTTCGCTCTGCTTCATTAGTGCCAACTTGGAGCTCAAGGGGTTTTGCGAGTTGGTACCAAGTTGGTTGTAGAGTGATTTGGACAAACGGATCTTTAGCGTGTATTTAGCTCGCATTTGTCTTAACTGCACTACCGACTTGTTGCGAACACTTGCTCCGCGCTTGCCGCGCTTTAACTGGTAAGCTTAGACCAGGGTTTAGCCGGCTATTTAGCTCAGTTATGTACCATTGTATTAGCGGTCATTCCATAAAACTACACAAGCCACATTCCAACAGGATTATGGCGTAACCTTGGATATCGCGTAGACCTTAACCGCTGGAACACGCTTACAGCAAAACTCATCGGTGAACTTACGTTTACTGGTTTTGCGAGGCGGCTGGCCGCTGTCGTGTGGCGATAAGGAACCGTTCCCACTCCTGCGCATGTCCAACAGCCAAGCTTACTTTCATATTCATTGCTCCTCTGCAATCTTAAGTAGCAGCCCTCATTTATATGACATACTTTCCTCTTCCTCTTTTATTTTCTTCCTAAGTCTTTCTCACGTTACCTGACCGGCACAGCGGGATATTTAGTGCGGAGAAGGCGGACAGTAATTGGGTAATTGCTGCGTAGAGAGCAGGAGCAAGACCCCTGTCCGTTCCATCGAGTCCGATTATTTGCAGGTTTGACACAACTGGCTACGAAGTGGTCTTGTTCTGGGGGTCGTCGCCGTTGAAGTAAGTGCAGTGAACACCTGCCGTGCTCACCAGGTGGAAGTCAAGCAGCTGTTGGAATCTTTCCCCTTTCGGTACGTTTACAAGTATCTCCGGTAGGCTGTTGCAACCGTTCACCTCACGAATTGATTAGAAAGCCTTTGGACAGAATTGAAGACTTCGGCTCTTCTACATCTAACACATGTGGTCTCACGTTGCGCTGTCCAAGTTCACCCGAATGTGGTTTTTAACTCCGTCTCAATTTTTTCTTACAATCTATCTGTCTAGGTAACCTCGTCACGGCGCTGACGAAAATCCACGAAGAGCAAGTGTAGCATCCGGAATCCAGGAGGGCCAGCAAAATCTGGTAGCTCCATGACGGGTTTCGAGCCAGTCGTCTGAAACCATTCTAGCCAGTGGCATTCAGGTTTTAAGAAAGGATAAGTAACTGGCAGCTCATATTCCAATTTCCATTAAACAGGTGATGTGAATAGGATTTTGAAAATTGTCAGCGACACGAGAGAACGACTTGCGTAGAGCACTTAGCATCCTGTTTGCAACCGCGTCCCTTCTCGGAAGGTCTTGGGATGTATTGCGTTCTTGGGATGCCCTAACCCATAGCTCCTTTTCTTGCTTGACATCCTTGAGTAAATATCCTCCAATGTTGTACGCACTAAACGAATCAAGTTTACCAAGCGGGAGAACCTCACCTTTCTTTACGTTTACGTGCGGTTGCTACTTGATAGACCAGCCGTGCGGCTGGTCTAGAGCCACTTGGACTCCGTCAGCGTCCACAAGTGTCAGATCAACAGCAGTTTCCCTAAGGGGCTGCAGTGATCATTAATGTGACGCTTGAAATTTTCCGGCGCGAGGATAGAGCCCAGTGGGTTTCCACTAGTCATAGGTACAGAGCCAGACAGCCTTTGGTTCAACTTAGCTTTAAGAGTCCGAACTCTCAAGAACGCTGCAACCAATGCAAATAGGTTTTCAATGACGCCAGTTTGCTGGTGGTTAAGCAAAGTCCTTTGTGCGTGACTTTGTCTAAAGCTTTGCTAAAGTCAAGGTGAATAACAGCTAGGTGCCTCTGGTGTTCTGCTGCTTTGATGCATGATTCTCTGGCAAAGATCAGGTTACAGATGCAAGCGCTAGCTATTAGAAATCCCAGCTGTGCATCGGAGACGACGCAAAGGATTGAGCAGTGAGCGTGGTGGTCATGCTTGACTATCCGCTCCATGACGTTGCAGACCACAGACGCCAGGCACAGCGGTCGAACGTTTGCATGGTAATGCCAATTCCCTCCATTGTACTTGGACATCACTTCCCTTCTTGCCGGTTAGGTGGTGAGCATTCGCCTGCTAGTGTGCACCGGAAACCTTAGTGTATTGGAGCAGCAGTGTATGCGGTGACCATCTTAAGACATAACGTGTGAAGTCCATCGAGGCCCCGTGGGGTGTTGGGTTTCAGTCCGAGAGACCTCTGACTATCACGGAATTGACTTAGACTTGTTCGGGAGGACAATGCGTTGTCGGATCTTCATTGAAAAACGGCGGTGCCACGAAATAGCTTGAGGATAACTGGGAAGCTTGTAGTTGAGCATACGCGTTAGCGTCGTAGTGCACTGTTTTCTCCCTGACAGGTATGCCATTGCTTGCTTTGTTGTTTTGCCTCAGCTCCACAAGTCCGAGTAACAAAACGGCGACGTGATGCATGTGACTTGCCGCTAAACTAAAGTCATTGCCTACTGCTAAACACTGCCTAGCTCCCGATAATCGAAATCTGTGGACACAACGGCATATGAACCAATTCTCACCCATCCGACAAACAGTATTTAGCAAACATTCCCTTGGGTTCATACGCTCGCGGAACAATGAAAATTAATCTCCTGTACTATTAGAAATCGCACCAGCGGTTCTGTAACTGAAACATTATAGGTTGTGCCTTGCCTCCGAGCCACACCTCAGCCTGACTCCGGTGATATTGTCCATTATCTCTGCGACTTTCCTATATGACAACTACGTCCCAATTATCCAACCGTGTATTTTACTAACACTTGCCTATGTTGTGTGGCGTATGTACGTTCAGTTAGGTTCTGTGGCTCTGACAACCACTTGATCGCGCCTGTACAGGTATGTCTCGTTTCATCTACAATAACACTATTTAGTTACATATGTATAACAGGTTCTTTGGGCCAGTTCATGGTTACATGACAAGACTGCGGCTATATTTTGCACTGGTATGACGCCTTATTAGAATGCAAAGATCATTGCTAACCTTGTACTTAAGTAATTTGAAGTTCCTGTTGACTTGAACCCATCTCACTTTTGCGTCTTCCGTTCCGCAAGGTCTCACCTCGCGATTGATCAAAGGAGGAACATTGGTGAAATGCTCACGTTTGGTGGTATGAATAACTTTTAGCTGTCCTACATTACATTTCAGCCTAGTAATGTCTACGCCACTTCACGCTCCAAAGGTACTTAATAGTCTAGTCGGTAGCGCTTGTGACCTTTTTTATAACTAGGGCGGGTCACCAGCAGGTAGGACGGTGTGTTCATGCCCATGGATGGAAAGACCGCATGACCATACAAGGAGGTTGTAAAGTACTCACTCCGGCCGAATGATAGTAGTGGTTTCAAGCCACAGACGTCAGAAAGCGCCAGCATCAGGAGGAGATCTTGAAGCCTTGGTGGTGGACCAGGCATGATTCTTGTTGGATTGAGACAGTTTGGATCATAATGCATTCGTGAATGGCGACGCGAAGGTCGGCCTTCAAGGAATGTGGGTGAAGATGACAGTGACCTTTCCAGTAAACACAGGGTGCACTAAATTCGCTCATTTGCAGACAGCTACTGCTTCTAGCATTGGTATTTACTGACAGCAATAGAAGGAAGTCTGGGTTCCATGGAGCTATGGGAGCCGCACCGACTATTTGTAGCTGATATTCGTCATGAATTCGGTACCACAGTACCTGGGACACCGTCCTCGTCGTACAGAGCTTCGACAGCGTGTACTTCCAGTAGGGATTTACTCTACTTCACCTCCGCCTACTAGAGCGATCAGGTAGTGAGAGTTGATATCCTGCTATGCTAACAACAGTGTACTGAACCTCTGGAAACATCCACGTCTCGATGAAGGCCAGCAAACCTGGCTGTCGATCAGCAGTGAAACGAGGAATTCCATCAAGCTTAATTTTAGGACTGCGTGCGTTGGCCCATAGCAGCTGAAATCCGCTAGTTAGGCGTGTGGGCTGGGTAGGATAAGGAATGGTTTCCAGCGGATTCTCTTGGATTCCGGAAAATGAAAGTATCCACATTATGCAGGTCAGTTTCGCCCTTCACTCGGCGGACTGGCAACCCCTTAAATACTTGCCTTATTCTGACTCCAACTTCTGGAAATAGGTCTTTTACAACCACGTTTTCTTATTTGAGGCTCGATGTAAGCCTGAGGACTTGTGACATGTTTCCTCGTCCTGACAGAAGACTTTTAGCGTGTGAGCCTTGGATGGATCATCCTGCTTCCCGCCCAGCCGAAAAGCAGCGACTAGGGCAATACCCTGCTAGCCTTTATTTAATAGGATGAACGCTATCCGCTTCTGAAAAGCTTAGCCGTCATAATAACCTCACGCAATGATTATTTGGCAAATTCATGAGCATTCGTAATTATACCGTGCAAAATCCGTTTTATAACAACATGGAATTGGACATTTCTAATCGTACCGAGTGATGGGCTTAGGAATAGGCAAAGCTAAGGTTTTTATCACGTCGGCATCTTAACTTTAGGTTTCCATTTCAGCTAAGTAATGCTTTCCGTGCTTCTAATGCTAGCCTGTGATTGGTTTAGCGGCTTCACGTAATCGTGAAAAAGGAGTCCTGTTGACCGTCTTATCCTCCTGACACTTGCTGTCAGTTGACAGCTTCGTTTCCCTAATTGCTATTTTGCTCACGGCTGAAAGCTGCCGCTGGGCCATTGACCGAAAGCATTTTTGGTAGCTTTAAATACAGTTTACTACACCATCCTAATACACACCCAGGTTTTACTACTGTAGTGTCAGTCCACACATAACTCGGGATGAAACCGTGGAAGCAGAATAAGCAGTGTGCATCCCATATTGTTTGTGTTTCGTGCAATCGCCATCCGGCTTAATGGCTCAAGAGCAACGCAAGATTCCCTTTGTAGCCCTCATGGTGTGACGAGAGTCGCAAAAGCACACGGCAGATAACAACTTCTGCCCAACCAATGTTATTTGAATCTCCAACCGAAAGCTGGACTAAATTCTAGTGCATCCACTGAATCTCACCGCTGATAAATCGTGATTCCGCACCTTCAACGTTGGCTTATTCTGACATCTGTGCAAAGCTTATAGCTCATGTTGTCAACATACGTTTCACGGAATAGTCATTACTGTATGAATTGGTAGGTGACCTGGGATGATCTGATGACAAGACCGAGTTACCAGCACCTCCGCTGCAGCAGCGGCACTTGCTGCTAATACAGGTTAGTTTAGGCGGAAAGAAAGGGTCAAGTGCTCCTGTTTCTGTGACCCGAGAGAAAACGTTAGTTGCTCATCTTATGTGAAAGTACTGCTACGTGAGCTCGGTGTGATGCATCGTGATGCAGGTCGTTGGTTCATTGATTGGTCTAAGAATAGCTTTAAGAACCTACCGCTCCAGAACAGAAAAGTAACCTAACAGTGCCTCCGTCGTATGTTATTTATAAGTTGGAGACTTCAGAATGTGTGTACCAGACACCCGCTGCTATGCACTACTATAAGCACCGTTGGAACATCTGTGCTGCATTAAAAGTCCTTGGACTCTAATGGGTATGCATTGTGTCTTTACGATAGCGTGTCGTTACTTGTGCTAATAAATAAACAAATAAATGGTATTTTCTCGGTAAAAGGAGGAACACCTGTAAAGGCGCGATCAAATATGCACACAAGCATAACTTCTTTGGAATGTTAAAACATTTCGCTTTAATGAAAGGCATAAACGAAAGGATGCGGTCCATACGAGTGAGCATTTTGTCAGGTAATAGCCAGATCAGAGAACATGATGGGGCTGGGGCTCGTAGAAACCATGCATAACTTTTGCGTAAGGATTCAAGTTGGGCGGCGTTTCGCCATGTAGTAATACATAAGCATAGGAGCCCAGACAAGGTGTTGGTGCAAGCAGGGACCATTACGAAATCGGCATGATCTGTGCTCCATCAAAGCATGCTTTATAGTGAAACCAGTTGCACAGCTCGGATGTAGAAGGCCGAGGACTGAGTCAGTGTGAAATGTTTAGCTGTGACTTGTTTTAATAGCGAGTGACATCCGCCAAGTTGCTGTGTTGTTGAGCGGATATTTGTGAACTTTTATGGGGAGAACGCTTGCCCGGCGAAACCCCACCACTTCCTGGAGCACCGCCGTAGCTTCCGTTGAACCTTAGCGCTAGCCGGCTATGCATCGCATAGGCCGATTCTTCACTCTATTATTCGCAATCGGTTGACAGCCAAAATTCTTCCTCGGTTGGCCAAATGGCTTCGTAATGATCCGGCGGCACTCGATGAAACCGGTCAATGATGCAAAAGAGCCGCAGAGTCGAATGATAAATGATGCAGGTGAGTAAACACATTGTTACTAGAGGCCAGCTTTTTCTGTTATATTCTTGTCCGGCTTGCAAACCGTGTCCAGCTATCCAGGTTGGACTTGTCGTAGAGCTTGTAAGTGCAGTTGTACCTTGTGACTGAATATGTCCATAACAGGCGAAAATGCCAATCATTTGTCCAACGCAGGATCGTTACGAGTTGCTTACTCCGCAAAATTTAATCGGAATTCCTTCAAATGTAAGTAAGTGTAGTTGTCCCCATTGTCAAGTTAAAACTTCATGAAAGGCCACTGGAAAGGCCACTTATACGAGCGCAACGCTGTCCGCGAAGTGTCATTGGAAAAGCTCCAGGTAAATAGAGAATCGGAATGTTTGAGGCAGTGAAGGTAAGCAAGCCAGAATTCTTTATCTTTCGTTGTGGAACAGGGGATCCATGTAAATATATTATTCCAGGTGAGTAAATTGTTCTACTGTGAGTACGAGGCGAGCTAAACCCAGTTGTTTAGACCTCGTGAAAGTGACGTCTCCAGAATGGCGGAAAGAGCTCCATTTGGAACGATGAGTGTGTTCTTTATCTCCCGGAGAAAGGATCAAGTGTTTAAGCCAGCCGACTATTGAAAATGAGTCGGACAGTCCCAGTGGATAATCCTACTTTTTTGGCCGAGGTAATTGGAAATCCCGGAATAAACGTGCAAAGGGCAAAAGGCGTCCAAACGGAAGGCAGCAATGAATCAAGAAGCACTATCGAAAGACCGGCGGCGCACAACAGTGCCTATGATACATTAGAATCTATGTAATTATGCTTAGTATACATGCTTTGCAAGCGCCTTCTATACATCACGTCGCTGGTGTGGCTCAGACTACAACTGCTACGTAGGAAGAAGGTACTGCACGCCCAGGATCAAGGGACCAATATAACAAAGCGTGTTTACGGAAGTGAGCGAATAATACGATTGTTGGAGAGCAACGTAGATAAACCAATGCTGAGGACAGCAATACGAAAGCTATGCACCTTAGGTGAAACTAAGACCAACTTGGAGGAGACCGTATGCGCGAGCAACAGTACCTAAAGCTAGGTTCCAAGTGGAAACGGAAATTCAGAAAATCGGCGAAAAGCGAAAACATGCGGACGACAGTGCGAAGTGTAATTCTTGAGAGTAATTGCACTGAAGCGCTCAGTTTCCTCTGCATTTTAACCTCGCATCACAGCTGTTTCTGATACGTCATCATTCGCACGCCTGTTCTATTATGTCCTTCCTATTCCTACCTAAAGGGGACTGTCTCAAGGCTTCCATCACTTTGATCAAAATATTTCACTTACTGTCCTTTCTAGAACGTTGAGGTTTACATCCGTAGCCGCATCTTTGCCTACTCTATTCCTCCCTCATGCATAACTTGACTCTATGCATATTGTATTCGGCACCTCTTCTGGTCCTTATCGCAACTCTTCAATAGTGGCCTAAGTGCACATAGCGCCAGTGCCAAATACCAGGCCTCGCTAGGTTCTCTTTCCTACTTTGCTTCTCATTCTTAAACCTTTTGGACAAGTCCGGCCTCTCAGGCTCCAAATGCCCATAGGTCTCAAACCAAGGCCTTTCTTATTTTGAGCGTGGGCCGACATCGGCTAGGGTTCGCATTGGTATAAGTAACAACCTCATGATACTCGTCTCCGTCTGATACATTATGCTTGGTCCCCCTACTGAAATCGAAAGCTCCGGTCTCTAGTTGAATGTTGCCTTTCGGCTCCACTATCATGCTTCTTAGCTCACATCAACGCCTCCCTCTCTTGCTTGGCCTCTAATATGGTCCATATCGCAACTGTTCAGTGGTGGCATGGGTACCGATAACGTCAGCGCAACATTCTAGGCCTCCTTAGATTATCTTCACTACGATGGCACTCATTCTTAAATCTTTTGGACCAGGCCGGCCTCTCAGGCTCCAAATGAACCTAAGACTCAAACCAAGCCTTTTCTCCTCCTGAGCATGGGCTAAGGTTCTCACTGGTGTAAGTAACAGCCACGCTATACTTGCCTCCATCTGATACATTATCTGTATATTTGGTCCCCTGCAAAATTGCAATCTCAGGTCTCTGATTGAGTATTGCCTATCGGCTCCACTACAATGCATCTCAGCTCACAATTACGTCACCCTCTGTTGTTTGGCCTCTATTTTGGTCCAAGTCGCATCGTTTCAAGAGCGGTATAGTTACCCATAGCGTCAGCGCAATATTCTAGGCCTCGTTTGATTATCTTTCCTACTCGGCCTCTCATTCTTCAACCTTTTGGACTAGTCCGGCCTCTCAGGCTCCAATTCCCGATAGGTCTCAAACCAAGGCCTTTCATCTTTTGAGCATCGGCTGCCATCGAAAAACTTCTCATTTGTATAAGTAACAGCCTCATGTACTCGCCTCCGTCTGCTACATTATCTGCAGGATTTTTTCTTCTACCGAAATTGCAATTTTAGGTCTCCGGTAGAACTTTCCCTCTTTGCTCCACTATCATGCTTCTCAACACACAATAACGTCACCTTCTCTTGTTTGGCCTCTCTTTTGGTCCATATCGCAAAGGTTCAATGGTGGGATAGGTACCCGTAGCGTCCGCGCAATATCCTAGGCCTCGTTTGATTATCTTTCTTACTGTGCCTCTCATTCTTAAAGCTTTTGGATTAGTCCGACCTCTCAGGCTCCAAATCCCTATAAGTCTCAAACCAAGGCCACCAGCGCCAGATGCTGAACATTTGAACTTCCTCCGGTCTCGTCCACTCCCATGTTTAACCATACTCTATGGTATATTTTTCGGCACCTTCTCTGGTCATCGCAAATCTTGGGTGGAAAACTTAGCGATTAGCGATGCCGTCTGTATTATTCCCCTACCCAATTCACTTCCGGAGCCGGCACCGCTGTCGTTTTCTCTATACATCTGTCGCAAGTATTGCTGTCTGTTTTCTCTCTTGTGTTCCACACTGTTCACCTATCAGACTATGCTAAGCCTAATAAAGCGTGCCGCTCCTGAATACTAACTAATCAGGCTGCAAACAACTCACCACTTAGTGACGTATAACTAGCATTCTATTTGATTTCAAGGCTCCACCGTAAATGTCCACATCAGAGTGGCACCCCTAGCACACTTTGCGGCTGCTGCTCACAATACTGATATTCCAGGACCCCTTCAGCGTTGGCACTACAACCATTTTCTAACTAAACCTGTATTATTTAAACCCTTATCTCTCCTGTTATTAAAGTTAAAGGCCTGTCACAAATTAAACGCTCCGTCTAACCCTTTCACCCAGCTGCTTAGCATCCGATTACTGAACATGTTAAGTTGTTGTTTTCATGGGTCTCACTCCCGGCGTAATAAATCACTGGCTCTCGTATATCAGAATAAAAAGACAGTTAGGCGAACAAGCTTGTTTTCGGTGGTTCGCATCAGGCCAACACACCACAGATGATAGGAATAAATCAAACACAGTGTATTTAAATATGATGAATCAATGAAGTGAAGTGATCGGTCAATGCGATCAAGTGACGACACTAGCTTGGGCATCATTAGTAGAAGGGTCAAGCGTGGTGTCATAACATGGGGAAGCTTGAGGCCATGGCAGTTGTAGAGCCTGTACAAACTTCTTTTGAGCACATAATTCCGGATTAAGGAGCCGAATAGCGATTGCTTCCGCTTTCGTCATTAGGCGACATCGGAGGGCTCGCGTGTGGTGTCCAGATATCCTGTAGATAGGTCGGAAGACCTCTTTCACATTCACTTGGTGATTTGTGTCGGCCAAATGCCCCAGCACAGCGCTCACTACGGTCTTTCTGACACCAGTGTAGAGCCACGCCGGGCAATGTTCTCGTACTCTCTTAGACAGTCTCCTGGTCGTCTTTCCAATATAACTTGCTCATATATGTTTGAACGATAAGCTCTATCGCTCTCATCAGATCGCTCAACCTGTACCTTAAGCGCTTACTAGACCACTCACTATGTTCTTCTGATTCCCTTAACCCATTTACTGGTTAACAACACTTGATACTCACGGCTTCCAAACGGGACAACGTTTGCGTACGCCTGGCCACCTTGGCCAGCAACCTCCTCTCACATTCAGCAAATATCGGGTCTCGTGCTTGAACGCCAAACTACGGATATGATGTATAACATATACGGTCACTCCGGTGCTGGCAAACAGCACAAGTTTACCATGAAGTTTATCCTTATACCATGGCATAGTCCTGTTCTATTTTGTTGGCAGTTGGTTCGGTCCGTTTTTCTTCTCTCCCCTGTTCTACAGGATAATATTACCTGCACGAAACACCGCTGAGAGAATACCTGCGACGCTCCCGTGCGCACAGGATCAATAAAGCACAAAGAAAAAATCCGCACTTTGTAATCCTGACAAACTAACGAACCTAGAAACCTAATAAACTCACTACAAGTCACCTGGGTTGTCCAAATTCAACGGCTCCAACCACTTGTAGTCGACACCGAAGGCAACTACACAGCTATGAGAAACAAGCTGGCGTTACGTGATTGCACATATCCGCGCGGGTAATTGATCAGATTCAATCTTGTCAATGTCATATCACCAGACGGTAGTGTTCCAGGACGTGGTGGGTCTTCGTCTGGCAAGCGTTTTTCCAAAGAAAAGCCACAAAGGTCTGCTTAACATCACTGCGACGGGGTGCATGTGACTCGCCACTCAATAAATTCACCACCCCTAACACACATCGGCAAGTTGACCGATATCACATTTACAAGTTCTGTGCATATATCTGCCCTCGCACGAACATGCCTACATATTTGATTAGTGACATGCCACTATTCTGAAGTATTTTTCATCCGTTTCCTCATACTTCACTCACATGACTCACACTGTGTACGCGACCTGAGCGGACTAGTTCCTCCTCAACATGCCATATTAGTGATCTGACTAACATTTCTACCTCTCGCATTCTGTATACATCGATTTCATGCAAACATTGGGCCATATGTGCCCACACTACTGACTCCTTCTGTACTACTCCCGCTCTTGGTGCTGCTAACAATGCTATCATGCACAATATTGCAATACGCGGATCATGCCCAAAAGGCGTGTCCCGCATTGTCGAGAATACACTATTTTTTTATTTATTTAATTCCATAGTCCAAATGCTGCCAGCACCTAGTGAAAAGGGACACAGAGGACTAAAACTGGCATGCATTGTGAGTCGTTATCCCAGGTACGGTCACACTAATAGGCAAACGCGAACATAGGGTAAAGAGCAGAGGCATATGAAGAGAGGTAATGTGAGCATACTAATGGAAGTACTAGTCAAGATACACTTAGCAACGGTCCGTCTGCAGCCAGTAATCAGGAGCGAGGTCAAAGCGGAGGAGACCATACGCTCGAGGATAACTTGGTTCGGCGTAATGAGTGTAAGCCGTGGGAAGAAAAACGGAGCGCAATAACAGAGAAGTCCATAACTAAGAGGAAAATAAAAGCAACAAGTCTAGACGTAAGTGGAAGAGAGCAAAGTCGCTGGCAGCCCATCATCGGAAATGGCACGGCTAGCTGGGAGCAGTGGAAGGGCAGAAGGCCGTTCAGATAAGCATAGTTTATTTGGCACACGGAGAATGGGTCTTACAATTGTGGTGAAAACAACTGTGGGGGGTCAGTGGTAATAGACAGGTTAAATATAAAAGAGGTTATATTATACATGGGTGATTAGGTCCGGCAAGCCTCTCAAAGTAAGGAAGACCGATCAGACGACACTTGATTAATCGGTACATTGAGATTGAGTTCTATAGATGAAGTAGAACCAAAATAGAGAAGCTCAGCGGTAAAGGACAGGAAAGAAAGGGAGGAGGCTGTTTTGACGTCAGATGAACTATTTCAGCAGATGCTTGAGGTAATAAGAACTGCTTTAAGTCTGGAGAGTCCAGGCTGTTGACCTCCCGGTGGACTGTAAGCGGTCACAGCGAAGCAGACTAGTCAGCTGAGGCTACTTTAAGGAAGAACTCTGAGAATTCGCTGCTCGGTTGAAGAATTGAAAACAAAGAACGCAGCGAGATGGCAGTCAGGACGACAAAGGTTTAGTGCTAAAGTGTGGAGAAGCTAACGATTCTCTCTTGCGAAGGAGTAAATAAATAAATAAATATTTTATTCTCGACAAAGCGAGACATGGCTTTTGGGCATGATCAGCATATTGCATTATTGTACATGATAGCAGAATAAGCAGCGCCAACAGTGGGAGTGGTACAGTTGGAAACAGTAGTGTGTGCCCATAGAGCCCAAAGGTTGTATGTAGTCTATGTACACAGACTGCGAGAGGTAAAGATAGCATTCAGATCGCTTATATGGTATGTTGATGAGGAACTAGTCCCATGAGGTCCCGTAAGCAATGTAGGTCAGTGAGTGAAGTATGAGGAAACGGGTGAAAAATACTTAAGAATAGTGGCATGTCACTAATCAGATATGTAGGCGTGTTCGTGCGACAGCAGATATATGCACAGAACTTGTAAATGTGGTGTCGGTCAACTTGCTAATGTGTTTGGGGCATTGACTTTATTGAGTGGCGAGTCACATCCACCACGTCGCAGTGAGGTTAAACAGACATTTGTGGCTTTTTGTAGGGAAAACGCTTGCCAGACGAAGACCCACCACGTCCTGGAACACTGTCGGCTGGTGATATAACATTGGCAAGGTTGTATCTGACCGATTACCCTCGCGGATTTTCGCAGTCACGTAACGCCAATATGTTTCCTATGGCTGTGTAGTCGCCTTCGGAGTCCAGTGCAAGTGGTTGGAGCTGCGGAAGTCTGACGACTCTGGTGACTTGTATTGAATTGATCAGTTTCCTAGGTTCTTTAGTGTGTAATGATTATGAAGTGCAGGATTTTTCTTTGTTCTTTATTGAATCCGTGCCCATGGGAGCGTCGCAGGTACGTCTTCAGCGGTGTTCGGTGCAGGTAATGTTATCCTGTAGAACAAGGGTGAGAAGAAAAACGGACCGAGCAAACTGCCAACAAAATTGAACAGGACAATGTTGTTGTATAAATATAAAATTTATGGTAAAGATGTGCTGGCTGAAAGCAATGGAGTGACCGTATATTGTGTACATCATACCCGTATCCGTAGTTTTGCGTCGTAGCAAGAGACCTGATATGTGCTGAATGTGCGAGGAAGATGCTAGCCGAAATGGCCAGGCGTACGCAAAAGTTGTCCTGTTTGGAAACCGTGAGTATCAAGCGTTGTTAACCTGTAAATGAGCTGTGGGAAGCAGAAGAACATAGTGAGTGGTTTAATAAGCGCTTAATATATAAGTTGAGCGATCTGTTGACAGTGCTAGAGCTTATCGTTCAAACATGTACGAGAGCCAGTGAGGTTATTACGCCGGGTTTGAGGCCATGAAAATAATAACGCAACATGTTCAGCAAGCGGATGCTAGACAGCTGGGTGAAGGGGTGAGATGCAGTGTCAAATTTGTGACGAGAATGGGATTTATGTACCACAACTGTAGTGACAATGCGGTTTCAAAGCTAGCCCTAAAGGGACCTCGAATAGCGGAAAAAGATAGGGAGTTGTACAGTGCAGCAAACAGGTCAAATATACTACAGGAAAGGGTGATACTGGGAGTCGGGTTAGTTATGTAGAAGAAACTGCTTACTAACAGGCCTTCAACTTTAATAATAGGAGAGAGAAGGGCTTGAATACTATAGCTTTAGTTAGAAAATGGTTGTGGGCCAGCGCTGAAGGGGACCTAGAATATCAGTATTGTGAGCAGTAGCAGCAAAAGATGCTACCTGTGTCACTCTGATGTGGACATCCACGGTGGAAGGTTGAAGTCAAATAGACTGCTAGTTGTGACCCACTAATTGGTGAGTATGAATCGTTAAATTCTGAACAATCACCGGTAATATCCCAGTAGTATAACTCAGACAGCAGGAGACGGATCAAACGAGACTGGGTTAGTCGACACATCCAGAGGCCTGGTAGCAGTCCCAGAGAATTTGACTGATAAGATGAGGATAAATTATGGCAGGGCACTGAGCGTTGGCCGTCCGATTGAAAAAGGATTGAATGTACAGGTTAGAGACAAAAGTGCTTATATTAATAAAGGGTGAACAAGTCTAGTGGACTGTTAGAGTAAGCGTGACTTAGCTTTGAGGTTACAGAGCCTAGACCGTTTAAACGTTGCTAGTCTTGGAAAGGTCAAAAGAGCATACCCATCAGGTGAGACAAGACCGTTGCAGGGCACTGAGTGTTGGCAGTCCGATTAAAGAAGAAACGTAAGCAGAGCGCGCTATAAGGAGAGCAGGCGGTCCGGATAGAAAGAGGTTTACTTTTAATGTGTGGAAAAGTCGATGCGGCTCACGAGGTAATGGGGACGGAGCGTTCGGTCTTCCGAACAGATGCAGGTAACGTCACAGCAGTCTGAGAGAACTCGGAAAGCAGGGGCTGATCAGACGCTACTGGATTGTTTGGCATATTGAGAATAAGTTGTAGAGTTAAGGTGGGATGACAAATGAAGCGTCAGCAGAGATGGACAGGTTTGGGATGGAAGTGACTATATGAATATAAGTTACACAAGTCAGGCAGGTTCGCAAGGTGAGAGAAGCTGTGTGTTGGTTCTGCCGAGCCCAAAACTGCATTTTGATAGTTAGAAAGCAGTCAGAAAGGGGCATAGTGCAGGGTACTGAGAGCTCGCTCTCCGGTTGAAGAAGAAATAAAGCAGGGAGCGATAAGCAGAGGACAGAGTCGAGAGTAAACGTTTACGGATAAGCAATGCAACGGTTAACGTCGCTTTCGAGGCAATGGTGACAGAGCGCTCGATACTTTCGCTTTCCTAACCAAAGCTGCGCTTTTTACCTTTAAACAATACTAACTTTGGATCTCTGTTGTCAGATACCAGCGGCTTGAGTAAAGTTACCTGGTTGCATCTCCTATAACGGAGAATGGGATATATGGAGCGCGAAGTAAAAACTTTCCATTCAGGCGTTGTTACATACTTACTCTCGCCTATCCAAAGAGTAAAGCTGAAACACCGCTTAATACTCGGGCGGTTGCTTCAGAACTACTGCTATTAGGGGAATCGAATGCTACGTCTTTGAGAAATTTGGTCCCTACGAGAATTAAGGTAACGGCTAATCAGTTGGCCACGACGCAAGTAGTCAATTCAATGGCATCGGTAACCAGATCTCTGGCAGCAGTGTTTAGTTCAGTTTCCGGGCTTAAATGAACGCTCTCTGAAAACTCTTCCATGTGAATACATTCACCCGAGTCAGTCGCTACTGCAAAGCTTGTGGTAACGACGTGAGGTTTGCGGCCTCATATCTGCATAGATTACAACGTTACCCTAACTTCGATGTACAGCAATTTGACAAAAATAGAGACGTTCAAACTCACAAAGGATCGCAGTTGACGCAGGCTCAATGATCTGTCTAAACCAGCGACATCCGTCAACTTTTGGTGTCGTCTCTTGCACTTGAATCAGCATAGACCTAGGCTGGATTTAAGAGGCAGGTTTTTGCAAACGGGATTGTACCTATTTGGAATAAACTTCCTGCTGCTCTACTGGTATGCAAACTGTCGTGGAATTTAAACGCAGCCTAGAAAAATATTCGCTTGCCCTGGTTCCAGAATTTGCTTGAGTTTTGCTGACTGGAAATAAGCTCATAAAATTCCTGAACTTATGGTACTTGGCTTGCACTTTGCTCTGTTTTCCTCTATTATATAATCAAGCACCTTATCTCAAGTGTTAGTTCTGAGGCTTTTTTCGCTTACCGACGCAAGAAACGGCTCTCTCGTTAAGTACCATCTTAGTTCGTCCTTGGACGTTGTTCTGTACTGTCCTGGACTCAATGCGATCCTGTCAGGAGGGCATCTTTGCAATAGGCCTAGCGGTTTTTAGTTGAAACTTACGTTCAGCATTCTTCATTAATTTGGTTTTTAGATAACTAGAACGCAGCACACGTCAAAAAGAGCTATAAGTATCAAACGTGCGTGCGACTGATAAAAAGTGTTCCTGAGGTAAATGGCACATTCAACTTACCCCTTTTAAAGAAAAAAGCTGAACAGTAATGTTTGCAGAAGCTTACCCTCTTGGATTAAGGCATGCTAATATTTGTCACCCTTCGTCGCTGGAGGCGAGGATTGTTCTACTGCGCGGAGCTTTATATTGCGCACGGTAGACAGAAAGATGGCGGGTAGTTAAAAATGTTAAATTAGCCTGCCTTCGAATTTAGCATAACGTAATCTATGGGAGATTTGAGGTCGTACACGTCGTCCGTTACGCCGCAGGAAACTTATCTATCCGATGGTGCCCGCTAATAAACAAATAGATAAATACTTTATCCTTAAATACTTTGAGGCACATTAACTCCGGCAAGATCAAAGTTTTACAAGCCACTGTTTGGCAACAGACTCACTGCTTTGGATTAACTGGGCTGTTATCACGTGATTCAGCCTTTTCTAACATGACGGATTCACTGTTCAGGAACGGAAGCTTTAATGATGTGGCAAACTTCTGTGCTCAAAATTAGTGAAAGCGTAACTTATACGTTCAACACGGAACGCATACACAAGGAAGTATGTTTTATGTGTACATATCAGAAAGGTATTGAAATGCTGTGAAGGTCGCTTCAGTTTACTAGCTAGAGATAGTTTTGGGCCGTCAATTTATTCATTTGCTGGTCACATCCACCGCGTCTCAACTTTGATAAACAGACATTTGTGACTTATTATAAGAAGAAAGCTTATCAAGCGAATACCCACTAAGT
Source organism: Dicrocoelium dendriticum (assembly GCA_944474145.2). NCBI lineage: Eukaryota > Metazoa > Platyhelminthes > Trematoda > Plagiorchiida > Dicrocoeliidae > Dicrocoelium > Dicrocoelium dendriticum. The sequence continues at coordinate 27,827,443 of OX104070.1, forward strand.
CCTGCGAAACTGCCACCGATCAGTGCGAATGGTAATGCATAACTGGCAGCGTATCATACAGATCAACTGTACACGCGGAATTGTTACAAGTGCACCAACTCCAGAAAGGCCTCCAAGTTTAACCGAGGCTACATGGATAATAGCGTCTCTAAATGGGGCTCTGCCAACACAAACTAAAGTAACGCCAGCTCTAAATGCTGTGTTTAACGTTATTCTGCAAGGTCGTTTCCTTGTGGTTTTATACAAATTGTAACGGGAAGCAACTTTGGCTATGTATTTAACATCTACAGGTGATAGTTGCCGGTGGAAGGTAAGCTAATAGGCACAACAGTTTTCTCCTGACAAATGAACAGTGATATATTTCCCAACCTATGCTTCTGGAAGCAAGGAAATACTGAACTATCGTAGATGTCTTAAAGTGGAATAACGATGCCTAGTGTGGCGCATGAATTCAGCTACCGTGATTCCTAAAGCCATTTACCACCACTATGTTAACGTTTTACGTCAGGAAAGGCACCAAATTAAGGGATCCAACAAGGTAAGTGAAAGCGCCTGCATGGCTTAAGGTTGGTGCAACTGCTTTACAACCAGTATGCCCTGCAACGTAAGTAGGGGAATGTGAAAGGCTTGTAAAAGTACTGTATACTAGGCCAGCGTAAGTAAAGCCACCGCATGGTCGGATTACCTAGTAGCACCGCCGAGAAATTCATCTTTTATTTAATTACTTACCGTCCATAAACTAAGTCACGTAAAAACAAAACCTGGTAACAAACTTTTATAAGTTGACTACCACAGTCAAGGCACCGCTCGGTGGCTTTATTCTAGCCTGCGGACGATGCCGCCTACATTCACTGAGCCTGGTGCAACCGTCTAGTAATTTGATTCACTCAGCCAAGCCAGCGCTTGGTAGCTCTATACCGGACTGTGGCCGGTGATAGCTATAAGCATACAGGCTGGTGCTACCGCTTTATAATTGTTCTATGCCTACCAACCAACCGATTGGTGGCTGTAAGTTGCTATATGCAAGAAAGTACCAAATGCATGAAGCCTGGAGCAATCGTTTTATAATCGGGCTAAATCAGCCAAGCCACCGCACAGTAGCTGAAGCATTGTCTGTGGAGGACGCTGTCTAGTTACACAAAGGTTTGTGCAACCCTTTTTATACTTTATCTGCTTCTAGGAGGCCCCTGCTTAGTAGCTGTATTCTTGTCTTTGAACGCAGGTAAATAACGGCTAGCAGCTTAGTGTTATCACACTTGGTCTTTATCAGCCAAGCCACCGCCTGCTAGGTCAATGCTGCATCCGAGAGCAGTACAAGGGAGATGTTCATTATGTTGCAGTTTTCTTCGTTATACCGCCTGATAGTTCACAAGGAACAGTTAGGAACCGGTTTATTAGGAACTACACATTTTGCACCGCTTTCTAAAGGTTCTAAGCGGTTTCTCATTATTAACGGCCTACGAATCGCATAACTAAGCTTGCGCTGCACCATTATACAACCCGTGCTGCAGGAATCTGGTGTGTTGCTGTTGCGCATTGCATGACTGCCCCCGTTGCATGCAATAGAACGTCCGCGGCACATACATATTGCAACCACATTTCGTAGCAATGACGCTATCTGGTAGTTACCAAAACAGCATGTGCACCCTACCCTACATTGATCCCATATTAACTCTAAATCGCGGTTTAGTCTCTGAACATGATGTACATACAGTTTTTCGACCGCATCCCCAGCTCCGTCACCACGTAGTCTGTTATAGGCGTTGCCTACTGTCAGGACATCCTTAGCTGCGCATCGCAGCGAAATAGCTGCGCATACCCTGCCTCTTTCTCTTCCATTTTCTTCCTACGTCTTTTGTACTTCACGTGACCTGTACATCGAAGACTGCTAGTGCGGGGAATGTGGGAAGTAATTTGTTGTCCAAGATGTGGTTCGGGTGTTTCACGTTCGGTCTATTAACACCTAGTCACACTTGATGCCTTTTGCTCAAAGATCCGCTTAAGTAGCAACGCTCAAGGGACTTTCCCATCGTTCCAGTCGCATCTACTCTGAATCTAAGTCACGCTTACGCGCCACCGGAGGGTAATATAAGCAAATACCAACCTCCGCTTGACATTTGGACGAGAAATCTGAGAGCCTGGGCTCG
>OX104070.1:27829995-27845884 GCA_944474145.2 Dicrocoelium dendriticum
CTTTGTTGACGCTACTCGTCAGTACCTCTTGATCCGCTGTATCAATACTACCGGTCATTTCCACGATCTGGTATTCTATCCACCTATTAGAACAGGTCGGGTTATATCAAAGATCATCTCCAACTTTTATTGACTTTGGACCATTAGTTTTGAAACCAACCTCAGAACGCTGACGTATGAGAGAAAAAACGCAGTTTTGAGAAAACTGGCTTTAAATTTGAAGTACATGAAAAATGAAAGTCATTTAAACTTTTCTGGCATATCGGTAATTTATACATATGTTGGTGGGGTCCCATGATATGGTTTACGTAGGAAAACTAACCTGGACTACTCATGGGCACCAGCAAGATAGAAATCTGCGATATCTTCATACTACCTTGAAGCCGCCACTGCATGCTGCCTGCTGACTCACTGTGATCCTTGTCGCAGGCTTGTACAAGTGAACACTTCTATGCCTAAAACTCCGTCTCAGTTTTATTTCTCTGGTTTTTTGCACAAGCGGTGCAATAGTTTGACAACAATGCGGTGTCGAGAACCTTCGAGTTATGGCCATCCACTGTGAGAACGGTGACCACGCCATTTTTGCTCTGGAACCCCCTTCTCTGACAAGTGCCATCACAAAAGACTGTTATATGTTCTCCTTTCTTTTCCTTGTGTTCATCTGCAGCTCTGCATACTTTCTAGGGCACTGGCCTGTATAGCATGAAGAAGCACCTTCTTATGAAGAGATCAACTGTTTTTGATGCATATTTGAAGACCTGTTCATATTTCCAAGGAATTTTTTGCCATATGTATAATTCCCTCCTATGGCAAAGAGAGCAACTGGATCCCTTCCACTGACTTCCTAAGTCGTCCCACGCTGATTGGTTCAAATGAAAATGGTTCATTTAAACTGAAAGGTAATGCGGAATTACCAGATAGGCCTTGCAAAGCCGAATCGAATGCAACTTGAATGACGTTTCTAGGACGTCTAATGGCCGAGATACAACTTTTTAAAATTTACGCATATATATTGAGCTTGAATACATGGAAAAACAAGTCACATCTGTGCTGGGAGTGTAAACGCGAACAAACGTGCGGTGCCAGCCCAGCAAGGAAGCCGTTAGGCTGCCGCAAGGAAAGGCGGCAGCTGATTGGACGTTCACACGTTTCTCGCATGCACGCTGATTGGCCAACAGTTGGACGCATTGGAGTGAGTTGGTCTGACTGAATCAGAGGAAAAATGTCATGCATTCACAAAGGTCGTTAATTACGGATCCAACTAGCTGTATATACCGATATGTTTCACTCGCCCTCTGCCTGCGTTTTCACCTAGTTCTTTTGTTTGCAGAATATACGTTTTGTCCCTGAAGGACCGAATTTTTACATGGTGTCAGAGAAGGAGAAGAATATTAGTACCACCCAGACGAGGAGTGGAACTGCACCGCCTATTCAAATGCCCGTCCCGCTGAACATGGATGAACGCAGTTTGGCAAGCAACTGGCGTTTGTGAAATAGCAAATGGATAGATTTCTGCACTTTATCGCATCTGGATAAACAACCGATGGCGTACCGCTTGGCCATGTTTCGACACGCAGCAGATGATGCGCGCCGCGTGCTAGATACATTGTGTTACGACAAGAGCGAAGATGCCAACAATCTGGAGACAGTTCTTGAGAAGTTCAGTGAATACTGCGAAGGCCAAACAAACGAGACATTTAAACGCTACCTCTTCTTTTCGCGGAACAGGCGGCCAGGTGATTCCGTTGACACGTACGTCACTGAGCTAAAGATTTTGGCCCGATCCTGCAGTTTCTGCAAATGCATGGCGGACAGTCCCATACGCGACCGCATTGTTCTTGGGATCAATGACGAGGGTTTGACGAAGCGACTAGCACGAAAGCGCAACCTATCTCTGCAGCAATGTATCGACATCTGTAACAGTGAGCCCGCCACTGCCTATCAGTTCCAGCAGATGACAATCACAGGTGATTCAGAGTTGTGCGCCGTTTCCAGGAGCAAAACGACGAGGGCCACTACCACGCGATAGGAGCCCTGCAACTTCTGTGCAACACGACATCCGAGGAACTGCGAACAGTGTCCGGCGTGGGGTCGCATTTCTTTCAAATATGGGAAGTGCTCTTACTTCACCCGCTGCTGTCAGTCGACAGATGTTAGTGCACGCGTTCCAGACAAATCAACAGAAGACACCGAACAATCGATTGGTAACGTGTCTCGGAAAGCGTCGCAGAAGTGTGCCTATGCAAGTCTTCTGATCGAGGGACGGTCTGTGCGATTCCAGTTAGACACAGGCGCGACGATCAATATTTTGCCCAGAAAGCACTGCCGCGGTGTACAAATTCAATCGGATCAAGATTATTTACGCATATGGAATGGTTCCAGACTCAAGCCAAAGGGCTCGGCGACAATTAAAGTGGTCAATCCGAGAGACGGTGTTTCGCATCGTCTGCAGTTCGTGATCGTGGTTGAGGATCTCACGCCGATTCTCGGCATTGATTCCATTTTATCTCCTGGCTTTGTCATTTTCAACCGGGATCGTTTTGTGTACACTTGTCAGAGTGAATCCGATGTTAGTAACCTGTATCCGTCTGTGTTTAGCCCGGGTATAGGGGAATTTGAGGGTACCGCTCACCTGTCGTTAGATCCTTTGGCACGCCCGATTGCGTTACCTGCTAAGAGAGTCCTATTTGCGCTACGTGACCGATTTTCCGCGGAATTGAACAAGCTGGTTATGCAGAGTGTGGTTGTAAAAGTTGATGAGCCAACAGACTGGGTTCGCCAGGTCGCAATCATTACGAAGAAAAATGGCGAACTACGCGTATGTATAGACCCAAAGCCACTGAATGCGGCCCTGCGTAGAGAACATTATGCGCTACCGACGTTAGAAGATGTTTTACCACGTTTGACAAAAGCAAAGTTTTTCATGAAATTAGACCATTCTTCCGCATTCTGGCACGTTGTTCTAGACTACGAATCCAATTTCCTCACTACATTTGCTACCCCGTTCGGTCGTTATCGTTGGGTATACGAATAATCCTTTCCAACGCACGGACATCCATCTTCTACTCGAGCATTGCCGACGATATGAGAGCCAAAGTTAGAGCGGCACAGTTACAAACAGGAACCTCACAGTTACACACCCACACACACACAGCTACATAATTACCTAAGCCCTACATAAACATACACTGGTACGGCAAACATAACGTATTCTTGCACATTCTTGACCGCGCATTGTTGTCATAATGATCATGCCTGTAAAGGCGTGCCTCGCCTTGTCGAGAATAAAAACTTTATTTTTTATTTTGTTGTTACCGTTTGGCCTGAAGGTGTCTAGCGAAATTTTCCAAAGACGTTTGGTGCAAGCAATAGATGATTTAGATGGCGTAACCTGTGTGGCAGATGACGTTCTGATTTACGGTTCTACCGAAGAAGAGCGTGACACTTATCTGCACCGGTTCTTGAGGTGTTGCGTGCAAAAGAATATAAAGCTAAAACGCGAGAAAGTAGAGCTGCGGAAAGAGGAAGTGATTTTCCATGGGCATGTATTAACATCCGACGGAATCAGGGTTGACCCAGGGAAGATTAAGACGATAGAAGAGATGCCTTCCCCTAACGATGTGAAGGCAGTCCATCGTCTAAACGGTATGGTGAATTATTTAAGCCGGTTCCTACCAGAACTCGCTGATGTCATGACTCCGATTAGGCAGTTAACTCACAAAGGAGTAAATTGGAGCTGGGGGAAGGAACAGGAGTTGGCTTTTGCAACCATTAAGAACCTTATCAGTAATGCGCCCGTACTCGGATATTACGATCCAGCACAACCAATGGAGGTACAGTGTGATAGTAGCCAGAGTGGAATAGGTGCTGTTCGGTTGCAGAACGGAAGGCCTTTGGATTTCCGCAGTCGAGCACTCACAGAGGCCGAGAAGCGGTACGCACAGATCGAGAAAGAGATGCTGGCAGTGGTCTATGCCGTGGAGCGTTTCAGTGATTATATGTTTGGAAGAAAGACAACCGTGTACACTGATCATAAGCCGCTGGTGTCGATAGCCACTAAACCACTGAATAACGTTCCACGCCGTCTGCAGCGTATGCTTATCCGGCTCCAAAAGTATAACACTGACATTGTGTACACACCTGGCACACAAATGTTCATCGCGGACACCCTGTCCAGAGCACATCCGCCAGTGGCCGAACATCATCTAGAAGAGATCGAGACAGTTAGCATGGTGCAGCATCTGGCAGTGACAGAAAACCGTTTGAGAGACATAAGGCGTTTCACGGAGGAAGACCAAACTTTTGCAGCTTTGCGAGACGTTATCCTCAATGAGTGGCCAGAAACAAAGAAGCAGCTCCCGAAGGAATTAACACCCTACTTCAATTTTTGGGACAAACTCACTGTCTGTGACGGTCTGTTGCTCAAGGGAAGTCGAATCCTAATCCCTTCTTCTCTCCGAAAGGAGATGCTGGAGCATGCCCATCGCGCTCACCTGGGTGCAAATTCACTATTAATCGAGCAAGGGAACTGATGTTCTGGCCAGGAGTGACAGGTCAGATCAAGGACCATGTGTCTAACTGGGAGGCGTGCCGCTCACACGGCATTCGGCAAACGAAGTAACCGATGATGCTGCATGATGTTCCGGACCGACCGTGGCAAAAGGTAGCAGTGGATCTATTCTGGGACAAAGGAAAGGATTACTTACTCACGGTGGACTACTATAGTGATTACATTGAAATCGATTTACTCACCACCACGACCACGGAGGCAGTAATCAACAAACTCAGATGTCAATTCGCACGGCACGGGATACCGGAGGAGCTAGTCTCGGACAAAGGTCCTCAGTTCAGCAGCAGGGCATTCCAGGTTTTCGCAACCAAATGGGAAATCGCACACCGGCAAACCAGTCCCTATCACAGTCAATCAAATGGGAAGGCAGAGTCGGCAGTGAAGCAAGCCAAGCGACTATTAGCGAAGGCTAGAGATACTCGGGAGGACCCACCCCTCATGCCACTGGAGAGCCGCAACCCTCCTTCAACTGATATCGGCCTGAGCCCAGTGCAGCGCGTACACAGTCGGAGGACCAGAACTGTGATGCCTGCATCCGCAACACTTCTGCGCCCTGTCTCGACACAACTTGAGAAAGTATAGCACAGTTTGAAAAGTCAAATGGCTACTCAGAAACGGTACTACGACAACGGCGCACGGGAATTACCTGAGCTGACAGTGGGGGAAGAAGTATGGGTTGAACCAATTCCCGATGGACAGCAGCGGTGGAGAAAAAGAGTTATGGCTGCGAAAGTCGGTGAAAGGTCATACGAAGTAAATGTTGGAGGAAAGAAGCTGAGAAGAAACCGAGTACAGCTGAGGAGGTGTCCGAGGCGACAGCATGAATCAGGGAGTGAGCGTCATACTGCGTGCGGCAATGAGGCGACATCGGCAGATCCAACAAAGAGGACGCGGAGTGGTAAAGTGTATGGACTATTCAGCAAAGTACAGCAGCAATAACATGAAAAAAGGAGGATGTGATGGGAGTATACCCTCGAGCAAACGTACGATGCCAGCCCAGCTAGGAAGCCGTTAGGCTGCCGCAAGGAATGGCGGCAGCTGATTGGACGTGCACACGTTTCTCGCATGCACGCTGATTGGCCAACAGTTGGACGCATTGGAGTGAGTTGGTCTGACTGAATCAAAGGAAAAATGTCATGCATTCACAAAGGTCGTTAATTACGGATCCAACTAGCTGTATATACCGATATGTTTCACTCGCCCTCTGCCTGCGTTTTCGGCTGGTCCTTTTGTTTGCAGAATATACGTTTTGTCCCTGAAGGACCGAGTTTTTAAAACATTCTTCACAGAATACTGAAATCCTGCATTACAGAAGGTGCTAACAGAAAATGGTTCGCTGATTTGGATTCTAGGATGACTGCAGTTGACCTTTGTGTGGTTTTCCGATATGGTCAAATGTTACGATTTTTCAGATTTTTTAGCTTAGACCCACCCCTTAAGGTACCTAACGGCCTTACCTCGAGCAATAATAGCAGGAAGCAATTGGTTGCATTGCGGTTAGCTTCGTGCGTACACCAAGTTACGCCTCCATGGTCCAACGTTTCCGCTCTGCATAACTTTGCAACCTTTTAAATGAGCGACTCGCCTTCACGCTTCCGTTAGTACGTGGGGGCTGAAAAACACCCCATGGGCATTACGGAATTGCGATTTGGAAGCCTTCGGTTGCGCCATGCAGCGAGCTATTTCCAAAGTTCCTGCTGGACGAGTTGTTGGTAACGATTCCGTCATTTGCTGCTCCACATCAAGGTAACTGAGCCCGCTTTCGTTAGGCATGTACTCATAGAAAAACTGAGAGGGAAGCAGGTTTTTTCATTCAGTATTGCATTCCATAATACATAAGCACCTTGCGTGTGCTGACGGGCGACGTCAGTCAAACTAACGTGGAAGGAGCGCGTACACAGTGGTATACGGACGACGTACCTAACTACGCCGTCGTCGTGCACTGTGTCCCTTAGCTCTTCTTTGTGTAGTCGCCTCCTCACGTGAACGGCTTCGTTCCCACGGTCCATTTTAGCGTGGCGGTTAGGTATAGATCCGACGTCTGTACGTTCTAGCCTTACTTGAAATGTAACCAACGCAAAATCTCGTATATCACGCGTGCCCTTAAAACACTGCATGAAGTTGAAGACCTGCTCCTTAGCCTCCGGTAAGAACCTGCGGTTACGCACGTATGATCATGCACTTTCCACGTGAAAATCATGGCTATGTATAATAAAGTAATCCGTTAGTGTATACGAAACATCGACAAAACGACACGGCACTTGCGTTGCACCATTGAAGTCTATATACATAATTGGTCAACTTTCAAGATAAATTAAGTCACTTACCAGCCGCCTCCACCGGGTTTCCGGTGGGCGTGAACGCATACGTTCTTCACGTACAACTATGCCATCCCTTTCGGAAGCATAACACAACGGTTACGCCGGCATCCGCCAGCCGATTCCGAATTGTATACAAAGAATGACATGCAGCATCGACGTTAAAATGATGGGAAATCTTCTATGTACGCTTCAGTTGCTTTATATTCCACCTTCATCAGCTAGTTGAATAAGTGATCATGGCACATCAAATGTTTTGCTGCTGGCGCTGAGCTATTGCAGCCGCAATCCTCATTCGAATGTATTGCAGCCGTCCAGTGTGCGATCATGAAGCATGCAGTGTCCATAACACAAGCATGTATGGCGGACCACCTTATCTCGCTCCTTGATACACGGTTCGACTAATTCATCATGTAAAACAACCATTACACAAATTCTCCATTTATGCATCTTTTATAGTTTCTAGCCGTACCTAAAGGCACTGATTCCGATTTATACGTTTACTTTTCGCATTTCTTCTTAAGTTGTCCGTCACGCATTTTCTATTCTGCACGTTTGATATTCAGAATTCTATTCTCCAGCACGTCATCCTGTCATAATGCTGTTTTGCCTTAGCTCTCCGCACGTTGTAGTTAATTCGGCTTTCTTTCGGATCCTTGACGGGCGGCAACGTTACTAGACTGTTCTCCGCTTTCGTTCGCCCTCCTCTGTAATATTGCGTCTAGACTTGTCCTCCCAGCCTCCTGCGGGGCATAATGGAGCTAGAGAGGTTTTACGGGTGGGTACTACGTTAGTTAAGAGGTTATGGGGACGAATGTACCCCGAAAGTCTACTTAGTTTGAGAACGCATTCAATGCACTGCTGTGGGCTTGGGGGAACCTAATCCTGACCTGCCGTAGATTAACTGGGAAGGTGGATCCCGGTTTATCTTGGCTATTCAGTGACGCTAGATTGTCTGTATTACGCGGTCATTCCTTGAAGCTGGATAGATAGCGGTCTGATTGGATTAGGGCGGAAATCCTGCTGGCAAGCCGAGTCACCGAGCGCTGGAACATGTTACCATAAGTTGTTATCAGGGAAGATATGGTTAAGGGGTTTGCGCGGCAACTTGACGCTCTTGGGTGGCAACACGAAACACGTCCCTTTTCCTGATTAATTCTCAACCGTTTACCGCAAGTTACTTTTCTTTACTGTATTTTGTTTTTATTGCACTTTCTTGTTCTGTACCATAAAGTTCTTTTCCCATTCTATGATTACTTCACGTGCCTGCCGCAGCAGGCACTGCTAGGATAAGAAGTGCGGTCATTAGCTGGTTGGCCAGGGTGCGATAAATGAGCACTTCATCAATTCCTGGCTCCACGAGCCAATCAAGCTGGAACATGCACGGACTTCTCCTATCGCTCCAGTCCCAACCGAACCTGAACCTAAACTCTCACACTGGCTTGTTGACATAGCAAAAGTCATTAAGATGCTACGCGAGCGCAGGTTGGCGTTACAGTTCTGCTTTCTTTCCACTTTTCCACCAGAGCATGTATATTGATATTATCATCCAGGTGTCCGCAGAGGTAGTGTAAATGTTGAATAGGTCGTCAGTGTTCCAGGACGTAGTGGGTCTTCGTCTGGCAAGCGTTTTCTACACAAAAAGTCACAAATGCCTGTTTAACAATACTACGACATGGCGGATGTGACTCGCCACTCAATAAAGCCACCGCTCCCAATACTCATTAGCAAGTTGTCCGATGTCACGTTTACAAATTCTGTGCATACACCTGCTTTCGCACGAACACGCCTACGTATTTGATTAAAAATGTTTGCAGCTTTTTCCTCATCCTTCACTCACCCAACCCACACTGTGTACGCGATCTGAGCGGACTAGTTCCTCATCAACCTACTCCACTTAGTGATCTGATTCTTATCTCTACATCTCGCATTCTGTGGACATAGACTTCGTACAACCTTAGGGTTAAATGGGCCCACACTACTGACTCCTTCTGTACTACTCCCGCGGTTGGTGCTGCTAACCATGCTAGCATGTACAATATTGCACTATGCGGATCATGTCTAAAAGGCGTGCCTCGCTTTGCCGAGAATAAAATATTTATTTATTTATTTAAAGATTATTATGAAGAGGACAGGTATCATACGGGGTTTGCTGCGTGTCGTTCCATTGCGCCGTTCCTCGAGGGTTCGTCGCAATTGCAATGACGGCCGCAAGATTCCAGCGTTATCTACAAAGGTTTGTCTGGCAACTGCTTGAAACTTACCCCGGATGGCACATCTACCATGGCTTTCAGTAGGCCGTGCGAGCCATGGAAGTAGGCAATCATCTGTCCGATTTTTAAGGGCGGTCACAGCGGTCTGCCCGCGCACTACCGGCTTGTCAGTTTGACGAGCATAATGGTCAAGTTGTTAGAAAAACTGCTAAGGGATTCAGTGGAGAACCACCTGAATACATTCATCCTTCTCAGTGTTGTGCAACATGCATTAAGCAAGGTATTTTCATGTCAGACTAACCTATGGGCACCCAAACGTACACAAAGAGGGTGCTCCGTTGCGACCAATTGTTTCACTTCCAGGTACACCCACCTACAACCTGGCGAAAGAATTGTGGAGGCGCCTCAAACATCTACTCAACGGTTCGCAGCACTCCGTAAACAACTCCGAGCAATTTCTAGAGAAACTCAAGAACCTGCATATAGATCATGACGAAACGATGGTCTCTTTCGACGTCACCGCTTTATTTACACCCGTCAATTTGCAACCGGCGAAAGAAGCCATCATAGAACGCCTGAACAACAGCGATGAGAAAATTGTGAGTATGACAACTGCAAGCATTTGCAAGCTTCTCCAACTATGCCTCACAACTTACTTCTCGTTCAACGGAGAGATCTACGAGCAGGTGAAGGGGCACCGATGGGATCACCAATATCAGGTCTAATGGCTGAGATCGTCATACAAAAGTTGGAAGAAGATCTACTACCAGCTATTAACCCGAAGTTGTGGGTACGCCATGTTGACGATACATTTGTAATACTGAAACGCAGTGAAGTAGCAATCGCACACCAACTGCTCAACAATGCAATGGATGGGATTCAGTTTACAATGGTTAGGCAGAAAACATGCTCCCATTCTTGGATGTGTTGGTGACCAGAACAAACGATGGTGAATTTCACACATCCGTTCACAGAAAAGGAACACATACGGATCACATTTTGAACTTCTATAGCAAGCACCCAAAGTGCCACAAAATAAGTCGCGTGCGGACACTATTTCGCAGGATTGAAACACACTGCAGCACAGTGGAAGCCAAACGGGAAGAAGAGAAACACCTATTCGATTCGTTCGAGCGCAATGGCTACCCACGCAGCTTCATCCGCAGGTGTCTAAACCATAAAGTTATGAACACAGAGCCGATACCAAATGCAAGCAAGTGGGTCGTTTTGCCGTATATGAAGAACATATCTGAAATGACTGCCAGCTTGCTCAAACAATACAACATCGTGGTCGCTCATAAGCCAACCGCTACTTTGAGAAGAATACTATCAAACCCAAAGGATATGAGGAATGCACAAGAAGGAACAAACGTCGTGTATAAAATAAATTGCAATAACTGTGAAATGAACTATGTGGGGCAGACAGGAAGGAAATTATCCACAAGCATACAAGAACATCAGAGGGCTTGTAAAAAACATTATGCATCGTCTCTTGTCTCAGCGCATGTAGATGGGGAGAGACATAGCTTCAATTGGGACCAAACAGTGACTTTAGCTCAAACAACAACACAGAAAGGAAGAGAGTTCCTAGAATCATGATACTCCTCTAATAATTCGATCAACCTGCGCATCGACATTGACCCCGTGTACCATCAACTCCGAAAGAAAGCTCTCCGGCAAATCGCAAGACCTGGTTTAGCCGTGGAAGCAAATGGGCAGAGATCACGTGGCACAAATCAAAATCGCCACCTTCAAATTCACCTGCCCGTGCATGACGGACTGACAATTCACGAAGCAGCGATACACGCTGCCTATTACGGCACTGAAGATGCCACCTCGCATGGTGGTGAAACGTATGCGATTTCTTAATCAAGCTCGGAAATACAATCAACAGGTGAGCAACCTACTTGTAGCTCGTGATAGCTGGGTCGAAGCGGTAGAGAGTGGCCACGCTGTAGAAGTGCTATTCATGAAATGCTCGAAAGCTTTTGACACTGTTCCACATCTTCGGCTCTCACTAAAATTGAGATACTACGGGATCCCTGGTCGCGCCCTTCAATGGGTGTCTGACTTCCGTGATGGGAGGGAAAAGTGCGTACGGGTGGGGTGTAACCTATCGCCTAGGCAAGCTGTCAGTAGTGACGCCTAGCAGAGCTCGGTATTGGGGCCATTGTTGTTCGCCGCCTATGTGCATGACTTTCCGGAAGAGTTAAGGGTGTCATCACTAATGATTGCTGACGACTTTAAGCTCTGGGATATTGTAGGTATCCTAGGGTCCTGAGGCAATACCGCGTGACTTGGCTGGGCGCTGGGAATGGTCTACCGTTTGGTTGAGACCCATAAATAGGGCCAAGTGCTCTGTTCTCCGAAAGAGAGCTGCTAATTCTCCTACCTGTTATGTTGTCGGTGGTGCTGAACACCCTGTTGTCAATCAGCGGGTTGATTTAGGATACGTACACGCATCAACACTTCATTCTGGCGACAAGCCGAAGAAGCTGCTTGTCGAGGGTTTTGTATGATGTGGGTTATCCGCCGCTCTTGCAAAATGCTAACGGCCAATTTGGTTGTGAAGCTATTCGCGGCAGTCGGCTGACCCCACCAGGAATATTTTACCCAGGATTTTCCGCCAGGTCCTCGCCGAGACAATATGGACTTGGAGAAGGTGTTACGAGTGGGCACTCGGTTAGCGCAGAGTCTACGGGGCGGAGGTATTCTGAACGCTTGCTCCGTTTGGGGATGTACTCAATGCAATGCAGATGAACAGGCGGGGCCACGATAGCCACTTAGCGTCTTTTGACGGGTAAGATTGGCCCGGACTTGTCAGGGCTAGTTAGTTCCGCCACGTTACCTAATCTCCGCGGTCACCCACTGAAACTGCATAAACTACGGGCTGATAGGATCAGGACGGAAAGTCGTCTGTCGCGCCGTTATACATCGCTGGACTTCGCTTCTAGATCACGTAGTGAGGGAACCTACGGTTAAGTGTTCTGCGCGCTAGCTCGATACTCTTGGGTGGCAACAGCAAAACTTTCCTTCTCCCAGCTGACTCACCATCACTTTTCAGTTATTTTTTATGATTCAAATACCTTAGTATCCTACTGGCTAAGCTCTTTCCACATTCTATTTTGCCTTCTGAGTTTACTTTTTTTCGTTTTTTACTTCACGTAACCGAACCAGCAAAGACTGCTGGGACTGGATACGTGGACATTAATTGGTGGGACAGGGTGTGATGCGGTCTTCGTTTTAGGTCCAGCAGTTTTTCAAACGTTGTCAACTCCTGGACCAACGACCTGCTGAAGAAGAAACACTCACAGGATAATCTTATCATTCCAGTCTCGCTTGAACGTGAACCTGAACTGGTGGGTAGCGTGTAGAGGACGGTTACCTAATGAGTTCGAGTGCAAGGGTAAAGTGCAATCTTAGGCAAAAACGAAAAGCAGAGGAAAAATCAATACACTTGCGTTATAGTTCCTGCTTCAATCGATGTTAGTCCTTTGCCGACTAGGGATGCGAAGATATAATCCAAGTAATGGATAGACGTGGCAGCAGCACAATCACAAGCAGCAGGAAAATCGAAAGCAGCACGACGCGAGCGCGCAGAAATTGTCGTTGTATTCCAAATTTGTGAATTTAAACTAATGGTACAAACTGCTCGGTAACGGAAATGAGAAAACCAAAGATAAAATACCGTGCAATCACAACCACTGCAAGCGTGACGTGCATGCGCATTCTGCCTTCTTTGCTTGTAGTGGTCGAAAAATACTAGGAAGATTTCAACCCCTTAATAAAAGACAAAAAGTTGGAGAGGGTCAACTCACAGTCTAATCACAGTTGAGTTCGAGTCGTAGGTTGCGCTATACCTGTGGCACACGCAGAGCACAATGGAAATAGACATTCGATCGTAATTCCGAATATACTTTCCGATTTTCAAGCAGCCTGGACGGCACCGTACGCACGCAGAAGCAGCACAGCCAGAAAGCAGCATAACGGAACGCGGGGCGTGAAGAAGTGTATCATAATCATTAATTCAAACAAACTGTACAAAAGATCTCATGCTAAAATTGCTGACAAGAAAGACAAAATGTGAAAGAGTAGTAACCATTACGTAAATCCCCGTAGAGCGTGAACTGGTAAGGTAAGGCTCGATATAGCTATCTAGGGAACAAACACAGCTAGTTGGGAGGGGAAAGACACAGGACGTCCTGAACTGTGTGTTTGGGCTTATTCTTTGGGCGAGCGCATGAAGGTTCTGGGGCTTTGTAGTTAGTCGGTTGAACAACTGGGGGTAACGATCTGGGATCATTCAAAGTAACGGAAGCCTCAACAGAAATGGGTTTAAGACGGTCAATACTCACTTATTCTTTCGATCCATTCCTTTCCAGTATGAAGCACTTAAGTTTCCATGACAACACTTTGAAAGGACCTTCATAAGTTGGTGTCAGCGGCTTGCGAACTGAATCAATGCGAATGAAAACAAAAGGACAAGTGTGTAAGTCCGGAGGAGTTCGTTGTTCGCGGGCACTGAAGCGAGTAGACGTAGGTCGAATTGTTCGGAAGTGTTGTTTAAGACGTTCGGCGTTGGACACAGGATCTATCTCAGCACTGTCTCGGGAATCCAAAATCATCTCACCTGGAATTCTGAGAGCGGCGCCGAAGAACAGTTCGGCAGGGCTGCATCCAATATCCTATTTGACGGTATTACGAATGCCAAGAATGACAGCTGGGATGCGTTCAGACCAATGTGGATCAGGGGAATTAGCTGTGATGGCGGCTTTAAGCTGTCGATGGAAACGCTCGACAAGACCATTCGAAGCGGGATAATAAGCAGTTGTCCGAATGTGCGTACAACCCAACAGACGATTCAAGTCACGGAACAAGGTGGAACTAAACTGAGATCCTCGAGCTGCAGTGATCGTAGATGGTACACCGAAAAAGGGAATCCATGAGTCGAAAAATGCACGGGCAACAGATTCTAAAGATGTGTCACGTAGAGGAATGGCATGCTGCCAACGAGTAAAACGGTCAACACAGGTAAGAATGAAAGTGAAATTGTTCGATGGAGGAAGCGGTCCGACTATGTCTAGGTGAACATGTCTAAAACGCGCCTCAGGTAGTGAGAATGTTCCGGGGGCAGCGATAGTGTGTCTGTGTACTGTGCTGCTCTGGCAGCTGAGACAATGTTTAGCCCATTGCCGGATATCAGAGCGCATACTAGGCCAGATGAAACGAGCAGTAATCAACTTCACAGTGGATCGAATGCTAGGATGCGATAGTCCATGAAAATGGTCAAAGACGGTTTGCCGGAAAGCTTGTGGAACAAACGGTTTTGGCTTACCGGTAGAGACATGGCAGTGAATCCTTGCGTCTGAGTTTAAAATTGGTAGTTGCAAGAATTTCAATGTGGTATTCGATCGAAGCTGGGCGAGTTCAGGATCGTTGTTCTGGGCAACAGACATTTTCTCAAGATCTATCGGAGAGGACGACAGCTGATGTAGGTGAGCACGTGAAAGTGCATCAGCGACAACATTATTTGGACCGTCAATGTAGCGAATATCGACACAAATTGTGAGAGGGAATCCAGAGGTCGTGTCTCTCTCGAAGAATAGCGGTCGGAAGCGGCACGAAAAGCATAGACCAAAGGCTTGTGGTCCGTCAGAATTACAAAACGTCGTCCTTCAAGGACTTAGCGAAAGTGTTTGACGGCCAAGTACGTCGTGAGAAGTTCGAGACCGAAAGTACTATATCTCGTTTGTGCTGGGTGTGGCTTCCGAGAAAAGAAAGACAACTGCTGAATCTCATTGCCAATTAGTTGTAGAAGTGCAGCACCGACAGCGGATTGTGAGGCATCAGTCTTGAGAACGAGAGTGGCTTTCTCGTCGGTGTCCAAGTAGCTAAGGGATGTTACCTGCTCAACTTCTGCTTGATGGCAACAAACGCTGTTTCGGCTTCTGGCGTAACGATGAAGTTTTTTGGATTACCTTTAAGTAAATCAGTAAAAGGCTGAAGAACAGCAGCACAATTGTCAGTGAATCTTTCGTAGTAATTAACCACGCCGAGGAATCGGCGCAGGTTTTTAACGGATTGGGGCAGTGGATAGGCCATGATTGCCTGGGTTTTCTCAGGGATGGGACTAATGCCTTTGCTGTCAATTTTGTGACCAAGAAAATCGACGGAAGATCGACCAAATGGACATTTATCAGGATTAATGGTTATCCCGTGATGATCGAAGCGTTCGAATACTTGTCGAAGGTGATTCAATTGCTCTTCTGGAGTGGCACTGGCCAGGAGAACATAGTCAAGGTAGACAAAAACAATGCCTAGACGACGGAGGACCTGGTCCATGAAAAGCTGGAAAGATTGTGCCGCATTGCGAAGGCCAAAAGGCAAAGGAATGAAATCGTACAAACCGAAAAGTGTAATAACAGCTGTTTCAGCAATGTCCTCAGATGCAATTGGAATTTGATGGTACGCTGGCACAAGGTCAATCTTGGAAAAGATTGATTTCCTAGACAATCCTAATGAAAAAGCATGAATATGGGGGATAGGGTATCTGTCGGGGATTGTAACAGCTTTCAACAAATAAATAAATAAATATTTATTCTCGACTATGCGGGGCACGCCAGTTGAGGCATGATCAGGTATGTACAGCTGTACAGACATTTTATGGGAACTGTAGTGACAGTAGAAAATTGTTCATATGTCCATGCTTGTAACTGTGCGATGGTGAACATGCGACAGAACGATTTGTTTGGACATAATCGCTCTGCCATATATCGCAGTCATACCTC
>OX104070.1:27846114-27874153 GCA_944474145.2 Dicrocoelium dendriticum
TGTCATGATAAAATTGCTGATAGGAAAGACAAAATGTACAATACTAATAACAACTATATAACTCCCCCGTAGAGCTTGAGCTGTTAGGGAAACGCTTGATTTACATATTTAAGGAACCAACTCAGCTAGTCTGTAGGGGAAAGACATAGAACTTTCTGAACTTGTTTGCTTGGGATCATTCGTTGAGCGCGTGCATGAAGAATCTGGAGCATTGGAATCGGTCGGTTGACCAACAGAGGGTAACAATTGGGATCAGTCAACTTAACGATAGGCTCAACCTAAGCAGGTTTAAAACGGTCAATACCCACAGATTCCTTCGATCAATTCATTTCCAGGATGAAATACTTAGGCTTCGGTAACAACACTTTGAAAGGATCTTCATAAAACCGTCGCAAGAGCTTGCGAACTGCATCAGTGCGAATGAAAACAAAGGGACAAGTGTGTAGGCCCGGATGAATTCGCTGTTCGCGGGCAGTGAAGCGAGTAGACGTAGGTCGAATTGTTCAGAAGTGTGGTTTAAGATGTTCGGCGTAGGACACAGGATCCAGTTAACCAGTGACTCCTGATTCCGACATAATTTCACCTGGCACTGAGAATAGCGCCAAAGGCGAGTTCGGCAGGGCCGCATCCAATATCCTCTTTGACGGTATTACGAATACCAAGAAGGTCGGCTGGAATTCGTTTAGACCAATGTGGGTCAGGTGAATTAGCCGTGATGGTGGCCTTAAGCTGTCAATAAGAACGCTTGACAAGGCCCTTCGAAGAGAAATGATAAGCAATTGTCCGCATGTGGGTACAACCCAACAGACGATTCAAGTCACGGAACAATGTGGAACTAAACTGAGATCCTTGATCTGTAGTGATCATAGATGTCATACCGAGGAAGGAAATCCATGCGTCGAAAAATGCACGGGTAACTGTTTCTGAAGATGTGTCACGTAAAGCAGTGGCATGCGGCCAACGAGTAAAACGGTCAACACAAGTCAGAATGAAAGTGAAATTGTTCCATGGAGGAAGCGGTCCGACTATGTTTAGGTGGACATGATTAAAACGCTCCTCAGATAGTGTGAACGTTCCGGGGGCAGAGATAGTGTATCTGTGTACTTTGCTGCTCTGACAGCTGAGACAGTGTTTAGCCCATTGACGGATATCGGAGCGCATACTAGGCCACAAGTAACGATAACTAATCAACTTCACAAGGGATCAAATGCTATGATGAGATAGTCAATGAAAATGGTCAAAAACGGTTCGCCGGAAAGACGGGGACAAACGGTCTGGGCTTATCGGTAGAGACATCACTGTGAATACTGGCGTCTGTGTTTAACACAGGTACTTTCCAGAATTCCAACGTATAATTCGATCGAAGCTGAGCGAGTTTAGGATAGTTGTTCTGGGCAACAGACATTTTCTCAAGGTCTATTGGTGAGGACGAAAGTTGATATATGTGAGCACGTGAAAGTGTATCAGCGATAACACTGTTTGGACTGTCGAGGTAGCGAATATTGACACGGAATTGTGAGAGGTGATCCAGGTGCCATGTCTCTCTCGGAGAATAACGGTCGAAAGCGGCACGAAAAGCGTAGACCAAAGGCTTGGGGTCTATCGGGTTTACAAAATGTCCTCATTCAAAGACGTGACGGCCAGGTAGATCGTGAGAAGTTCGCGACCAGAATTGCTACATCTTGTTAGTGTTGGTTGTAGCTTTCGAGAAAAAGAAGACAACGGCTGAATCTCATTGCAGATTAGTTGTTGTAGTACAGCACCGACAGCGGATTGTAAGGCGTCGGTCTTGATAATGAAATTAGCTTTCCCGTCGGTATCCAAGTAGCTCAGGGAATGTACCTGTCTTAACTTTTGCTTGATAGCAACAAACGCTGTTTCCGGCTTCTGGCGTAATGGTAAACTTCGTTGGATTACCTTTACGTAATTCAGTCCAAGCCTGAAGAAAGGCGGTACAATTGCCAATAAATCTTCCGTACTAATTAACTATGCAAAGGAATCAGCGCAGGTTTTAACGCATGGAGGTAGTGGATAGTCCATGATTGCTTGGATTTTCTGAGGGATGGGACTAATGCCTTTGCTATCAATTTTGTGACCAAAAAAATCGACGCTAGATTGACCAAATAGACATTTATCAGGATTAAGGCCTATCCGGCGATGATCGAAGCATTCGAACACTTGTCGAAGGTGATACAAGTGCTCTTCTGGCGTGGCACTGGCCATTAGGACATTGTCGATTTAAAAAAACAAAGTCTAGGTTACGGAGGACCTGGTCCATAAAGCGCTGAAAAGATTGTTCCGCATTATGAAGGTCAAAAGGTATACAAATAAACACGTACAAACCTATAGATGTAATAACGGCTATTTTAGCAATGTCTTCAGGTGCCATTGTCTTCTGATGGTACGCTCGCACAAGGTCAGCCTTGGAAAAGACGGATTTCCCATACAATCCCAACGAAACTTCATGAATATAAGACATGGGGCATCTGTCGGGGATGGTAACGGCGTTGAGTGCCCGGTAATCGCCGCATGGACGCCAATCACCGGACTTTTTGAGTAAAAGAGGAAGCAGGGAAGCCCAACAACTTTTAGGTGGATGGATGATGCCGAGTTTGATCAAATGCTCGAATTCACATTTAGCCGCTTGGAGTTTGTCAGGTGGAAGATGTCTCGGTTTGACTGGCGCGGGATGACCCGTTGTGACGATATGAGGACGAACCTCGTGTTTAAGCTCGGTAGATCCTGTATAAGTAGGGACCAAAGACGTGAATTGCTGAAGCAATGCGGAATACTGCGTACCATGTGTCATGAGTAAACTAAGTTCGACGGAAGTGACTGGGGCGAGATGGCAAAGGGCAGTGAGCGAAGTGCTGTCGCCTCGTAACTTCCTGTAGTGTAGATCGACCAGGTAATGTAAGTTGCGTCGTGAACCAAGCCTTGGGTGCAACAGCCTTTGGCCGTTTGTCACAATCTTAGTCTGGTTAGCAGTCTGTAACGTAAGTCCAGCAGATTGCCGAGCGCGTTTTCCCAAAGGTCGTGGTATAACGCTGACTTTAGAGCCTGTATAGACCGAAAAAGCAAGTTTAGTAGTGGAGTCGAACACGTAAAGAAGGCGACTGAGGAATTGGTCAGCGACAGCCGTCACCATTACTGACTGGCGTGGAGTTTCCCAGTTGAGAAATCGGAGTTCCTTTCAGATAATTGCATCCCGGACGACAGGTACCTGCTGCTTTACTGATGCGACGGTGGAAGTAGCAGTACGACCGCTGACTTGCGCTTGATGTGTTGCGGTATGGACCACGAGGATTTCTTCGGTTAGTGGTGCGATCACGTCGATTAGAAGACATGCTGAGTTCTAAACGGGGGATTCTATCCTTGATCGAATCAAGTATAGTGCTATGAGACGAGCTGACTGTGGTGGACAGAGGTTTTGAGAAGTTTGTAGAGGAATACGAGGTTGGCTTTAAGCCCTCGTAGCCAGAGAGGCTCCAGGCCAAGCAGTTTGCAGCAGTTTGCGGTAAGCACCGCATTGACGCCAATCACCGCCAATCACCAGATGAAGCATGGAGGCCCAACAACTGTTGGATGGGCGAATGATTCCTAGGTTGAACATGTGCTCGAATTCACGTTTTGCCGCTTGGAGCTTGTCAGGTGAAAGACGTCTTGGTTTGGCTGACACGGGTGGACCTGTGGTGACGATATGATGACGAACCTTGTGTTTAGGCTAGGTGGAGTCAGTATTAGAACGGACCAAAGACAGGAATTGCTGAAGCAATGAGGAATTCGGCGTAGTGTCTGGCATGAGTACGCGAAGTCCGACAGAAGTGACTGGGGCGAGATGGCAAGGGACATTGAGCGAAGTGCTGTCGTCCCGTAACTTCCTACAACGTAGGTCGACAACGGGGCCGAATTTGCTAAGGAAGTCGATGCCAAGTATGGGTTTCTGGACATCTGCGATGGTAAAGACAAAAGGAAATACGCGTCGGAAACCAAGGCTTAGGTGTAACAGTTTCTGGCCGTATGTCACGATCTTAGTCTGATTAGCAGCCTGTAACGTAAGTCCGGCTTGTCGCAGGGGGCGTTTTTCCAACGAACGTGGTACAACGCTGATATCTGCGCCCGTATCGACCAAAAAATAAAGTTTAGTCATGGAGTCGAGCACGTACAGAAGGCGACTGAAGATTTGGCCAGCGACAGCCGTCGTCATTACTGGCTGGCTTTGGCGATTCCCGATTGCAAAATCGGAGTTCCTTTGGATATTTGCATTCTGGACGACAGTTACGTGCTGCTTTACTACAGCGCCGATGGAAATAACAGTACGACCGCTGACGTGAGCGTGATGTGCTGCGGCGCGGACCACGAGGACATTTTCGGCTAGGAGTGCATTCACGTCCAATAGCAGACATGCTGAGTTCTAAACGGGAGATTCTATCGTTGGTTAAATCAAGCGTATTGCTATGGGATGAGCTGGCTGTGGTGGACTCAGCTACGTGATTAAGAGTATTCTTAAAGAAACATTCAGGCGTGTTGTCCGCAGCTTCTGCGAGCTTTTCCAGAGTGATATCGTCGCTAAGAACTGATAATATCGCTGTGACGTTTGCCGGAAGACATTTCATCCAAAGTTGGCGGAGTCTGGAGTCATCGAGTTTCGACGAACCAGCTAGGGAACGCGTGTGTCTTAGAAGCTGAGATCGGGTGCGATCGCCAAGCTCGACGCCGGAAAGTAACTGTTGCAGACGAGCTTCATCAGACGCAGTGGTGCGTTTAAGGATAGCTGCTTTAAATTTATCATACGAAGCTTCAACAGGCATAGGATCAAGAATATCGATGACTTCAGATGCAATGGAGACAGGTAAACGCGAGACGACGTAAGAGAACATGGAAGATTGTGAAGTGATCCTACGACGTCGAAAAGTGGCTTCTACCTGAATAAACCATACGCGTGGATTGGAAATGTCAATGGTAGGAAGCGAAAGCTCGACAGAATTGTCCGTAAAACACATAGGGTATGGCCAGATATGACTAAGAAAAATACGTGTTCCAAAAAAATAAGGCTAGGTCACCAATTTATGTAGTGATCGAAATATACCAGGAAGGTTTCAACCCCTTAATAAAAGACAAAAAGTTGGAGAGGGTCAACTCACAGTCTAATCACAGTTGAGTTCGAGTCGTAGGTTGCGCTATACCTGTGGCACACGCAGAGCACAATGGAAATAGACGTTCGATCGTAATTCCGAATATACTTTCCGATTTGCAAGCAGACTGGACGGCACCGTACGCACGCAGAAGCAGCACAGCCAGAAATCAGCACAACGGAACGCGGGGCGCGAAGAAGTGTATTGTTTGTTTATCGTTCAGGTGTAGTCTGACCAGGCGTCACCAGAGCATTGCTAAGCCATTTCCAAAATATGGCGTGCTAACTATCAGGCAATGCGTACCAAGGCTGCTGGGATGCGATGTGAAATCTCGGTGGTTGATACGGTTCGGGCGGCCTGGGATAAATTTAAATCTTATCTCACGGAAGTGTCTACTCCGTACATCCCGCTTGCGAGGAGAAAGGAGACACGGGCGCGGCCGCCGTGGATAGATACCACTGGCAAGCACCTGCTCCAGAAGCGTTCTAGGTGCTGGAGGACCTACCGTGCTGCTCCATCAACTAGCACCTATGCTAGGTACCGCGAGGCTAGAAATAGGTGTAAACAACACTTAAGGAAAGCTCGGCTGGTGTACGAAAAGGAATTGGCTGACGGAGCTTCGGAAAATCCGAAGAAGTTCTTCGCTTATGTTAAGAGACGCTGTGGTTCAACTTCGGTAATCCCAACTTTGATGAGGGCCGATGGAACTCGTACGTATGCGGACTCAGATAAGGCTCGTGTACATGGGGAACAGTATGCAGGGGCTTTTGTACGTGTGGCCGCGTTGACTAGCGTTGAATTTGTCCCCAGAGTACCTGATGGTTCTTATTTAGCTGAGTTTACCGTGGGGGAAACGCAAGTCCTTAAACTGCTGCAAGTACTGAACCCTTCCAAAGCAGCTGGACCTGATTCAATTCACCCGAAGCTTCTGCATGAGTTGGCGGGGGAACTAAGTGGACCGCTGACGATGGTGTTTCAGAAATCACTTGACACCTGTACATTACCTTCCGGATGGAAGGAGGTTGTCATCTGTCCTATCTTCAAAAATGGCGACAGGAGTCTGTCAGCCAATTATAGGCCAGTTAGTCTGACTAGCGTCGTGGTCAAACTGCTTGAAAAGCTGGTGAGAGATTCGTTGGAATGTCACCTGAATAGATTTAATCTGCTCAGCAGTGCACAACATGGATTCCGGATGGGGTTTTCGTGTTTGACGAAGTTGTTGGTTGCTCGTGAAGCTTGGGTCGAGGCAGTGGACAATGGCCACGTAGTGGATGTGCTTTTCGTAGACTTCTCGAAAGCATTTGATAAGGTACCCCACTTGAGGCTATCACATAAGCTGAGGTCCTACGGCGTATCTGGCCGCGCCCTTCACTGGGTATCTGCGTTTTTGCAGGGAAGAGAGCAGTGTGTACGTGTGGGTCGCAGCTTATCCTTTAAACAAGCGGTCCTTAGCGGTGTCCCACAGGGCTCGGTCCTTGAACCGATGCTGTTCTCCATCTACGTAAACGATCTCCATGGAGAGCTTGGGGTATCATCCTTATTGTTTGCTGATGACCTTAAGCTATGGAATGTTGTAAATGTTCCTGGGGGTTCTGAGGCCATACAGCGTGCACTGGACAGACTCTGGGACTGGTCTACTTTGTGGCTACTGCCCATAAATCAGGCTAAGTGTTCCGTCCTTCGTATAGGAGCAACTATCCCGCCTTCGAGCTACGTACTCGGTGGGGTCGAACTCCTCCTTGTCTCCAACCAGATAGATCTAGGTGTCGTTCATTCCTCGTCTTTGCATTCTGGTGACAACTGGAAGAAGGCCGCTAGTAGGGGTTTCAGAATGTTATGGTTAATACGCCGTTCTTTCGGGGTCTTAACTGCCGACATATTTGTGAAGCTATTCTCAGCTTTCGTTCGGCCCCATCTGGAATACTGCGTCCAGGCTTGCGCGCCCTGCCTTGTTCGGGACAAAAGGGAGCTTGAGAGGGTTTTGAGAGTAGGTACCAAATTGGTCGAGGGTTTAAGGGGGCAATCGTACCCCGAGCGTCTACTTAGCTTGGGTATGTATTCAATGCATTACCGACGGCTTCGAGGAGACCTAATCCTTACTTACCGCATTTTAACAGGGAAGGTTGGGCCGGACTTGCGCTGGCTGTTTAGCCCGGCTAGGTTGCCTTGTCTTCGCGGTCATCCCATGAAGCTACACAAGCCGCGTTCTGACCGGATCAGGGCGGAAACTCGGTTATCGCGTAGAGTTATCGAGCGCTGGAACTCGCTTCCAGAAAATGTAGTCAGTGAACCTACGGTTAAGGGTTTCGAGCGTCAGTTAGACGCTCTTGGGTGGCAACACGAAACCTTTCCCTTCTCCTGACCATATCCATCTTTAAACATTCAGTTCTTATTCTGTCATTATCTTCACTCTTTGGTGTTATCCTTCATTTTAATGACTTTCATTCCCCTTTATCTTTTCGTTTACTTTGTACTTCTTTCTTACTTCACGTAACCTACACAGCGCGGACTGCTAGTGCAGGGAACGTGGGCAGTAGTTGGTTGATCAGGGTGTGTTTCGGGTGTTTCGTTTTAGATCTATCAAGAACTAACACCTTATCATTTCCTGGCTCAACGATTTGCTCAAGAAGGAACACTCAAGGGATTTTCCTATCGTTCCAGTCCATCTGAATCTGAATCTGAATCTAATCATTAATTCAAACAAACTGTACAAAAGATGTCATGATAAAATTGCCGACAAGAAAGAAAAATGTGAAATATTAATCACCACTACAGCTTTAATGGTTCCATGTGTGGCTTCCTGGGGTAGCAGAACAGTCTACTACCATAATCGATTGCCATAAAAACTCACGCCCCATTTTTGCTCCTTTTCCTCTCCGTGAGTACCGCACCGGCATTCCCATATCGTTCTGTTGATAGGGCCTGTCGGTTACCTCGTTTTCTTGTTGCACAAAATGCTGGGCATATTGCATAACGTAAGTGCAGACGTGCTGCGGCGCAATTTCAGACTGTGACACAAAACAGAATGTACAGGGAAGATTTGACCACCGCAGTATGCTGACGTACAAAGCCCATAAATTTTCAGGAGATCGAAGAATTCGTTTCAAAACTCAAAAAGCTGCCCGGCTGTTTGGACATCGGCCAAGATGAGGCTGAAAAGGCTGCTTTGTTATTCCTACGTGCCAGAAAACGCGATGTCAATAGAGCTGTTGAATTATACAAGGCCAATAAGGTAATGCGCTCCCTTATGTCTACAGCAACTGTCGTACTGCATTTTTTACTCTATCACTTGATCACTTTCTTGTCACCTAGCGGTTTCACATTTGTATTGCAATTACTTTTACAATTCTCAGCTGTCATTCTAGCAGTCTTAGTTACGTACATACTCTGTCCTTGCTCTTATCAGTTCCCGTCAGCACCACACAGCAGTCCGACTGCTGACTCAAATCGTTCACACATCTAAAGAGCAGCGTTGAAAAAATGGCATAGTACTGCCACTACACATGTATGTGATAATGTGGTTTTCTAGGCTGTCGCTACTGTATCTATCGAGCCCTCTTTGACAAGGTTTCATTTGTTGGTTTGGTCTGTTCCGAAGCTTTCATGCAACGTTACGATGGGAACCACCTTCATACTTGTAGTTTGATCGTTCTTATGCTTCTGGACTTCATCTGAATATTCCCAGGCTCGGAAAACACTACAACCGGACACAGTCTGGTGGACAAGTATTCTGAAGATGTAGCTGATCGGACATATTTGATTCATGTTTTTCAAGCAGTACAGTTCGGCCATACATTTATCTTTATTATATCTGGACATTACGTCCTATCTACGTACTGACTATACTTCATCTTTTCTGTGGTGCCGGATACACTCCTACTTATTCTCCTCATATTCGCTCATTCAGTTCATATTTTGTCATCTTCATAGGGTGCCGATGCTCTGAATAGCCACACGAGCGTTACAGACGCGTATTGTGGCTTCTACAGTGAGTCGACCATTACAAATAATGAGGCCGTCTACTCGAGTAAGCTGGTTTTCGGCGGGCACGCTCATGTTCTTCGAATCTGCTTGTGGCCCATGAAAGATGGGCGAAATCATTAGACGCTGGGAAACGTCTGATGTTATTTTTGTCGACTTCAGCAAGGCCTTTGACAACGTTCCTCATGAAAGGCTCATTTATAAACTACGAGAAATAGGTGTTTCTGGGAACGTTCTCCCTTCGATCGCTGATTTTTTGGATGCCCGGACAATGCGAGTCGACGTGAACGAGACTTACTCCGCTCCTGTGATTATCACTTACTGTGTCCCACAGGGATCAGTCCTGGGCCCAAAACTTTTCAAGATCTTCATCAATGACCTCTCGGCGGAACTTCAGTTGGATTGTTTGATTTACGCTGACGACTTGAAGTTGTGGATGGACGTATCCTATCTTGACGATGCGGACCGATTACAGGCTACACTTGATACGTTACATGAGTGGTCAGCCAGATGGCAATTGCCCATAATTCGCGGTAAGTGCTCGGTAATAAAAATAAAAAATTATTACCAACACTTATCGCGATTTATGGGCAATTGCCATCTGGCTGACCACTCATGTAACGTATCAAGTGTAGCCTGTAATCGGTCCGCATCGTCAAGACAGGATACGTCCATCCACAACTTCAAGTCGTCAGCGCCGAGAGGTCATTGATGAAGATCTTGGAAAGTTCTGGGCCCAGGCTCGGTAATCCCCATTGATGCTCCTGAGCCTTTTGGGACATACCACATTGGTGGGGCGTTGCTCAGAACTTCAATCCTTGAAAAAGACCTCGGCGTGTTGGCGTCATCTGATCTACGGACTACACAGGACACGTTACGAAGGGTTGCTGCTGCCAACAGGATGTCCCATGCCATACCGAATAGCCTTTTCACGTTTGACTCTGGATATCTTCAGACTGTTGTTTACTTCCCATGTCCGCCCCATTCTCGGATACTGATTACCTGCCATCTTCTCTCACACCAAGTTCGAATGTGGCCTCATTGAGAAGGTCCAACGGCGGGGATCGAAATACATCTTGGAGGTACGGGACTTGCCCTATCCCCTGAGACTATAGCGGATGAACCTGTTCTCCCTGAATTATCGCCGACGTCGCGGTGACCTGATTTTCACCAGGCGCATCCTGAGAGGAGAGATGGGGGCGGAGCTGCAGGCGTGCTTTCAATTCAATGCAAACAGTTCAACTCGAGGCTACAAGTGGAATCTGTTCAAAGCCAGAAGGCTGCGGGTTCATCCTGCTTTCGCTCTATCAACTCGCGTAGTCAACAATTGGAACGAGTTACCGAAGCATATGGTCGATGCCCAGACTGAAGAATGTTTAAAGCGAATGTTAGATTCTTATCTTTTAAGTACGATGGGCCCTTACAGCTTCCACTGTAGCTGTCACGGTCCCTTGTGAATTACCGCATAACATCGAATCGCGGGCTCCACACAGTGATCGGGAAGCGATGGAGCTGAAAAAAGATTTCTCCTTCTGCTCTCTACAATCCTATGAGTGTTCGTTCCGTAATTGGGAGAATCGGTGGTGTATCTACCCTGTCTTGTAGCATCACTTACACCTTAATATTGCATAGCGTGTTGCACCCTGCAACATTTTGCTTCAAATGCTTGTACAAATGCTTGCTCGGATCTCAAATAGGGTACACATGCCACAAAACTGCAACGAAGCAAGACCTTAACATGATATAACCATTTCTGTATCAGTATATTAAGCTGTCAAGGTGCATTCCTGTCTCTTACTCACTACCTCGTCCATACTGGTTCCAGGAGACAGTTGATCGTTGCTATAAGGGACGGGATGCACGGTCCTTGTGGTCATGCTAGGCTCGAAGAGTGATTCCATGCTCCCAGTGTGGAGCGGACTACGGTCCAGCCATCGTCTTGTGTGCGTTTGATTCCCAAATACAGCGTGCTTATGTTTGCTTGTGAAGGAGTGTGGGCCGGCTCCTTTGATGAAACGTGGCTCCTATCCACATGCCTCCCGATCTCATTCCTTCGGGTTTACACTGGATATGTGGTGTGTGGTTGGAGCTGTGGGTAGTGCAGCGCAAGCCACCCATGGTCCCTCTGTAGGCGCAGGCGTCCTGTGGCTGACCACAGTGACAGGCAAATCTGAAACTGGATGCCGCTAACCATATTGAGTTATGATAGATGGTGTTTTTCAGTGTTTTGCTCGTAACTCCCAGATTGATCAGTTGTTATGGACTAGCCAGTCAGTTCCTAATTTTCATTAAACTCATCCACCATATGGGTCTATCATATTTCTACTGCTTGCCGGTCAAGCGTTTGAACCAGACTCTGAGGCCTTAGCCGTTATCAAACGCGGGTTTTGGTATCTTGGTAGTATCACACCCCCAACCGTGTCTTTCAACAAATTCCAACTTCATTTTATATTGGTCGTCATGCGGTTTCAGACGCATGGCCGTATTTTTCGCGCGCATCAAGACATATATGCATAGCTTGCTGTTGCCTATGCTTCCCTTTCCATCATCATCCTCATTATACACGCCAGCTAGAGGTGGGAAACACCTCACTTAAGGATAAGGAAACTAACAACGACAGTTGCATGCCAGCTGAGCTACCGGCAACGGATAGGCATCGTTTTGGTAAGCTATCAGCCAGCTACTAGGCAAAAAGAAAAATTGTTGTTTTACACTACGAAATGAAATCGTAGATGGAGGGGGAGGCTAAAACGGATGGGAGTGACAAAGAAACAGCAGGAACGCCACTGAAGTCGGCTGCTTGCCATGTCAGCAAGTGTATCCAGCCAAACGTGTTCACCGTCTTTTGGACCCCTACCAGGGAGCGGTGGCGCTCCAACTGAGGCCAGCTCCGAAGTGAGGGCCTTCATTCCTCTGGACCAAGTCATCGCTTGGCCGCCCCTCCTCTTCTTCCATCCACATCCCCGGTGAACAAACAACGCACGTCTTGGAAGTCGGTGGGCTGGCATGCGCAACACATGGCCCAGCCATCGGAGCCTGGTGCGTGAAATGACGGTGCTGAGCGGTTTACTTCCTTTTTCTGTGCCGTAAACAAGGCGTCGAACACGCTCGTTACTCACGCGGTGTTCCCACCAGATGTGAGTTAAACTGCGAAGGCACTGGTGGTCGAACGTAACTAGCCTCTTTATGTTCACCGTTCTTAGGGGCCAGGTTTCACAACCGTACAGTAAGGTCGAACCTACCGCTGCATTGTACACTCTACCCTTCAAGGCGAGAGTAATGTCGCGCCGCCGCCATAGGTGGCGAAGGTTAGCAAAAGCACTTCCCTTTCCACCTATTTCTTATGCCTCGTTCGATTGTCCTTGATAGCCATTCTTCCATAGTTCTCGGGATATGTGACATTTGTATTCTCTGAGGTTCCAATATGTGCGTTCATTCCACCCCTATCGTCGACAATCTCTTAACAGGACCTGTTGTTTGCTTTTAATTGTTCTACGCTTGTACTCTACGATAGACCAGTCAACAGGCTGCATGTACAGTGAGTATTCAGCGTGTCGGCATATGTAGCATCCCCGATCGTAGGACGTAAGACTCACTCAGCTATCGAACCAATCACACCTTTCTTACCCTTTTGCGGCTGGTCGCACAGGTCCGAATTGTTTCTGCAACAACCACGGACCACATTTGCATGCTTTTTGTTCTAAGCTTTTTAATGGAGATTTTGCTAGTTAATTGGATCACTGTATACAGCCATCTTCATACAAATTGTTTGACAGCGCCAACTATGTCAATCTTCCAGGCAACCGAAACGTGCACCGATTGTATGCAGTCAGCATATTCTACTTTATTTGCAGATGTCGATGAATGTCATTGTTACTTAAGTGATGTTACTATCGTGCACCAACAGCGTTCCCAAGGTATAGGTGTCCACCTTCAAGCAGTTTTTACGCGAACGGTCCAGTCCCTGTGGCCACCGAGCAGAACTACTTTCGATGCAGTACTATACACTCATGCTAGGTTGGTTTCGGTTACATCATGATTCTACCCCGCATTTGGGCTGCACCGATTTACACTTAAATCAATTCTTTTTAACCTGAATATAAAATCAGGTCATCAGCAGTATCGACGCTTCGCTGCTGCGCGACCACCACTAGTCGCACATGTGCTAAGGATACTGTGAGGATCACTTGGCCCCTACGCAGTCTCGAACCCGCGCCCTCGGATTACAAGGTAGGCTTGTGGTCCTTAAGGCCACGAGCCGGATAAAACGTATTTCACTTTATTAGCTTCGCTCAGTTCTGTTATTCTGGTGCATATTCCATTTCAGTTTTGCGTTTATTTGTCTTCAAATTCTGTGTTTGGTGTCTAATATCCCCGATGTTGCTACGCTTGCTGTGAATGTTGACTAGGTGTCTAACTATCGAACGCCTTTTACCTCTCTTATACTAGCTCCAGAAGATAATTGACCGTTGTTTGGGGAAACAGTGCACGCTCCTCGTGACCGTGCTACGCTCACAGAGTTGTTCCATGTATCTGGTGTGTGGCTCAGTCACCGTTTTTTGATACATATGATTCCTAAATTAAACGGACAGGAATGTCGCTGCTTTATATGTTGAAGGAGTGTGGGCCAGCTTCGTTAGTGAAGCATGGCTCCCATCCACCTGCGTCCCGGTCTCATTCCTTCGGGTTTACACTAAATATGTTTGGGTGGCTGGAGTTGTGAGTTGTAAATTGCAGGACATCTATGTTCACTCTATAGACGCAGTCGTCCTGTGTTTATCCTATAAAGGCCGTAGGTGTCAGACGAATCCGCAACCGGCTGCCGCCAACCGTACACTCGACTCTCTAGGAGAGGCAGAGTTCACTTCGCTGTCAAGAGTGCCGGAGATTGACCAGCTACCCGAGCTTTGGAGACAACAACACAGCTCTTGCGCAAGTATACATAAATAAATAAACGGGTATATTTCCCCACGAGTGGTACACGTTCCCTTTTGTAGACCGATTATTTGTTCAGCGATTTTCATCAGCATTTCGTTTATGTACTTGTGTCCAGTATGGATCAGTAATGCAATGATTTGTAGAATATGTAGTATGTAATTTTATTGGAAAGCTAGTCTTGTCCTGTGTTTTTCGGCTCGGATAGCATGAGCTTCAGCAAATAGCTTGAAGGATGGAGCTGAAGGGAATTCTAGACAGCGCCCCATGAAAGTCTTAAAATTCGAGGAAGAGGAGTACGTTACCTGCACATTTTAGGCAGTCTGCAAGTAGCCGCAGTTTATAGCATACGGAAGCGTAGGGTTCTGAACACTTGTGTACTGGTGAAAATTATCCCCTTATGCTTGGTGCAGTTTGCCCCGGGTAAAGCTTTTGAGGTGGGCACAACATTCACTAAATTCTAGTCGAACAGGATGACTTCATACTCTAAATCTGCGAGATAGAAACTTATATATTGGTCGGTGAATCGGTCTCCATTTGTTCATCTGGGTTGCGGGATTTGTTATGCTACGAAAAGCGCAGCTCATAGGTAGCTTCTGACGGCAATGAAGCATCCACATACCAAAAAATAACCTGGATGCCTGAAGTGGAACTCGATGGACCTAGTGGTCAGCTAAATTGCTATTCGAGGCAATCATTCAGACATTTTAAATAAAATGCTGCTTACTGTTTTTTTCACTAGTGGATTGATTCGAAACGAGAAGTCAGTGAAGATTTTTCGAAGCGATTGCCTATCCGCTCGATGATACGCTCCTACCGAACGTCATGATCCATCAGGAAGAGAGCACTAAGTAAACGTTGACGGTACTCGACGCCAGTGAGAGTCCTTTGACAGGCTTCAGCTATTCTGAATGTACCTAGGTGCAATGTTTGACGTTTCCAGTGAAATCACATCTTGTTTTTACGGAACGCCCCGAATGTACCCCCAGTACACCTCTATTTTGAAGCCAACGCTTGGAAGGCGCGTAGAATGTTTGCGCAATGGATTTAGCTGCATCAAACTGTCACCGGCTACGCGAGGTGGTTTCTCACATACACGCTTGCACGTGCTACAAATCAAGATAGATGATCTAGATCGGTTCGCAATCCGATATGCAGCCCAACTATTGGTGGCTGAGGGTAAGGTGGTCAGTTTTGCGAGCACAGCTCATCGGGTGACAGGTTCGCATCAATGACGCTGTTAGTAGTCGTAAGAACTATCGACTCGTGTCCGATAGGACAATACGTTTGCATTGCAACCTGGAGGTCGCAGGTTCAAACCTGCGTAGGGGACCGGGCGACCGTCGCAGTATCCTTAGCCCTCGCACGACTGGTGGTGATTACGTGGCAGCGAAGCGTCGGTAGACGTACTGGCGTACCGCTGATGCCTTTACTTGAAGGAACGGCTTTGCTCAGCACAAAACTGAACTAGGTGATCACTATTGCCTGTAGCACGAGCTGAGTTCACATCCATTAACTTCAAATTAACACACATGGTTTCTGTGTAGCACACTTTACGGTTGACAGTTTAGCTCATCCTTAACAGGATATGGACTGCAATTCGTTTGGGCGTACACCCCTACGACAAAGTGAACACGTTCACCGGCCAAGTGGCCACACGATAACGCTGAAACTCCCCCATCGAATTGTACAGTCTGTTGTTAACCGGTGTCTAACTGAGTTGCCACTTTGTCTGAGGTCAATACAACCCCAGACCACCATGGACTGCAGTATGGACACTTGAATGCCCGATCGGGCGTCATATTCCATCGGCGCTTTAAGATAGTAAGCCCCATTACGGGATCATGCTGAAGTCATGTGATCGGGTCTCAATAACGCAACAGATCGTTGTTGGAGATTCCCAAACTGCGATTAAAGGCTGCCTGAGCGCTCGAACATCGGAAGTAACCAGTTCAGATGGGGAACAGAGAGGTAGAAGGGCCTTCTAGCACAATTGGCCATTGCATGCACGGACTTGAAGTGATCCTAATTGCGCATAAGCTATCTGTTCAAGGTCTCTCAGTGATTGGGCGTATGTACACTCTGGCCAGCCAACCAGTACATCCCACACCTTCCATGAAGGATCTCGGTGTATTCTCACGCTACAATATGAAGTCCGCAGATAACCCAAACGAGCGGATTGGTGTGTCCTGGCTCTTAGCTAGAAGTAGGGCATAACCCAACTCCAACCCAGCGGTCCTCACGAGGAGGCGTCCAGGACGAGCCCATGACACAACAGTAGCAGCCGTGGGTAGACCATCTGTCAGTAACTAGCCACCGCAACCCTCCGCACACCACAGGCTCTTTCCCCTCTCTCTCTCTCCCTATATATATATATTTATTTATTTATTTATATATACGTTTATTTGATAATGTTATTTCAAGTGAATGGCAGTTGTTTGACCTCCCCGGTGTGCCTGCGCTTGATGTGCATGTTGACAAGGTGCTTACCTGTCTATTACCTACTACCATCTTACTGGCTCTAGGCGACAGTTGGTCGTTGCTGCAGGGGACGGGGTGCACGGTCATTGTGGCCGTGCTAGGCTCGAAGTGTGGTTCCATACACTCAGTGTGGAGCGGACTACGGTCCATCCACCGCCTTGTGTGCGCTTGATACCCCAAATACAGCATGCTTGTGTTTGCCTGTGAATGAGTGTGGGCCGGCTCCGTTGATGAAACGTGGCTCCTATCCACATGCCTCCCGGTCTTAATCGTTCGGGTTTACACTGGATATGTTGTGTGTGGTTGGAGCTGTGGGTGGTGCAGCCCACCCATGGTCCCTCTGTAGGCACAGGCGTTCTGTGGTTGGCCACAGTGACAGGCAAATCCGAAACCGGATGCCGCCAACCATGTATATGTTTACTTATATGTTCACATAGCGCACTCTTTGCGTGGCTCGGGTTTCTACGGGACACGGCTCATAACCTATGCCAGTGAAAAGTTTATCATCATCTTCTAGCCTTACTACGTTGAACTTAATCCAGTTTTCTGTTGAGTAAGGCTGGTTATGACAAGAGACAGGGAAAGTTACGGGTGATTGTCCCGTCGATGCCACCTCGTCTTCGCAAAATACGTGCTTGTTTGTCGACCGGTGACCAAAATGATAAGGAGTCTTCCTCCTAAACTAGAGGTCACTTGTTCGAATCTGTGTGGGTCCGGACGACCCCTCAATTTCCGCAGCCCTCACTTGTCGGATGGTGGGAATGTGGTAGCAAAGCGCTGGTATAACTTTCCGGCATGCTGCTCTTTTTTTTTGTCACCGCACTTTGTCGATAAGATGTAGACGCTTTAATTTTCGCTCAAGAAATATGACTTTTACATCCATTCCCCTTTTTTCCTCTTTATCTTTCTCATTAGTAGAATAGTTATGATAGCGAGACAACACCACAGTGTTTTGTGTGCTGCGACCATTTATCGATTATGGTACTACAAGGGAGGAGAGTGATGTAGATGAGTCTTCCAGCCCATCGCCTAGTAACGCTTCCCTTTCAGAGAATGCTGAGGGTGATGATGTAACCTTGATGCACCTTGACACTCACAGATAACCCTGTGGTTCGTCTAATTGACCCCTATTCGTCCTCAGAGTTACCCTGTAAAGCTTAAACCAAAGGACATTTTTCCAAGACACTCATGATAAGCATCACCATGAACGGTTGAGATCAGCTGAATCAACCTACACCATCCAAACATCTGGCCCAGATTGTGTTTTGGTTTGGTCTTACTGTTTGGGTGATTGCGCATGTGAATAACGACTTGACCCCATGGCCATCATACATTTCTCTTAATTTCTCGTTATTGCCATGATTATCAAGTTAACGCAATCCATGACAATGATTCCATCATACTTATATACTCGAATCGCATTGGATGTTTGTCAACTCAGCGACGTCGAACTCCTTAGCTTGTTCGCTCTGCAAACGCGATCAGACATTTTCAAAAATGAGGTATATGCTCCAGATCGACTGACATTCTTAGGCTATAATTCACCGCCTGCAGCTAGTTGTAATTCAGCCAGTTGAAGTTTATCCTTGCCTATCCTTCATCAGACTCCAGCCAACTCGATACCTTCTTTTGCGCTGGAAAACCGTGGTGCTAATATGGAGGTTGCGATCGTCATTGTTAGTACGATAAGCATCTGTCTTGAAACAACCGAGCTAGTTTTCTCCCTCCATTAGGAGACCGGTGTGAGCACTTACCTCACCTGCGAGCGGCTTGAAATGGGTATTTTTTGTCATTCCAATTAAATGTGATAACTACATATACATTTAAATCTTGCGTAACTGCCAATGACAGCGGCGATCATGTACCGACGCAATAAAAAAAACACCCTATCTTTCGCCAGAGCCTGCTACGCTAAAACTTCCGAAGTTGCTCGCCTCTATCTTTTGACCAATTCTCTAAGTTGACCGTTTTTTCACAGCTTGAACGTTCGTCATGTAAACCCTCTGGAGGCATACCACTGTATAATGACCATCACTACAAGTCGTATGTTGACCACTTGAACTATAACATTAATTTCACCCCTTTCACTTGACCATATGAAGATTTACTGTGCAATGGTCACCAAATGACTCGTTTGTTCCATTAATGCTGTGTATATAGCGGGGTTTTACAATGTGCGAATTTCTCCTGACCCGAAATCATTGCACTTTACGGCTTCACAGACGTTTGACGATGCATCACGGTCTCTGTCTGTGTATGTGCGTGTGCAATATGCTCCACAGCGTTTTTACGAATGAAAGTTTACCTCGTACAGTTTATCCTCACGGATCCGCACCCACAGATTGATCCCGACCGTTTTCGCATGAACCCTTTCCTCACCAGTCTACCTACATATGCACGCATCAAGCCTACCCTTACGAACATAGTTCTACTCATTGCACAGTTCACAATCAGGAGTTAGAGTGCTTGTCTAAACCAGTTCCTAAGCTAACCTGTTTCGTTACGTTTGTGATAAGAGAAAGAAACGGACAAAGATTGTATTTGCTTGAGGAAACCACACTGCATTTTAACTTGTTATAATGATGTATGCTTTAACTGTGTTTGCCACTATGTTATAGCTCATTTTAATGTATCTGAAACAGGATATACGTGAAACTGAATTTTGTGAAAGTAAGGTACGCTGAGTTTTTGTATAATACCTCCATATGTTGATCACTCGAGTGGTTAATTTGCGGAGCTTTCACTGTGTATCCATTAAGTTCCTAAATCCATATATATATATATATATATATATATGGCTCTTCACCGAAATCAATTCTAAAAATGAGCTCTGCACGTTTGTTGCTAAGCTCCGGCATTACAAATACCGCAAGCAATATGCGCGGCATCACATGAGGCTCAAAGCTTGTACGCTCCAGTCAAAAGCCGAGTTTCATAAACCCAGCTGTAGTAGCGCCCTGCTATATTGTGTGCATGCATCATTGATGCGACACACGTCGACTCCTAGAGTGTGAAAGTTCATGGCCAATGTCGCCTTTTGAACGATCCGAAATGATTCACGGACATTAGAAGACTTAATCGACATTCCCCATCCTCTGTACACACCTTTAATTGTTAGCACCTTTTTTAGTGCAATTGCTTAGAACTATTCATCGTAATGATCCTGGACCTTATCGAGATGTGATTGTTCGCGTACCTCCGTGACACATTGAGCTCGCTGGGTGTTACTTTCATAGTGTTTTCAGTGCCACTCATACCAGACAGGTCAGTGGTTAGGGCCAGACTCAGGGAATATCAATAGAAAAGAACAAGCTAATGGTCTGCTTTGACGTTACAACTTTATTCACATTAATAGACACGAATCTGGCAAGGCAAACAATGAGGACTCTGCTGGAACAAAACGGGGCAGTAAGTACAAACAACAGAACTGAAGTTACACAAATGATGGAGTTGCTTGACTTCTGCCTCACCACACCTTTCACTTTCAATGACCAAATGTGTGAATAGATTACGGGTGCGCCAATGGGATCGCCAATCTTTGGACTGGCAGCAGATGCAGTGATGCAAACCTTGGAACAAAAGACCTTGCCAATAGTGAAGCCCAAACTTTGGGTACCTCGTGTGGACGATAATTTTGTCATCCTCACACGCTCCAATCTACAACAAACACATCGGCATCCATCTCATCAGACAGGAAGAGAACAGTGACAGTTTCCACTTTTTGTCGTGCTCGTAAGATATGCTTCTGGGTCAATAGAAATGGCAGTTTATCGGAAAGTGACGCATACCGATCAGATCTTAAACTATCGCAGTAAGCATCCGACCATATACAAGCGAAGTTGCGTGAAATCGCTTTTCATCGGGCCCAGACACACTGTATCACGCCGCAACTGAGGAAGGCGGAAGAGAACCACTTATTTAGCATGTCTTAGCGAAATTCGTACTCTAGAAGTTTTATTCTGCGCTACCCGATGTTGAATAGCCAGTCACAACGCGCGTCCACATATGCAACAGAAAGAAGGACGATTATCCTACCTTACATCCATGGGATTTCGGAAATGGCAGCGGGGCTTCTAATGTCTCACGGAATAAATGTTGCACACGAAGCAACGGAAACTATTCGAAGTAACCTTTTTAAGGTAAAGGACAAACTGAGTAAGAAAGGAACATCAGGTGTAGTTTAAAAATTTCCTGCAAGAACTGCGACAAGGACTATGTAGGCCAGACTGGAAGGAAATGGCACTGCAGGGATACAGTCTGGCTGTCCGCCGCCACGATGAGAAATCCTTAATGTCAGTACACATAGATGCCGAGGACTATCAGTTCGATCTGGAAAACGTTGAAATACTTGGAAGGGCAAGAAACCGCAGAGCGCGTAAGTTCCTCGAGGCCTGGCATTCTGGCCGGAACTCAATCAACAAACACCTGGAGCTAAAAGGTATCTGCGAAGCTCTGCAGGTTAAGCCAGAAATAGGCACCAAAACGACAAGGAGAAGATGTGATCACCCGGCTGACTCACGTGAACCAATCGAAGGCTGACATTCGAAGCAGGTAACAATCAATAGTCATTCGGGTTTGGCATTGCTTTGCGACTGCAAATCAGGACTGAA
Source organism: Dicrocoelium dendriticum (assembly GCA_944474145.2). Lineage (NCBI taxonomy): Eukaryota > Metazoa > Platyhelminthes > Trematoda > Plagiorchiida > Dicrocoeliidae > Dicrocoelium > Dicrocoelium dendriticum. The sequence goes on from OX104070.1 coordinate 27,867,257, forward strand.
TAGCCGCACCGAAGCTATTGGCTAGTTTGATAACGAAACGTCTGCAACAGAAACGCCCGGCTCGGTGAACAGGACAATCTTCTCAGGTTGGTAAATATTAAACAGAGCATTAGCTATGACACAACCTTGCTTCACACCAGAGACAACTACAAACTCATCCTCCACTCAGCTGCGCCCTCGCCCTCATGCCATTGTGTAGACATTTAAATAAACTTACACTTACTCGGACAACCAAACATACCCAGCACCCGCCAGAGTGCCTCGTGGTTCACCGTATCAAATGCCTTGGTGAAATCAACAAAAAGCGAGTACAACGGTTGGTGTCTTTTTCTGCATTTATCCTGCAACTGACGAGCCGCACACACCATATCGATAGTGCTGCGACCCAAACGGAATCCACATTACTTTTCCGCCACGTTCAGTTTAACAAGGTGACTGACGAGGCGGTTGAGCAAAATTCGGGTAACCACCTTGCCCACACAACTCTGCAAGTTGATACCACGATAATTCGTGACACATTGCTTGTTTCCTTTGCCCTTGTACAGTGGTAGCACAAGGGCATCATTCAGCTCAGGAGGCACCTCCTCAATCCACACGCGTTGCACCAAGTGGTGCAGCACAGTCACCAAGGCGGGTCCGCCGTTTTTCAATCCTTCAGGCGGGATCTCGTCGTCACCGGCACATTTGCCGTTTCACAGCTTAGCAAGTGCTCTCTGCGTCTTCTCCCTTGTCGGTGTATCGACAAGACATGTCTTCATCTCGTATTGTTGCACCTCTTTCAAAACATCCTGGTCAACCTCTGAATGGTTGTTCAAGAGACAGTGTTTTCGCCAGATATGCATTATGTCCGCAGTCTGCAGGAAGCGCCTGAACTACCATTTTCCATTTCTGTCTTTTTTATTGTACTTTCCAAAGGTCTTCAGTACACTGGCCTTCGCACACTGTGACATCTATGTCTGTAGAATATAACAGGTGAAATATTCGCGCAGGTGTAGCTGGGCTGCTGGTAACTGCTGTACTTCGTGCTGGTGAGTTTGAACGGGACGATCAGGAGACTTATCTGAAAACTGCAGGCGCTTCGGCCTAGCTTATTGGACCAAACACACGGAGCTGCTCTCAACTGAATGATTCACCCTACAAGGCGGTTTGCGATTCTGCTCTCTCTTTGGCTGTATCTCGTTTAGGGAATTCTTACACAGAATTTGAACGAAATCATGTTGGATTTCACGAAAACGCCGAAAATTCTCAATCGATAGTCCAGTGGATGAGCTATAGAATCTAACATGACACAACACGTGTGTGCATTTGCTCGACTTCCGACAACCTTGGAACATGAACCGCAAGGTGATTGTGTCGGCATGAAGTATCCGAGACCTAGATGGCGGCCAATTGTGGAACACAAAGCGTTAGTAAGATCTCCGAAGTTAAACAAAGATAACTCAAGTGTTTATGCTCGAAAAACCCGGAATCATAAATGGAACTAAATACTGTCGTAATTTCGGCAGAATAATTCCAATGCACAGAGAAATCTAACAAGAAATAATCTTGTTAACACAGCTAGGTAAAATCAACCGGAGCCCGCTAACCTCACTCACACCACCATCAAGCAGCGTCCTTAGCGTCTCCAACCTCGGTCCATACACGGCCTTCATGGATTCAAAGAATTCCTTGTGTTGGTGGCGTTCGGCGTAGCATTCCATCTGCTTCTCCTTCTCCGTTCACCATGCATTTTTAATGCAACGGAGCTCTCGAGTCAGTCGCCGTCAAATTTTACGAAACTGTCTCTTCTTCCCCAAGTCATTGGCGTCTGCCACATGTGCAGCAAATGCTGCATTCTTCGCCGACACCAATGCGCCAATCGTCGCATTGTTCTCATCAAACCAATCGGGCCGCTTACAGTTTGCGCGCTTGATGGTCTCTTCGGCAGCAGCTGTTACCTGGTCGCGAATGTGGTGCCACAGGTCGCCCACTGTAGCTATGCATTCCACATCACACAAGCGTGCAGCCATCGCCTTCTCCAGCTTCATCTTCTTCTATGGTGCGCTGAGGCTTGTGGTGGCTAAATCCTGACAGATGGTCTACCCACTGCTGCTAATGTTTTGCCGTGGGCTCATGTCCTGGACGCCTCGTGGCGATTACTGGGTTACGCTCTTCTAGCTAAGAACCAGGACACACCAATCCGCATGGGTCAGTGAACTGACCATATGCTAAATCTGATGCCTCTCGGGTGTACATTTACTCGAAGGCTTTGGCTGAGGACCCGAGTCGTTCTCCTGACAGGTTTGGGCGCTCTGCCAGTATCCTAGTCCAAACCCCGTCTTGGGAAGTGGTCGATGGCCCTCTTCCCGTAAAACAGCCATGAGAGATACCAGATCCAGGGGTTATTAGCTCACAGCTCGATTAGCGTAGAGCACGAGCGCCACGCATTGTTTCTGACGGTGGGGGTGGGGAAACACTGTCCTGGCGCTCAATGATTTGCTACCGCCTGCTTCAAGCCAGGCAGCCCCTGGTCAAATTGATGCAAAACCGCCAAAACCCTCCTGCGTCTGGCCCTGGTCGCAGGTGCATATCTTACTACGGTTGCAAAACACATGAATTGTTCCAGCTTTTCAAAAGCTCTGTATGACGGAGCTCAGTCAGATCCCAATGGATCACTGCAATCGCACTCCCAAGCTGAATCTGCTCCCCACCACATTGTGGCTCAGGCTATTGAGTCAAAGACTCCGGGCGGAGTCCCTCAAGCAGACCGAAGCACAACCACCACCACACGTGCGATTACCCACCAATTCAATCGTATGCCTGCGCGCAATGCACTCAACATTGGATGCTAGTACGTGTGCACACTACTAGACCAGAACTTGAGTGAGCGCCCCGAACGACGTACTGCACTGGTCGCTATAGAAAAGGCGCACTACAACATTGGTATTGCGGCGCTCAGCGAGACCCGGCTCACTGTGCAAGGTAAGTTGCAATAACTTGGTGCCGGCTATACGTTCTACTGTGTGGGAACCACCACCTCAGCATCACGTAAACATGGGGTCGGATTTGCACTATTCGATCACCTACATGACCAGCTGGTTGGTGAACCAGCGGGCATCAGCACGCGACTGATGACTGTTCGTTTACGACTCGGAAGAGGTAAGTTCGCGATTTTTATAAGCACCCTGTCTTATCCTGATGACACGAATACTCAATTCTACACTCAGCTACCCTCCGTGATACGGTCTGTGCCTACGCTAGACAGACTATTTCTGCTGGGTGATTTCAACTCGCGCGTTGAGCTTGATGCGTCGGTGTGGACAGATGTCATCGTCCCGCGTGACATTGGTTCAGCGAATGCGAACGGTGACAGGCTGCTCTCACTGTGTGCCACTCTCGGCCCGACGATCATAAACACTCGGTTTGCACTGAATGTGAGTGATATAACAACTTGAACGCACCCACGGAGTGGTCAGGCTCACCTGCTCGACTATGTCCTCGTACGTCAGCGTGATATGCGTGAAGTGCGCATGACACGTGTACTGCGTGGAGCTGAGTGTGGCACTGATCACAAATTGGTACGGACCACATTGTACACATATAATCGTAAATCTACGTATCGCACTCCTGTCTTGAACCGGCGGAAACTTAACGTTCTTTCCCTATGTGTGTAACATACCAAGGTCAAAAACATGTAAATTCTTCTAAATCTTAAAAGACCGTGTGTGACAGGCATCAGGCAGATCCCAATGCGTCTCTGCAGTCACACTCCGGAGCTGAACTTTCTCCTTACTGCCTTGTGGGTCAGGTTGTTAATCCAAAGGCTCCGTTTGGAGTCCCTCAAGCAATCCTCAATGGACCTCACTGCCTTGCGGGTCAGATTTTTGAGTCAAGGGCTAGAGGTAGAGAATCTCGAACAAAAATCCTCCCTCGGAATGGGCAGCTATAGAGTTTCATCAACTCTCTCCACCCTGCCGACGATACTCTCTCTTCCTCTTGTTATTTTTATTTTTCTCTTCCCTCACAACTCTTCTTCCTCGTTGATTGAGCACGAGGGTGTTGCTGACCTCACAGCTACTGGTTGTTGCAGTCGTCGTTTTTTAATAGTATTGGTGGTGGTAGTAGTAGTAGTAATAATAATAATAATAATCTTATCAGTCTAGTAAAGAGACCTAGAGCCTGCAAAACTATGGAGATTAGCAGATATGGGGCAGAGTCGCCGCCTCATTATCATCGCGGCACATAGTTTAAGGTGAGCAACACACTTCAGCTACTGGGCCGCAGGAAGAAATAAACATTTCGACAAAACGTAGCATAAAACATTTTTAGTTTGTTTTTCACACGTCGGTTTTTCTCTTGTTTGTCATTTCCAATGTTTAGAGTATAAAACGTGAATACACACAATTCTGTATACAGTTCTTCCACTGATTCCGGTTGCGGACCATGTCTTCAAGAGTGCTAAACCATTGACAATCCTCATCTTTTGGTCCCTATCCTGTAAGGCGTTCGGGCCAACAGCGGCTTGACACGATGTCAGCGATTTCATGTGCTGTCGCCAAGTGGAAGGCTGATCACCACGCGGTCGCCTCCAGCCATGTCCTTGACGAGAGAATAAAGCGCGACGCGGTAGACGCTCAGGTGCCATGCGTACGTGACCGAGCCAACTCCACTGGCTCAGCAAAACCAGTTTGTTCAAGGGAATACTCGCATTCCCCAAGACGTGACGTCCAACGTCACCACTGTGAACACTGTTGCCACAGAATACGAGCGATCCTCCGTAAGCAGAAGGACGACGCATGTCTTCCACGCGAATTGGCCAGGACTCGCTCCCACACAACGATACTGAACAAACAGATGCGCTGTAAACGCGGTACTTTAGCGTGAATGAGACGTCGCGGCGACGCCATAAGCGCCTCAGATTGGCAAATGCTGATCGCGCTTTAGCGATGCGAAGGGAAACTTCCTTGCTGATTGTGCCATTAGCAGAAACAGCTCCCAAGGTAGACGAAATTATTTACGTATTCAAGTTGTTCACCTTTAAGAGTGAGCACGGGTGCAGGTATAGGCCAATCCTGCAGCAGCACTTTACACTTCAATGGGACGATGCTCATGCAACACTTAGATGCTTCGACCGCCAAACGATCCAGAATGAGTTGCAAACCCTGAGGATCGTCACCAAGTAAGGCGATATCATCAGCATAATCTAAGTCGGTCGCGCGCTCACCCGGTAGAAGCTCTAGGCCAAAATGTGGGAAACCTTTTAGAGCACTCAACAGAACGTCTTCGATTGCGAAGTTGAAGAGGAATGGGGACATAGGACACTCTTGTCGCACACCACTATAGACAGCGAATTGCGAGGAAAGCTTGACGTGGACCCTCTTACTGCCGGAGGTATGAAGCCAAAGTGCACTTTAGATGACGATTTGCTTTTCTGGCACCCCGTTCTTTAGCAAGCAACGCCATAAAGCAGGTTGATCAACGGAGTCAAAAGCGGCACGTATGTCTAAAAATGCAACGATAGTGACCCTGTGATAAATGTGGCGATGTTCGAGGAGTTGGCGGAGCGTGAAGATTTGATCTACGCATTCGCGGTCGGGACGGAAATCAGCTTCTTTTTCACGATAGGATGATTTACGTATTGGGGATAGTCTACGGAGCAGTATGGATGCCAATAGCTTGGAGACGACCAAAATAAGACTAATCCCTCGATGATTTACACATGAAGTGCGAGCGCCTTTCTTGAAAATCGGGACCAACTGATTCGCCCCAAAAGATAGGCACTTTCACTTCATCCCAGATTTTTGCAAATAACGTGGTCTGCTGATTAATGATCATCACACCGCTGTATTTGAACAACCCCATGAGAATGTCCGTCTGGACCAGTAGCCTTTAACCGCTTCAAACGTCGAATTTCGAGGCAGACTTCCGTTTCTCTGGTTGAATTCATCGAGACGAACCAGGGTGGACAACAAGGTGTACTGCATGTACTGATGAACGGTGGAGGCCAGTTGAATTGCGAGAGAAAGTGCTCGGCCCAGCCGTCCAAACGCCTCTGTTGGTTAGTGATCGGTGACTCATCCGCTTCTCAAATAATTCACTGACACCAGGCTTCCTGAGGCCAGTGGAAAAGTTTGGAAAAGTTTGCGTGTGTTGCCAGAGAGGGCATTGATCTTCATCTCTAAAGCACGCTTAGACCACAATGCCTCGCGATCCTTGCGTAGGCTTTGCTTGAGCAGCCGGTTGGCAGAAAGGCGCCATTCTTTGCAATCTGATTCCGCCGGGATATCTTTGCGGCAATCGAACAGCTCCAGAGAACGAGCAGAGATCCAAGCCTTGAAGGGGCATCGAGTTAGGCCGCAGCCGGACTGTCTGGAAATGGTCATCGCTTTCTGTATACAAATCCAGTGTTACTCTATTTCTTGCGATGGATTGCAACTGAGTGCTTATGTCAGTGCAGACTGATAGCTCGCCTGGATAGAGGAGTCAGTGAATCTGTCTACATCAATTTTGCGGTGCTTCGTCTTTCGCAACCCCCCAAAACGTATACAGATTTTCGCGCAGTCCAGTGCATGATCTGAGTCAACGAAGGTGGACCAAAAGTACCTTCAGTCTAGTACGCTGCCACGCCATCTGTAGCTGGTTGCAATGTGATCATTCGGGGACCACCTTTGTATTGGCGAAGGGGGACGCCACGTTACGGAAGGCTCCTTCGTACGCCTGAAGTTATTGCTCGAGAGAAGCAGACGGTTTTCTTCGCACCATGTGCGAAGCCTCTCTCCGTTATCAGAGCGGTCCTCGTCGAGCACGTGCTGACCACCAAGGTGGCGTTCGTATGGTAACTGACGGCTGTCGTTTCTCCATGAACTTTACCGGAAGGCGCACAAAGCGTCTCCCCCGATTGGCAACGGAGAAATTGTC
>OX104070.1:27874251-28067274 GCA_944474145.2 Dicrocoelium dendriticum
TGTAGCACTTCCTTCAAACCTAGCGTTTCATTTTGCGTTGGTTTTTTATCGCATGCACTCTGGGTTAAATCGACCGGCAGGAAGCATTGACTCTCACTCTTCACTTTCTTAGTATTGATGTCTACTGTCTTCGAAACACGCATACAAGATAACAGCGTTGTGATGAATCTTCGACTCCCGGGTTCTGAATCTGACGACAATTAATACACTCTCCGGGTCTCTTGCGATATTGAGTCAATGGCTCAACGTATTTACGGTGTTGGTATTGCCATCAGCAGACATGCTGAAGACAATCTGCTCGACTGGTATCGGTGAACAGCTGCATGTGTACAGTGCGACTTAGAACATCTACTGAAGTTACTAAGCACCGTTTGGAGACAAGGTGCCTTTTCATCGCCTACGTTTATGCAGTTCAGAGGGTACAAGGACGATTTCTATCGACAGCTCACGTCTTTTCTTCGTATGGCAAAAATACTGACATCATGCTTGTTAATAGTGATATGAATGCCCAATTGGGTCCTCTTTCAGATTCTGAACAGCACTTGAGAGGCCGCTTCGGAGTCGGTGCACGCCGAACAGACAATAGTGATCGATTCCTGCAACTCTGCGCCAACCGCAACTTTTACCTTAGCGGCACTGCTTTCCAGCACAAACTTTCACACCGCGTTACCTGGCGTCGACCGAATCCCTCAATGATCTGGACCCAAATTGACAATATTGCCATCAGTTATAGATGGCTCAAATCAGTCCAAGACTGTCGGTCAAGTTAGAGCACGCGCATGGATTCCGATCATGCTCTAGTGCGCGCACGTCACACTCACTTTTCCTGCTTTGAGGAATCGGCTTTTTTCTGACGCACCCATTCTCAACGGGGGATATACGGACCCACCGGGGGCTCTGTGATGAGAAACCTTTTTAGGGGAGCCATGGGGGGCCATACAGGACTATGCTGTGAAAAGTGGGTTGTGATTACACAAATAACCAAGTCATTTGAAAAATAGTGTATGCCCGAAACATCGGACGTCGGGAATGTTCACGGTTCCCAATCCTCGATACAGATAAGGAGGAGCTGAAGGATACAGACATGATAGTTTATGCCAGTCATTCACAACAGGTCCAAAGAGAAATGAAAGACAAGTTTCATGATCTGAATTACATAAAAATCCCGGCTTGGCTTTTTGATCAATTTGATGTACAGCCCTACGATGTTGGAGTTTAAATCCAGGAAAGTCTCATAAAGCTTCAAAGTGCACTATCAAGATCCGATTTCATGCAATATAGAAGTAATTTTTGGATAAAGTCTGATACCTCTAACAGATATCCCAGACTAAGGGAAATAGCCGAAATATGTTTTCTTGCTTTTTCATCTACATATTTAGTTGAATGTGCACTCAGAAGAGTGGTTTCTTTAACAAAATGTATAAACAGATTGGATATCACAGCAAGAGGAGGTCTTCGACTCTCGCTGTTAAGTCTGGATCCCGACATATGCAGGTTTGCTCAAACATATCAATCTCAAGGCTCGCGTTAATATCTCGACAAACAAATTGTTATGAACTTACTGCACCTCCTAATTCGTGACATACCATGCAGTTAAAAGCCAACAATAATTACATACAATTTTAAAAATTTCTAATGACTTCTGTGTAATTTCAAACAGGTGGCTTGCTGTTGCCACAAAATGATTATTATCTTGTAGCTGTGCGTGTTAAAATATGAGGCTTGTAAAGGAAAGATCCGTGTTACCAACATTAAGACTGTAGCCATCATAGTTAAAGATACCAATATGACCACTGGAAATCACAGACTGTTGGGATTGCTGAAATTATGGCGATCAAGGGTCGGGGCGATGAGAAAGGAAAAGCTTCTAAAAGGGGCCACGGCTTAATAAAGGTAGAGAATGCCTGTTCTAACCTTCCTAATTGCAATTTGAACTCGTAATCTGCAGTTAAACAATAGCATAACCAACTGGTCCATCATTTGCCAGTGACGAATGAAGTTGGTGAGCCGAACACTGACTGGGATCGTCTCATATGTTGCGTGAAGAATGCTTTTGGCGCATGCTTTGCACCCAACTTGGGACGTCGTTATTATGAATTTATCTCTGAAACATCGATCTGTTTGATCGAAGCAAGGAAACAGGTTCCAACGGGCACTGAGTTTCAACGGCCTCTGACAAGAGGTTTTCGAATCGACCGCGAACTTTGATGGATGGCAAGGACTCGTGGGATGAAGAAAGCGCTATTGGGAACAGCCGAGTGCTATTCCAGCTCATTCAGAACACGGGTCCGAGAAAGCATCAGTTCGCAAGACAATAGCTGAAAATATGGACAGTTGATCCATTCTCAGCGTCGTCGACTAGCCCATTGGCGGTACTATTTTACAGAGTAGTTTAGCAGGCCTGCTGCGACTGCTATTTCGCGAATCACCTGAGTCGACATGAGTAGATATCACTCACTTTGGAATAGAGTCGACATGAGCTTTCTGTGTTGAAAAGAAACAAGGCTCCTCCATCTTTGTTGAAAACTAAAGGTGACTCTTCGTTGACACGTTAACACGACTTGAAATATTAAACAGGTGCCTTCAGACTGGCAACTGTCAGCTGTCGTGTTCATCTTCAAGAAGGATCAGCTTATTTTGTGCCTAAATCATCCAGGCATTAGCCTTGTTTCCATTGTATCAAAACATCTCACGGATATCATTCCTCAACAACTTACCGCCCCCCGTGAAAACTGGAATCACTGAAAGCTGGGCTGGCGTCCGCTCTGGTCGTGGTTTTATCGACTACATATTTACTCTACGCCAAGTTTTAGAGCAGAGACACGCACACAGACGACCGACTATGGTGGATTTCTTTGACTTGAAAACCGCCTCCGACTCTGTTGATCGAGACAGGTTGTGGCACTGCCTATCCACGAAAGTCGTGCCAGCTAAACTCCTTTCCATTATGCAGTCTCTCTACCGTGACTCCTGAGGCCGTCTAAAGATCTGCGGGGAACTCTCTCCCGAGTTCCCCACGACGAGTGGACCTCGCCATGATTGTCCTATATCTCCTTTCCTTTTCAACTTCGTGATCGAAATGATCATGAATTCCTCGGTTCTTCATGACTATTCTGGAGTGGAAATTATGCCAGGAGACCGACTGGCAAGCTTGGAGTATTCGAACGACATAGTCCATCTTTGGTCTGATGCATTGGCAGTGCAAACACTACTGGATAGACCAATGCGTAGTGCTGTACGCTTCGGCGTTTACTTCGCACCTTCAAAACACAGAGTAATGTTGCAACACTGGGTTGACACACTTCAGGTTTTAACCATTTCAGCACAACTATTAGAACTGGTGGATCGGTTCACTTACTTTAGTAGCTTTGTCACTTTTGGTGTTCACTTCACTGAGAAGGTTACCTCGCGTATCAGAAAGGCCCGTGTGGTTTCTCAGAGATTCAACCACCTATGGAGACGGTGGGATATCAGCCTGTCAGTCAACGGTAAGGTATATAACGCTGCGATAAAAGCAGTCTTACTGTCTGATTCAGAGGCATGGCCAGTTCGCCATGAAGACATTAAACGCTTGGCCCTGTTTGATCACCAGTGCATGCGGAGTATTGCTCACGTCTGGTGGGAACACCGAGTGAGCAATGCTAAGGTCCGCCTATTGGTTTTTCGTATGCAGCCTTCTAGTGCATCACGCGAGTGTTTACTGACTTAATTGCTTATGTTGGCTAGGCTATATCCTCCGTTGACCGGCTTCCTCGGCTTACCTTATACGCTGCGCCTGCATCAATTTGAGCGAAACCGCTAGGTGGCCAGTTCATTGCGTGGCATAGATGCTTGAAGGAATTGACTGAAAGACTTGATCAGGCTGGTGCGTGCCGTCTTCCTGTATTGGTGCCTCGGGATGGTCCACACCAATGGGTAGGGACCGTATCTGACATTGCGCAGTCAGTGGCGTTCCTGCATTCGGTTTCTTTCATTTGGTTGTTAATTTTCGTTCCATTCTGGTTACTCTAATGCACCTCCTATTTGATTCCATTTTCTTTACATTCTATTTGCATTCAATCCCACCATCTTGCCATCTTTGTTTCTTGTTATTCTTGCGATGTGAACCTTGGCAACGGATCCACCACGCTTCAGTGCTCGGGTCATAGTTGTTCAGCTGAACTGATTTGTTCAGGACTATTTACACCACCTCTTACTGTTCGTTCTTTGCAGTTTTCCACTTGGAGCAACTCTCCTTTACTTCTATTGAGTACCACTAAGCATACTGGCTATTATCCCAACGAAGCTGTACTAGATACTTCCGTTGGCACATTAGTATTTCTCTACTATTGTTCTATTGATCGAGTTTTCGGTTCTAATTGGAACACCATTTTTGACAACTATCGTTTTACCTGTAAGGAATAGACACTATTACTCATGTGCTTTAAAACAGCTGACAGTAGCTGGCGTTGCTATGTGACTACCGACATTATTTTTGTCAGGCGAGCATCGTCGCTGTAGTGTGGCCACTGGGTCAAATTCAGAAAGGTGAAGGAGAACTTCCCCCAATTATCCGCTACATCATTTCTCTTCGAAAATAAGTTTCTTTGGTGTCTGGATATTAAGTATTCCCCGTCCAAAATCATTTACTCCACCCGTCTCCAACACCCAAAATTCATCCACTTCAGTTACTGTCCAATTGATCGAATTGACCGAGTTTCAGTTCATTGCGAATCGCGGTGTGAGATGAGATTGAGCGTCACAATCTATTCACACATCGATTCTTTCAAAACGACTCTTTCAATATCTCCTCAGCGTGCTTGGCACCTCAGTCAAACTAGTTGCATTGCACTTCTATACGTGTAATAACTTCATTCTGTTGTTATCAGGACGGATACTGACTGTATAACCCGATGAACTCCACACGGATTTACAAACATCCGGTTTATCTCCTCCGGTCTACCCATTATCACCTAGCTTCGGCACTCTTACCAGCATTTACAGCGACTCGAAAAAATGTCCTTGGATAGAGCCCAGTGCACACAAACCATTTTTGTATTTCTTTGAGAAACGTTGGTTAGTATAGAATAAAATCACCAAATTTCCCAACTTCTTGCTACTTTCAGTCCGGGGCGTTTTTCTCCCCTTATTTATCTATCCAGATTTTGTGAAATTTGTGTCAGTGTAAATTGGGGCCCACTTATTAGACAAGAGCCGCATTGTCTCGTCGTCCCCATGTTTGTCATAACGCCACTTTCTCTACTTTTCTACTCTCAGATGTGTGGAATGGCGCATAAATTTTTGCCTGTTTTCCCATTCGGGTTACCAGTACATCTTTAATATTAGATTGAACATAACCCTCGATTCTATCAATCCGGTTAATTTTGCTTGCATCTCAACTCTCCGCCTCCATTTATTTTTGCTTCTATTTCTTTGTGCTCTTCGTTCTGTCCTTTAGCGTATGCGTTACACTGAGAATGTCGATTCAATCGACCCATTAGATGAGGGCGTTCGAAAAGAGCTCATTTCTGGAAAATTCACCATGCTGGTAGGTTTTTCTCTGCGTTTTTTTCATGCTATTCGCTTGCCATTAGACAACACTTGGGTGTCCTGACCCTTTCTACTTGTTCCTTAATGCCATGCTGCGCAATCCTCATAGTCCTTTCTTCTTACCGACCTCTGTCGCTGCTTTAAACAGCGCATTGCTTTTGCTCTATCAAAACATTCGATCACATAGCTTAGGCAATAGCCTCTTGGATGACCCACTGCTGCATTCCTATTGACTTACCTTTCTTTCTAATGTTATTCTTAGGATCTCGTGAATCTAACTTCCTTCGTTTTATCCATTGCGTATTCAAGTACTTAATGTACCTCTCCCCTGAATAGATGACTACTTTACATTTTGGCTTCCAACCTCTCATTTTGGATTTATTCACCCATTTTCATGTACTCTTTATTCTCCCCCACTGAATATCCAATTTCGAAAAGCTGAAACCTGTAAGTCGCCATCCGGTGAATTGTACACTTCAAACAACGGTAGTTTTCCCAGCAAATGTCTGTATGAACCAATGTATTGTATACAATCCTACATTGGTTATACTCTCCATCTGACGTTCGGCGTTCTGCTGCGAGATCTTTTCAAGATACGACTACTCAGTTAATGTCGGTTCATCGCATATTAATTTTGCGTACCATGACATGGCGTTCACCTGGAGTATCGCCGCTTCGGTAGCTTCACTGTCGTCTTCCGCCTGCTGCTACGTGATCCGCATCGTCTATTCGATGAGACCAATACTATACCATTTCGTTTAGGTTTACTCATCTCCATTACATCCTCACATTTGGGCATTTCCACCCATCATTTGGCCAATTCCCCACCTGGGTTGGTATAGCCTGTTGTGTTTCCGCTGATAGTATGGATAACCGATACAGCCACTTTCCAAATCAGAAGACAAAGGCCTCTGGCGGAAACTTTTATGAAGCACTCGAGAGACAGGATGTACAACCCAAATATTGGGTCGAAATAAATAGTTCATGAGAGAAAAGACCTAATTGAAGGTTCCCGAATATAGCACTTACTAGATACGCAGAAACTCGTTTGTTCGCTGAGCAAGTATTGTGCTTACTAGACGGTTTCAAGGTAGTCATTCTGATTGGTCCACCTCAAGGTAAAATGATGACATTGGCCTACTCCCATTGGTTAGTTAATCGGCTACAGGCGGCATACAACTAGTCTTCTCCGGGCTGCTCCAGACAGAGATAGCTAGATTCGATGGCTGCTATGGACAGGCTCCGTTAACATAGCCATTCAAAAGCACCAAATAAACATGCAGCTCTTTTGCCAACATGGGCAAACATACTCCCGTAAGCATCCAGCTACAAATGCAGTTAGCCATTTGTGTTGATAATCGAAGGTACTGTATGCTGCTTACTGTGAAGCGACTCCTTTTGTTCATATGCAACGTCATGCATCAACCCAGAAATGACAACTCAGATAATCCTCCTCTATGAATCTACTTGTCCCAATACTTTTTGTTTTTGTTCCCTTTTAAACACTGCATGCAGTTATGGGTCGGTGCACAACAGACATGTACTCGACTCCGACCAGCCCTTCGCTAATCCGGACCCGACAGTACCTGCCTTCACACTCGTATATCGCACCTATGCGTTTCCATTTCGTTCAGCGCTGTTGTGCTTTTTGGCACATGCGGAATTTTGTCTGCGACATCACGTGATCCACTGGCTGCACCCGCTAGGTACATCGTTCACATTGTTCTGCTCTCATTTCAGCCCAACACTTGTGGTGAACATGGGGATGGTGATGGCGGTGATTTGGGTGCAACGGTCGCAATTTTCACCGCAAATCGACATTGGCCTCCGTTGACCACACACCGAGACACCTTGAAAGGTGTCCTGTATCAGTTGGACGTCGCTATGATGGAGTAAGTTGCTTGTGCCCCCCGCTGTGATTTCTAGCTCTGTTACCACGCTGCCGGGCAGTCGCGTGCCACCATTGCCCAGACAGCGAAATGGAAACAACCCATACCATAGCAGGTGTAACCGTGTCTTTCAAACTACCCCACCAGTGTTGCCTGTACAGTAGTTGCTCTTGTGCCAAATGCGGTCGTGCGCGCAGTAGTCTCGAGGGTTACGCTACCATGCAGCTACGAAACTCAGCACCCCCACAAAGACGTCCACCGTCTATCTAATTTTGACAATTTCTACCACCACAATACCTTGTGCGCATCGTCGAGATAGTGTAAGTGTTTAAAAGAACACGACTCTGTGTCCTCATATGTCTCGTCTGTTTTCGTCAGGCCCACTGTGTTGGCTCAGGCGCTTTTTGTTTCTGCCCGCTGGGCACTTTACGTATCGGCTCTTGTTCGTGCTTGATGAGTTGTTAAAGAACGCTTGGTAAATAACCCATTTCCCACATAAAGTCTAAAGAATAAATCATTGGTTCCCTCTTTAAGTGACCTGTCATGTTCCTGAATACTGAAAGTGGTGCCGGTTGAATGCGGTTGCGGATGCAGCCCAGGTGAACCTTTAGTCGTAGTGCTTCTAAGTTTGGTTCAGGATGGTTGGTCGTCTTTATGCTTTGGGGGGTAAGTTCTCAATCGACCCCCAGAATAGTCGCAGAGTTTGTTCAACCTGCACTTTAGCCCCCGCTTCTTTGCCACAAACTACTGATCAGTGGTGCTTTGTTGTCCTCCGATCTGGGTGTTTTAGTTTCAGACGTCTCGTTACCATGCTAGGCAGCATCATCAGTGCGGCTTTCAGGGCCACTTCCAGATTCACCGTTTGGACGTGATGGAATTAGTGGTGTGTGCCCAGCGGTGCGCTCTCCTGTTACCACCTCGTTACTGTTCCTGTCTTGTCACACCGTCGTGTAGTCACTTGACATTATTGAAGAAATCCTGGAAGCCGCACTAAAGATGTTGTCTAGCCTTGCAGCGAAATATCTGCAGGTAAAACGCAACACCCTCTTCCCCGCCGGAGCTACACGTTTTCATGGTGGTTTGCCTCTACTGTTAGAGGCTTTAGATAGTGTCCCTGCAGCAAGGCACAAATATCGTCCTCTTTTTTACCGCCATTTTTGTATTGCGACATATTAGGTGAGGTGTGTTTCTCGCCCTCGGCTAACGTATATTGATGGTGCTGATGACGATGATGATGATGTTACTGCCCACTGAAGCTTCGTCCGTACTTAAAATTAATTTTCCGTAGTTTATCATCCAAAAACTACCCGTTTGCTGCAAACTCCGGCACACATTTAACACTTAACTGCTCATGTGGCCGCTCCATAGCACTACTCGCTAGCAGGAGTTGCGACTATCATGACCCTTTGGGGCATGTTATCATCATCATCATCATCATCATCATCATCATCATCATCATCATCATCATCATCATCATCATCATCATGCACGTTAGCTAGAGGTGGGGCACACCTCAGCTACTGTGACACAATACACAGAAAAAAGGAGAAGAAAAACAACTGTTTCAAACCGGCTGAGCTACCGGTAACGGATGGGCATCGTTCCGGTAAGCTATCAGCCGGCCACTGTGCATCAAAAAAATTACTATGCAAAATTATATAAGGCCAACTAATGAGATCGTGGTTGGAGGGGGAAGCTAAGAGGGGTGGGGTGGGACAAAGAAACTCACATCACGAACGCCACTGAGGTCGGCTCCTAGCCATATCAACAAGTGTATCCAACCAAACGTGTTCATCGTCTTTCGGACCCCAACCAGGGAGCCCAGACGCTGCAACCGAGGCCAGCTCAGAAGTGAGGGTCTTCATTCCTCTGGACCAAGTCGTCGCTTGGCCACCCCTCCTCTTCTTCCATCCACACCCCCGGCGCGCTAACAACACACGTCGCGGGAGTCGGTGGGCTGCAATGCGTAACACGTGGCCGTGCCATCGGGGTCTGGTGCGTGAAATGACGGTGCTGAGCGGTTCAGTTCCTTTTCCTGTGCCATAAACAAGGCGTCGAACGCGCTCGGTGCTCACGCGGTGTTCCCACCAGATGTGAGCTAAATTACGAAGGCACCGGTGATCGAACGTAACTAGCCTCTTCAGGTCCGCTGCTTTAAGCGGTCAAGTTTCACAACCGTACATTAGGGTTGAACGTACCGCTGCATTGTACACTCTACCCTTCATGCAAGAGTGATGTCGCGCCGGCACCATAAGTGGCGAAGGTTAGCAAAAGCACTTCGAGCTTTTGCTATACGGTTCGTGATCTCATCCTCATTCCCACGGGCGCTGATACAACTTCCCAGGTAGTTGAATTTTTGAACGACTTCTAGCTGATCCCCACCAAGGGTCAGCGAAGGAGGCGGTCCAGACCAATCTTGCAGGAACGCTTTGCACTTCGAGGGTAGGAAGCAAAGCCAGAACTGACGGACAGCTAGTGCTAATCTGTCAAGTGCCGCTTGACACGTTTGTGAGCTGTCACAGATTAGTACAATATCATCAGCATACTCTAAGTCAAGAATTCATTCTCCCGGGAGCAGATCCACATCTTCAAAGTCGTCGTGTCCTGTGAACGCGATTTCCATGACTTCGTCAATAGCGAAGTTGAAGAGGAAAGGTGACAGCGGGCATTCTTGTGTCACGCCGCTGGAGAAATTAAAGGGCGACGACAACTTGCCGTAAGCCCTCACTCTGCCCGAGCTACGCGCATATAATGCTCGGATAATATTCACATATTTCTCAGGTACACCATTCCTGAGTAGACAGTCCCAAAGTGCATGTCTATCCACCGAATCGAACGCACCTTTGATATCGAGAAACACGACAACGGTGGGCCGCCAATATATGTGACGGTGCTCCAGAAACTGACGCAAGGTGAAGATGTGATCGATTCGTACCCGACCACAATGAAACGCGACTTGTTCCTCACGAATCTGGCTTTCACGAGTGCCAGTCAGTCTGTGAAAGATGACAGAGGTAAGCAATTTGGAGGCGGACATCAGACTGATTCCTTTATGGTTGCCGCATTCCGAAAGCGAGCCTTTGTTGAAGATAGGGACAATAACGGAGCGGTTTCAGTCGGCTGGGACAGTTTTCTGCTCTCACAGTTTAGTAACTCGTGTAAATCATCCACAATAGCAGGTCCTCCGAATTTGAAGAGGGTTAGGGGAGGATCATCTGGTCCCGCGGCTTCATTTAGGTACAACAGTCCGATTTCACGTACGACTTCTAAGTGAGAGGGCGGACCAAAGGGACAGCCCACGGAGCAGTGTGATCAGTGTCCGGCGAGAAATCTAACCATTCCGACCGATTAAATTGCCTTTTAAAGTGCTCAGCCCCACGCTGTAAGCGTTTTGATAAGTTGTGGATAGGCTGTCCACTCTCGTCACGTATAGTTTCACTAACACCAGGTCTCCTGCTGCCCGTTTCCCGTATCAGACGGATGGTTACTAAGGGAGGCGGCCATTTCCATCTCTTATGGAAGATGAGACCACCAGGATTCGCGCTCTCTTTTCAGGTTAGCACGGAGTTTTACCCAGAGCTCTTTGCGAATTTCATTTTGTTCGCTTCCAGCCGGAATATGCCGGCGAGCATCTATAAGTTCCAGAGACTGTGAAGAGACCCAATATCCATGTTGGTGATTAGAGATACCACATGAGGATTTGCCTGCTGCTAGTAAGGGCTGCTGAATATGAGACCAGTGAGCGTTTATCCAACTTGCATGACAGCGTACTTTGATAGGCATTCAGAACAGCTGGCTTCGCCAGTTGGCCGGTGTCAATGCGCTCACAACGTCGTCGTGGGCGTCCGCCGAAGCGCATCTGCAGGTCAGCATATACAAGTGCATGATCGGTGTCCACACCTGTGCTCCAAATCGAGCGACAGTTCTGGACGCAACCTCTCCATCGGTAACTTATCGCAATGTGACCGATTTGCGTCCATAGCTGGTTCGAGGCTGGTGGGCGCCAAGTCACCTTCCGGAAGGTGCTGTGTCTGAAATTAGTGATCGCAAGAAATAAGCGAACATCCTCACACAAATGAAGTAACCGCTGACCGTTATCATTACGGGAGCCTATACCATGTTGGCCGCCCAGATGCGGCTCATCTGTGGATAATTTTCCAACTTGAGCGTTCAGATCCCCAGCCAGCACTACAGTGTCCGAGCTTCTTCTGTGGCTAAGGAGCTCGTTCAGTTGACGATAGAAGTCGTCTTTTACCGAATCATCGCTAGAGTTTGTCGGTGCATAGGCAGCGATAACGAATAGACACCTGTTAGTCCCACGCGACTTCGAAGTTTTGAACAAGCCAGCCAATCGAACCGCACACATCCGGCTACTGATTGGAATCCATTCAACCAGATTAGCTTCAGCCCGAGGACTCAGGGCAATACCAACACCGGCTTGGCCGGTACTCGAAGCTGCATCGTCACCGGATAGGCGCAATGAGAAAATACTGCTAGTGTCACCTGAAGGGGATCACAGAGTGAGTACAGAGCTCGAGTCTTGCAGGCGGGTCTCCGATAAGCAGCAAATATCGATGGAGAGGGTCTCTAATGTTCGGGCAAGTGCTGTCTGTTGACCGATCTGAAGCAATGTGCGAACATTGAGACATGCCAATCTGAAGGAGGATCAAGGGCTCCAAATGGAAGCCGATGAACTGGAATGGGCCGTTTGCTTGGACATGGGCCTGTTGACAGGGCAGGAATGACACTCCGCGTTCACCTGTGAGTTGAAACTAAAAGACAAGCGACTATTGAAGCAAGGTGGGGGAGGGCCGAGAATTGGGGGGTTGAAAACAAGGGGGATAAAAGTGAAGCTGGAACGGGACGATAGGGGGGAAAAGGCGCAAGAGGGGGAATAAGAAGACGGAAAAGCTTGAGCAGTAGCATCTAAACCCCTATCCACCCTGCCCGATGCAGCAGATAGGGCACCGTTGATTATCCTCTGCGGTGGCCAGAGCATCAGAAATTTGTTTGAAGCGAGATTCATTGTATTGCGTGGGCAGGATACTGTCAGGTTTCCCAGGCCTAGACAAGAGAACGATTAGGGTTCTCAACCAAAGCCTTTGGTTCAAAAACCTGTCCGCAAGGCAGCGGGTTTGGCACTGGGCCACAAGGAGTCCGTTTTAAGGAATAAGGAGCCACCCTCATTCCAACCCCAACCTGGAGGACCAGGAGGCTGTGTTTGTCTGGCCTCTAACCATTGACCAATCTGGTATGAGTGACTCTGAAGGTGCAAAAATGCACCACCCAGTATAGCTCAATGGATCACTGATGCACACAAATCATCGCACCACGGTAAGGTCCAGCCTCATTGCGATGGGGGCATGTTATCACTTCGATGTTTTAGCCTCACAGGTTGTGCCATTTGCATTTCGTATGAACACATCAGGCATCTGCTGCGAATCCATGTTGTTGATGTCGTATTTTCGAACCCGGACTGTTATTCGTGTGATTACACAAACCTCAATTTAGCAAGCCAGGGCACGACATCCTTTCTCTGTTTATGAGCATCAGCTTATATTGATAGCTGTCACAGCAAATTCCTTCTATTCTGAACTCTCTATACTTTGGCTACGTATCTCGTGCAGTGGTTTGTGAAAGGTTCCATTACTTTTACTATTGTTTTTACTCCATTCCGGTGTCGAGTATAAGTCGAAAAGATCGCCAACTTTTGCTGAAAATTTGGCCCTTTTCTATGATGGTACGAACTCCATAGATGTAACACCAATTACCACCCGGCCCATAGCCTAAAGGTAACCAGCTTATCTTGTCATCTAACGGCGGGGGCTCGAGCCTGCGTAGTATTTTCAGCCCACATGCGACCGGTGGTGATTGCGCTGCAGAGAAGCGTCGGTACTGCGTACCGGCGTACTGCTGATACCTATTTTACCAGTCGGCCAGTCAGATCGGTTCCTCTGCTCTTGTCGTTCTCTTTACTGAACTGAACCACTACACTTCTTTTATTGATTTTTCTTCCGATTTATTTTCGCACCTCTCTGTTACGCATCAATAGCTGACACTTCTCGGTCGACTGGCACATCCAGTGCACAATAGGTTGGACCCACATGATACGCTGCGACATCAGAACGCTGTTCCTGTAGTGGCTTCTTGACATACCTGTCTCGTTCAAATGTAAAGTGAGCATCAGAGACACACCGGAACCTTGCATCAATGCTACGGTGCCACGCGTGCGAGCTAGCGGTACCGTGAGGGTGTTCGCATCGGTGACGTACGGATTACAAGTCAGACACTTGACCAGCATTTAGTTCAGATCTACCCATCTACGGCCAGTTTGACAAGCGCAG
Organism: Dicrocoelium dendriticum; assembly: GCA_944474145.2. NCBI lineage: Eukaryota > Metazoa > Platyhelminthes > Trematoda > Plagiorchiida > Dicrocoeliidae > Dicrocoelium > Dicrocoelium dendriticum. The sequence goes on from OX104070.1 coordinate 27,888,014, forward strand.
TCATTTCATTGGCTCTTTACGGCGTAAACCAGTGTCTATCAATTTCTCCCCCTTGACTCTTTCTTTCTTGAGCACTTGCTCTTCTACGGGATATCTGTGGGCCATCGGCTACACACTTCGACTTGTGCCTCGCCATCAAATTGTGATGCCGACATGCAACTGCGTTGTCCATGGCGACTGACGATGCATCCCTTGCTCGATATTTCTTATTAACAGGCCAAACAGCTCCAGGCGCGGTCACACCCGTATGTCGGCGTTTGATCGTTTTTTGCGATTTTCATAGAAGACAGTCGAAAATCACACAAAATTCAAGAACTACGCTCGCTCTTGAGCCACCTCTACGGATACCTGCGGAACTTTGTTGTCGAACTGCCGAACTTAATTTCACTCTCCATAACTTTATTTCACAATTTATTCGTTTATCTTCCCCCAAAACTTAATTTTTGTTCTCTTGACAATGTTATTTATGCGCAACGCATCCAACAAACCTTGGTACCCAAATTTTGGTTAATTGACTAACCTATGCTTTTGAGTCAAATGCGACATTCCTTTAAACATATCTACACTTTCAACCAAATGCCGCGCATTAATAACCCCGAACAGAACACTTTTCACAGGAGTCAGTGTTATGGTGTGCAATTCTCGTACAGTACTTTGCTATTCCACTTCCTGTTGACTTTGTAACACATTTCTTCACTGAATGACTGTCTACTTTATAGTCCATTCAATTCACGTTCATAGACTAGCTTCTACTAATGGCTTTGCAACCCATCTAAAACGTGTCTTTCACACTCAGCAATCCCTTCCCCACTTGTGCTGGACTAAAGGCAGACACTACTGCACCAGTTATCTGTAGTATGGATGGGCCAGGGTACGAAACGGCAACTAGCCAACAGCAGACCGTAATGACGCTGCCACCCACCCCACCCCAAAAGAAAGGAACACTTTGGAACCGCAATTGTATGTGCACGAGGATGAACGCATAATCAATGTATACCATACAACTACTAGACACAGAAAGAAACCTGCGCCATGCAACCTCCAACACGGAGTGCGAAGATGAGAGGGTGCTTCCTTGGTCCGGATCGATGCACCGAGTATAAGCTATGTTTAAAACAATAAACAATTCTGACCGCCCCTCGGGTTCTTACTGCTGTGTCTTCAACATTCACACTTTAGTGGCCATCGGCCACAGACAGCACTGTTTGTGTTCATGTAGGTCTCCAAATTACATAAGCAACATTGCCATCGCGAATCTACGGCGGCACTGTTCAGCTTTCATTGATGGTCGTTCCATTCCCACGTCTCTTGTAATTTTGTGTCCGTGGCTCGGGACATTCATATTGCCGAAATCGTCCGCGGCCCTCCTGTAGCGGACGTCTTGCTCAAATAGGTCCTAATGCGTGGACGATGGTGTACTATCTACCTTGACTTCCATCGGAGGCGCTGCAACCTTTCGCTTTTTGGTTGCGCTCTGTCGATAGTGACAGTCTACATGTCATCAACAATTCATTCTATCAGCGATTCACATATCATTAGAACCATTGAACCTGAGGATATGCGCTCACTGGCAGCGACGCGGGCGCCCAGGTGTGTTGCCTGTCAATCACACTTCGTGGTTATTGCCTCTCCTGCTGACGATAACGGACCTAATCAACTTCACACTAGTAACATTGCTTCACATCCGAGGCGACCAAACTGGGTGCCGTTGGTCCGTCTCGCCTTCCGGGCTGGAGTCCACGTGACTCGCCTTGTGCTTGGCTCAAAACTTTACAGGACATGGCTCGCAGTAGACACCAGTGGCGCGTCTGCTGCCGTCTCCTAATTGGATTGCCTGTTTAAAGTGTGTTTGGTGCCGAGTTATCTGCGAGGTAATGTCTGATTATGACGCGTGGCAGTGGAAGCCGAAAGGAAGCTGTCTCGCCGATGCCGCCTTATCTTTGCACGATAGCCAACTGTTTGTGATAGTATGTTGTCTACACAAGGTGTAGGCGCCTTGACCCTGAATGTTTGCTTAGGGCATTAAAGTTTTCAGGTAAGTCTCCCTTCTCTCCCTCTTCATATTGTTTATTTCATAGGTCCTCATGGTTGTATGGCAGCGAAGCATCAGTTCAAATGGCTGATGTACTGCTGTTGATGATGATGACGTCTGCAGCGCGTTGCTCTGCGCCCACCCAGCAAAAGAATGTCATGGGCCAAAGATAATCACGCTATCGTCATTTACACATGGCTAACTACTTTGGGCAACTATCCAGATTCCAAACATTCTTACACACACCGCGCAGCACTCACTTTCCACCTTTTAAACACCAATAAAGCGCTCCACGCTAAAAGCCACTTGCTCACCGTCTGACCTCTCAGTCGACAAGGCAACAACCACAATGGAATTATTTGCCGCTGATAAATTTGGTGGATAAACCAAAGGCAGATCATAACCACCTTCAAAACATAATGGGGAAGAACTTCAAAAGCGTTTTTCTATGTAACTTACGTCCTGTTGTTGGTGGGAGTTCGGGGACGTTGTTTGTTCAGTCTACTTCAGTATCCCACCGTCCTGAAACGTCACCAGATCGAACTTCCTGTTATTACCTGAGTGCGTTAGGGAACACTGCGAACCTGGTGTATACAGAACGCCAATGTTCATGGAAGGAGTCCGCTACTATTCTGATTCATTTGGTGCAACGTCCTAAGTGATATGGCGATAATGAAGCCGTGACTGCGAAAATTTTTCTGCTCACTCGCTTTAGGTTCACTCAACGCGAGTATTCGGCCGAAGATTCGGAGTTATCGTTCAGTCAGTCAGCTCCGTCTTCCGTCCGCACTGCGTCACCCGAGCTTATCTTTTCTTTGGCATCACTACTCTATCCAACCACTCAGCTTCTTCCTAAACTGGCTTTCAATTCCAAGACAAAAAAACATGATAACTCCTCTGCCGATTTGACATATTGACCACTTGATGTTGTGCGAATACTTGGTCGATGCATCGCATTTCTGACCGATCTATCCTTCATCATTTCATGTCTTTAGATGTTCAGAGAGCGTTTGCAGTTTTACGCTTTTGCCAGTGTAGAAGTAGTAGCAGGGAGGACAATGCCTCGATTATTTTCCCTTCACTTCTCTTCCATTGTTAGGCTAACGTTACTATTTGTCAATCTTTAGTCTGAAAAGGATGTTGCTACTGCGTCTGTCTATCTTCTAGATATTGATCTGTTCTTTGTAAATGATTCGGTGTCATTTGTTCGCTGAGCTTGGCAATTTGCTAGCAAACGTTTCGCCACCATGCGACGTGGCATCGTCAGTGCAGTGATATGTAGGATGCAACTTTGCGCCCACCACATCGCCACCTCGCGTGGTGAGAAAATATTTGCAACCAAACTGCTAAATTCGGCAAACAAACGAACAGCTGAATCGTCGACCTGAACTATCAGTATTCCGAAATATTTCAGACCATGTTGCTTGGCACACTCCTTCTGATGTAGCTTACTTCATTACTTGGGTCCGCAAACCATCACATCTCGTTCACATTTAGTCTCATCGCATTTCGACTTGTTTGTTGCCTATACCGCTTTCGGTTGGATGAGGCCCATTTTGACAAGTGAAAGAAGAAGAAAAGGTATTAGCAGTACGCCGGTACTCAGTACCGTCGCTTCGTTGCCGCGCAACCACCAGCAGTCCCATGTGAGCTAAGGATACTGCGAGGGGCGCCCGGTCCCGACACAGGCTAAAATTCGCGTCCTCAGATTACGAGGCAGGATTGTGATCCTTAAGACTACGGGTTGGATGGTGACTGATGACAGTCTTGAACCCTAACTTGGGGACACATATCATCTCCGTGACTTTGGTACTCTGGATCTTGCATATCACTTTCTCGGCATGGCAGTCGAAAAGTTTCTTGCATCTTCGGTTTTTGTATTGCGCAGTTTTTCGTACAATTTTGGTCGAATTTTTCATTTACCCCTTTGTTTTAATTTTCCCTCTCTTTTTACCGATGATTTCTATCGTGATGGGGAGCTAAGCTGAAACACCAGAGCCCAACTCAGAGTCGACTAGCTAGACTCAGCTGTGTGTGTATGTGTGTGGATTTCTCAATGTCGCATGTCACAACTGCTCCGTTCAGTCAGCAATGCGGTCAATACTTCAAATCACTTACTATGCTCCAATGCCCAATCGTGTGGCACTCCTTGTTTTTCCCATTTTGGTGGATCGTCTGTTGTAAATCTAGCTTTCTTATGAATCATCTTAGTCTCGGTGGCACCAACTCATCTCCGACTCGATTTAGCTTGACCTCTTTCCTTTTCCCGCTACCCATGAATGTTTCTCGTTTTTTTGTCTTTTCTTCATGATTTCCTCAGCGACGTGCATCTGAAGTCGTCACTCGTTCATTGAATCACTACGTTTTGTTCTAGCGTATTGCTGCTATCGTTTTGGCGCACGGCTATCATGCACCTAATGAAGGACTTGCACACTTGGATAATGAATGTCACATGGGGCGATACCTGAGGCAACATTCCACACCATTTCAACAGCCAGTCTGTCTCAGAACAAGCTTTTTACCTCCTCGTATCTTTTTGTTCTCCAGAAATCTTCACATGTCTAATCATTAAAAAGCAAGATATTGTATAACACAAAACTCAAAACTAGATTTGCAACGCACGAGCAGCGGCCGAATACAGCAACACGTAACAGTAAAGTTATCGACAAACTGCTACATTATCTGACCCTGAGAAATTCCTCCGTTCGCCAGTGAACCAAATTAATACCATGTGACGCCTGGCGTTCAAAGCATACAAAACTAGTTATTGACCGGCACTAGTAGAATTGGTTAGGAATGCTTGTGCTGTGCCTTCAACCGGAAATAGTCCAGCTTGTCCAATAAATAATGAAAAAACGTGTCAGCTGTACGCCGTAACGGCGCTTCGCTGCCGCGTGGGCTGAGTATGCCGCGAGAACGCCCAACCCTGCACAGATTCGAACTGGTGGTCTTTTGGTTGTAAACCACTCGACTACCGGACGACAGACCTTGTGAACATCATACATATGGATGCCTTATCACTCCCTGTTACCGTGCGTGACCGCACTTAATCTAACATCCCACAGACGTTTCAAGTGGTAATTTCTCATTGTGACTCCGCCTGAGAGCGATGCACCGCTCATCATCATTATTATACACGTTAGCTAGAGGCGGGAAACACCTCAGCTACTGTGCCGCAATACCTAAAAGAAAAAGGAATACAATGCAACAGTTGTAAGCCAGCTCAGCTACCGGTAACGGATGGGCATCGTTCCGGTAAGCTACCTGCCGCTCGATGATCATGATTGCTTTCAATCCGATCACAATGAGGCTGGACCTCAGCGTGATGCGATGGTTTGCGTGCTTCAGAGATCCATTGAGCTGTGTTATTTTTGCACCTTCAGAGCCACTCATACCAGATTTATCAATGGTTAGAGACCAAAAGCAGCCTTCTGGTTGGGGGTTGGCATGAGGGCCGCTCCCTATTCCTTAACACAGACCTCTTGTAACCCATCCGCTGCCTTGCGGTCAGGTTTTTGAACCAAGGTCTCTGGTTTAGAACCCTAATCGCTTTTCCTGTCTAGGCCTGGGCAATCTGACAGTATCCTCCCCACGCAAACTATGAATCTTTCGTTAAACAGTTTCTTGATGCTCTGGCCACCGCAGAGGATAATCAACGGTGTCTTATCTCCTGCATTGAGCAGGGTGGATGGAGGTTTGGATACTACTGCTCAAGCCTTTCCATCTTCTTTTTCCACCTTTACCCTCTTTCACCCTTATACCCCGTTCCAGCTTCACTTTTAATCCCCCTGTTTACAACACCCCAATTCTTGGCCCTCCCCCACCTTGCTTTTATACCATGTTACACGCATGTTAGCGCATTGTACCAAGCTTTTAGCGTGGCACATTTTCGAAATCGCGTGCAGTACTTTCAAGTTAGCGGGGCTAAGAACGCTGTTTTGGCGTTAATGACTCTCATTGGTCATGGGACGTTAGCCAATGGGACACCAGTCGGAAGCCCCCAGCATAAGTGACAGACTGTCCAATGAAAGTGGTCGAGCACCACCTTCTGTTCTATTTTGGTGCCTATCTGAAGGAAACTTCGATAATTGGTCTCCAAACTGAAACCGTCCAATGGGCAACCTGTGATGCCTGTCTAAGGAGGAAATCCTAGCTACCACATGATCCGAAGCTTAAGACGTAACCAGTGCGGACAGACATAGTAACCAGCACATGAAGCGGTCTATAGTGATCGCTAGCGGTTACGTGGTGATGGCTTATTCAGCGGCCTAACCATGATGGCGTAGACAGGCCATGTTTTAACTGCTATTCCGCAGGTCGGCAATGCCTGCTAGGCGATTATACAATTTTGTGCGATTGTTATTGCGACGATCAAGAGAAACATTGTTCCCATTGAAGTTGGTAGACCAACCTGAAGCTGAACAACGAAAATTCTATGTTTGCTTACTTCTATCACACTTGATGACTAAACACAAACTAAGAGGATTCCAAGTGTGGCATTGACACGACCTTAGTGAGTGTTCGTTTGTCCCCACACCCATGAGCGACTTTGTTAATCAGTTATCGCTTCAGTGTCTCCTTGTATGGCGTTAAGGTCATAGGAACCTATGTATTCATAGGGTAATTAAGCTTCACTTCCATATGGTCGCCCATACGTGTTGAGACGTTTTGACAAGTGGCTTTCCGAATGGCACCATTAGAAGCACAGTCAATACAGATGGAACCTCTCTATTACGTCCACGGACTGGAATGCTATCCTCATGAAATCGGCATTACTCAACAAAGAAACACCTAAAGCGGCCACAATGACTACAGTATTTGTACATGCCACATCGCCCTGCTAGAAAAAAAAACGCAAAGCTGATAATTAGTGGCGACACTGGCATTTTACTCTGGTAATTCAGGTGAGTACTTGGAACAGACAAACACTGTTGTCTCACCCGCGGGCGTTCCTACAATGTGTTTGCAACCATTTACAAGGGCAATCGCGACCACTAATCCTGCTATGGACCACTGTTTCAGCTAGTCTTAGAAGCAGTCATGTGTGCACGCCGTGACACAGGTTGTTATCGACTTGCCAACTACTCGGAAACATTTTGTCATTGGAAAGTAGGTAATTCTGGAGGCATTGTTGAAGGAGTAAAATTGCTCCAAACTCTATGCTTACTACACGTATGCAATGCTCGTTGGCTGATCATATCAGGGCCGTAGGGTCACTTGGTATTTCAAGCTTATCACTTGGAAGTCAAGTGTAAATATCATGTTGAAACAGAGGATTGACATTCATTTTACGACCTTAACGGCAGGTCCATGGGTCTTGTAGCGGTAACTGATTACCGAAGTGGCCCACAGATGTGGAGACGAACGAACATTCACTGATGTCGTGTCACCACCACAATAGGAACCCTCCTCATTGGAACAATGGCTATAGCTCCACCGATGGTCTTACCTGCCCAGAGAACTTGGTCTTAGTTTACAATGCGCCGACTACGTCAGCAGTACGTAGGTACGCTATTCACATGAGCGTACGTCCAACTGAAAAACAGCACAAGAACTTTGTAGCTGTAAAGGTTGTAAAAATGCTATTTGCGAAGAAGTCTTAGCTTTACCTCCTTCATACGAATTACTGCATTGTTTCTGATTACCTCACACTGCCTTAGCAATCCCACACATATCCTAAGCGAAATCGTACACTTATCGATTCTCCAGATTGCTCGCTGTGGCACGATTACACTATGCATACCGTATCACGTGTGGCCAGATAAGCAAGCGAGCAAGGAAGGCAACCGTACAGTCCACCCGTACGCCTTCAAAGCTTCTCTTCCAACAGCCTGCAAGAGTTACAGCCTCAACGCAATCAACCAATCCGCTTCTTATCACTACTCAATTAGATGTCATCTCGCTCGTGTAAGCCTTCAAAGTTTCTTTTCCAACAGCTGCAAAGGTTGCAGCCTCAACAAAAACCACCAAATCGCTTCTTATTACCACCCACTTAGATGTCATCACGCTCGCGGGGTAGTGAAACCTTCGCTGGGTAGGTAAGACTATCGGTGGAGCTATAGCCATTGTTCCAAAGAGGAGGGTTCCTATTGTGGTGGTGACACGACATCAGTGAATGTTCGTTCGTCTCCACATCTGTGGGCCACTTCGGTAATCAGTTACCGCTACAAGACCCATGGACCTGCCGTTAAGGTCGTAAAATGAATGTCAATCCTCTGTTTCAACATGATATTTACACTTGACTTCCAAGTGATAAGCTTGAAATACCAAGTGACCCTACGGCCCTGATATGATCAGCCAACGAGCATTGCATACGTGTAGTAAGCATAGAGTTTGGAGCAATTTTACTCCTTCAACAATGCCTCCAGAATTACCTACTTTCCAATGACAAAATGTTTCCGAGTAGTTGGCAAGTCGATAACAACCTGTGTCACGGCGTGCACACATGACTGCTTCTAAGACTAGCTGAAACAGTGGTCCATAGCAGGATTAGTGGTCGCGATTGCCCTTGTAAATGGTTGCAAACACATTGTAGGAACGCCCGCGGGTGAGACAACAGTGTTTGTCTGTTCCAAGTACTCACCTGAATTACCAGAGTAAAATGCCAGTGTCGCCACTAATTATCAGCTTTGCGTTTTTTTTTCTAGCAGGGCGATGTGGCATGTACAAATACTGTAGTCATTGTGGCCGCTTTAGGTGTTTCTTTGTTGAGTAATGCCGATTTCATGAGGATAGCATTCCAGTCCGTGGACGTAATAGAGAGGTTCCATCTGTATTGACTGTGCTTCTAATGGTGCCATTCTGAGAGCCACTTGTCAAAACGTCTCAACACGTATGGGCGACCATATGAAGTGAAGCCTAATTACCCTATGAATACATAGGTTCCTATGACCTTTACATAATGCCATACATGGAGACACTGAAGCGATAACTAATTAACAAAGTCGCCCATGGGTGTGGAGACAAACGAACACTCACTAACGTCGTGTCAACGCCACAGTTGGAATCCTCTTAGTTTGTGTTTAGTCATCAAGTGTGATAGAAGTAAGCAAACATAGAATTTTCGTTGTTCAGCTTCAGGTTGGTCTACCAACTTCAATGGGAACAATGTTTCTCTTGATCGTCGCAATAACAATCGCACAAAATTGTATAATCGCCTAGCAGGCATTGCCGACCTGCGGAATAGCAGTTAAAACATGGCCTGTCTACGCCATCATGGTTAGGCCGCTGAATAAGCCATCACCACGTAACCGCTAGCGATCACTATAGACCGCTTCATGTGCTGGTTACTATGTCTGTCCGCACTGGTTACGTCTTAAGCTTCGGATCATGTGGTAGCTAGGATTTCCTCCTTAGACAGGCATCACAGGTTGCCCATTGGACGGTTTCAGTTTGGAGACCAATTATCGAAGTTTCCTTCAGATAGGCACCAAAATAGAACAGAAGGTGGTGCTCGACCACTTTCATTGGACAGTCTGTCACTTATGCTGGGGGCTTCCGACTGGTGTCCCATTGGCTAACGTCCCATGACCAATGAGAGTCATTAACGCCAAAACAGCGTTCTTAGCCCCGCTAACTTGAAAGTACTGCACGCGATTTCGAAAATGTGCCACGCTAAAAGCTTGGTGCAATACGCAAACACGCTTGTACAATGGTATAATTTCATCTCACTTGTGAACACGGAGCGTCCTTCCTGACCTGTCCACAAGCCCATGTGTAACCAAGCCGTCAAGCCTAGTTCTTCGGCCCCCTTTTTGGGCCCTCGATCATCCTTCAGATTTGCATGCCTAAATGTACGCATATTTCTACAGATCGGTCAACAGTCAGCACTCGCCCGAACATTAGAAACCCTTCGATCGATATCTGTTGCTTATTGGAAACCTGTCTGCAAGACTGGAGTCCAGTTCTCACTTTGCGATCCTTTTTAGGTGACACCAGCAGCACTTTCTCATTGCGCCTATCTGGTGACGATGCAACTTCGAGCACCGGCTAAGCCGGTGTTGTTAGTGCCCTGAGTCCCCGGGCTGAAGCTGCCCTGGTTGATTGAATCCCAATCAGAATTCGAATGTGTGCGATCCGATTGTCTGTCTCGTTCGAAGTCGTGCAATAGTGACAGGTGTCTATTCGTCTCCGCTGCCTGTGTGCCCACAAGCTAGCGATTATTACGTGAAAGACGGCTTCTATAGCCAACTTAAGGAGTTCCTTCGCCACAGAATAAACAGGTACACTGTAGTGCTGGCTGGGGATCTGAACGCCCAAATTGTAATATTATCCACTGATGAACTGCATCTGGACGGTCAACATGATGTAGGCTCCTGTAATGATACCGGTGAGCGGTAACTGCATTTGTTTGAAGCTACTCGCTTATTTTTTGCGAGCGCTAATTTCCGACACAGCACCCGCGGGAAGGTGACTTGGCGCCCGCCAGCTATGGATGTAAATCGGTCACATTGCGGTAAGTTATCGCTGGAGAGACTGCGTCCAAAACTCGCTCAATTTGAAGTACATATGTGGACACCGACCATGCACTTGTATATGCTAACATGCTGATGCGTTTTGGCGGACGCCCATGACAACGCTGTGAGCGCATTGCCACAAGCCAACTGATAAATGCAGCTGTTCTGAATGCCTATCAAGGTACGCTGACATGCGAGTCAAGTAAGCGCTCGCTGGATACAATTGAAGCTCCCTGGTCTCATATTTTCCAGACCCTACTAGCAGCAGGCAGATCCTCGTGTGGTAAGTCTAATCGCCAGCAGGGACATTGGGTCTATTCACAGTCCCTGAAACTTATCGATGCTCGCCAGCACATTCCGGCTGGAAGCAAACACAATGAGATTCTCAGGAAACTCCGAGCAAAACTCCGTGCTAGCCTCAAGAGAGACCGCGAACCCTGGTGGTCTCATCGTGTATCGAAGATGGAAATGGCCGCTGCTCTTGATAACCATCGTGACTTATTCCGTCTGATACGGGAAACGGACAACAGGAGACGTGATGTTAGTGAAACTATACATAACGTGAGCGGACAGCCTATCCGCAACTTGTCAAAACGCTTGGAGTGTTGGACTGCGCACGTTGAAAGGCAATTTAATCAGTCGGAATTGTCAGATTTCTCGCCGGCCACTGATCGCCATGCTCCGTGGGCTGTCCCTTTGGATCCACTCTCTCGCTCAGTGGTCGAACGTGAGATCGAACTGTTGTAGTTAAATAAAGACGCGGGACCAAATGATCTTCCTCCAGCCCTCTTCAAATTCGGGGAACCTGCTCTTGCGAAAGATTCATACGAGTTGGTATTGAAACTGGGAGCAGGAAAATGTCCCAACGAACTGGAGCCGCTCCGTCTTAGTTCCTATTTTCAAGGGAGGCTCGCGATTGGATTGCGACAACCATAGAGGAGTCAGTCTAATATCCATCGCCTCCGAGTTGCTTGCCTTTGTCATCCTTCACAAACTGGCTAGCACTCGTGAAAGCCTTATTCATGAAGAGCAAGCCGGTTTTCGTTGAGATTGTGGCTGCATTGACCACATCTTCACTTTTAGTCACTTGTTGATGCATCCTTACATATATTGACGGGCCCCCGTTGTCTTGTTCCTCGATATCAAAGGTGCCTTCGATTCTGTGAATAGACGTGCTCTTTGGAACTGTCTAGTCAGAAAAGATGTACCCAAAATATACACGTGTTAGGTAGAGATGGGAAGCACCTCAACTACTGTGCCGCAATACATAAAAGACAAAAAGGAAAATGGAACAGGTGCGAGCCAGCTGTGCTACCAGCAACGGAGATGGGCATCGTTCTGTTAAGCTACCAGCCTGCTAATATGTAACAAAAAAATACTATGCAAAATTATATAACGTTAAATAGTGAGATCGTAGTTAAAGGGGAGGCTTAGAGGGATAGGGTGGGACAAAGAAACTTACAGCACGAACGCCATTGTGGTCGGCTTTTAGCCATATCAGCAAGTATATCCAGCCAAACGTGTTCATCATTTTTCGGACCCCAACCAGGGAGCCGAGACGCTCCAACCGAGGCCAGCTTCGAAGTGAGAGCCTTCATTCCTCTCGACCAAGTCATTGTTTGGCCACCCCTCCTCTTCTTCCATCTACACCCACGGCGAGTAAACAAGGCCGTAAACAAGGTGTCGAACACACTCGTTGTTTACTCGGTGTGTGCTAAATTGCGAAGGCACCGGTGGTCGAACGTAACTAGCCTCTTTATGTCTGTTGATCTAAGGGGCCAACTTTCACAACCGTACAGTGTGCACAGAAGAATTTTGTGTAGACGCTCTGTCTACCCTGGCGCAAGACTAATACAAGTAAGTACACATATCACGCCATTCCCCCCCCCCCCGACTCCACACAGGTCTGGCTAATCACAAAGCCTTATTGATGAGAGATTTGATTTATTGACGCCTGTAATTCACGTGTTCATTTTGGACCTACATAGTTGTGGTTGTATTAGCCTGATGATGATCCACTGAAAACACGCTTGTTCGCTACGTCCTACTTCTAATGTTTTCTCAGGGTATTATTTCCCAACTGGAGGTGTTTTGTGTCAGACATCCGTAGCTTCTCTTATTGCCAACACATAGTGACTGCTTTGTTGATCAACTAGTTCAGCACGGTTGAGGCAAACGCAGCCATCTGCATAGTGGCACCATATGTATGTATGATCATGCCGATCACTCACTACGCCTCATTCCCCCTGTACTACTGCCCTGTGCCTACTTGCTCACATGTTTGCGCCCTTTGTGCTCCACCGGTTACCTGCCGATTCCGTTGTACGTGGTCCTACTCAGCCGAGTCCAACTCACCAGATGCAATAATGATGTGTACGCGACACGCTACTGACAGCGATTAGAGTCCGGTCGGCTCCGAACGTGAAAGCAGCTTCCCAATTTGTGTTTCAGCGGTTCACTAGATAATGTGTTTGCACTGACTCGACGGCGCTTCCTCATGCAAACTTCGGGCCCTGCTCACATCTCGCGTGATAAGTGGCATTTCTCAGCCAGGTGTTATGCACTGTCTCTGCCACGTACACTGCATTGGTGGTCGGTGGTTTATAACTAGTCGTCCCATCATGCTTTGTTTGCCGCTCGGAACGGATCAACAGTCTAGCAGTTGTGTGCATTGAGGTAATCGCATTCTTTTGCTTTCCTTTGTAACTACCCTTTGCCCTCGATTCGCCCATTCCATTGTTGTTCCCCCCTCCAACAGGTATTCTCACCACAATTTTCATTTCATTCAACCTTACAAACCCCCTTATCCTCTTTTTTGCATTTAAATATCTCCCTGTCTGACAACGGACTCAGCATTTTTTTCAGGTCTCATCGGCATTTGTGATTGGAAATCTGTCGACATTTTATCATCCACTGTCAAAGGGGTTTACATTGAATGATGACAAATTAGTTTAAATTGTACCGCGAAGATCGACCTTCGGCCGGTCAGTGCTCATGCACTGCTATCCTCCATCCCGTTTTCTATTGTCCATAACTTGTGGGCGACACTGGAGCAACAGTTACGCGATACCTTCCTTAACCTCTTACGCACACTACTTACTTGGTAACAACTAATTCATCTCAATATCAGCACTGATTTGCCGACCAGTCTAATCACGTTGCTAGGATGTGACTATCGGTACTCGTTTCCAAATTTCCACGTAAGCGACTACAGACAATCACAGGATGCCCCTAGTTTATTGGGAATCCATGTGTAACCTGCGCTGCACCAATTACACACCCCTTATTCTCTATAATCCAAAGTTGCACAACCGACCTGGAGCCTTAAGGATAATAAGTCTGTCTTATAATCCGAGGGCGCAGGTCCGATCCTGCGTAGGGACCGAATGGCCCTCTCAGTATCCTTAGCCCACGTGCGGCTGGTGATGGTTGCGTTGCAGCAAAGCGCCGGTACTGCACACCGGCGTACTGCTGATGCCTGTACAACCGACAGATGTGTGGATGGAAGTAACGATTCATCCAAAAACGACGCCCACCTTCAACATGCGCATAATTCATGTCGAGCTTGGAAAAATTTGCGTTCAACACGGTATACTCGAGACGGTGGCTGAGCTCTAACAGCGTCGACCGGCTGATACCTGATGGTTATTCAGGTGTTACCAGGCTGAGACGATAGCTTACTTTGTCGGCCTCATCACACTGGTTGTACGAGGACATCATGCTTAACAAATGCGCATATCCACACAGGTTACAGTACATAATTAGTGATCTGAGTAAAATATTAGAAGCTCACGTGAACCGAACGAACCAAGCGTACGGACGTGTTGCTGATTGCATAACCTCGCATTCAGAATAAAACTACCAGTCAGTTACAGACCGGTTTGGAAACACTCACCCACGGTAGGTATACACGAATTGCAACCACAACCTATCTATTGTCAAGCTGTAAGAGGTATTTGGTACACTTGAAATTCGACTCCTCATTGTATCCGCATACGACACAACTGGTTAGCCACATATTCGATCAGACTCGATGCGGTTTCAATGCACAAGTGCATGTCCAGAGATGTCGGGCTTTAGCCAGTGGAAACCGGTCCGTCTGCAAAATGTACCGATACGCACATTGCTCGGCCACATGTCTCCTGTTTACCTACTGGACTCTTGACTCACATGTTATCTCCGCAATAATCATATATATTAAACACTGGCGTGAACCTCACGACAGTTGTTTACACAGGTGGTAATTCCGATCACTGATAGCGTGGGTCAGATGGTCAATTCGGAATCATATGTTCGTATCCATACTGGTCTGAGTGAGCCACTGATTCCCACCTACGCACATAACTCCACATCTGTGTGAACACATGACAATGAGCCGAGCATTTATGTATTTGAGCCCCGATTTTCTAAAGAACGACAGGTGGTTAGTTTGAACATCCCCCCTCACTGCATCCGATCGTGGAATCCAGCGTCAGCCAGTAGCCATTGTATGGTAACTGTCAATAGCGGACCTTCCAGCACATTGCCCAAATGTGTACTCTTGAAACAAAACCACAATCACCAGCTAATGTTTCCACAATAATTATCTTTCTCAGCAGCAGCACTAGATAATATAAGTAAATCAGTTCACTTCAGTTGATCAACTATGATCCGTGCTCCGAACTCCAGTGGATCCAGTTGCCACGACTCACGCCGTAAGAATAACAAAAATAAAAGCAATGGGATTGGGTGCAAAACCAATGGAAAGAAAATAACAGCAAAGAAAATGCCCATAAAAAAGTTAAGCAAAGGGTTGCAACGAGATCTCGTTTCGGTAATTCACCTCAGGCAAATACACTTACAGGATAAACATCTGCAACGGTAGGCTGGGGTAGGCGCAAATAAGGCCAGGTAAGACGGTTTGATGCTCAAATCGATTTAATCAGGTGACATAGTGATAGGACTAACAGACATGCGCAACAAAACAACTTGTGTAAACAGAAGAGGTAAAATACTAACAAAATATAAAACTGGATAATTACGTAAATAAACAGCACCCGGTTATGCGCAATACTCCGGAGGAAACGACTTCTCGTCAGGGCCATGGCAAAGTCAAGGGTTACACAAACGCCCTGTGCTTGCATAACTCTGGTTGTGTTAACCTGATCGTGATGGTTTCAGCCGTTTGCAAGAGGCTTCTCCTTAACCCTTTCGGGCATCGCCTTGGCACGGCATAATACATCTTGCAGGCATCTTTGGTCAAAATCTAATGTCCATTTTGAAGCAAATGTTCCAAGATCGAGCTGTTGATACTTCTGAGCGTGCCTCTCCACATTGACCCTGGACAATGCTTAGCCATCCCTACCGACAGACGCCTGGTCGTAGGTCCGAGGTACTTGGCATCACAGGTGCAACTAAACTGGTAAACAATGTACGATGCGGACGACACTGGCAGTCTGCCTTTAAGACGTTGGGCCATAAAGGGTGCGGTCTCCTCAAGTACGTGCGGATGGGCGGCCGGGTAGGTCCTTGCTATAGCATTAGAAGGTCTCCTGTTCAGGAGATTGAATGCGATATCTATTTTAAACGGGACAGGATGAAACACATCCTTCTTCGAAACCGTTGCTACGACCTTAAAGCGCTCACTGGTCATGGTGTGTTTTTTGATGAAAGGTTCAAGATAGCTATTCGAGAGAAGTGTTTTTGGTAATTCGAACCTTCTCACTCTCGAGTGTTTCCGGACTACAAATGTTGGTGACCCGGTAGTATAAGCAACGCACTAAGTTGCGTTTGTACTTCAGAGGGACGGAGCTCGGAAAGTGTGTGTAGTGTCCAACACATGTAGCTTTGAGGAAGACGCCATACTCAAGTGATCCGTCCTCGCGCCTCCTCAACAAAACGTTCAGAAAAGCCAGCTTACCTTCATTTTCTATTTCACTAGTGAATTTCATTGAGGGATGTGCACTGTTAAAATAGTCGAGCACACAGTTGACATCAGTGCGAGAATCACAGATGATGAAAGTGTCATCCATATACCTCCAATAAGAATCAAATGAGGCGATAACCGCTTGGATGAGACCACGCTCAAGCTTTGCAAGAAAGATGTCGGCAGGGAGGGGTCCAAGGGGGACCCCATCGCCACGCCATCGATTTGCCTATAATAGATTCCGTCAAACAAGAATTGTCTATTAAAGGTACACCGCAAAATTAACTCCTTGAGCTTAGCCACTGGAATGCCAACGTTTAGGCTCCTTTCCGTTATATACTCGCAGATGAAATTGACAGTTTCCTGCAATGAGACGTTTGTGCAAATGGATTGTGCATCAGAAGGAAGCATCAGTTTACCATTTCACGTCAAGTCTCTAATTTTATCAACGAATTTAAACGAATCCTTCAAAGAATGGATGGAGAACTTACGTATAGGTTCCAATAATTGCACAATCCATTTCGAAACTAAGTGGTGTGCAGAAGTGGACATGTCAATTATTGGACGTAGAGAGACTTGTGGCTTGTGTACTTTAGGCAATCCGTAAAGCCGAGGAGGTTGGGAGCCAACAGGAGGTAACTGCTGCTGCTGAACATCGCTTATCAAGTTCATACGCTTTAATTCTTTCAAGATCTTTGCTTCGTCGTCTACCTTCTTGTCCATTTGGATTGTGTCACGTAACAATTTACTTGTGTCTTGCAAGATAACTTGTAATTTTGAAATGTAATCTGATTTGTCCATTAACACCCATCCCGATCCTTTATTAGGTCTAGAATGAATAAGGTCGGGATTTGACCTCAATTCTTTGATTGCTTCTCGATGCTTCTTGGACAGAATGTTTGATGATCTCTTCTCGCAGCGTAGATACTGTTGACAGAGGTGCACTAAGGTGGTTTTGAAAGTGTCTCTGGCCAGAGGAGAAGTAGGTGTTAATTCAGCTAGTTGGTGCATTAAGTTTTCAAACTGCGTTTACAAATGAACTTGTCCACTGACTGGTTGGGTAAGATAGAATTTTGGTCCAACTGAAGTTGGTTAGCTGAAGTTGATTCAACAGTATCCTGCACAGATTATGCGCACCTCCGTAAACGAATGAATGACTCACTCAGTATCGGTGAAAACAACTTCCAGTCGGTAGTATGTGAAAATCGCAAGAAAATTGTATCTTTCCAAGATAACATATATATCATCTATCCGGAATGGAAAATTATTGCAAGAGCATGTTAATCGCTTAACCATATGCAGGAAAGTAACCAATTGCCTGATGGGGATGAGAGCTACGTTAGTTGTGGTTAGTACTAAGTACGATAATGATTGTCCTTGGACGGTTCCTTGATGCGGGTCAGCTTGGCTGTATAAATCTCGCTACGACTGAAAACGTACAAGGGGCAGCCAAACAGAATTCAAGCAAAGATGAGCAACACGTTCACATTCAACTATGCCTTAATTAGGGTATGAAAATTTAGTTCATATCATTTGTGCTCTTGTTCCTAATGTGGATTTAAAACAGAGAAACAAGAAGAGGCACGCCGGTTTGGCGTGCCTCAAAACATTCGAGGATAAACTTCTATTTATTTATCTAATCACGGTTCTGTGTTGAATGGAGAGGGTGAACAAGTTTAAAGAAGTGAAATGAGTGATGGGTTTTGCGGTACTGATGCGCTTATATCAATCGTCTGAAAGCGGTAAAGAAACAGAAGTGGCAAGTCAGTAGAGAGTAGTTCAGTGCGGGCGTTTATCTGATGTAGCCTGGTTAATGTGAGAATAAAAACGGAAGGTCACAAGCAGACAAGCAGAGGATCGACATGAAATCTAGATGTTGACTAGAATTGACGATGCGCAATAAAGTCTACGGAAGTCGGTCCTGCAGACCCTTATTTGTTAAGGTCTCCGTAGCTTGAGTGCGATCAGAAAGCAGATGTGACAATACCGGACTGCGGCATTGAGCTATTGAAAACAGTCCATACAAGTTGGTATTTAGAACAGGAAAATGCACGCTGTGAAGGATAGACTGAAAATGAAAAACCACTTGCGACATGCTTACAGAGTTCCGTGAGGTTAGTGTTGGCTATGCGGACGTTGATGTGCATAACTATCGGCAGTCTGATGGCAGTGAGTGGTAGGAACGAAATACAGACTGAACGAAATATTGAGCTAATTGTCAGCAGACTAAAAATTGGGAAAGAAACCGGAAGGTGTGAAGTAGCAAAAGAAGAGCTCAAGATGAAATCCGCGTCAGATAAATGGTGACGAAGAGCAATTAACCACGAAGGTAAGGTAAATAGAATTTCGTGGCTACCTACCTTAGCGATTATAGTACTCAACAGTTTGGCGGCAGTCAGAGAAAGGAGACAGTGTTGGTGATACTTAAACAACACAGTGATCCATAATGAATTAATTACAGTACAACAGGAAGGACACGAGTAGATAAGCGTAGTTTTGGACTTAAAGATGAGCGGCTGCTTATGTTTGACGAAGTGAAACAAGCCTGTAAATGTATGGTGCAGAAAGTGGTGGGTCTGCTGATCCTGGTGCTTTTAGGTCTCAGTTTACTGTTGGCTGTCAGAAGCAGGTGCGACATCCAGCCAAGACTGAGACAAGGCGGGGAGTAATGGTATGCGTATAATTAAAGCAGAAATAAGAAGGGAAGACGAAAGTAATGGTAGCTTTGGGATAAGGTCCGTGAGAGTTAACTGGTGACAACGATCAACAAGGCTACGGAGGTTAAGTGAATTTGGTGGTGAATCTGCAGACTTTGGTTCGTGTAGGCCTCAGTGGTACGATAGCGGTCAAGGAGCAGAAGATATACTAAGGCGTGGCTGGATCATGACAATGTGCTATGGCAAGCAGTCCGATTGGGACAGGAACAAGAAAGGAACGACGCAAACAGTCAATGATAGGTTCAAGTTGAGATATTTGTGGATTACAGAATGACGATGAGCAACAGACTACGAAGGTAAGCTTAATAATGTGTCGCATCTGCCTGCCCTGAGGCTTTTAGGTCCCATTTGTCTGACGGCAGTCCGAAGAACGGAGAGATAATACAGAATAGAATGGTTTGGAGCAGTCAGCTAATGTTATGCAATTCAATTAGAGTACACCTAAAAGGGAACTGACGAACTCAGACAACGATAGTTTAGGGATGATTACCATGGCAGTCAAAGGGTGACGACGGCAAACTAGCATATGTTGGGTAAAGTGGTGACTGCAGATCCAAATGCGTTCATGACTCAAGAGTCTGGAGGGGGTCAGAAAGAAGCTGAGGCAGTGCAGATGAGATTTAATCTAGGCAGTGAAATATAGTAACCGTTCAGTCTACTTGGGAATGAGAACAAAAGATCGTAGGTGAACAAATAAAGCTTTGGGATGAGATGCATTGCAGTTAAAGGGTGACGAAAACCAACAAGCCTGTAGGGGTAAGGCCGTTTTGGTGGTGGGCTTGCTGACCCTAGGTTGTTTTTGTCAAACTAATCGGATAACGGGCCGAAACTAAGTGATACAGTGCAGATAAGACATGATTTTACCAATGCGGTGAGGCACGATAAGGCGTTCAAATAAATAAAGAGAACGGAAAGCCGCAAACATACATGGAAAGGTTTCGAATGGAAATTCATTGCAGGCAAAAGGGTTTAAAACCAACGATCCTATGTAATTGCGCGCAGTATGCATGCTGCATCTCCAGATATGGTTTGGTCCACATTCTTGGATCACCTATTCATATAAGCTTATACGTAATAATCCTGCTATTGAGGATCCGTTTTGTAAGCTGTGTATTGATGTGCTAAACGCTATCGCCGATCCGGTCGTTTGACTGCTCACAGTCGCTAATGCCAGACGCGGGCCTATCTATACAGTAAGAAGTTTGAGCGTGTTTTGCTGCGGACCACTGGCAGGTCAGAACAATCTGGTCTGTTTTGTGGAAGTACTGTCTGAAACGCGCTATGAATGCCAACTTCTGTATGATGCACAAGTTGATTGAGGAAGCTGCGGTTCAACTGATGTCTACATATCCACAGAGAATCCAGTTTAATCTGCTCTCACCTTTTGCGGAAACTAAGTCTAGAGTTACGTAACAGATGTTTGGTGTGTGTGATCTCTAGAATTACTCAATAGCTACGTTAGCACATTTCTTTGAATTGGTAAACACTAACGAGCCGCATTCCACGATCCGTGTGACACATAATTGGTGGGGCTGTATACGGGATAAAGTAAGTGTCATCGTTTTGAATCTGTAACCAATATAAAATCTGGCTTTTGCCAGGATGTATATACTTGGTTAGCAAACTTCAGTGAGGCTGAGTAGTATACCGATCGTTCCAACTAGACCGATATAGCCCATGGAATGTAATGCTGCCACCGTGGTTTCATACCCGTCATTCTTTTCGCTTAACGCGCAGCCGATGATATTTTTATTTTATTCCACATAGCTCCATGCAACGATTCATTGGCTATTTTCTACCCGTTTGTAGCTTGTTATTGTTCTGGTCGTTATTTTCTTCTGTGCATTTTGTAATAGCTGCACGCACTCCGTCGCCTTCATTCCACACTATTTGACGAAGGTGAACCCCGAGTTTTATCGGGTAATTTCTTCACCACAGATTTAGTGGGCTATTATCCACTGTTCTCAGTTAAATATCCCCGGCGCCGAATACTCGTTAGTTCTTCGCCGAACACAGTTCAATGGAAAACAGTTTCGACGAATCACTCCTATGCGCTCAACATACCGCTTGGTTATTGAACCAGACATGATATTTGCCGTCTTCCGACGCTTTTGTTTACTCCGAGAGCTTGAGTGTACAGTTGCGAAATTTCGACGTATACTTTCAAATATATGGCTTGTTAGGCGATATGGAATGGTCTTGTTTCGCCCGGCGTTCATTTATCCTCCGAACATTGATCAACTTGCTGTGATGACTGGTGATGTCGAATGCGGTTAGGTGTCCAACCCCCAATACATACTGCTTATTTATAACTATACACAACCCGCCGCCTCAACTTTCACTCCAATCTTGTCTTGCTGCTTACCTTTATTGCCTACACTTATCTGCAGTCATGAGGTTTCATTGTGCTGAACGGATTTCAGCCATAAACAGTCTGGTTTACTAGCATGCCCCTTTGTACTTAAAGTCCGTTTCCAAATTGGTGGTCTGCATTGTAACAATTTTATGATGATGAGGATTTCAAAGCAGCTTGCTCTTCGGATGAATCTAGAAGGATCAGGTGCGTATTTTCAGAATCCCTAATATAACCTCTAACGTTTCCGAAATTTTTTCTTAATGTTCGAGTCCATTCCATTTCGTTCCTGACTTCGTTTGTAATTGGCCTTATTGCTGCGTTAATCTAGTTTATCCTCATAGTGGTGTACAAACCTTTTCAGATGCCCTACATGTGGCTTACCATCGTTGTAAGATCTCCATCTAATCTTTCCTTCCATATCCGAAAACCTGGATAAGTTACGGGCATGCTATTTTTGTCCTCCGTCACCCAACTGTTACTGACTCCTCCGCCAATTCCATCTCATTTCCCCATGCTTTTTCTCTGTGCCAGCTGCGTTTACAGGTTGCAGTGTGAGTCCCAACCAAACGAATTTTATCACCTACGTGTGTGCGAACACGTTCTTTTCCCGTCGGATATTCGCAGCAAAGTATGTAAGCGGATTCGCCTCCTGTTTAACCAGCGAGAAGGATCGTATGTGTGTGTCTGTCTGTCTGCTTGTTTGCCAATCCGCACCCGGTGTTTTCCACCCCCCATACACCCTTGTTTGCACTTGCCCGTTAACGCCTCCGTTGGACTACACACCACAGCTGCAGGTACAATCGGTTTGAATCGACCGGATCTCGCACACCGATTGGGTTCAAGCGTGCGTACAACAGGGTACTGCTTATCCATCGTAAGGAGTAGAGCTGGACCGGCTTGTTTTTTCATCGAGTTCTTTGATCATTTGAGGTTATTGAAACGCGCCACACTATGATACGATGAAGCCAACGTAGTACTTGAACAGTGAGTTAGCCTCTGTGAACTATGAAAACTTCGAGCTGACCTCACGACACCACATACTGTCAGGTTGGACGCCGTTCGCCTCGGACACAGTATCGGTTCTTTGTCTCTTCGTCGCTTCAGACACCCGGAGTTTCCCTAGGTATCCCTATTCTACTGTGGTTTTGAGCCTAATGCAGTCCTCCATAAAAGGTTCTCTGTCCTTTTACTGCAACAATTCGTTGTTTTACATGGCATGGTCTTATCCCGTTGTAGTGTAGCTCGAAGTCGCAGTAACTGTTCGCTCATCCCGGTTGCTGCGTGACGCCGTTTCATAATTATTTTTAATCCTGAGCCTACCAAATTTTCACGCAAGACTCAACCATATTACCATGCCGCCGCTCCTTCCGCAGTCACTTGCACCATCTCCACCACTATCCAGTTCGCTTTTCTTCTGTGTTTTCTTGGCCCCACAGCCTATCCGTTAGCCGACCCGACGATGACACGAGACTCCGTAGGGGCTACTGATGCATCCAAGGTCCGTAGTCCTCCCGTGATCGGATTTTGGTCACAGTCCTGCTATCACTACCTGATGAATGCAAATCCACATAAAATCGGTCTTAGACTGTAGTATTTTCGGGCGGGCAACACCCAATATTCATCTGCTTCGAATGCGGTCCAAATGGTCGAATTGACCATAATTCACTTCAACGTGAATCCCGGTTCAGTTTTAGACTACGCATCGCAATCCATCCACATGATTGTGCCTCAAAATGGCCGCTCCACTCTCTCCTATAAACATTCTAACCAATAAAGTAGTCAGCTGGTTCGCTTAGACAAACTATTGTCTCGCGAATGTATGTGGTCTTCGCGGCATCCGTTACATTTGAGTAACAGTGCAGCGCTGATAGTATGCACCTCACAACAGTACTATCTGCTCTTCCCTATGAATCGGATAGCGCGAATCTCTATTCACCTTGGTCTACTTTCTCATCACCTCAAACACTCCCGAGGCTCACTATCCTGTCTTTTAGCCACACGTCAAGAAGGCTGACACGGTCTCATCACTTTCGCACTAACCAGGACTCCCGTTTCACGAATGGATTGATCATCCCTCCCGAGAAAGTTATTTTCACGAACATTCTCTGAATCTATCCACTGAAGTGTCTACGTAAGTTGACTAGCAGGGCCTTTCACTCTGCTGTTCGGAAAATCAGGTCACCCTGTTCGGTCTCACAGTGTGCTTCGTTTTTAATCTTCGATCTGAACAAACTTTTGGCCTGATGCAAAAGCACTTCAACCATCGAGTCGCTATGTGGCATGCAAAAATGGGAAAATTTTCTCCATAAAGTACAAAGATTCCGAGAAGTCGCTCAGCTTGCCAAAACAATGCAAACATTTACAGTTAGATTGGCAAGTTTCGCACGAGGTCAAGGTTGAGGGGCGGTGAATCGAAAAGATCGTAATGTATGCGCCGCTTAGTTTTGAATTCGGCGGTTTAAATGGATGTCTCTGACTCACATGATCTTATAGCACCCCTGGAATCAAAACTAAGTCTGAGTGGTGTTCAAATATCTTATCCATGAATGATGATACCTAGACTTTCATCTCCATTCCATCATCTTTGCTCTGACTATACTTCTTCATCCAATGCCGTTTGATTGCTTTCACTGACCCGTACGCGCTGTTCGTTTGCGGCGCTCAGTCAATTTCACGCCTGGTATGTCGTGGCCACATACTCGGTTGTTCACAACTTTGTTTCTGCCTCATCCACAAACAGACTAGCAGTGCGACTCTATTTTTCTCTTCCACTGCTTGCCCTGGTGATCCCAGCTCCACTCATGCGCCAACAAGAAAAGGCGACTCAAAAACACTAGTATTTTTGTATCTGTTTTGCGTCTCCTACGCTACGGCCAGTTAAAGTACTTTTTAGTGGTTTATAGATTGCGATATGGGTTGATTTCTTTTTCACTGCTTAGTTGTCTCTTAAGAACGACCCTTTCATGCTCCTGGAACCGAATTGTTGCTTTGATCAAGTCCTAAAGCCACGGCATCTCTTAGATGCACCCTGATGCCTAGACTTATCTATTGCCGTTGCCTTCACTGTCAATTGCATACCTTCATCGTCCGTCGTGTATCAAATATGATGATCCCCCATCTATGTTAGCCTTTGATCCCAATCACTATAAACCATGCACCAAACTCCGTTCCTTCTTGCACCGATATATGTAACTCTCTTCGCTTCCCGTGCACTTTTCCATGAGCCAGTATGTGTCGATCTTCCCTGCATGACCCCCGCCACCTGCCTCTACATCCTGCTCCCCACGGACTACGATTACCTGTCAACTTATTCCTCCATCAAATGCTCCGAGCAGACTGATCTCACTCCACTCCACTCCACTGCATACCCAGCCCTCGTTGTATTCGTATGATTAAGCACTCCCGTCATTTCACTTGTCCTGTCAACACGCCAGGCACTGTGGCGTCACAACTTTGCACCCTAGTCGCTCTGAAATACATCTTTTGATTTTGCAATCTAGTTGCTTGCCGTTGTAACTGCTTTGAATTGGAAGCGCCATCGTTGTGGTATGTCTTGTTAATGCTTACTTATTTGTATATAAATGGTATCGTTATTCAGCTCCAGTCTTTTTGGTGGAAACGCGTGACCCAACTCTTCCACGCGAATTTCTTCGCGTACATCTTGGGCACTTTCATTGCTACGTCTGTGGTAAATAGGTGTGTACTTTCAAGAGTATCTGTCACTTGGCTGAATGTATTCGACTCATTCATTAGCTATGACATGTTAGCAAACCAACTGCAAGTGCTTGCCTCGCTAGCCGTCGTAGTACTTTTCCGTGGTCGTGTGCACTTTTCCCCCCTCCTCTTTTATGTACCGAGTTACATGCCAATTTGCTTCATTTGTTCCGGTGTTCACCGAACTGAGCAGTCTAGTTACAAACCTCTCATCAACATCCAAAGCGATTCATGATTCGTCTATGCTGCAAAAAGACAGCGGTACACCGTATCGATGTTTCGCTGCCATGCAACCATCATCAGTCGCGCATTGGCTAGGGATACTGCGAGAGTCGCCCGGTCCCCTACGCAGGCTCGAACCTTCAATCTCTGGGTTGCAAGACTGACGCTTTGTCCTTTCGGCCACGAGTGGGCAGCTATACTACACCTATTTTTCAATAGTCAAAAACAGGTTTTCAATGGCTCTTACTGCAGAGCGACTCAGTCTGTCTATCTGGTCTCTGATAGTGTGTGTAATGACTTTCGGCTCTGATTGTCCTATGGTCCTATGCAACTGGCTACCCTAAAATAGAGCATGAGTTGGTAAACCCTACGTGATACATCTACTCATGAGGTTACATACAACGCTGATATGGAAATATTGCTCAGTTGGTTGTACGTTGCATAGTCAAACTAAGAATGACCCGATCATTTTCACTGTAGTTCTAGGTACCTTGTTTTGTTGCTTTATGACATCCCCACTTTCGGGCTATTCGTTGGTCGCCTTAGCGAATTCTTGCCAAAACGCTCCACACGAATCAGCTCTCATTTTCTCACGAAACACCTTTTTCGCAACGCCTCGTCCCTTGACCCCATCTGCTATTGCTCCGCATTGCTTGTTTAGCTCCTTCGCAATCCAGTCATCATCGGTCTCCCTTGGTAACACTTATGAAATCTTTGACGCTATCTCGATCGTCATAGATTTTCCGAATAATGCACAGTAGTTAAGCCTCCACTTGATGTATGGTACCCGCTCACTGCGGTCATACTTACATCATAAATTTACACACTATGCTTCTCGCTCCTGCACTTTGAAATTATCTCTCCCCAGATCGGAAGTATCTCCTGCGTTGGCAATTATATCTATTATTTGATGTTGCGGGTCATTTTGAAGTACGCGTTGTGTGGATGGATTGCGACACGCAATCTCAAAGTGGACCGCGATTCCCATTGAAGTGAACCTTGGTCTTGCGATCACGAGGACCGTAGCTGATGCAAATAGAAATTGGATGTTGCCCGCCCGAAAACACTGCACTACTATGACGCGTTTCGATGTTATTACATCGTATCCAATAGAATTAGCAGGCATCGAACCCGGGGCCATCGGGATGTTAGTTGTGACCGCTACCCCTTCATAGTAGTGCAGTGTTTTCGGGCGGGCAACACCGAATTTCTGTTTATATCTGTTATTTATTTTATGTTACTCATGAGTAGGAGGATTACAGTTGTAACTTTATTTATTTGTTTAATATTGCTACATAAATTATTCTCGTGTGTTCAGTATTCTTCCGCACGTAACCTTTTGGCTCACCATACTCCTCCCGTGTACATTAGGATATTCCGAATAGTGTTTTTAATTACATCACTATCTTGTATTTTTTATTTCAGCCTACCGCTCATGTTTGTCACTGCTAAACGATATGTTGCATTTCATTCACTTACGTCGTTTGCATATACTATGTGATGTCGAACTGTGTCTTATCATAAACACAGTCTGATCAGTTGCGGGCTGATACGTCTTAGGGGCTTATTTGGCCGTCTAACTTGATACCGCATGATGCACGTCGCATCGTTGCATAAAGTCCAGAGTGGCATTCGCTAATAGTCACCCACAAAACTTCCATTTTATCTCTTTAGCTTCGTCTTCGTCAATGATTTTGACTACCTATCTTACTCTTGAATCAGTGAGACAGTGTCATCAGATTTCCTACGTGCATTCCCCATTCACTGTACACTCCATCTTTTCCATCCTTTTCAGTGAACAGTCCCAGCGTAAGGGGCTCGTAGTGCTGTACGACATGCGGGAAGCAAAATATGCCAATTTTGATTACCATCTGTGCATCAAACTGCTGAACTTATTCAAGGTAAGACCTTGGTCCTCATTCTTTTTCTTATCTCTTGGCTCATTTACAACAGCGGTTCGATGGGTTTACCTTCCCGGTTCCATTTATTTAATAATTTATTTATTTATATAGGCGTCAGAGCCTATGGTGCGCTGACGCTGATGGTGGCTAGATCCTGACCGATGATCTACCCACTGCTTCTACTGTTGCGCCATTGGCTCATATCCTGGACGCCTCCTCGTGGCGACCGATAGGTGGGAGTTGGGTTTCGCCCTTCTCCCTGCTAAGATCCAGGACACCAATCCACATGAGTCAGTGAACTTACCATGTGCTAGACCCGCAGCCTTTCGGGTGTACATTTAATAGAACGTTTTGACTGAGGTCCCGAGTCATTCTCCTGTCAGGTGTGGGCGCCCTGACAATGTCATAGTACATCCTCTTCCTTAGGTTTGGAAGTGGTATATGGCCCACTGCCCGTAAAACCTAGCCATGGGAGACAACAGGTCTACGGGTTATAAGCTCACAGCACGATTGGCGTAGAGCACGAGCGCTACGCATTGTCTCTGACGGTGGGAGTGCACATCCGGGTGTTCAATGGTTTGCTACTGCCCGCCTCAAGCCAGACAGCTCCTGGTCAAATTGGTGCAAACCTGCCAAAACCCGCCTGCGTCTGACCGTGGTCGCAGGTGCATCCTACTACGGTCGCAAAATATATATAAATCGTACCAGTACCTCCAAAGCTGCGTGTAACGGCCGTCAAGCAGATCCCAATCTGTCTCTGCAATCACATTCCCGAGCTGGATCTGCTCCCCACTGCCTTGTGGATCAGGCTATTGAGCCAAAGGCTCTGGGTGGAGTCCCTCATGCAAACCTCCGAAGCACAACAACCACCTCGCGTGCGATTGCCCACCAATGCAATCGTATGCCTGCGCTCAAAGCACTCAGCATCGGGTGCTGGAACTTGCGCACACTACTGAACCGGAACTCCAGTGAGCGCCCCGAGCGACGCACTGCACTGATCGCGATGGAGCTGGCGCGTTACCACATCGATATTACAGCGCTCAGTGAAACTCGGCTCTCTGAGCATGGTAACTTGCATGAAGCAGGTGCTGGCTACACCTTCTACTGCGTGGGCAACGCCGCCTCAGCACCACGTGATCATGGGGTCGGATTTGCAATATCCGATCGCCTCCATGGCCAGCTGGTGAGTGAATCAACAAGCATCAGCACGCGACTGATGACTGTTCGCCTGCGACTCGGAAGAGGTAAGTTTGCCACTTTTATCAGCACTTACGGTCCGACCATGTGTTATATATATATATATATATATATATATATATATATATATATATATATATATATATATATATATATATGACTTTGGGTGTGTGACTGATTTGGCGATGCCCGCTTCACCATCTGCATATCAGCTGTATAACATTTCTTCCGAAACCAGTACCAGATACCCCTCTCAATCTTCTCCCTCCAACTGGACTGATATCCTTGACATATCGTCTCTCATAGGCTATGAGCTGCCTTCGCCTTGAGTTGGTTGCATGAATCTCCAAATAGGTATCGATCTTACGCCGTATGATGCAGTTTCTTGTTTACTCAGTGTCGTATCAGTTGTCCACAACTCTAGGTATAATGCTTACCATGTTATGCCCACAGAACTAGCAATGTTGCTGCTGGCAGACTTTTCTAGCGGGCGTCACAGCCGGAGCTTGGACTTGTGGTCTAAGTCATCACACGATGTCTTATTTTGGGTCTTGTCCAACTTCACTTATACGTTTTACATGACCATCCAGTTCATCCAGTTTTCACTGACTAGTCACGTGACGAACAGACTGCTGGGGATCAAAAGCAATCGTCGGATAAGTGGTCTATTTCTGGATTTGCGTCGCACATGCGCTTGTGACATATTTACCAAAAATCTCGCACTGAATACGTCACCTCGGGTGGTGGCGAAAAGTTATCATCAACCCCAACAACAGGCTATCAGTATTGACTTATTTTGAACCAAAACATTGTTGCTGTTCGGTCTAGCTGTACCCTTGCTGTCCTCTGTGCACAAGAGTATATCAGCTGATCTCTTCTTATGTGAAATTCGCAGTGTCAGAAATCAGCAGTCACGTTTGCGCCTACCGCGTCCATACATTGTGCGTTAGGAGCAATTCGACGACCTCTCACGTAGCTTGATGTGCTTGCTTTAGGCAATGATTTGATTTTGGGATCTCTCCACTGCTTTTTATCATTTAGGATCTCTTCAAGACACTCGAAACTGTTTCTCACCTTGCTTCGCCGCACTCGGTTTGATATTCTAACAGAACCGCTGCATGCTTCCGTGTTTGTCTTTCCCGTGAAAACCTTTCCTTAACGAATACTCCATATTCTGGAATGACTTTCAAATGAGACCGTGTATTACAGAATATAAGCTGAGGAATTTTGGACAGTTTTTTGTCTCTGTAGAGGGGGGGTCGGCTTATACAAAGGTCATACGCGATTTGAAAAGTCACATGCAAAATCCACCGAGGAATTCACTGCAAACCACCGCTGTTATCTTCCATTATGATCGCCCCTTAGTGACGGACGGTATTCCATACAGAGATTTTAAGGGCCTATAACTGGACGCGTTGCTTTTATCTCGGAAATTCTCGGCATATCGCGCATCTGACGTTCGCAACGGATGGCAATAATAAATCCAAAGCCGCTGAACATCGTATTATATTAGGCGATCCGATGCTTTAAGATTACCACGTCGTCCAACCCCCCATGACCATGAACTCTACTCCCCCTACTGTTCTACTGTGGTTCATGTGCATGAGGCCCCTTCTCACCTTCCCATACACTGTTGGCTGTCTTACCTGTTTCATGTAACTTGAACGTCCATTTTTAACGGCCCTACACCTCATTGCCCGCGACTATAACATTACGGTCACCACAGCTGACTAGCAGGTTTCACTTGAACTCACTCAAGTGCGAGCAAGTATTGCTGACATCGAAACCGTAGAGAAGCAACTTCGTTTCTCTTTTGCTAATTTTTTACGGTTCGGCTAATACATGGACTTACAATTTTGGACAAATTTGATGTTGGAAAGTCATACTGTCGGCTTGTCTATGGGCAGACTTATATTCGGTAATATACTGCACGTGAAATTAAGTCAACGGTCAACTTCCATAAAGTTATGTATTCGTTTTTAGATATAGGAATGTCTATTGATATCTTGCGACCAAATTCGACGAATGAATTACTTCATGAAGTAGTTGCGAGATGGCTTCGACTTGAAAGCTAGAATATTGGAACCATGGTTTAATACAGGTAAAAAAAGCCCATGATTGACAGGTCTCGTGGGATGGTTTGGGTGAATTACATAAGTTCTGAAAAGGTGACAGTACAGCGAAACGCACATCTGTTGATTTACCATAATATCCACGTCAACACAAGTATATTCGTCTACCCTGATTTCGTGGGGATTGGTAAGCACAATGTTTTTCTGCGTCTTGTCGTCACCCTATGAGCGGATTTCAAATCTCATGATGCAGTTGCTGTAATACCTCATCAAGTCGTTATAAAAAGTGCGTAGCGTAAGTACAGAAATGTCAAAAGTCAACTCGAGGGTTTCACAGTCGACAACTTCTAATGGAACACTAGTTCCACCGGCATTCCAGACGACTGTATTGAGTGCACAGTTTCATCTGGTGGCCCCTTAGTTTTGTGTTGCGAATAAATTCAAAGAGATGGCGGAAAACCTGACTAGGGTTTTTCCTACTCTGATACGTCACGATGTGGCCACCATATAAATGGCAACAACTTCCGCTGTGCACTCCTGTGGCTTTCAGTCGCAGTTGCTGGAACAGGCGGAACATGTCTTTTGCATTTGGGTTGCTCTTCGCTGTGGGTTCTCCACTGCGACCAGATCGTGTTTTAGCTAGAGTTGTCAGGCCTGAATCGCGTACTCTACCTATGCGTCGAGCGTTTGCGGGAAGATGGACGGGTCGACTCATCCAAACTGCTTCCGTAAGAGACCAACATGTTGGCTCGCAATTTTGGACATCAAAGACTACTACGAACAGCCAATGTCATCTGGCATCAGCGCCCTAATGCCACGCTTCTGAATGGCAGTCTTCAAGTTGTGGTCTCCAGGCTTATATGTGCTTGTGGTCTACATGTGCAGCTTTACACTTGTCCACGTTGAACGGAATTAGATTTGTATTTCACTACTCAAAAACACGTTCTGTGTCTCGTTACATTAGTGTGTGATCTTTCTGGTCACCAGTCGTCCGCCATCTCTTGATGTCATCTGCAGAAACCAAGAGAGCTCCTTGATAAAGACCAAGAATGAATGGAACCCCAACACTGATCCTTGTGTAAAACCGCATGCCACCTCAAAAGGATTAGATAATGTGTCCCGAATCCTATCTAGAAGCCGCTGCTAAAGGACTAAATTTCCCATCCATCCAAAAACTGGATTCTCAATTCCGTAGGCAACTTTTGGGAAAGGATTCGGTTATCTAAGCAGTCGCAGGCTTTAGAAAAATCGAGACAAATGACATCGGTTCCGGTCCTACCATCCGCTCTTTCGGTCTAACGGCCGCGTGCAATCAGTAGGTTGGTAGCACTTAACCGGTTGACGGAGGCCATGTTGTTCCGACTCTGTGATGTTCGATCTTTCTTAGTAACCCATTTGTGCTTCAGCTGTGATCGACTCCATCGTCTTTCGGCGCACTGTGACTATACTTGGCTGGCTCCGAACAGCTACCGCCCTTAAAAACGGGTTATGATGCCCCACCACATGTTAGAAACCTGCTGTTCATCCAAGCGCCTTTGAAAGAACCGCCTTAATGGCTCGGCTATCCTAACAGCTGCCACTTGCAGTACTTTCTGGTTAATGTTGTCAACTCCGGAGGAACTATAGGTTCGCAGTGATATCAGTTTCCTCAAAACAATCGGTGCACTGAAAGTGATTTGAGCAAATCCTAGCTTCAGGGGTGTGATATGTGACACATGCTGGTGGATTGTGGGAATATTGCAGCATATTGTAGCTGTAGAGCGTTGGCTGCATCCTCGACGGTTTGACCATTTCCATTTGCTAAGTGGAAAGGGCACCACTCTTCACTTTCCAAAGGCTGTTCACATCTTTGTACTGAAGCTTTTTATTAGCACAAAATCTTCCCGCTAGGCTCTATTAGTATACTAATTTGCCTTCATAGATAGGTCTGCTACAGTGATTATGATGCACTACATAGTTGCTCCAGTTGTCAGGACTAGGTTTTACCCTGCACACACGCCACGCCGCGTCTTACCGCCAGGTACTTACGGATTCTGCTCCGAATGAATGAAAGAGCCGTTACAGAACTAAGAGGGTTGTTTTCCCATGCTGTTGTGATCATATCACTGAATTTGCCTGCAGTCTCCATCTAGGCATTATCAAATTATCAGTCATCCAAAAACTCCCACATGGTTTCTCCAACCAGTTCTATTGGTATGTCGGGATGTGTGATTGTGCGAAACAAGTCAGTGTGTTCCTGTGGATACTCTGCATAACACACGTAAAGTATTTATACACGATCACGCAGCTCCAGAGAACTCTCTATCTTTGGCTTATCGATCATAAGCTCTTTGTTCGGGACACTAACTTAAGCACGGATGGTTTATTTCTCGCTCTAAATCGGGTGGGCGAACTGACATGGCTAAACAGTGGAATGCTCACAATAAAATCCTGCAGGTGGGCCTTGAATTGCTCGCTGGAACTTTTAGATCGTGAAGGTTAAAGTCACCTGAGATGCGAACATGGCTTTCTCATCGTCACAAGACCCTTCCCAAGACTAATGTTAGGTGGCAGTGCCTCTCTAGGGTAAATATTGGGGAACAATAAACAATGGCCAAAAGGCAAGCGTCGTTTCGTCTCAGAGGCAGACGGCACCAGATTGAGTCCATGATCAATGTTTTCGTATCGTCTACCGATTCGCATTGCAGGTCGGTGTGGTAGTATTGAACTACCCCACTTCCCTTGCCGAGCCGCTCGTTTCAAACAAGAGACATGCCCTGTATCGCGACTTCAGCGTCGATGATTTCTGAGTGTAAACAAGTTTCAGTTACAACTATGAGGTCCCAAGCCTATGATGCTTGACGTAGCCGCAGTTCATGATGCATGTTCAATAGACCTTGTATGTTGGTGTATCTACAGAAAACTTTCCCTGACCTCAGCACTGAGTCGGGGGTGTATGTCTTGTATGTGATTTTGCGCCGGCCAGTGAAAGGTCGTCTGCTAATCGTTTTTTGGGTGGGGTAGCGACAAACTCGTTTGTGTCAGATCTAGATACCCCGCCAGTTCCTCTTTACTTATCTCTTTGTGTTTAACATGTGTGGTGTGTCCACCAGTTTCGTTAGCTCGATGAGTAGTGTTATCCGAACCGATGTCGGGAAGTGGCTCGCTTAAATTGCTGCTCTCTTGTGGTTGCTTTGGGGGCGCCGCTTTGAACCGGAGCTTAGCAAATCGCCTCCTGCGATCCGCATACCAGTATTCCAATATCCTTGTTGATATCTGTCTAAATTGGAGCACCACCTTCACAATTCTCAAACCACATCCTTTATAACTTGGCGATCTGCGTAACTTCGAAATCGATTTCGCTACAATGTTTTCCAAAAACAGGGTCTTGCAAATGTAGCGCCACTGTTCCTGGTCGTGAGTGGTCGTTTCTCGCTGACCATATAGCCCAGTTTCAGAAACATCTTGTACAAAGATGATCCTGGCTGCGGATTTGTTCCGATATTTTTCGGAGTTGAGTTTCGTCTGTTTATGCTCGCTCCACTGAATATCCTTGAAGATGCGTATTGAACATGATCCATCCTGGAGACTAGTTATCTAGAACAGAACTGCTTCTGTTTCATTGACAGACGTCAATACATCTCGGGAAAGTCTCAGTTCACCATAGTTCTTTGAGTTGGAGCGACGAGTAACCCGCATCATGTTTGTGGTCTTAACGCCTATGATTTCACATATGAAATTCCATTCGCTCGCGTCATCAAGTTACTTTATTCTTATCGTATTACATGTCGATTCTGGGACGTTAGTGCAGATTACACCATTTGGTCTCTTCATGGCCATTTGTACACCCCGAGTTGAGATCGAGCGCTCGACTGATGTGCATGCAGCCGGTGGAGGCTGTGTACATACATATTCGCTTTCTTTACTAATTTTGTATTCAGTGGGAGTAACTGAAGGCCTTCGTTTCCTGTTGCGTTTGGCAGCAACCGCGTTCCAACCACCACTAGTGTCGCGGTCCTTCTAAAATTCCATAACCGTTCGGGGGGTAGACTAAGCGGTGGTCGTTTCAGTCCCATTTAGACCAATGGTGGTATTGACACCATCTTTTTTCCTTTAGAAAAAACCACAAAACAGATTTTGTACCAAAGTCAGCACCCGCAATTTTCTGTTAGTGTGACAATAATAAGTATTCGCACAATCATACGTTTACACTAACTAAACGGAAATCTGTTTCATTTTCATCTGCACTGCTATTCTTCCTCAGAGACAACAGTTCGGGTGCACCTAACAGTTCCCATTGCTCCGTGGAATCATTTTCTATATCCAATATTCTACTTCTCAACTGCATCTAGTCGATGGATACCTGAAATTTCTAAAATACGTCTTGTTCATAAGTACCTCAAAGGGTTATTTGTTTCCTCAGATCCCAGTGTACAAATTGAACCAGCTGAACCGTCAGGCTATCTCATACTATAGCGAAATGTGCCACATATCTGTTACTATGGTTACTTCACTCTTTTCACATTTTCTTGTTTTTCATTGTTGGTCACGATTGGACCGATCATCCCCTTAGGTGACAGATTAAAGCTTCCGAGCTCACCGCTTACAGCCACTCAAAACAAACTGCCATAGATTCACTGGCGCGTAATGAAAGTATCTGTCTTGAAGGTGTTGAATGATGCAACTGGCTAGAAAATTTGTGCGCTCATTCTGCATACACCTAAATCAAAACGATAATGGCTTACTTGTTTTCGAACGACATCGGCACACAGCCAAATGGAGCGTGGAAGTGCGGATGAAAACTACTGGGGAACTACCCCGCATGGATGTAGGTTCCAAGGATACGATTCCACAGATGGCTGTATTACTCCACTTGAATGTTTTGTTGTATCTACACATATTATTACTGACAAGTTTGCCGTCTTTCTAAAATCATTGACTGGTCGACATTTGGATGCTCGTTTGTGAACCACTTCGAACAAACTGAACAATTTCCTGTCTTATGTGATCCCGCTGTACAAATTGATCAGACCACCTAGTTAGTTTGTCGCGAAGTACGCTATTTATTTATTTAGTTAGGTAGTTAATTATAGGCTGTAGCTCAGCCGCATGGTGGTAGCAGATCCAAACCCCATTGCTGCCCGTACTAAGTCCGAGTTGCACTGCCACCTATTGGCCACTGCATTACGAATTGGGATTGTGAACAGCCTTTATGCACTGCTAAACACGCGTCATCGTCTCATCTCTCGCGTACATGCATGGCGCCTTTCCATGCTACTTTTTCTTCCTTGCCCGCTCGGAACCGTTCGCATCGAACACGCGGTGCTTTTTTTGATACGGTTTAATCGTGAATCGAGGCTGTGCACCAGTGACAGTTGTGCGTTTGCGCTTAAAACATGGTAGAAGATACAGCCGAGCACCTGTTAGCTCCTTGGCTACAGATATCGGACTTTTGCATTTTGTCCTCAAGGCATCATGAGATATCAATTGTGCGTACATGTGTGTTTGAGTGCATCTCTGAATTACTCTCGTTTCCAAACCTCCGTTTTTGCCCATAAATTACCAACTCTCGCTTGATGCCAGTCGATTATGACTCACCCCCCTTTTACAATACTTTCTTGTGGAACGGAAGTTAAGCTCACCTTTCACCGTCTCTTTTCGGCGCCACTGAATACATACTTAACGGCGCATGACAGTATGTGCCCTTTTGTCTCTACGGGATACTTTCAACACGTTCAGACATCGGAACATTATTTCACCCGTCATAGTATTAGTGATGCGTTCCCGGGAGCTCACCCATCTCGCTTGATCATCTTTCAGTCACGCTCTGAACCGGACCTTCCTACAACCGATAGGCTGTACAATTCATTTGCCCCGCTCTCAAAACTGCACCACGCGACTGGTTTGGGCCGTCCCGGACTCCATGAGCAGGCGTATTCTATTTGGAGTCTTGGACGGTGACCACATTGCTGCTGGCCTAACCCTTTAACTACCTGACCGCTCATCTGCGCCGTCAGTTTTTGTGACTCACGTTAAGAATTGATTGTGATGCGTGGAAACCGCTGAGATCCGCTAGTTGGTTTTTCGCAAGAAACCCCCTGGTGCTTCACCCGAATGTTTACTAAACCTTAACCCGTTACGTTAGCTAGATCGTGTCCTCTGTATGCCCGTTGACCACCTTACTCAGGATGTATTATACACCGTCGCTGCACGAACTTGGGCAAAACCGCTAGGTCTGGCTATTCGATAACGTGCGTCGTGCCGCCTTCGTGGCTTGCGTTCTCAGGATGGTCCACAACAGTAGTTGGGGAGACTATCGGGCATGACGCAGGGGCGCTCCCACACTGGGTTTCTTGCATTAAACTCTTACCATCCATCCCGTCTCAATTAGTGTTAGGCACTTATTTCTTTTCTTTGTATTCTATATGCCTGCAACCTCATTTTCTCACCACTGTACTTCGGTGCCCGGGTCATGGTTGTTTAACTGAACCGAGTCGTGTTCTAACTCACGGAGTAGCTTGCGGCGCCATCTCGGCCGTTTCCAAATGACTACACCGCCTGGTGTCAGAAATGGACTAACAGGACTCTGAGTGTCATCTGGCTTAGGATCACTTATTCAATCTGCTGGCATAAGTCAAAACGTATGAATCCTGGTATCTACATTTTAAGGCCATCAGATAAATGGAACGTATTATAACGTGGGATTAGATATTTGATAAGCCTTATCGAACCACTTTTCATTCACGTCTCCGAGTACCTCTTTATGTGGACTACCCTCTCGTATGAGTTCTCTAACACCGGGTCTCCTGCTGCCGGTTTCCCATATCAGACGGAATAACTTCAGATACTTGCCAACGTAGCGGCTGTTCGCATCTTCGACGTACTATGAGACCAGTAGGCTTCGTGGCCTATCTTCAGGCTAGCACGCAGTCTCGTTCTGAGGTCTATGCGAGTCTCATTGCCTCGGTGAGGATACAGAAGTTCCAAATGCTGCATAGAGTCCCAATGTCAAAGTTGGAAATTTGATTTGCCACTTGAAGGTAGGCCTGCTGATAGTAACGTCTAGCAGATAATCATACTAATATATATTCCCGAGTCTACGAGATATGCCCTTTTCGGCATGATCAAATTTTTACAATTGTTTCGTA
Source organism: Dicrocoelium dendriticum (assembly GCA_944474145.2). Lineage (NCBI taxonomy): Eukaryota > Metazoa > Platyhelminthes > Trematoda > Plagiorchiida > Dicrocoeliidae > Dicrocoelium > Dicrocoelium dendriticum. The sequence continues at coordinate 27,925,713 of OX104070.1, forward strand.
TACTATTTAAAGCAGATTCCAAATGTCAGGTCGAAATAAAAGTCGTGTTTTTAATCTCCATGGTTGTCCACTTCAAAGTGTTAAATGGACACAGAATGATACGTGGCGTCTTGACGGAAAACTCCGTGCATGGGTGGAACCAACTTTCCTTTATCCTGGTGAAAGGATGAGGAACAGTTGTGTGAGGGCCAGTGATCTTTAGCTGTGTTCAGTAAGCGTTTACTCGGTCCACATACAAACGCACTTTGATACGCATTCAGAACACCTGGCTTCGCCAGTCGGCTGGTGTCTATGCGCCTAGACAAACGGTGCTTGTTTGTCATCCCTGCCTACGCGCCCACGAATTGTAGCTTTGCTTCGGTGAAAGATGAATTCAATCACCAACTGAACGAGCTCCTTAATCACAGGTAAAGTACGAATACTGTGACCCCGGCTGGTGATTTGAATGCTCAAGTTAGAATACTGATCCGTCGCAACGAGACTGGACCCCAACGTGGTGCGACGGTTTGTATACCACCTTGACCCATTGTGATATACTGGGTAGTGCCTCCCGGCCTCTGGAGAGCTGCTCCTACTAGGTGACTCGATGGTTAGAGGTCAAACTCAGTCTCCTTATCCTCCAGTTTGGGGTTTGAAATGGGATGACCGCCATTTCTTTAAAACTAAATTATTGCTACCTCCCTGCTGCCTTACGGAAAGGCTTTTGAGCCTAATCGTTCTCCTATCTAGGTCTGGGCGCCCTGGCAGTATCTCAGCCCACATACAACCATGACAATTTCCCCAAACTCTAACCATATCCTGCATTGGCCGTCACTCAGATTATCATGGGTTGCCTTATCTGCTGCATGCAGCAGGGCAGATAAGCTAAGCGTGCTACTGTTGGCGCCTCCCTTCTTTCTTTTCCACTTGTTTCTCTTAATCCCATCCCGACTTTCCTTCTATAATTCCCAGCTTAATTGACAGCAATCGAAGTGCCACTGGAGTAGAACCATCTGCAGCCACCTTATCGCGACACGCACCGGACCCCTATCAGCAACACTCCCTTATAAGGCCACACTGTCCCGTTTCCATGGCGACGTTCAATGTTCTCACTCTAAGACAAATAGGTCAACAGGCTGCACTCGCACGCACCTTGAAGACACTGGGTATTGATGTATGTGGTGTCCGCAGCTAGGATCAATGACCCTAATGTGATTGTTGTATTAACTGCGCCCGGTTTCTCCTCTCGCTATTGATTGCACGCACCCGGAGGCGTTGATGCAGCACTCAAGGGTCAAGCTTAGGTAGGTATCATTCTCAGCTCTAAGGCTGAGTTATTTTTGGTTGACTGGAGTTCGGAGAATAGCCGTTTGTCTGCAGTCCGTTTGATGACATTTAATAAGGTTGATTCACGAACTAGTGCAAAACGCTGTTTGTCTGCGATTTCCGATTATGCTCCCTCCGACTGCAGTTCTGATGCTGTCATGAACACATTCTATCACGAACTGAACGCCCTACTACGCAGTGCTACTAGTTCAGATATCATAGTACTTGAAGGGGGTATGAACGCACAAGTACGGCATCTGAGCTCTTCAGAAGCACAGCTAGGTGCTAATTATAGGCTTAATTCTGAACGGGCTGACAATGGCGAGCGTCTTTTGCAACTGTGTGCGAAGTACCAGTTATTGTTTAATAGCACCCCCTTTAGACATAGTGGGCGCCGAAGTCCCACTTGAGTTCCTTCTTTAGCTGGCCAGCGATGGACCTAAATAGATCACAGCCATAAGTTACAGATGGCGTGGTTCCATCCTGGATTGCCGTTCGTCTGGAATACCTGCGTAGACTCCGATCGTGTCTTGGTACGCCGTCGTTTCTCCATGAACTTTACCGGGAGGCACACCAAACGTCTCCCCTACTGGAAACTGAGAAATTATCTCAGCCTTCGGTCAGTAAAACCTACCAATCTGCACTGCGTACTGAACTTTCGCTGTCTTATCCTAATGGTACTGAGCTTCATTGGAGCAGGATCTCGGCCGCCATGCATGAGCAAGAGCATCTGCTTGTGGCACGATCAGTCGCCACCGCACCAGTCACTGGATATCCGAGAGGTCGGTGAACCTGTTGGAATCTAGAAGACACCTCCCGGCTGGCTCTGAACACAATGTGGCCAGACGAGCTATTAGGCGCGAACTAAAGCGGAGCCTACGTGCTGACAAGGAAACCTGGTGGACCAGTCAGGTTCAAGAAATGTAGGAGACAGGAGCCGTAGGCAATTATCGCAAGCTCTTCCATCTGATCCCCACTACTGGTCCCATGAAAGCAGGCGTCAGTGAGACAACCAGAGACAGCGCAGGTGCACTGATAGACAATAAGGAGCGCTGTATGGCTCGTTGAGCGGAACACTTTCATGATCAGTTCAGTTGGAAACCTCATCCCGAAGCTCCCTACTCAGGCGATGCAAGGTGATCCATGGACGGTTAGTTTGGAAGCTCTATCTGAGGCTGAGATGCGAAACGCGATCACAGCCCTCAATCGTTTTTGCGCTGCTGGCCCGGATTCCCTCCCACCTACACCGTTTAAAGAATGGTGGTGTGGTCCTTTACAGAGCACTGACCACCCTATTCGAACATATCTGGAAGGAAGAGTGTCCCGTGTAACTGGAGTGAATTGATTATAGTGGTACCATACAAGAAGGGCAGTCGCACAGACTGTGCTAACCTTTGGGGTATTAGCCTAACGCCAGTTGTGACAAAATTACTGGCCTCGATTCTCGTCCGTCGCCTCACTGCGGAACGCGAGTCTCGGATTAGGGAAGAGCAGGCCGGTTTCCGCGAAGGGCGTGGCTGTATAGACCATATATTCACTTTGCGGCAGGTGCTAGAGCAACGCCACGCATACCGCAGACCGACAATGGCTGTGTTCCTCGACTTTAAGAGTGCGTTCGATTCTGTGGACTGATGCATTTTGTTCGAAATACTAGCGCAGAAATGTGTTCCCACGAAATATGTGAACATCTTACGTGCTCTATACTCGAAAACTACAGGCCGCATCAGGGTCTACGGTGTCTTATCGGATAGCTTTCCGACAACAAGTGGCGTTCGTCAGGGTTATCCTATTTCCCCGTCTTTGTTCAATTTCGTCATGGACTCCATGATGGAGTGCTCCCTTAAGTAATCTCACAATCTAGGCTTTGAGTTCCTGCCTGGTGAAAGGTACTTTCTTTCGATTATACGGACGATGCTGTTTTGCTTTTTGACCATGTTACGGTGACAATCGACCCTGAGTAGCCTCTCTAAAGTGGTCCCATTATTTGATATGCGCTTCGCACTTTCAAAGTGGACGTGTTGCTCCAGAACCACCAACCACTTGCTGACCCCTTGACTCCTGATAACAAGGAACTCGTATTGGTTGATCAATCCACCTGGCAGCTACCTCAACAACACTGGACGCATACATACTGAAGTCAGTTCACGCATTGAAAAAGCCAGAACTGCCTTTTTGAATCTGTGGCATCTTTGGCAGCTGAAAGGAGTCTCCGTGAGAGCCGTCCTGCTCTATGGTAGTGAGACTTGGTCCCTTCGATCTGAAAATCTGAGGCGCCTTCAGGTCTTTGGTCATCTTGTCTACGGAACATAGCTGCTGCCGAGTGGTACCAGCTTGTCCGCAACGATGATGTGCGTGGGCGAGTGCTAGACAGAGATAGCCAAACTGGTTCCTTAGAACAACAGGTAGCACTGAATAAGTTACGTTGGCTTGGGCACGTGCTACGTATGCCCGGTCACCGCTTACCTACGAGGGCTTTGTCTAGTCTGCCAGATCTAGGGTGACGCAAGGCTCGAGGTTGACAGCGGGAAATGAAGTCACTGACAACCAAACTTGGGTGTTGTTTTACGTCTCGCCTTCCAGGTTGGAGTCCACGTCACCCGCCTTGTGCTTGTTTCGAGACTTTACAGGATATGTCTCGCATTCGGCACCAGTGCCGCGTCTACTACCGTCTCCTAGTCGGACTGCCTGTTTAAGGTGGTTTTAGTGCTGAGTTATCTGCGGGATAATCATTATGACGCAAGATAATGAAAGCCGCAAGGAAGCTGTCTCACTGATGCCGCCTCATCTTTGCCCGATAGCCAGCTGTTTGTGGCGGTATGTTGTCTACACAAGTTGTAGACACCTTGATCCTGAATGTTTGCTTAGGACATTAAGGTTTTCCGGCATGTCGCCTTCCTCTTATTATTTTTTATTCCAATGGTCGTATGGCAACGAAGGAACTGTTCAAATGGCTGACGTACTGCTGTTGTTGATTGTTGATCGATTGACTGTCTACTGATGGGCTTCTTCCTTCGGCCAACACGGTGTTGGCTTCCGTAATGATAACGGTGAGCAGTTGCCACACCTGTGTGAAGATGCTCGTCTGTTTCTCGCGAGCACTAATTTCAGACACAGGACCCGCCGGAGGGTGACATCTACGCAAATCGGCGACATCGCGGTCAGTTACCACTGGAGAGGCTGTGTCCAAAATTGTCGCTGAATTTGGAGCACAAGCGTGAACTCTGACCACACACACATTCGTGCCGATCTTACAGTTCGCTTCGGTGGGTGCATGCGGTCTCTCTGTGAGCGCATAGATACATGCCAGCTGGCGATGCCATATGTCCTGAATGCGTCTCAAATTACTCTGTCATCCGAACTAAACGCTCTCTGAACACAGTAGAGGGCTGCTGGTCGCAAACTCACCAGACGTTACTAGCAACTGGCATGTCTTCATGTGGCAAATCAACTTGCTAAGCTGGACATTGGGTCTCTAAGCAGTCCCTGGAACTTTTGGATGCTCGTCTTCACATTCCGACTGGGAGCGAACACAACGAGACTCGCAAAGACCTCAGCGAAACTGCGTGCTAGACTGAATAGAGACCGCGAAGCGTGGTCGTCTCATGGTGCATCGGAGGTGGAAACGGTCGCTGCTCTTGTTAACCACCAGAAGTTATTCCTTTTGATACGCGAAACGCGCAAAAGGAGGTGGTGGTGCCTATGCGTTCTCAGCGTCGTTATGGACGTCTACCGAAACGAACTCGCAGATCGACACATGCAGTTGTGTTATCGGAGTCCAAGCTCCTGCTCCAAATCCAGGGACTATTTTACTCACCGCCTCTCCAACGGTATCTAATCGTGATGTGGTGGATTTGCTTCCGTGGCTGGTCCGAGGCTATTGGACACCATGTCACTTCCGCGGTTGCTGTGTCGAAAGCCACTGCTCATAAGCATTAGACGATCATCTTCACGCTAAGGAATTAACCGCTCACCGTTATCATTACGGGAGCCTACACCATATTGGCTACCCAGATGAAGCACACCAGTGGGCAACTTTCCGATTTGTCGTTCAGATCACCGACAAACACTTCAGCATCCATACTTTTCCTGTAACGAATAAGCTCGTTCAGTTGGTGATAGAAGCCATCTTTCACGAAGTCACTGCTACCGTTTGTGAGGACTTATGCAGCAAAATCAGACATGCACCGTTCGTCCATACTCGACTTCGAGGCTTTGAATGAGCCGGCCAGTCTGACAGCACACATCTGGCTGTTGACCGGGATCCGATCGATCAGGGCAGCTTCAATGCGGATGCTCGAAATACTGTCTACACCGACTTGACCGGTATTTGAAGTCTCGTCATCTTTAGACAAACACAGTGAAGAAGTGACGCCAGTGTCGCGTGTGGTGGATCGCAGTGTAAACAAAGGACTCGAATTTTGTAAGCGGGTTTCCAATAGCCAGTAGATATCGATGGATAGGGTCTCTGGTGTTCAAACAAGTGTTACCTGTTGACCAATCTGTAACTAAGTGCCCACTTTGAGACTGCTAGTCCTAGCGAGAATCGTGGGTTCCAACGGGAAACGGATGTAGACGGACGTTTGGTTGAATACGGACTTATCGACTGGACTGTAGCGACACTGCGATTGTGTGAGAGGAAACTAGAAGAACAACGCCTATTGATACAAGTGGGGGAGGGTCAAGAATATAGGGGTTTGAAAACCGGAGATAAAAGGGAATTTGGAACGAGACGGTACGGTACGGTACGGATGAAAAAGCGCAAGTGTGTGTAGGAAGAATTGGATGTCTAAGCGGTGACATCATCACTCCTATCCACTGCTCGATGCAGAAGATAGGGCACTGGTGATCATCCTCTGCGACGACTAGAGCACCAAGAAAGTGTTTACTCGCCATTTTTCCTGGGTTGTCTTGTTTATATCCGCCTTCACGCGCAAGAGTTGAACGGGAGATCAGACTGTTGAAATTGATTAAAGCCGCAGGATCAGAAAGACTTCCTACAGTCTACTTCAAATTCTAGGGACCACCACTTGTGGATAGTGAATGCTGTTAGGAAGTAGCAAGAGGAAATCTTTCAGTGCAGCTTTATCTACGATTTCTCGGGTACAATGACCGATTTTGTTAGTGATCATTCCCCACATTTCATGTCATATAAATGTTTGTCCATGAGTTTTCTTCGAATTCCGACACCGACTTTGTTTTGACTACATGCGGCAGCAAGTTCTTCCATATATCCACTAATCTTCGCTCGAAGCTGGAAGATCTTGCACTTCGATGGGGCGTAGGTCACTCCAAACTGGGGGACACCTTCTACTTCCGAAGGTTATCAGCTTGAGCTGGGGACGGGGCCGCTAGAAATACCTTGACAACACGGCTTGGCGCACCATTGGACCTAGGCTCATGATCCGTACGGCGGTATATATATATATATATATATATATATATATATATATATATATATATATATATATATATATATATATGAGGCTGATGTTGCATTCTTGATGCTTCTTCACCGCAGTTGGGCTAAACCAACTTACACTTAAACTAGGTCTTTTTAAGCTGGATAAATTTCATTCCGCTTTATTTGGTTTGTTCTGCCTCCCTGAATAATGTTCTATTAACTGGCCACGTTGCTTACACTAATTGCGCTTATCTTCGGTAATTTTGTTGCGTTTGTAGCATTTTAAGTAACTTGTGGACATTTCTTACTTATCACGGATTTGTTGCTGACCAACTTACTTCATATGGTAATTTAGCGAAGAGTTATGCCACCGTATCTGTATGCATTATTGGATTTATTTTATTTCAGCTTGTCGTTTAAATTGAATGGCTGTTGTTTGCTATCCCTGGTATGGTTGCGCTTGATGTGTATGTTGACAAGGTGCCTACCTGTCTATTACCCACTACATCGTTCATACTGGCTCCAGGAGACAGTTGGTCGTTGCTGGAGGGGACGGGGTGCACGGTTCTTGTGGCCGTGCTAGGCTCAAAGAGCGGTTCCATGCACTCAGTGTGGAGCGGACTACGGTCCAGCCACCGTCTTGTGTGCGGTTGATTCCCCAAATACAGCGTGCTTGTGTTTGCCTGTGAAGGAGTGTGGGCCGGCTCCGTTGATGAAACGTGGTTCCCATCCGCATGCCTCCCGGTCTTATTCCTTCGGGTTTACCCTGGATATGGGGTATGTGGTTGGAGCTGTGGGTGGTGCAGCGCAAGCCATCCATGGTCCCTCTGTAGGCGCAGGCGTCCTGTGGCTTGCCACAGTGACAGGCAAATCCGAAACCGGATGCCGCCAACCATATATATATATATATATATATATATATATATATATATATATATATATATATATATATATATATCATAATCTGTGTACAGATATTGTGCCATCGGAACGATGGCGGAATAGGAAAACAGGGTTAGATCAAATGAATAAAGAAAACAAACAAATTTCTATCCATTTTTCCTCTCGTAGTTTTTGAGTTTTTTGATGTTTTTATTGGGAGGAGGGAAGTGGATGATCCGTGCATGCTTAGTCTGTGAGTGAGATACTACTCGGTTGCCCAGGTCGTAGTAGAGTGTTGTCTTAGGGGACCCCACCCCGAGCCTTTGATCCAAGATCTAACCTACAGGGCAGCAGGGCGATATGAGGGTATCGCAACCCGTTGGGAGCTGGTGACCAAACAAGTGGTTCATACGCCCTAAGGGCCGCATAGGACCAGGGGCCCAAGACACCCTTGAATTACAATGCCACTCAGAGAGAGGCAAGGGACAGTGACTTTACTTAGTAGCGAGCCACGTCCGCCACGTCACGGTGTTGTTATACGGACATATTTGGCTTTTTATAGGGAGAACGCTTGCAAGGCGAAAACCCACCACGTCCTTGAACACTGCCGCCGAACCATTCGCTGGGGCGGGATACTTCCGAACCACCCAGGTAGCACCACGTGGAGGTTGTTCAGCAAGCCAGCGAGAACGCTTGCCTAAGGCGACATGATGTTGTGGACTCGGCAACGGAGGGGGGGGACCAAGAATGGGGGTTTCGAACAAACGTATTCAGTATTCAGCCGTACGCCGTAACGGCGCTTCGCTGCCGTGCGACCACCGCCAGTCGCACGCGGGCTTAGTACCGCAGGGACGCCCACCCCTACGTGGTTTCGAACCCGCGCCGCAAGATTACGAGGCAAGCTCGTTACCTCTAGGCTACGGGCCCGTGTAGTAAAACGCGCCTTGGTATGTTCAGTCGTCAATACCTCGGCCATGGAGAGCAATTCTACAGAGGGAGCGGAGAATCGTCCAGACATGGTTCCATAGGATGTTTGGGCATGGTGCTTCTCGGTTGTCCAGGCCGAGGAATAGGGTTGACTTTGGGAAACCCACCCGGAGCCTTGGGTCCTAACCCGCAAGGCAACGGGGCGATTGACGTATATCGCGAACGGCTAACTAGGTGAATAATGATACGGCTTTCGAGTGGGAACAAACTACTCAGGGCCCCAAAGAGCGCAAAGTGAAACAACAAGGAGGCCAGGATTTCCTGGACCACCGAACTCAACGCTAAGCACGAAGGCTGTTGACAGCGGGTGGCTCATACATTTTCATAGAAGCCGATAGCCATCGGAGTTGTTCGTACTCCCTCCGTCCATCGCAATGAGACTGGACCTTACCGTGATGCGATGTTTTGTGTGCTTCGGTGATCCATTGAGCTATGCTTGATGGTGCATTTTTGCACCTTCAGAGCCACTCATACCAGATTGGTCAATGGTTAGAGGCCGGACAAACTCAGGCTCCTGGTCCTCGAGCTTGGGGATTGGAATGAGGGTAGCTTCTTATTCCATAAAATGGACTCCTTATAGCCCAACCCCAAACCCGCTGTCTTGCGGTAAGATTTTTGAACCAAAGACTTGGGTTGAGAACCCTAATCGTTCACCTGTCTAGGCCTGGGCAACCTGACAGTATCCTGCCCACACAAACCTATGGATCTTTTCTCAAACAATTTCCTGATGCTCTGGCCACCGCAGAGGATAATCAACGGTGCCCTATCTGCTGCATCGAGCAGGGTGGATAGAGGTTTGGATGCTACTGCTCAAGCCTTCCCGTCTTCTTATTCCCCCTCTTACGCTTTTTCACCCTTATCGTCCCGTTCCAGCTTCACTTTTATCCCCCCTGTTTTCAACCCCCCAATTCTCGGCCCTCCCCCACCTTGCATCAATAATCGCTTGTCTTTTAGTTTCAACTCATGTGAACGCGGAACGTCATTCCTGCCCTGTCGACAAGCCCATATCCAGCCAAGCGGCCCATTCCAGTTCATCGGCTCCCCTTTGGAACCCTCGATCCTCCTTCAGATTGGCATGCCTCAATGTATGCACATTGCTTCAGATCGGTCAACAGGCAGCACTTGCCCTAGCATTAGAGACCCTCTCGATCCATATCTGCTGCTTATCAGAGACACGCCTGCAAGACTCGAGCTCTGTGCTCACTCTGCGATCTCCTACAGGTGACGCAAGCAGTATTTTCTCATTGCGCCTATCCGGTGACGATGCAGCTTCGAGCACCGGCCAAGATGGTCTTGGCATTGCCCTGAGTCCCCGGGCTGAAGCTACTCTGGTTGATTGGATTCTAATCAGTAGCCGGCTGTGTGCGGTCCGATTGGCTGGCTCGTTTAAAGCTTCGAAGTCGCGTGTGACTAACAGGTGTCTATTCGTTATCGCTGCCTATGCACCCGCAAACTGTAGCGATGACTCGGTAAAAGATGGCTTCTGTCGCTAACTGAACGAGTTACTTCGCCACAGAAGAAACATGGACAGTGTAGTGCTCCCTGGAGATCTGAACGCTCAAGTTGGAAAATTATCCACCGATGGACTGCATCTGTGCGGTCAACCTGGTGTAGGCTCCCGTAATGATACCGGTGAGTGGTTACTTCATTTGTGTAAAGATGCTCGCTTATTTCTTGAGAGCACTAATTTCCGACACAGCACCCTCCAGAAGGTGACTTGGCGCATATCAGCCTCGAACCAGCTATGGACGCAAATCGATCACATTGCGGTAAGTTGCCGATGGAGAGGCTGCGTCCAGAACTGTCGCTCGATTTGGAGCACATGTGTGGACACCGATCATGCACGTGTATGTGCTGACCTGCGGATGCGTTTTGGTGGACGCCTACGATGACGTTGTGAACGCACTGACACCAGCCAACTGTTTTGAAGGCCTGTCAAAGTACGCTGTCATGCGAGTTGAACAATCGCTCATTGGATGCAATTGAAGCTCAGTGGTCTCATATTCACCAGACCTTACTAGCGGCAGGAAAATCCTCATGTGGTATGTCTAATCGCCAACATGGACATTGGGTCTATTCGCAGTCTCTGAAACTTATCGATGCTCGCCGGCATATTCCGGCTGAAAGAGAAAACAATGAAACTCGCACAGAGCCTTGGGCAAGATTCCGTTCTAGTCCGAAAAGGAACTGCGGATCCTGGTGGTCTCGTCGTACGTCAGAGATGGAAGTTGCCGCTGCCCTTGGTAACCATCGTAAGTTATTCCGGCTGATAGGGAAATGGGCAGCAGGAGACCTGGTGCTAATGAAACTATATGTGACGAGAGTGGACTGCCTATTCACAACTTGTCAAAACGCTTGGAGGGTTTAGCTGAGCACGTTGAAAGGCAATTTAATCGGTCGGAATCATTAGATTTCTCGCCGGCCACTGATCACCCTGCTCCGTGGGCTGTCCCTTTGGATCCGCTCTCTCGCTCAAAAGTCGAACGTGAGATCGAACTGTTGAAGTTAAATGAAGCCGCGGGACCAGATGATCTTCCTGTAGCCCTCTTCAAATTCGGGGGACCTGCTCTTGTGGATGATTAACACGAGTTACTAGTGAGACTGTGGGAGCAGGCAACTTTCCCAACCGACTGGGGCCGCTCCGTCGTAATTCCAATTTTTAAGGGAGGCTCACGATCGGAATGCGGCTACCATAGAGGAATCAGTCTGACCTCCATCTCCTCCAAATTGCTTACCTCTGTCATCTTTCATAAACTGACTATCACTCGTGAAAGCCATACTCATGAAAAGCAAGCCGGGTTTCGTCGAGGTCCTAGCTGCATTGACCACAACTTCACTTTGCGTCAGTTGTTAGAACACCGTCACATATATTGGCGGCCCACCGTTGTCGTGTTCCTCGATATCAAACGGGCCTTCGATTCGGTGAATAGACGTGCACTTTTGAACTATCTAGTCGGGAAAGGTGTGCCCAGAAATATGTAAATATTATCCTAGCATATGCGCGCCTAGCTCGCGCAGAGTGAGGGCTTACGGCAATTTGTCGTCACCCTTTAATATCTCCAGCGGTGTGAGACAAGGATGTCCGCTGTCACCTTTCCTCTTCAACTTCGCTATTGACGAGGTTATGGAGATTGCATTTACAGGACATGACTTGGAAGTTGTAGAGCTACTTCCAGGGGTACGACTTCTTGACTTGGAGTATGCTGATGATATCGCCCTCATCTGTGACAGCTCACAAACGTGTCAAGCGGCACTGGACAGATTAGCACTTGCTGTCCGTCACTTCGGGCTTTGCTTCGCACCCTCGAAGTGCAAGGCGTTTCTCCAATATTGGCCTGGGCTGTCTACGCTGACCCTTGCTGGGGATCAACTAGAAGTCGTTCAAAAATCCTGCTACCAGGGAAGTTGTATCAGCGCCCGTGGAATTGAAGATGAGATCACGAACCGTATAGCAAAAGCTCGAGGCGCTTTTGCTAACCTTCGACACTTATGGCGCCGGCGCGATATCACTCTCTTCCTGAAGGGTAGAGTGTACAATGCAGCGGTACGTTCGACTCTACTGTACGGTTTTGAAACGTGGCCCCTAAGATCGGCGGACATGAAGAGACTAGTTACGTTCGACCATCGGTGCCTTCGCTGTTTAGCTCACATCTGGTGGGAACACCGCGTGAGCAATGCTCGTTTTTCACGCCTTGTTTACGGCACAAGAAAGGGAAATGAACCGCTCAGCACTGTCATTTCGCCCACCAGGCTCCGATGGCTGGGCGAGGTGTTACGCATGCCAGCTTACCGACTCTCGCGACGTGCGTTGTTTGCGCGCCGGGGTTGTGATGAAAGAAGAGAAGGGGGCCAAGTGATGACTTGATCGAGAAGAATGAAAACCCTCACTTTGAAGCTTTCTTCGGTTTGCGCGTCTCGGCTCCCTGGTTGGGGTCCGAAAAACGATGTACACGTTAGGCTGGATACACTTGCTGATATGGCTAGGAGTCCACCTCAGTGACGTTCATACTGTGAGTTTCTTTGCCCCACCCCATCCTTTTTAACTTTCCCCTCCAACCGCGATCTAACAATCTAACCTTATATAATTTTGCACAGTACTTTTTTCACTTCATATTAGCCGGCTGGTAGCTTAACGGAACGATGCTCATCCGTTACCGGTAGCTCAGCTGGGTTGCACCAGTTGCATTTTTTCTTCTTTTTTCTTATATGTATTGCGGCACACTGGCTGAGGTGATTCCCACCTCTAGCTAACGTGTATGATGATGAGGAGGAGGAGGAGGAGGATGACGATGATGATGATGATGATATCCTCCCTCCGTTGTGTACACCTTTCTGTCACCAGAAATGAGTGATCCTTGCCCCTATAACCGGTCACGTTTGGTTTGCTTTAGTGTCTTCCAAGCTCTTGTGGTATTTTATGAAAAACAGGTGACCACCCCCAGGACCCTCGAAGTTCTAGAACGCTGCCGCTGATCGTCCGCGACTGATTACTCATCTCGCCTGCGAACAGTCGAGACTTATTCACAGGTACCTTCTCAAAAAATGCATTCCCCTATCCGCAACCTAGGGACGCGGCCGGTGCCGTACAGCTCCGCCGAACAAACAAGTGCTCGGTTTGCTTCCTGGGGCAAATGGCCATCTCTTCGGACCTAGTGCAGAAGCTGCGCCTGAACGCTCAAAGCATGCGGATTCCGTTTTGGTAAAGTATTCTTGTTATCCACAGATTTTAGGTCGAAGCGGAAGAGTACGCTTAAGTTTAACACGTAAGGAGTGGGGCGCAACAGTTGACCAGCCCGTGTAGGTTCGATCGTGTTCCCCTTTCCTTGGCTCATGAACAGGGACTTGACCGGGCTTATCGAAAGGTTGCCTCCTGCGGACCACATGGAGGTTTTCAAGGTCACGCTGAAACAGGTTACAGTCGTCGGATTCACTGCTTCCACACTTTCAAGTCATCTGCAAATAATGCATTATGCAAACGGCCAAATTTGAGGCACATCGTTTATATGGATTAGGAATTTTATAGGTCACAGTACATCGCCTTGGGGTACGCCACTGGTCGCTGGATACCAGTCCGTCAGATGGTTGTCGACCTGGATCCTCCACTTTCTGCCAACAAGGAAATTCCTAATCCATTGGTGTGGCGAGCCGCCCACACCTCACATCCTCAGCCTTGTCAAACGCCCTACTGAAGTCAATGTAATTGATGTCAACTGTACCCCTGGTTCATCGCTTGCAACCATTCGTGCCTCATCAAGAGCAGGTTGTGATGCATGAGCGACCTTTCACGAAACCATGCTGTGCGGGCGTCAAAAAGCCTTTCGACTCGAGATGCTACGGAAAATTCCTGCTTACCATCTTCTCAAGTGTCTTAGCCAAAACAGCGGTCAGGAGGGCCGGTCGGTAGTTGTCCACTTTGCTTGAGTCACCACCTTTCGGGATTGGCTTTACGATTGAGCATTTCCAGTCGCTCTGTAGTGGATAGCGAACTCTTAGACAGTCTAGTTACGGATGAGTGGATTCCGTCAGACTTGGCAGGCTTGGTCCTATCAAGACTGGCCAGCAGCTTGCGTGCTTCTGCAATCCGGGCTGTCTATTTTTGCAAGTGCAGTACCCGTCAAACTCGGTACAGACATTTCGTCATTTACAAATAAGGTAGCGAAGTGCGCCACCAACGCGGACTCACAATCAGTGCTCGAGGTTAGACGCTGTTCATCTGAGCCCTACAACACTGGCACATTGCTTGCAGATCTACGGATTATAAGCTCACAGCTCTATTGACTCAGAGTACTATTGCCACGCATTGTCTCTGACGGTGGGATTACACCTTCCGGTTCTCAATGGTTCGTTACCTCCGGCCTCAAGTTACGCACCCCCTGGTCAAATTGGTACAACCCCACCAACTCCCACCTGCGGCTGGCCGTGATCGCAGGTGCATTGTTTTAAATCTTCATAGACTGTGTGTGATAGGTCTTATGCGGATCTCAATGGGCCTCTGCAGTCACTCCTGAGCTGGACTTGCTCACCACTACCTTGTGGGTCAGGCTTTAGAGCCAAAGACTAGAGCCAAAGCACCTCGAACAAAACCCCATTCTTGGAATGGGCAGCCGCAGAGTATCATACGCTATCTCGATCACGTCGACAATTCTCCCTCTTCCTTTTCCCCCTTTTATTGAACAAGCGACTGCCACTGACTTTGCAGCTGCTACCATCGCTACATGTAGCTCTTCCACCAAGCCTAAAGTTTCCTTTCACATTGGTACTTTTAACGTCCGCACTCTAGGTCAGATCGGTCAGTAGGCAGCACTGACCCTCATTTCACTCTCTTGGTATTGATGTGTGCTGTGTCTCCAATACAGGCATACAAGATAACAACGATCTGACGAACCCTCGACTCCCTGGTTCTGGGTTTGACAATGACTACACTCGTCGCATCTCTAGCGACACCGAGTCAATGGCTCAAGGTATTTACGATGTTTGTATTGCCTTCAGCGTGTTTGCTGAAGGCAATCTGCTCGACTGGACACCGGTGAACAGCTCCATGTGTGCAGTTCGACTCCGAACTAATATTGGAGTTAACAAGAAGCGTCCGAAACCAAGGTGTCTTTTTTTCGCCCATTGTTTATACCCCTACTGAATACAATTCAGAAAGTATCAAAAGCGATTTCTATCGACAGCCCTCATCTTCGCGTGACGAATAATAATGACATCATGATTGTTGCTAGTGATGTGAATACACAATTCGGTCGTCTTTCAGATCTGGTACAATACGTGAGAGGCCGCTCTGGAATCGATGTACGCCGAACAGACAGTGGCGGTCTATTGATGCAACTGTGGGCTGTATGCAAACTTCGCCTTGGTAGCACTGCGTTCTACCACAAATCTTCACACCGCCTCATCTGGAGCCCACAGAGTTCCTCAATGACCTGGACCCAAGTTGACCATATTGTCATCAGCTTCAGATGATGCACATCAGTCCAAGACTGTCGGTCAATTTAAAGCACTGCTTGGATTCCGACCATGCTCTAGTGCACGCACGCTTGGCGCCCACTCTTCTACACTCAAAAGTGCCCATCTTGTAACCTGACCTATAACTTGAACGCGCAATCTGCAGTTTAAAATATCATGACGAACTGGCCCACCAATTATGAGCTTGGTTCGCCAAACTCTGACTGCATTCGTCTCAAAGATGCCATGAAGAATACCTTTGACACCTGTTGTACACCCAACTCGAGACGTAGTCACTGCGAATGAATGTCTAAGGCTTCGATCGGCTTGATCGAAGCACAAAAATAGATTCAGATAGGCACTGAGTTTCAGCGTATCCATAACTCTCTGATACAACGCATCGCAAGAACTCCTCGAATCGACCGAGTACGTTGGTGGATGGCAAGGGCCCGTGAGATGGAGAAAGCCAGTGCTATTAGGAACAGTCGGGTGCTATTCCAGTTCATCCAGAACACGAGTCCGCGATAGCCATCCGTTAGCTAGACAGTAGTTGTGAAAGACGGGCAGCTGGTCCATTCTCAGTGTCGTTGTCTTGCCCGTTAGGCGGAACATTTTGTAGAGAAGTTCAGCAGGACTGCTGCCAAATTACCGCTTGCCGAATCGCCTGAGTTGTCGTGGGAAACAGATGTCACTCCTCCTACTTTGGGAGAGATTTGCCTTGAACTCTCCGCGTTGAAACGAAACAAGACTCCTGGATCCTACGAACTTCCTCCATCTTTGCTGACAGACGAAGGTAATCCTTTGTTGACTAGACTCGCTACGCTTTGATACGATTTGGGACACTGAAGAAGTGCCCTCAGCCTGGCGACTGTCATCTGTCGTGCCCATCCTCAAGGATTGTCAACGTACTTTGTGCGAACATCATCGTGGCATCAGCCTTGTTTCTATTGCATCTAAACTCCTCATGGATTTCATTCTCACACGACTTACTAGTCCCCGTTAGAACCGATTAGCTGAAAGCCAGGCTGGCATCCGCGCCGGTCGTGGTTTTATCGACCACATATTTTCGCCAAGTGTTAGAGCAACGACACATGCAGATCTGGACAATGGGGGTTTTCCTTAACTTGAAAACTGCCTTCGACTGTTAATCGAGACAGTTTGTGACACTATCTATCCATGAATGACGTGCCAGCTTAATTCCTTTCCATTCTGAAGTCTATCGCGCTTCTCGAGACCGTGTAAGGGTCTAGTAGAAACTCTCCGGTGTTTCCCACGACAAATGGGGTTTGTCAGGGTTTTCCTATATCTTATTTCCTCTTCAACTTTGCGATCGAAATAATCATGAGCGACTCCATTCTTTCAGACTTCGGAAGGGGTTCTCTCAGGTGACCGACAGACAAACTGGAAGTGTGCGGATGACATAGCTCTTTTTGGATCTAAGGCAGCGGCTATGCAAACACTGCTAGATAGGCTGATGCGTAATGCTGCACGCTTCGTCATGTGTTTTGCACCTTCATAGTGCAAAGTACTGCAGCAGGACTGGACCGACACATCTCCAGTCTTAGCTATCACCGAACAGTTACTGAAAGTGATGGAACCGCTCACATACCTTGGTACCTGTGTCACCTCTGATAGTCACATCACTGAGGAATTTACCTTGTGAATCAGTAAGGCCCATGTGGCTTTCCAGTGACTCAACCATCTATGGAGACGGCGCGATATCATCCTGTTAGTGAAAGGTAGGGTGGATAACGCTGCTGTAAGACCGGTCTTATTCTGTGGATCAGAGACATGGCCAGTTCGCGGCGAAGACATTAAACGCTTGGCCATGTTTGACCACCGGTACTTGCGGATTGTTGCTTACGTTTGGTGGGAACACCGAGTGCGCAATGCAGAGGTCCGTTAGTTAGTTTTTGGCAAAAAGCCTTCTGATGCCTCACTCGAGTGTTTGCTGAATCAAGATCTCTTATGTTGCCTTGGTCATGTTCTCTGGATGCCGTTGCTCGACTCCCTCGGCTTGCATTATACGCCATGGCTGCACCAAGTTGGATGATACCGCGAGGTGGCAAGTCTATGACGTGGAGTAGTGGCATTAACTAATTGACTGAGAAATTTACTCATGCTGGTGCGTACTGTCTTCGTGTATGCGTACCTCGCAATGGTCCACACCAATGGTTAGAGACCGTATCTGAGATGGTGCAGTCAGACAGTCAGTGGCGTTCATGCATTCGATTTCTTGCATTTAGTTGATGATTTTTGTTCTATTCTGATTAGTTTACCCCACTTCCTTCTTGCTTCCATTTTCTTTACCTTATATTTGCTTTGCTGTTGTTATTGCTATTTTTGCGATGTGAGTCGTGACAACTGAATCCACCGCAATTCGGTGCTCGGATCATGGTTGATCAACTGAACTGCCTGCAAATCTCAGACGCCACGTTGTATGCGCGTTGTTCGTACAGAGTGAGTGCTTATGGCAAACAGTCGTCAGCTTTCAATATCTTCAGTGGTGTGAGACAAGGACGCCCGTTGTCATTGAAACTCCATTAACTTCACATGACTTGCTGCTTCCAGGTGAACGCATTCTTTGAGTACACCGACGTCATTCCCCTCATATATGACAGCGCTTAACCTTGTCAACTAGCGCTTGACAGATTAATACTGGCTGTCAGCCGTTTCGAGCTATGCTTTGCGCCCTCCAAATGCGAAGGTATCTTCCAAGATTAGCGAGGACCGCTCCCCGCACTGGCCCTTTTAGTGGTGATCAGCTAAAATGGTCGAGAGATTCAAGTACCTTTGCAGGTGTATCAGCGCCGGCAGAATAGAGAATGAGATCACGAACTGTATAGCAAAAGTTTGGGACGCTTTTTCTTACCTTCGCCATCTTGCCGCGCCGGCGCTACACCTGTTTCCCTGAAGGGCAGAGTTGACAATGCAGCCGTGCATGTAGCCCTCCCGCACGGTTGCGAAACCTGGCCCATCAATTCTACTGACATAAAGTGGCTAATTAGGTTCGATCATTGCTGATTTCGCAGCTTAACTCACGTGTGGTGTGAACACCGAGTAAGCGATGAGCGTGTTCGGCATCGTGTAGTTGGTGCAGGAAGAGCGATTTAACCGCTCAGCACCGTTGTATCTGTCACGCATCAGGCTCCGATGGCTAGGCCACGTATTACCCATGTCAACACACCGACTCCCGCTACGTGCGTTGTTTACGTAACCGAGATGTGGATGGAAGCAGAATAGGGGAGGCCAAGTGATGATTTGGTCAAGAGGAACGCATTCCCTCACTTCGCACTTGGCATCGGTTGGTGTCTCGACTGACTGGCTCAGGTCCGAAGGATGTTGAACACATTTGGTCAGATGTACTTGTTTTCATGGCATGGAGCCGACCTCAAATGGCATCTTTGTTGTGACTCCTCCAACCCTTTCTCCTTTAGCTTCCCCCTACAATCACGTTCTAGTGCATAACGCATAATATAATATTTAGCATTATATTGCTAGTTTTTTACTTGTTTTTGTAGTCCGTAATATTCAATGTCTTTTCTTTTTTATCGCGACACATTAACTGAAGTGTGTCCCTCACCTTTAGCCAATGTGTGCAATGATAATGATGCCTCCTGCTAATTCTATACCTTAACTAGTGAAATTCTTCATAGCTTACTATACTTGTTCCTATTTATGTCTTGTGGCTACCTGGATTTGCCACGGCTTAGTATTCCACGGTAATATTTCGGTTTCGGCAACAGTGTACCAGAGTTTATCCACTTTTAGCAGTTGTTCACTGTTCGTTGAAGCAATCATACGGTAGCCATCTGCACACATCTGTAATTTCTTTCTAACATTTAGTTACATTCATCAATTATTTTTTCATGTTTGCTTCTGTCTCGGCTATTCGCGGAGCCTGCCAAGCGCAGCTTCCATTCTGTTTTCTCCGTCCATTTGATCACATCCGCCTTTAAGCGCCAAACTGCACGTTTCCAACAAGCTGACTGATTTGAAGCAAAGCCAGGGATTGAGTACGCGCTTCTTAAGATATCACCCCGTAAGATCATCCGGTATGCTTCGCTGCCCCGCAACCACCATCATTCGCGCACGGGCTAAGGATACTGCAAGAGCCGCCCAGTCCCCTACGCAGGCTCGATCCCGAGCCTTCGGATTACAAGGCAGGTCACGGGTCGGCGCTATAAGTCAATTTATTATTCTCACGTTTAGTGTTCTCAATATTTAACCAGATTATACTACCTATCAGCGCGTTATCAATCGGCAACTAATATGACAACCTTCTCTATATGAACAAGCATAACTGGTAACATAGTGGTCAAGCTCATTAGACTTCAGACTCCATGCAACTGAGCTAACTACACTCTCGAAGTCTTACGTGGTACACACACATATACGTCATCAACTCATCACATACCACTTCCAACTCTGCTCTCCCATCGCGTTGCAGGTTCCCACAGCGGCCAGTCTTTGGATTCCTAATGTTGCTTATTTTGCAACTTGTTGAATGTTCTAGTCATATTCGTCGCAGATGCATTCAGACAAAGGCTGGCCTCCGTGGACTGATCACATGCTCACTGGATGCCAATCGGAACGTTACCGGCTAGATGCACAGTTTCTCCATAGGGAAACAATGCGCCACTTGTTGTGTGGCAGCGATCACAGACCTTTTATTCATACAACGTGGAATCGTCTATACAGTACCTAAATTTAATACACCATTCAATTGTGATAGCTTTTCACTGTATGTTCCTCATTGCCTCACAAGCACCATTCACTCGCTGTGTGCCCCCCTTCAATCCACACTGCCCCGTCTGGGACCACGTTGAACTTGGGCCGCACTAGTTCTCTGCCGTCCGTCTGACCCATGCATTTCTGGTTAGCTTGATTGGGAGCACTTGCTTCGCTTTCTATTCACTAGTCTTGCGTCGACTCTTTCCATTTGGTTTGCCGTCACAGGAACTTACCTGGCGAATTTCCACAATGTCTCTCAGTACAAACACGGTGAATCTATTTTATTGCAATGAATGTGTTAATTGTGTTGAAGAATTTTGAAGACGATTTTTAAACATTTCAACAGCATTCCAACCTCTACTTTCTTTGCTTGTCTCAGAAATACAGTGTATATTAGCACGCACGTATTGTTCGCTCGCCGTTGTCCGATCCAATCCACGCATTCGTTATCAGTAGCCAAGCTGCGGCTTTATTCTCACTAGGCCAAACTGACCCTACATTGTACCTCAGCATATGCGATCGTGATCTGCTCGCGTGGGCGGCGCTTGATCAGCCTACTGCGCCGATCCCTTTCACCCAAATGGATAGTTACCATCACACCGCTAACTCATACAGGTCTACTTCACCCTAACGGATACAGTGACACTTAGCGATGTTGAGTGAAATCTGTTCGCTCTCACCTGGTCACCATCAGCCCATAACTTCTTTTGTTATCACTAACTATCGCGCTGTTATCTCCAGCTCAGAGTAATCAGCAAATTCACAAGCTATGCACTCGAACTCCCCACTATTATCTGACTGGGTTTGAGCCTGATTTGCGAGACAGGACACTTTATCTGCTTTACGGCGACCTGGTCGAGTTAACACCATCTGATTGGATTCTCATAGGTTCGCTTTTTGCCTTGTTTTCTGAGCTTGTGGGATATTTCATAGAGGTCCACTGCATTTTGCAGCCATACTAGTTAAGTGCGGTCCAACCACTCATTCATCATACTTTATTTCACTGCGTCTTCAGGGCGTGTATCCTGTTCGTTTGCGCAAAGTGATCATAGTGGAACCCCCCATTTGGTTTCGTGCCCCATTCGGAGTTCTGCGACTGTTCGTGAAGGAGAAGATGCGCGATCGGGTACGTGATCGACTTGCCTTGTTTTTTTATTTGACTGCTTTTCTTTATTCACTCCTATTCTCGTATTGCTACTCTCTCAAATATGCCTCGTTCGTTTTTGGCGTGGAGTCGACGACCGCTTATTTTAGCGTCTCATACTATCCAGTGCTTCAGACAAAGGGCTCATGATAAATGACCGTCATGATCTCACACTTTCCATCGTGCTCTCCTGGCCGGAATTACACTTTGTAAGTAGCACAACCATTTTTCCTGACGGACCGAGATTACTCCTGACTGACGAAGTCTACGAGCCTCAAAGCGTAGAAATTTGGCCAGGGCCAGGTCGGCGTAGCGATCATTCGTTTTCGTTTATGGATTCAACTCATTTTATGGCTAATCCGTTTTCGCATGCTACCAAACACGAGCGCTCCTCTACGCCCATGACGCACCGCTGTTGATGAGTCCGATCACATTCTTTGCTGTGCTACTGCCTCTCCTACGGAGCATTTGATCCCCGACATTGTTTCCTTCTCTTAACCCTGCTCCGCCAGGCCATATACCATTTCATTTTTATGGACTGATAGCGCGATTCGATTGACCATTATACCAATCAGGCGTAATTGTGCCTAGATGTTCCTATCGAGCGAATTCTTTCTCTCCACATAAGACCGCGCTCACAAGTGGTATTGACCCTAGACCCAACGATTCACCTGGGCTATGGCTACAGCAGTATTGGTTCTCTCCCACTCAAGTCGGTGCGTTGATCCTAGCTTTTATTAATGATGACACAAATGATTATCATTGAAATTACTTTGGTGTTTCCTTCTCCCTGTATTCATCAGGTGTGCGTTAGGCATTCACACTCAGCTTTGGACGTCTACTCATGTGCAAAATACTATGTTTGTAACCGGTAATTCGCACTATTTCAGCTCCAAACGTCCCAAAAAGATTTACTTAGGCCATAATTGTTGTGTCTTGGGCGGCCGCCTCCTAATATTTACCTCAATTCGAATATCTAACAGATACCCTACCTGTACATTCGAAGTTCCTGTCCCAATGGCCGAGTGATGAGACAGTCAAGTGTGACTTGAGTCAAAGGTGTCTACTGTTGCAGACCTCATTCCTTCAGGGACAAGCATTTATTCGGCAAAGTAAACAGTGGAAATTACAGCACGTTTGACAAGCGAAAATCCCCCATATCAATTGTTCGTTCACATCCATAACTAACGACCCTTACGAGCCGATGAGGTTTCCCCTTTAATTCAATTAAGCAAACACTTAGTAATCCACACTAACGTCGGCTAATCCGTGTCCATTGTTCGAATCCGTTACTTGCGTCTCCCATTGGTTGTCTGACTCGCTCGTTTGACCAATCTGCTCACTATGATAGGACATTCCCATTACACCCACCATCTCTGCATTTTGGGCATCTAAAATTACTCAAACTAAGCGACTCCGGACAGCTTCCTGGAATGGTGCATCTTTCTCACACGAGCAGAGAATAGCTATGCTGTCAACGTGAATGAATCGCATCGCTTTGCGTTGTTATTTATGACAGTGGAATTGGTAAGTTGCGAGTTTATTGATGTCAGTCTTAATGGCTTCTTTTGTCAGAAACTAACTACGCCTTCAATCTCTGGAAGATTCTTTGGCATTGCGTGATCAAATTATGGACTCTCGTATGTAGCTAGTCGATATACCTGGATGAAATAACAGCACATCACAAGCTTGTCGCACCTGTGATCAATCGCATGCACGGGACGCTTGACCAGAGAATTTTTCGTTCGGACATTCCACACATGTTTATAGCGACCCTGGGATAATCGCTGTTTTTTGTAGCATCCTTTGTGTGAATAGTTTGCGTCACACGTAATCTCACTCGCACAACAAACACTCTATGTGGACTACTGTGGGGCAAGCATTACCGGTGGGGCTCGGTGGTGGCGCCTTGTTACAGCTGTTTGCGCGCAATCTCTACGTCCCAACATCGACTTTCAACTCATATATCTCTCTCTTTTGCCTGAAGAGTGCACGCCAGCACAAAATCGGGAATGGATTGCGGTGCTTGGCGCATGCA
Source organism: Dicrocoelium dendriticum (assembly GCA_944474145.2). Classification (NCBI taxonomy): domain Eukaryota; kingdom Metazoa; phylum Platyhelminthes; class Trematoda; order Plagiorchiida; family Dicrocoeliidae; genus Dicrocoelium; species Dicrocoelium dendriticum. The sequence goes on from OX104070.1 coordinate 27,949,149, forward strand.
ACACAGCATTTATTCACCCCGACGAATAGTTACAACGGTCTATTCGTGATGCGCATGGTTTGAAATGGAGTTCTCATCTTCCTAATTACCACAACCAGTTAATGCCACTTACAGAATTTGTATGTCGCACAGTTGGCCGAAACCTAAATGTTTCTTGTATGTGTCCACTTTTGGAGTACTGCCTGATCATATACAGTCACATGCGCAAGAATGAGCTCTTATCACGGGCACGTCTGCAGCGGTCATTCACTGAAAGCCTTTTAAGTGAATCGTCGCTAGCAAGATATCATGATTGCTGTAAATTACTGAGCATCGATCCTCTATGATTATGACGACTGACGCTGAACTTAGTTTTCTCTTACAAACTGATACACAACCTCAGCTTCATCGCAAGCACACAGTTGAAGTTTAGGCAGGTTAATGAATACAACTTAAGGAACTGAGAATTTTTCTTTCGTAACAATAGTTCACCTTGCAACTTCGCACAAACTTCTTCGTAGTTCGATACTCAGCTATCTGGAACCGACTGTCGCACTCAGTAAGAGCTAGTCCGACTATCGGTCAATTCAAAACTGAATTTAGTCAATTCCTGGTACTACCGAACATGGTTAGACTGTTTACTCGGCCGATAGCGACCGAGGAGCTATGTTTTCAAGGACCTATGAATGTTTTAAAAATAGGATCACACAATGTATTGGTCGCTTCGTTAGACCCAATCTTGCAGCTTGGAGTTTATGCTCTCCTGTTCGCCACCTCAGCACTTTTATGACGATAGCCTATACATGGAATTAGTCGAAGCTTTATTATCCCAACGCTTCTCACGTATCTTACCCTACTAACTGTCCTCTATTCTTCTTGGAGGAAACAAACTGGGTATCCACAGTACCCGTGACAGCAGTGTAGAATTGTGCAACCAATCTCTCCTTTTCGATCATCTACACCTATCAAAGCCATCGCACTATTCCTCTGAGAACTCTCCTTTAAACGAATATTTCGGATGTTTATTTGTTTTATATGATCCCTATGTACATCTTAAATTGAACCGCCATCTGTCGCTCCTTTATGATTGCCGTTCGTTATTTTTAGCTTTAATCGTTTTCCTGTTTGCTTTTCTTCTTTATCATTGTTGGCCACTCCTGTGGTGAAAGACTGAAGCTACTTACTTATTTGCTACACCCACGCAAGGCGAATTGCCACATAATCACTAGCGCATTTTAAAAGTGCTGAACTCGAAATAGCTTCACAAGAGAATAGGCTGTGTGTCGGGATTACCTCGAAATATACAGCTGCCGAAAAATATTGAGTAAACGTGATGATATCAAAATTGCACACGACAGAGGTAACAAAGTTAACTTATTGATGGCTTATTTGCTTGTAGTAGTGGCCAAAAAAGAAGTGCCAACGTGGTGAGAGCCTTTTGCATATATTTGCAGCCAAAAAAACAATAAATCAATATATTGAACGAGTCAAAACAATGAGGATCGTCTGCTTTAAAGCCCAACATCACATGACCCGATGAAACATGGAAGTGCGCATGAAACCTCTCGAGGGACTACCCCGCATGAATGCAGGTCCCCCTGGGGGTGGGTTCCATGGATGGTCGTATTACTTTACCTGAACTGATGACGATTCTCGCAATTATTCTTACTATCAGCTCTTTCTTGCACGACTTTTAATTGATAGCAAACTCCCAACACTTCAGATGAAACACTGGTACACTTAGACACTTTTCTTCGCTATGTGATTATGTTGTACGATATGGTCAGACTACGTAATCATTCTGTGTCTCGTAATGTCGAGAAATGCATCATTTAATTATTTATTTATTTTGCTCCATTTATTGATATTCTACCTGATCTATGTGCCTTCATGTGAACTTTCCCTTCTTTAGATCTCCACAGTTGACCTGGATGAGCTTCATGTTCATTTGCCTCTCTCAGTAATTCACAAGATCTTTCAACAACTTACTCAGCCTCGTCATTTCGACTGGTTGCGAACATGTTTGGAAAAGACCGGTCATGCCTCTCGACTCCCCGAGGATTATTTTGTCACTCCGTCCCCCACGCACCGCACCTTGACAAACTCCGACCTTATTTCGGACCGCTTTGGGCACTATGGCTCGCTCCGACTTCGTCAGCCCAACCGCTTACGACACGAGTCCGAGGATCGCTTTGGGACAGTTCAGGGGTTGGTCGGACATCGTTACTCCACACTCGCATCCGCGAATGCTCCCCCGTCCTCATCAATGCTTCTGCGCGATTCCAGGAGCCGTGATCGGATGCTGTCATCCATGTATGGTACTATCCACAATTCAGCCGGTACCTACCATACTACTGTCATGTCTCCGAAAAGAACATCCAACTCAGGATCGGTCCGCATTTCAAAGACTCGACAGCGAAACAACAGCTGTCTCCGATCTTTCTCCCCAGCTTCCTCAACAGAATTATCCATACCGACGAACGAGACTACTGCTTCATCGCCTACCCGCTTGACGGTCCCTGAGTTCATTCATCGTGTCCATACACTGGGCGCATTAGGCTTGTGCGCCGAGTTTGAAGCTATGTTCAAAGACCAACCCATTCGCGGCTCATTCGATCAGTTTATGTGAGTACTGGTCTTTCTACCACTTTTATTCCAGATTAACACCTCTCACTTTCTGCTGCCTTTGGTCGTGGTGGCTATTATTATTGTTGTTATTATTTTTATGACGATGGTAAGCCAGATATGTCAGGGATGTGCATAATTGTATGGCCCGATTCTGTCCTGGATGATTTCATGATCGAACTAATGAATATTTAGTCAGACAACCCTTCAAACCTCCCGGCACCAGCGGTGCGTGCAATTTACTCCCCTACAATGCGTATGCCCCTTTCTTTGATGGTTTGTGATTGTTCCGCCTGATGTTGAGCCATTTTGTGCGGTTATAATTCGCAAGTTACCAAGCTATCGCCACTTTCAAGCTTATTGGTAACACTGGTATCCTGCCAAACTAGGCTTAACCATTATAAATGAATCACATGAATCTCATAGTCTAATTTCAAGGCCTCCATATTTTTAGACATAAACAGCATTTTGGGTCATTAGGTGATCTTGAGTAGTCAATTCGGTCAGCCCCCGCGTCTGAATCCCTTCGTGTCCAAGTGGCTTAGGCTAGACCATATACAGTTAACTTACGAACTCCGCGTGAAACTGACAGTCTAATCACTATCACAGCTTGTAACCTTTCTCACACTGCTGGTACAGTTCTCTCACCTTTTACTTAGGCATAGTGTTCTCTGCAAAGAATTGGCCCACCTTCAGAGTTGTGTTTACAAAACCCGCCGTGTAGTTGAATTGCGACACGCAATCTCTATTGAGACCTTGGTTTTCTTTGAACTAGACCTCGGTCATTTCGATCGCAAGGACCGTATCCGCAATGAAGCTGTTTCGATGTTGATGGTCCAAACACTGACACCCTATGACCGGTTTCGTTTTCTACCTGATAAGTCCAGAGGATGACGAAACCGGTAGACATGTAATATTGTGAATGATCGCCAACATAATCGATCGCTGTATGTGTGGAATCTTAGCTGCAGCTTTTTGTTGCTTCTTTACTTTATTCAGTATTCACTATTAATTTGTGTAAATCATTTATAAGATGTTGTCCCCCTAATTTGAAGTAGACTGGAGAGAGTCTGTCTGCTCCTGCGCGAGGGCAGATCCACGGGGCCGGCCCTAGAGAGAATCGCGCTCAAATAGTTTTTTGATTATCTGTCCGCCGCAGAGGATAATCAACGGCACCGCCTCTGCTGCATCGAGCAGGGTGGATAGGGGTGGCGATGCCATTGCTCAGATCTTCCTGTCTTTTTTCATTTTTTCACTCCTGTCGTCCCGTTCCAACTTAACTTTTATCCTCTTTCTTCAACCCCAAATATTCTTGGTCCTTCACCATTTTGTACCAACAGATGCTTTTCTTCTAGTTTCCGCTCACACACAATTGCTGAGTGTAGCTCTGATCTAGTCGATAAATCCATGTCCATTCAAGCGTACAATGTCAGTTTATCCGTTTCTGTTCGGGGCTTACGATTCTCTCTAAGACTAGCATGCACTCAACGTGCGCACTTTGTTGCAAATTTACCGATTACTAGGGCAACTGTCGATCGATGTCTACTACCAATCCTAAACCTGCCTTCAAAATAGCTCTTTGCTTGCACTGCGATTCCACCACATGGGACACTGGTGCTACCTTCTCATTGCGTTTGTCTAAAGATAACGCAGCTGCAAATGCCGCAAGTCGGTGTAGGCATTGTTTTAGAGTTGTCATGCTGAACCTGATCGATTGGGTCCCAATCGACAGCCGAATTATCCCCATCAAATTGGCTGACTCGTTCCAAGCTTCGAAATCGCACGGGAGACAGACGGTGGATGTTTACCGTTGCTGCGTACGTGCCCACAAACTGTAGCACCGACTCGGTGAACGATGCCCTATCACCAACTGAACGAGCTCTTTCATCACTTAGTAAATCCGGATCTTGTAGTACTTTCGGGTGCTTTGAACGTTCAACTTGAAAAATTGCCCACTGGTGTGTTTCATTTGAGCAACAAATATGGTGTAGGCTTCCGCGATGATAACGGTGAGCAGTTGCTACACATATGTGAAAAGGTTCGTCAGCTGAACCTGCAGAGATCCTTGATGTGATCTACTTGGATTTATCGAAGGCGTTCGATCGTTTAGATCATCTGGTTCTCCTTTCCAAGCTCCAGTCTTACGAGATCGGTGACCCTCTCTTGAGCTGGATCGCCAACTTTCCCGCAATGACAATTTGTGGTGCGAGTCCGGAGTTCCCTATCTGAACCCATACCATTGGAGTCTGGTGTGCCCCAGGGCTCAGTTCTAGGTCCACCGTTGTTTTTAGTTTTCATAAATGACCTTGCACGGAATGTCGCTTCAAATTTCCTGCTGTTTGCTGACGATATCAAAATATGGCGCCGGATTCAGGCGGATGCTGATCAGAATTTACTTCAATGTGATACAGCTACGATACAAGATTGGTCAACCCGAAACCTGTTACAGTTCAACGGGGACCAATGCAAGGTAATCTCCATACGACACCAGTGTGACTGTTCCTAAGGCTAGGAACGCAAGTACCGCGGCGGTCATCCGTTAAACGCGACCTTGGCGTCCTTGTTCAGGATAACTTGGGTTGTTCCAAGCAGTCCGCAAAGGCCTCAAAAGCTGGTAACCAGCACGTTCGGTTGCTACGACGGGCGTTCGGACAACTAGACACCACGCTTTCCAGACAGACGCTGAATGCGTATGTTCGTCCCCATGTCGAATACGCGATCCAAGTCTGGCAACCATGGCTGAAGCACGACCTTACTGCAGTGGATCAATCCCAACGTCGGGCTTCTAAATACGTCATTGGAATGCACCACCTTCCGTAAGAGCAGAGGCTGAAACCTTTGAGAGTATTCAGCGGGCGGTATCGCCGACTACGAGGCGACTTGATTATGACGTAGTTGCTTTTACACAATCCAAAACATGTGTGCCGCTCTTGACTGCAACTCAGCAGTGACATTGAACAGAGGCCACTCCTTGAAATTGGCAGTACAGTACACCCGCACGGTGTGCCGTAGAAACTTCTTTTCACTTCGTGTGTGTCAGCCATGGAATGCTCTTACCGAACCTGTTGTTTCAGCACCCACGCTAGCCCTATTTGAAAGTCAATTGGATGACGCACTCCGCCACTTGCATTTTGTTATTTGACCCTACTCCCGGGAAATACCTTGGATTTACTTTTTTCGCCTATTTTAGCTATGGAAACGCCCGAGCTGCAGGGCTACTGAATCAAAAACGACAAATCCATTATTTTGACAGTAAAACTACTAACTACATTTTTCGCTAACCCAGCAGATCACCCAACGGGGCTTGTAAAGCAATGCTTCTTAACCCGTATAAAATCATTGCTCGCGAGCACTAACTTCCGACACGGCACTCGCAGTAGAGTAACTGCGCCCACCAACCATGGGCGCAACTGAATAGCCTCGTGATCAGTTACTGCTGGAGAGGATGTGTTAAACAAAAGTTCCTCTACTTGGAGCATTAGCGTGGACTCCGACCATGCACTTGTATGTGCCGATCTGCAGCTGTGTCTCAGCGGACGTCCGTAACGACGCTGTGAGCGCATAGACACCAGCCAACTGGCGAACCCACATTTTCTGAATGTCCATCAAAGTAAGTTGGCATCCACGCTGAGTAAGTGTGAACTGAACCCAGTTGGGGGTCACTAGTCACATGTCTTCATGTGGCAAAACAAATTACCAATCTGGACACTGGGTCTCTATGCAGTCTCTGATACTTCTAGATACTCGCCGACATGTGCTTGCTGGAAGCGAGCACAATGAGACTCGCAAAGCTCTCAGGGCGAAACTACATGGTAACCTAAAGAGAGACCGCGAAGCTCAGTTGAATCTCTGTGCATCCGAGATGGAAGCGGCCATTGCCGTTGGTAATCGTCGTCTGTTATTCCGTCTCACACAGGTAACGAGCAGCAGGAGACCTGGTGTCAGTGAGACCATACGCGATGAGAGTGGACAACTGATCGACAGCTTGTCAAAACCCTTGAAACGGTTGTCATGTGCCTTTCTAGGCATTGTTTGCCATTCACCCTGGGCCGTCTTCTTGGATCTGCCCTCACGCGCAGAAGTGGAACATGGGACGAGACTGTTGAAATTGAGTAAAGCCGCAGGAGCAGATAGACTTCCTCTAACCTTATGCATGGTTTGCACAACCTACTAGTGAAGGTCTGGGAGCAGAAAACTGTCCAAAAGACTGGAGCCACTTGATAATAGTCCCATTTTTCAAAGGTGTCTCCCGTTCGGAATGCGGCAATCACAGCGGAATCAGTCTGAGTCCGTTTACCTTTAACTTGCTTACGTCTGTCGTCCTCCCTAGACTGACTGGTACCTATGAAACCAAATTGATAAGGAGCAAGCCAGGTTTCGTCGAGGTCATAACTGCTTCGTTCACGTCTTCACTTTGCGTCAATTGCTTGGGAACCGTCATCATAGATGCCTTCAATTCGGTGATCGATGTGTTCTTTGGGACTGTTCGCTAAGGAAAGGTCTGTACGGGAAATATGTAAATTTTATCCAAGCGCTTTACGCGCCTAGCTTGACCAGAGTTTACGGCATTTTGTCGCCGCCCTTCTATCTCTCCAGCGCTATATGACAGAGATGCCTGCTGTCGCCTTTCCTCTTCTACTTCGCCATTGACGAAGTCATGGAAATTGTGTTCACTAAACATGACTTGGAACGTGTGGAGCTACTCCCAGGTGAACGACTTCTTGACTTGGAGTATGCTGACGACATTGCCCTCATATGCGACAGTCCACAAATGTTCCAATTCGCTCTGCAAATTAGCACTGGTTATCAGCCTTTTCGGACGTTGCTTTGCACCCCCAAATACAAAGTCCTCCAAGACTAACAAGGACCCACCGTTGCGCCGATCCTTGGTGTTGATTAGCTAGGAGTTGTTCAGGAATTCAACTGCATGGGCAGCTATATTATTGCCCGTGGGATCGAAGGTGAGGTCACGAACCGTATAACGAAAGTTCGAATCGCTTTTGCTACTCTTCGTCACCGGCTGCGCCGGCGCAATATCACTTGCTCTGAATGCAGAGTTTACATTGCAGCCATGCATATAATCTTTCTGTACCGTTGCGAAACCTGGCCCACCAGGTCGTCAGACATAAAGAGGCTAGCTGCGTTGGACCATCGCTGCCTTCGTAGCTTGGCTCTCCTCTGGTAGGACCACCGCGTGACCAATGAGCGTGTTCGGCGCCCGTATTTGGTTCAGGAACTCCAATTTAACGGCTCAGCACCTTTATTTCATCCACCGGGCTCCGATGGCTAGGCCACTTGTTGCGCGTGCCAATACACCGACTCCCGCGACATGTATTGTTTGCGTGACCATAGTCTAGATGGAAGAAGAGGAGGGAAGGCCAAAGGATGCTTCGGTCAAGTGGAATGATGTCCCTCACTTCGAACATGGCGTAGCCTGATGTCTCCTGGCTACCGGGTTGTGCTCCGAAGAACGATGAACACATTTGGTTGGATACACCAGTTGATATGGCGAAGAGCCGACCTCAATGGTCTTTGTCTTGGGAGTTTAATTGTCTGTCCCCTTCCTCTTTTTATTCCCTCTTCAACCACGATCTCATACCCAATGTATTATATGATCTTTTTCATGATATCACTATTTTAGTTTTTGTTTCTCCCAATATTCTCTCTTATCTTCTTTTGTTATGCGGCACATTAGCTGAGGTGTGTTTTTCACCCTTAGCTCCCGTGTATTGATGAGGATGACACTGAAACAGTTCCAACTGGCACAACTGTTCAAGCAAGTCCAAAAAGGGAATTCCTCCCTTATAAATGGGCGGATTCTATCATAGGGAGCATACCACAGCGGCATCAGTTTGGTTTCGATGGCCACTATCACTAGCCTCCATTTTCATTTGCTACCTTACTGTGAAACGGGCATCCCTGACAGTACCCTTGGTGTGGTGGCTTAAGTGTTTGGTTTGCAGCTCTTACCAGCTCTGCCCACTACCGCTCGTTATCCCATGGCATCACAATTGATTACTGGTGTGTTTGTTGGCATCTTTATAGGCGGATAGAAGGTAGGTTTTCTGTCGGTATTTAGCTGTATACATAGTACTATGTCTACAGGTGCTAGAGCAACATTAGACACCGCAGGCCGACTACATCTGTGTTTCTCAACTTCACGAGCACGTTTGACTACGTCGATCGCCCCCTATTGTTCGATATACTTTTCCGATAGAGTATTCCCATGAACTTCGTTAACACCACGGACCGTGCCAGGGTCTGTGGCGAGTTGATGAACGTCTTCTCGTCAATAAGGGGTGTCTGTCAACAGATGAAATTATTTCATGTTTCACAAAGTCGGAAAACCTTTCACATGTTACAGCATGTTTCTCACTTGCTGGGTAGTTTGTGATCTTCAACCCTTTAGCAATCGCCACCTACGAATGACAGCATCAAATTCGAGCCGATTAAATGCTTTGAAACACGTTAGCTAATGATGGTTAGTACAGTTCAATTAATCAGGCCAGATCACGTGGTGGTTCGGGTTCAGGCTATATTTGTCGATCCCCATGCTAAGCAATGTGTCATCCTTTATAACCGGTCGAGGTGGTGCGAGACCTGAGGCATCTGAATCCAATAGTACTGCACGTGACACGTCCTGGTGAATTAAGGTTGTGAGACATGCTGCACCTTCGTCATCACCATCACTATCCCAATTAAACTGTTCCCATCGGGCTTGCCTGTTCAAGCCATACACTGGCTTTTTATAATATCGTTTGCGTGCTATTTGTCTGTGAGATAACGCAGCAAAACTGCACCGGACGTGTCTACTGGGATGAACTGGATAATTGAGAAGACACCAAACGAAAGGCCGGTTAGACACTGCCCAGGATAAATCTTCCAGCGGATGATATTCACGTGGATCGGAGGAGTAGTTTAACATAGCTTCGACATGGTGCAAGCAATGCACAACGTTTGTTCCTGTCACAAGGGAGGTGGACCAACCCTCGCAACAACGAATGAAAAGCAACCGCGGCTAATGAAATTGAACTGGCAGCCCATGGCAGATGAGAACAACAATGCAATAACAGCGAATGCAACATTGCGGTTAGAGTTTATGTATAGTATGCATGAGCACATTCTATCGGAGTACCAAATCTCTACTCGGTGCTCCGATTTTGTTTTGACCCTGGGAGAGCCACACGACACGCGACAGGTTCCCCGTCATCCTTTTTAATAGTCATCTGGATTATGAATACACTTTGCTTTCAAGATTTGTTCACTCCTTTCCTAAGTATTTGTTTCCTACGACTAGTTAACCACTTTCTTTTATCCTACAAAGCTGTTTTATAAATTCTGTTCGGATATCAGCGTCTCATTGTTACTGCCCAGTCACTGTCCAGTATATGTATTGCAGTGAGGAACTATTTCGCACTATTTTCTACCTCATTGCCCAATTTATTCATGTACATGTAGTTGCACATTGTACCCATTGGCCCATGTCACCTCTGAGAGACCAAGGTCTTGTACGTTCCACAATGATGGCCGCATCGCTTATCGTTTCTCCCCGGCACCCACGTACCGCAGTTGGATCCACCTTTCGCAAGCTACCAGAATCCTATTATCTACTTTTCAGGCTCTCGGAAAATCGCCGACGCAATCGATACTTGGATGTTCCTTGTCTGGATTCGTCGGCAGTGGAACTCTCCGATGGAACCTACCTGCACGCGAATTGGGTGCATGGATATCGAAGTCCCCGCGCGTACCTCTTGGCACAAGGTGAGACCGATTTCAAGCTCATTCGAGGCGTCATTAACCCTATGAGGCGTGTCCCTTGTCCGTCTCTCCCTTCGTATTTCACCTCTTCGCCTGTGTTGGCTGTTGGAGCACCGACATGTGTATTTGTTAAGTTAGAGTCTGTGACTCTGCCGGCTACGACGTGTCTTGTTATCCGAAGGTTGCCTGTTCTAATCTGCAGCTCACTAATATCTTACTTTGTCTCTGTCTCATTGCCACATTTTTCTTTACGCTTCTAAGCTCTTTAGTCTTATCGTCTCACTCTTATCGGTGAACACCGCAATGTATCTTTCTTGCTACCGTTCGCACGTATAGTTGGCACTTGTCAACATTTTACTGATTCTTCTGCACTCGTGTATACATCATCCAAAATTCTCTCATGTTACAACACTTAGAAACCCATCCGATTTGTACATCCCTGCCTCATTTTATCATTTTTCTTGTCCTTTGTTTCACTCTTTCGTGAGCAAATATGCTACCCCCACTTAGGCGTTCAATATTCATTGTTACGCTTTATATTTTGTACTTAAAGTGAAGCTCACCTCTATGGTAGATAGGTACGCAGGTACCAACAGGTTTGTACTCTTACTACGTGCCTTTTTGGTCCTCTCACAAGGCCCCACTCCATTCATATAATGTCCTTTTGTTTGCTCTAGCTAGCAACAAATCGTACCAAAAGTCTTCTCGTTTACACTTAACAGTCACCCTACACATGCTCCGTTTTCTTTTGCAATCACAAAAGATGCGTTTATTGATGGAGCATTTCGTGATACATGGCACTCGATTCTAATCTGCCTTGTGTCACATAATTCAATTATCACTGTTACCTGTGTGCACCACTGTACTCGTTATTACTCTCTTGTCGCTCTTTGTATGTGTGTGTGCGTGCGTGCATGTGCGCATCCGAATAAACCCGAGTCATTACACCCCATTAGGTTTCTTCACATGAACCTTCCAGTCACTAGACACTTCTGTGCCACACGTCTGAATCTCCCTTACTTTGTCTTAACGTTTGCACTGATCCATACTCTCGGTTTGCACTCTCTCATTACTCTGCGCTTTCCATCAGGCTAATGAATCCATTCGGCTTTCCATCCCTCGTCGCCTTTGCTGTCTTGCACATTCGTGTGCCAGTCACCCTTCACCCTCGTTGTATCTACGGAAATTGGCACGCCAGCTGTCGGAAAATTACTTTCCGATGCGAATACCAGTTTTCGCGCTGTGGCGGCACACACAACATCAAGACTGCGATTGTTGATAGTCATTCTCTGCAAGAATAGCTAGCGATCGTGTTTTTCTCGTTATACACATTCAATGTGCTCGGTACTACCAAGTTTGTAGCTGAACTTCCGTCGAAAAATTTGTCCTACGTGGCCGTCACGGAGGACGTTTCTCGGTCTCTCACCATCCATCGTTGCACTGATTCTCTATTTCGAATTTACGAACATACCCGCTAAAGCACATCCACACCAATCGTCACTTCTGAGAACTGTATGAATTATTTAGCTAGGGGACGCCTGGGTTATCATCAGCGTAAGAAAAAGCATAGCATTTGCACTTTTTTAGGTCATGGTCGTTTTGCGATTTATGTGGCATCTTTTCCGTTTCACTAGGTTTCTATTGCACTTTTTCTAAGTGCCCCTTAGGCTGTATTCACCTGAGCCAGATGATACGCTTCTTATCAAGTAATCGCTTCCGCTATCGAAAGGAGTCAGATGACTTTGAACATTTGTACTCCCACCCCAAACTGTCAACTTACTACCAGCGTAGACATGCGTTCGCTTCGTAAGCATTTACTTGGGCGAAAGTAGGTTGACATTGTCACATGCTACAAATACCATCTGACTACTCCATCATTCCCAAGTACCGATGCTTTCCGTGATTATCGTGCCTTGAAAAGTCACCTCAGATTGAAGTATCTGGCAACTGTTCCGACTCACAGTTACTGTGGGATGTTGACTGAGGGCCGCTCTAACGAACTTCCACCGACCGGCGGAACCTAGGAATCACTTTCTCGCACGTTGTTACTCGGAATCGCCGTACAAAGTCAATGAAATAAAAATTTTCTTTGGTACACACCTTAATGAGAAGCATAGCCACAAGCTAGTGCAGTGCATCAAACCAATAGTTATCTGTATACATTGTGTTGTTCAAGCATATGACGATACTCAAAAAGGTGTCAGGACAGAGACCAGTCTGGTTTCTACTGATCCGGTTTTATCCATACCCAACTGGATTTCCGGAGTAAGATACATGTGAGTAGTTCTGTACTAATTGTAAGAACACTGCTGATTTGCCAAACAAGTCTTTTCTCTTTTTCGAGGACAAGCATCGCACATCAAAATCACCAGATCAAGTGTAATAGCACTTGTGCCAAACAACGTCGGATGCCACTGGTGTACATTGCTGATGATAGGAACGTCGCATTCTGGGTTCTCGTTCTACTGCTGCAGCAGCTATTGTTATCAGGTCTCATCGATACCATCGTTGTGCCATCTGCGCCCCACATTGGTTCAGGTTATCTGGCTAGTACTGGAGATACTACAGAGCCATTAAACCACTTCTAATTTATCGTCTCCATTGTTCGGATCTGAGATTGAGAATTCATAATTTGCCCATCTTTATCACACGTTTTCTTCACCGGCCCCTATTATGAGACCCCCGCTTCAGAGAGGCCACATTGCGCACCTGCTCCCATTAACAACATCACCTCATGGGCTTTCTCCATGCTCCAACACTACCAATTTTCTGACTGCTTACCAGATGTCGGTCTAGTGAGCAGGTACATGTTGAAGTTGGTTATGCAACGTGACTTTCTTCCTCGCTGCCTAACAATTCCATCTACTATTCATCTTCCATGCTTTGTGCGTACACGTAGTTGTGAGAGTTCTGTTCATGGGACATTGGGAGTATTGCTGATCTGCACTCATTCTGTTTGCCTCGTGAATTATTGACAGCTAGCGCTTCGATTCACTTTGATACTTTTGCTTTGAAGGTTGTGTTTTTGGCCTCACTGAGACCCGATGACCATGCATCACATGTGGAAAGGAACCAGGGCATGTTTGGGTTCGAGATAAGAGTTGCGAACATTCATGAATTTCGGTTTGATGTGTCTGCTGCGTTGAAACAGAAGCTACCGAACACTACTAGTAGTCCGAGAATCAACGGATATTTAGAGCCCAACCCAGGAACGTACCTTTCAGAGCAGCCAGGTCAGCTGCGCCCATCGGTAGTTCAGTTCCGCTAGCCAATATGAAGTTAGGTACGCACGTCAGTGATAGATGTGAATGTTCCTGAAACGACTTGATGCTTCGGCGGCACACCATTGGTTTACATTGTTTTCCCGGGAGATTTTCCTAGGTGTTCCTACTAAAAAACGGTGCTGTCTATTTTGAGGCTACTATATACACTGAATCTAGAAAACGGCTTCAAAAGCATCAGCATATTGATCTTTGAGCTGCTATGGGCGATCTGCTTTCACATTCATGTCACCATCGACAATTCCAATGACCGTACTTTGCTCCTTAGAACGTGAACCGATCATACAACGGATCTTTGGCAGCTTCTGGGCTGTGTTCGGTGGGTATCTGTGCCAAACAACAAAAATATGCCTCACCTTCTATGCCTACCCCAATTGCGCCCCTAACTCGGAGCATCCACATGAGATCTAATCGTGCACAATTTCTTCTACACTTCTGTTGAGTGCGGCTTCTTTTCCGCTGTTACTGGAAGCGCATGTCGTCTCAGCTCAACTACTTCGATCCACGCTACCGAGTACGTATTCCGAACCGACATCTCTCACTTGCTCCACTAGCGTGTAACTTCAAAACCAGCGTCACCTGCTATCTGGTCTGACACAATACATAGCCATTGCGAAATGATGCTCGAAGCACGCCTTATTATGACCGCTACTATGGCGAACGAAGTAATTTATGAACCCTCGTTAATTGGATTGGTGATATGAGTATTGTCCAAAGTACAAACACAAGGAAAGAAGAGCATCGGTGGTGGGGGTTGTCGGCAGATAGTACCTTTCCGCCTAACTCTAGAGGCAAGATATACTAATATAAATAAATAACTTTTAATCTCGATTTACGCGCTTGAACAGATATCATCAGTTAATTACAGCATTTTCCCCGCATGGGTCACATGTTGGTCGGCTGCGCTTAACATAACACAGATGAGTCTTTGCTAGAAAGTCTGAGAATATGCCGACGAATAATAATGGTAATGCGAGGCTGTCCGTATTGAATTAGTTCATTGAGGGATTTTTAACTTAAAGTTAGTGAAGATGGATTGATATCCAAAAATATGCTTCAGAAACAGTAGCGAATTTTCTGCAACTAGCTATGCTTTGTTTCAATAAAAGCATAGGCCTGATCCAAGGTGCAAAGTAGTGCCTCAACTCCGATGAAGATTCAAGTGTAGATTCCCCAGCTGATTGGTGGGCTAACTCGCTCCATTTGTCAGGCATCGTGTGAAGATAAGTAGGTGCATTGTCGACGATTTTTTACACAGGACCGCAGGACAATCGTAACCAGAGCTTATCCACACAACATCAAGAGACATGAGTGCTCTCAACGATGTGATAAATTTTGTGGTTGCAGGAGGATCTATTGTGCATATCTTTCCGGCATGCGGAGCCAGAGTTGAGATTGATGGATGGATCATGCGCTATCGACACTGGAGCTTCACTTCGAATGCTGCATCCGTAAAAATTGGGTCCCCATTCAGCACCACACATTTGTTCGTACACCTCAGAAAGAGAACAGAAAGTAGAACCACGCAAACAAGACAGCAAAACTATTAAAACGTCGCCATTTGCACTATAGGATATTAGCCGATACCTTTATCTTAAATAGTTTTATGTTTTCTTACTAATTTACTAACGTGAATTTCGGAGTCTAGCTTGCTTGTGATACCATTGATGGAGAAGAGATAGAGGTGCCAAAGTCATCATTCAAAAGTAAGATACACGGTTCGGAAAAGTGGCATGCGAGTAAAGACTCAATCGAGTCACTGCAATAACTGTGGGATAAGGATAGATGAGAGCTTGAAAGGAATCGAATAACTTCAAGCTACGCCTAGGCCAAAAATTGCATGGCACATATGATACCTCGAGCGCAGTGACGGTATTGGACTTAGACAAAACTCGCAAGCTGTCATGTCGCAGTTAAATATCAGTCATGGCGGTCCGCCGCCGTCACCCATGGCTCAGTTGCTTACGTCGTTGACTCGTAAGAGTAAAGTCTTAGGTTCGGATCCGGCGGATGCGCGCTACTGACGTGTCTCAATTGGACGAAACAGCCATCTGGCGCTTTCCTGGATGGGCGATGGCTGTCTGGGTTTAGGTAACTCGGCTTGAGGCAGGTAGTGTCAGATCTGTGCCTTCCCACCACCAGAGTCAGCTCATATCGCCTATGCTCCACACTAGTCTAAATGACTATAATGTGTGTAAAATATCCTCTTCCATGACCTAGTTCGGTGGACAAATGATTTTTCTGTCCAGCCTCGTATGAGAATGTTAGGTACGGTTGTCCGGTGCGCGTGGATCTGTCACGCTTGGAGGCTGCTGCCCATTGTGGCTCAGGCGATCACAAAAGCTTGTGGACCGTTGCATTGCTTTGAAGTCCAGTTTTTTCGGTATGGAATCGCCCAATCTATAGGGCATTCTCATTCACTAATCGCAATGCTGTTTTTCTGTTTTCAACCGTTGTCCAATCCCACTAGATGCCATTAATCGGTGCTTTTCTGAACCTATGGCCTCGCAGGGGTGCTTGTCTACATTATCATGGCTTTGATCACATATGAAGGGGACCGGGGATCAGATCGTCAATCAAAAAGCACTTTGCGCTTCGCCAAAAAACTAACGTGTGTTGTTCAGTGCATCGGCCTCGCATTCACTTTTTCACACCACCAGCCATTAATCCGCATGTGCACTAGTCATACAGCATTGACCGGTTTGCTGTTGTTAAGTCCTCTTTTCTGTCTTGCTTCCATTCTGCAAATGCTTGTCACTATGTTCGTCGTCCACGTGATGCTGTGGTTGCTTGGAGGTTCTCCATTGTATGACTGCGGCACAGAAACATGCAGCAACTTAGCAACTCTCTTTCCTTCGCGCCTGCTGTTTTCCTTACTAAAGACATGACCCACTACACTAGTGGTTTCGGACCGTATCGAAGTGGATCTGTTACATTTACGACGATAGATCGAAACCCGCTGAAACAGTTGTATATACTCCGTTTTCTCAATTCCAGTAGAGTCGATTAGTTCTGCCGTCATCAGTTAACTAGACATATCGCCGACGAAACCGTTGCACTTCGTGCGCCCAATGACAGCAACGTAGTCAGCGTTGGGTTTTGGAGTATCGGTCATATGGTTGTTGGATTGCGACACTCAATATCTACTGTGACCTCTGTTTGCTTTAAAGTGAGCCTTGGCCATTCTGATCACCAGGACCGTATCCGATGTGTGTAGGCAGGTCGGCGTTACTCGCAATGTTGTGAGCGAGCCGTGCCGAACCTTATTTCTGACAATCACCTATGCATGCTTCCTGCCATAGCTTAGATGTCACTTCTGCCGTTTTACTAAGCTGTTGGTTTGTATCCCACAGGGTTCCTGCAAGTTGTCATTTCAAGATATTGTTCCTAGGAGTGTGCACTGTTTTCTCTACGCTTTTTTTAGTATTACACCTTCCCCGTTTTACTGTTCAACTTATGTTCGTCTCTGTTCAGTGTCTGGCGGCTACTAAGAAATCAAGTACATCAATGGAAATCTTGTCGCAGTTCTTTTTCACATTTGTCATAACTTCGCACCGCCTCACTTTGCGTAAATGCATGCCTGTGTTATTATTCTCCTTTTTGAGTGTGGCTGCATTCTCAACGCACCGCTACCACCCCCTCGTTGAATACTGCTCCACAGCATCGAGTTTGAAGTCATGAGAGACGTGCTTATTTTTACTCTGAAACCAACGAACTTCTTACTGGCATTCTCGGCATTCTTTTTGTGGTCTACTGCTCTTTCGTCCAAACACTGTTGTTCATAATAACACCAGTCGTTTGTACGCTAACGATAGGGAACCACGGCACAACACACTCACTCGGCTGCATTTCGAGCTAAAGCTATTCTTGTGGCTATTCTGTAAATGTACTCCTTACTCTAGCTCAAGCCTGCCTTTCGTAAACTTTTTCTTCCGCCAATTTGTTACTACCAACTGTAATTGTGTATTCCCTTTTCGGAATTATCACTTCTCTTAGTTCCCACCTTCTCTTTCTTCTTATACTCTCCCAGGTCCCTTGGATAACACGAGACGCGATTTTTGGTTGGCTGTATGGGAGCACCGCGTTCCTGTGGTAGTAATGTTGACCAAGTGAGTAACACCGGTGAATAACCACAGTCATTCTAGATAGTATTTTCTTTTTTTCCTTGCACACTTGTACCCTACTGGGTTTGTGCCTATCGGTGAGTTATCATGCGGAGCGCATGGTGCAAATTTGTTCTTTTTACTTGTGCAGATTTAGGATCATGACTCTCGATGGTATCCACTGCAAACTGGTAGTGGTCGTTTCGCAGTGGATAACAAGAGATCTGAAAATTTCCAAGACGATCCATCACAGGTAGATCCAATCACATAGCCGCGACAGATCCAGGAATTCGTTTGGCACTTGTTTGATTCTTCAGAAACTCATCGGCGACACATCGACTACTGCTGTAACCCATGGTCTTAGACAAAGGGAGTGCTGGGTACGAATCCCTTTGAGCTCGATGGGATGCCCGTTGCTGATAAATTCCAGTAACATGAACCAACCGTCGAATACTTTTCCGGATTTTTGTTTAATCTAGCTGTTATAAATCTCAAACACTTCATTTGCATGCAACGTGTTTATGACCTGGATTCTCTTCCGGTGTAGCAACACTCTTGTGTCTCACCACTCTGAGCTCATCAGACAGACAGTTTGGCTAACATTCGAACAGATTATCTCGCAACCGCTGACTTCTGTACATACTTTGACCACTCAGTGTATTCCGTTCTTCGAGTAATACCTACATTAATCCTATGTGGTCACTAGCTTGTGTTTTTATTTGATTAGTATCATCATGCTCCTGTGTTTTATGGGTTCCCGTGTACTTGTGACTCAGGGAACTATAGTCGTTCTACACCTTATTCTCATGAGCTATTAATTGTAACAACGAAACAACCTAAATCGAGCACGTATTGTATGTAAATATTGCTATTTCTAGCTATAAACCTAGACTATACGCACGGTCTGGGCCGAAAACGGTCAAAACAGAAGAATTTTTATTGTAATCCTGTAACCGTGGTTCTGAAGGGCAGAATAATATACAACATATGACTCATGACTAAGTTTGCAACGGCAGTGGTAATAGCTAAGTAACAGTGATGTTAAAATCAGACAGGTGGAAGCGTGATCTTGAGAAAAGTGCGTGCAATTGAAATAAATGTTAAACGATACTCGTTTGAGCATGTAATTGTCTAAAGCACGAGAAGCATGTTATTAGCTCGGAAGGTGGGAATAGGATAGCTTAGTTATCAAGAGGGAATAATCAATCTGATATAGGAAATCAAAGTTCTTTTGGACTTTACATTAATAATGACTTATTATTAGTATTATTATTTGAATCACGTAGTTCTTTTTATAGTCTCGAGAGGGAAAACCAAAAGACATGCTGTGTGATGCCTCGTCTCCAACTCGTGCGTTATCAATCACAAACGTGCAACAACATAGATAATGCAAACAATGTTAGATAAGATTATACATGGCCGAACGCTTGCGCTTCCGGCCTCATCATGAAATAATAAATTCAAGCTTGCATTTTTCTTACAGAAGACATTGTGTAGATTTCAAAATGTTAAAGGCGTTACGAGTACAAAACTCAATGTCATCGGCTACTGGCAAAAGCAATGGTGTATTATTGTTTATTTTTAATCAATTGGAAAAAGTCAATCTATACTTTAACTGAAAGGGTCTTAACTAAATCAAGAAATACAAACGATCTTCAGATCTCAGTTCCATTAATTATATCAAAAGCTTGTATTAAAATTTATAATGTATGTCCTTTTTCCTTCTTATCTTCATGTCAGAGTGAATATGGCCCGACTTATTTTTAACTCACAAAATGTGACCCTCCTTGTGGAAAGTTTGAACACCCCTGCTATAGACTGGTGTTTTAATCAAACGCCTAAGCGCAGATCTCGTCGACACGAGCGGCCGCAGTTCTGCTACATTGTACGCTTATTTTTAATGAAGCACTTATTCGTTGTTCGATAACCTTCATACCGTGATCACCTTTGCAAGGTAGCTGACTGAATTCTGGCTTCTTCTGGACTATTGGCAGACGATTTCGCTTGGTTATTTCACTGAGGCGCTTGATAAACTGATATGGATAATCCTTGAACTGTAACATATCGATCCCCACATCTCTTTCTGCTTCTACGGTGTCTAGTGTGCAGTTTATATGATCCCGATAGTAGTGTACGGATGAGAGAGCGTTGGTGTTGCATAGGGGAGAAACTCGTACAATACAAATACTGGTCAGTACAGGTTGGCTTTCTGTAACAAGGCTGTTGTAACGCTGCCCTGTCTCTGCCCTTTCCATGGTGCTCTGTCCCACCCAACCAGGAGAAAACAGAACACAAGACTCACCGGACTGGAATATATTGTGTATCGAAAATGGTCATATTTATTGGTCTCACGCACATCCTCATATCTGCCTTACAATCCAACCGTCCGTTGCCCGGCTGATAGGTGATCACCTGTTTACCTACACCGCGCGTACTCGCAGTCTCCTGTGTTTGGCTGCCTGCAAGCTCGTCTGATCACAGCCTTGTTCAGACCAGCGCTGACGGAATGATTTAGTCAGCTCATAGCAATCCGTGCTGTCGACGAATCGATTACGTCAGCAACCGGACCATTTCGTGTCGTATAGCCGTGTTACCTCGTTCATCCGTCGCGACCAACACACGCAGATCTGAGTGAATCGTCTGGCCACCGTGCAACCAGGGCAACTAGGTAAGGGCGACAATTCTCTTGCTCACTGTCACACATCACTGTAAGGTTCGGGTGTATTTTTTCGTGTGTGTCGGTCGCATGTACGATCTCCACATCCGAACTCACGATTGGCAGTATTACCAACGTAACGCTCATATAAAATCTCCGATTTTCATTCATACCCATGAACACGTCTAGCAACAACATCCACGCCGTCTAACTTCTGGTATGCTTTTCCTTGAAACTAAAATTGAATACATAAAAGAAGCATGCTCTTCAACAATTCTGTGGGAAGCCGCCGTCGAACCTCATGTTTTGGGATGAGCTCACATAAGTGGTGAACAGTTTCGTTCAAAGGGATTTTGGTGAAGAGAGATTAAACCCCAAGAGAGCCCATTCATATTGCGGCGAATTCACGAAAACTAAGTAAGGAAGTGGCTCGGTGGTTGACATAGTATACTTTACTATGGTTTTTCTGATAGGTTCAAGCATGCTGCTAAGTCATTTAGTTAACTAACCATAGAGATTATTGTCTACATCGGTAAGTCCTGCTTTAGGTACTGGCGCACTGGATCAATGACTTTCTTATGGGGAGAAGATGGCAGATACAGGTGGATGGCCATCTAACAGACTGGCACTCCTCCACTAGCGGTGTACCCGAAGGCACAGTGCTGAGGCCCATTTTATTCGTGATCCACATAAACGAAGTGCCTCCGCTTATTCGATCGTCTTGTCCACTGTTCACAGACAACTTGGAGATTTGGTGGGTTATTGATTCTCTCGGCGACTGTGACGTCCTTCAGCAGGACCTCGACCGCCTATCCCGGTGGTCTGCAGAAGTTTGACCTACCAGTCAATCCGGCCAAGTCCTCGTTACTGAGCCTAGGGAGGGGTTGTAATGGGCGTGCGTACACCCTGGCCTGCAACCCGCTGCGTCCCACCAGTTCCGTAAAGGATCTAGGCCTATTCTCACGCTGTGTTCTAAAGTCTGTCGACAACACGAACAGACTGTATGCAAACGGACTACGCCTGCTTTGGGCACATAGACGCAGCTTTTGCACTTGGTCTGAAGGGATTGCCACCCGCCTGTTCTCTTCCATGATAAGACTGGTGCTTCAGTACGGTTCACCCTCCTATTGTCCGATCACAATAGGTGAGGTGCAGAAACTGGAACGGGTCCAGCATATAGCTACGCGGCTCATCCCCAGTTTACGGGGCATGTCGTACGAGGACCGATGTAGGTGATTAGGGCTGTATACCCTGTCATATCGTCGGCCTCAAGTTGATCTCATTATGGCCCACCGGATATTGCACCTGGGCCATTTTCCTATGTTGAAGCCGTTGCTTCACGTTCGCGCACCAAGTAGCACACGCGGACACCGATACAAGCTAGTGGTAGCGGATTTAAAGCGCATCTCTAACCCTCTGAGTTTCGATTGTCTACTGGTGAAATATTGGAACAAATTGCGAAATCGGTTTTAGAAGTAAAGAGATTCATCGATGCTCACCTTGCTGACTACAGGTATAGGGCGTGTGTCGCACCCGGATACTATGTTGTGCAGCTGCAATATCCTGCCACCGCGCAAGAATCAGCGACGTGTTTCGACACATGTGCCCGGTCCACTTACGATGGAGCAACACAGATTTTTATCTTCTTGCTCTCTATTCTCAATATTCAGTTATTCACTATGCTCGGCTTCAGGAGAGACACCATGTACGGTATGGTAAAGTTTTTACACAACAATTTTTGTTCCGTTTAGTTCAGTTGAACAGCCATTATCCGAACACCAAAGTGTGGTGGATCCAGTTGCCACGACATCCATCGCAGGAATAACAATAAATAGTAGCGGCAAAATAGTTGGGTTGTATGCGAATAGTGTACAACGAAAATGGGAGCAAGAAGTAAGTACGTTAGACTAATCAGAATGAAACGACACTTAACAACCAGATGAGAGAAACCGTATGCAGCGACGCCATGTTCTCCAACCATTGCTGTGCACCATCCAGGGGCCCCTATCCACCTAGACGGTATGCACCAACTTGACCATGTCTTTCACTTTTTTTAATGCCACGTCATAGACTGGTCACCTCGGGGTTTCATCCAACTTGGTGCAGCCACGGCGTATAATGCACACCGAGGGAGTCGAACAACGGCATCCAGAGAACATGGCCAAGCCAACGTAAGCGATCATGATTCAACAAACGCTCGAGTGAGGCATCAGAAGGCTTTTTGCCAAAACTAACTGACGGACCTCAGCATCGCTCACTCGGTGTTCCCACCAAACGTAAGCAACAATCCGCAAGTACCGGTGGTCAAACACGGCCAAGCGTTTAATGTCTTCGCCGCGAACTGACCATGTCTCTGATCCACAGAATAAGACCGGTCTTACAGCAGCGTTATCCACCCTACCTTTCACTAACAGGATGATATCGCGCCGTCTCCATAGATGCTTGAGTCACTGGAAAGCCACATGGGCCTTACTGATACGCAAGGTAAATTCTTCTGTGATGCGACTATCAGAGGTGACACAGGTACCAAGGTATGTGAACAGTTCCATCACTTCCAGTAACTGTACAGTGATAGCTAAGACTGGAGATGTGTCGGTCCAGTCCTGCAGTAGTACTTTGCACTATGAAGGTACAAAGCACATGTCGAAGCGTGCAGTGCTACGCGTCAGTCTAGCTAGCAGTGTTTGCATGGCCGCTGCCTTAGATCCAAAAAGAGCTATGTCATCCGCATACTTCAGGTTTGTCTATCGGTCACCTGGGAGAACTCCTTCCGTAGTCTGAAAGATTGCAGTCGCTCATGATTATTTCGATTACAAAGTTAAAGAGGAAATGAGATATATGACAACCCTGACAAACCCCACTTATGGTGGGAACACAGGAGAGTTTCCACTAGACCCTTACACGATCTCAGGAAGCGCGATAGACTTCAGAATGGAACGGAATTAAGCTGGCACGTCCTTCATGGATAGATAGCGTCACAAACTGTATCGATTAACAGAGTCGAAGGCAGTTTTCAAGTTAAGGAAAACCACCATTGTCCGTCGTCTGCATGTGTCGCTGCTTTAACACTTGGCGAAAATATGTGGTCGATAAAACCACGACCGGCGCGGATGCCAGCCTGGCTTTCAGTTAATCGGTTCTCACGGGGACCAGTAAGCCGTGTGAGAATGAAACCCGTGAGTTTAGATGCAATGGAAACAAGGTTGATGCCACGATAGTGTTCGCACAAAGTACGCTGACCTTACTTGAGGATGGGCACGACAGTTGACAGTCGCCAGGCTGGGGGCACTTCTTCAGTGTTCCAAATCGTATTAAAGAGTAGCGAGTCTAGTCAACAAAGGGTTACCTTCATCTGTCAGCAAAGATGGAGGACGTTCGTAGGATCCAGGAGTCTTGTTTCGTTTCAACGCGGAGAGTTCAAGGCGAATCTCTCCCAAAGTAGGAGATGTGACATCTGTTTCCCACGACAGCTCAGGCGATTCAGCAAGCGGCAATGTCGCCGCAGGCCTGCTGAACTTCTCTACAAAATGTTCTGCCCAACGGGCTAGACAACGACACTGAGAATGGACCAGCTGCCAGTCTTTCTCAGCTACTGTCTAGTTAACGGATGGCTATCTCGGACTCGCGTTCTAGATGAAATGGAATAGCACCCGACTGTTCCAAATAGCACTGGCTTTCTCCATCTCACGGGCACTTGCCATCCACCAACGTACTCGGTCGATTCGAAGACTTCTTGCGATGCGCTGCAACAGTGCTTATCGGAATCTATTTTTGTGCTTCGGCCAAGCTGACCGAGGCCTCAGACATTCAATCGCAGTGACTACATCTCAAGCTGGGTGTACAGCAGGTGTCAAAGGTATTCTTTATGGCATATTTGAGACGATTGCAGTCAGAGTCCGGCGAACAAAACTCATAATTAGTGGACCAGTTCGTCAGGATATTGTTAAACTGCAAACTGCGCGTTCAAGTTATAAGTCAGGTTAGAAGATAGGCACTTTTGGGTGTAGAAGAGTGGGCACCAAGCGTGCGCGCACTAGAGCATGGTCAGAATCCAAGCAGTGCTTTAAATTGGCGGACAGTCTTGGACTGATATGCACCATCTGAAGCTGATGACAATATGGTCAACTTGGGTCCAGTTCATTGAGGAACTCGGTGGGCGCCAGGTGATGCGGCGTGAACATTTGTGCTGGGATGCAGTGCTGCCAAGGTGAAGTTAGCACTCAGCGCACAATTGCAGCAATAGATCACCAGTGTCTGTTCGGCGTACATCGACTCCGAAGTGGCCTCATGTATTGTTACGCATCTGAAAGACGACCAACTTGGGCATTCATCACATCAGCGGCTACGACCAGCCGCCGGTGAGAGTTGGCAGGTTTAGACCGATTTGATTACAGGCTGTCTGACTTGAGGCGGACAGTAGCAAACCATTGAGCGCCGGAAGGTGCCCTCTCATCGTCAGCAACAACTCGTGGCGCTTGTGCTCTACGCCAGTCGAGCCGTGAGCTTATAACCCGTAGATCTGTTGGCTAGGTTTTAGGGGAGCGATCCATCGACTTCTGCCCAACCTCCAAAGAGCGTTGGATTGTGAGATTGAGCCAGTCTAACCCGTAACCATTGACCTGTATAGTACGAGTGGCTCTAATGGCACTTGGTAACTGCCATCCAGCGTAGCTCACTAGATCGTGGAGTTCGCAAATCATCACACTGCATTAAGATCTAGTCTTGTTGCGGTGACAAAATATTTTATGACACCATAGGGCAGTCTAAATTCAGGGTATAGATAAATCATGTTATCATGTCGTATTCGTCAGTTCAAAATTCTAGTTTTTTCTGTATTCTGTTGCTTGGAATGATATTTTTCACAGTTTCTCCATTGTTTGTGAGTTGTGTCCAAATTTTCCAACTGCAAGGGATATCGAATATTTCGCAGTACCCTGACAGATAGCTCCATTTGAAAACCGGACCATGTTGTTTTCGGGATAAATGATGAGGAGCAATTGCATGGCGCTGAGGAAACTATTCAAAAGTGTTTTCAGACGTGTAGAGTATCATACATATTAGGTTGTTGGGAAAACAATTTCGTCTTTTATATTTTGTCACAGCCAACTTCACACTTAAGCTGCATATGTAATATATATTTTGACGGCTGATATAGCAAGGCTTGCTTGTGAGAAGGTTCGGTTAATTCCACGTATTATTTTTTACTTGGTTCCCCATTCAAATATGGGAAGTTAAAAGCATCATTTTCGGTATATTTTACTTTTTTTACTGTCGAAAAGGTAAAAATGCTGTTCAATCAGGGAAAAAATTCTCTGTTGTGTATGAACATGTACTGACAGAACGTCAGTGCCAAAACTAGTTTGCAGTATTTTGATCCGGCAATTTTGATGTTGATGCGCCTCATTCTGGAAGGCCATTTGAAGCTGTTGAAGACACAATAAAAGCATTAATTAATGCAAACCGGCGAATAACAATTCTTGAGGTCGCTGAGAGATTAAATTTATCCAATTCGACCGTTCATGATCATTTGAAACGTTTAGTTTTAATCTCAAAACTCGACTTAAGTGTTTCTCATGTTTATGTAAAGAAATTTTTCTCGTCGCGTTGGTTTTTGTGATTTACTTTTCAAACGTCCAAATAGTGATCCATTTTTAAGGCGCACCATCACTGGGGACGAGAAATGGGTTGCCTATAATAATGTTAAACGCAAGAGGTCATGGAGTAAAAAATGTGAACCGACACAAACCGCTTAGGAAGCCGATATTCATTAAAGAAAGATGATGTTTGGTGGGTTTCAAAGGAATCGTACTTTTAGCTTCTACCTGACAGCACAACGAACAATTCTGAATTGTACTGTTATCAGCTGAACAAATTGAATGATTCACTTAAACAGAAAATGCCGGAATCGGTCAATAGAAAAGATGTAGTGCTCCACCCAAGTGATACGAGGCCTCATACACTTTGGAACTCACCAAAAGCTTTTACAACTTGGATAGGACATACTGAAACACCATATTTTCCAGATCTTGCACCTGCTTATTATTTGTTCCCATCTATACACAATGTTTTAGTCGGTAAAACTTTAACTTCAAATGAGGTCAAAAATCACCGGGAGCAGTTTTTTTGTCAGCAAAGAAGCAACATTTTATAAACCTGAAATCATGCTGCTGCCAGAAAGATGGTGAAAGGTATTAGACTAGAATAGACAATATATAATTCAATAAAATATTTATTCCCTACGAAAACCGTCTTTCATTGTCATAGCAAAACGAAATTACTTTCCTAATAGCCGGATAATGTTGTAATCTGCTTTTGCAGTTCGAACACTATTTCATCGTCTGAATCGCTGTGCTGTTCCATGTACCTAAATGTCTCAATTTTGTTGGTTTTCTTATTCTCGGCCGTAAATCAGACGCTCAACCCCCTCATCAGTGTCCACCGTTTGGTCAACATTATTTCTAATCTCTGCTATTGTGCATCAGGTATATCCTGAATGTCCAGGTCTGCTGTTTCTATACGAATTTCATCCAGCTTAGCTTAGCCCTAGTGATACTGTCTTCCCTAATCCCTTTAGTGCAGCTACTGGTGGTCGATCTTGTGCAGGCTGTGCAAAAACCTTGCTTCATTAAGCTTCTTTTACTACCCCCTCAAGATGAAGAATATAATGTTCGTGACCAGATGAGCGTACTTTTGCATTAAGCAGTGGAACGGTTTAGCGGAGGTGAATTATGCTGTCAGGATCGATACCCTGGTCATCTACACTACGCTCGCGGTGCTTTCGCCAATCTCCGCCACTTGTAGCACCGATGGGACATCACTGTCGCCATGAAACGCAGAGTTTACAAATCAGCTTTGCGTTCAACTCTTTTATACTACTGCGAAATCTTGCCCGTCAGATCGAGAGACAAAGTGGCTAGTTACGTTCGATCCTCGCTGCCCTTAAAGTTTACTTCACATCTGATGAAAACACCTCATGAACAATCAGCTTGTTCGGCGTCGTGTATCTTGTGCTGTAAAAGTGAATGAACCACAGCACCGTTATATAAATCACCAGGCTCCGATTGCTGGGCCACATGTTGCGCATGTTAGCACACCGACTCCCTCGTCGTTCATTGCATTGGCGACCATGGTCTTCAAGTAAGAGAAGCAGAGGCCAATCAAAGACTTAGTCAAGTGAAATTAAGTCCCTCACTTCGAACTTGACATCAATCGGTACATACCGACTGCCTTGCTGGGGTCCAAATGACGGTGAACACGTTTTCTTGGATATGCTTGTGGACATGATCACGAGCCAACCTCAGTAGCGTTTATGTTATGCGTTTCTTTTTCCCTCTCCCCTCCCCACTTATCTTTACCCTTCAACCACGATCTCACACCTGATTCGTGATATGCTACTATACATTATATTACTCATATTTTATATTGTTTTCTGTTATGTTTTGTATCGTTTTGCATGTATCTTATCTTTTTGTATTATGGCACAACAGCTGTGGTGTTGATATCCTACTAACTACCGAACTCTGGCCCCATATAGCCTAGGAAATACTGTGTCGCATATCGGTTTTAGGTGTTCCATCCGTTTATCTGACTTAACTAAATGGTTGAGTGTAGACGTCTTTCCTCTAATTCCCGGATCTCGACCTATCATTCGTGTGTAACTGTTTTCTAAGCCCTGGCTTTGATAGACTAGTGTTATATTTTATCCTCTGGAAAACCTCTTGTTGTTTTGTAACCAAAGGCATAAACAATTTAAAACGAAGGTAACACGCGGACCTATCATGCACTCTTTCCTTTACACCTGCGTGCGCATTATTCGCATTGAAGTGGTGCTGGGGACTGGTCTCACATATGTGCCGTACCTTTTCGCCTCAGTCTGATTGCATTTGAACGATTAGCTTATGCCATCACTTCTAGACATCCGTGATTTGTTAACTCTAGCTGCATCTAAGAGTAGTCGACAACGTGTCCACAGCTACGATCTCGCCATCTCGGTTTGCGGAACCAGGAGACCGCCAGCTGTTGATAGGGGGGAAGCAGTGCGCAGTCTTCATCTCATTAACGACCCCATATGGCGTCTATATTGTAATGGAAGCTGCACTCTGGTCATCGTTATCAAGTTCACCTCGTCTATCTCGGTGTTGATGGTGTATGGACTGACTCCAAATCAACGTGGCACCCATTCTTACACAATGTGTATGTGACGCAGGTGGGTACCGACTTCCTCTCCTTGTCTGCGGTCACAGTAGCGAGTAGCTGATGTCACCAGATGCATTCCACTTCCCCCAGCTCGCCACTATGTACCATTTACTCACCTGTGTTCTTCGCCAATCCGATATGCGATCGTAGTATACCCCTTACCACACCTGCTCACTTCAGTGATTGTGCTTTTGGTGTTGATGTTTCATAGATCCAGTTGGTCTGGCTCACGTTCAGGCAATGAAAAATAAACCAGTCAACTTAGTGTAGTGGTCAGGATATGGCGGAAGTTCTACTGTAATACAAATACTGGATATTATGGCATGTGCCTCGGATTAGCGATTGGAAAGTGCAATTGGTGCTGCTGGACCTCGGACAGAGTCAGTCTACGACCCAGTTACGCCATGGCCACACAGTTTATTATAGTGATGGTCCATAATGATTGCCCCAAATTTTTTAATTAACACAGAAGGAATACACTGCTTGACATGACGAGGAGCTGTCCCTCTCGCTTTGCCTTTCCCTCGAGACACGATCTCATTTCTGACACTTGATGTAACTTTTTGCAGCACAATAGCCGACTGAGAGCCTTCCAGAACGATGTTCATCTGTTGCTGTTGGGCCAGCTGGCACGCTTGTGTTGCGTCATTTTATTATTCCTTTTATTGTGTATTGTGGCACAATGGTTGAGATGTTCCCATCTCTCTTTCTGTCGAATGTCTATATGCACGAAGATATATATTGTGTAAATACTGGCACCTCATGGGCCAAGTCGCTCTTTATACCGAGCAATAAAATTATTTATTTATTTATTGTAGAATAGTAGAGGGACAGCGAGTCAAGTGCGCTCCATACTGGCCATCCAGAGCCTCCGTCTCTTCTTCCCATTCTTCTGGATCTAGCCCATTCCTCCTCTATCCACTGAGGGGCGCCTCGTCAGATCTGGGTGGCCCAAATCCCACTGACCCTGAAGATCCCAAGGATCAGTCCCAACCCTCAGCCTCTTATGGGGAGTTTCACTTGGTGAATATATCCGAGACGATGGAACACGATGGTCTGTATCGACGAACCCGATTGGAACTAACACGAAAGGGGACAAGTTCTCCAAACGACCGGATATCCCCCAAGCTTCCCGTTGCTCAAAACAAAGTAACTTATCACTGACTTATATCCACATCGCATTGGCGTTATGCATAGCCTCTATGTGTCATTACCCGGTCCCCTTACGTTGTGGAGCTATTAACACTCATGAACTATGGTATTTGTCGCAACCATTAATCATTACGTATCAGTTGTCGTAACTGTTGGGTTCCTCTGCATATGGCAATTTTAAGTCATCATGTGGCGCCATGGCAACCTTGTCATGCTGTTTAGGTTTTACCGTTTTTACCCTCACCTTATGGAAGGTTTTGTGCCACTCATTTAGCCCCTATATCGTCACTTCAGATTCTTCGTGAACATATTTACTTGCTGTCCCTACGTAGGACGCCTAAGTAGTCGTAGTAGAGACTTGAAAGATGCATTATATTAGATTGCACTCAGTGCTATGCTATTTGTCTAAGTAATTATTACAAGGTAGCCTTTACAGCGACAACTTATCGGTTCTTCTCCCATCGTTCGTGCCATTCACTGATAATCATTACATAGCCAACCCAATTTGTCCGAAATTGTACTCTGCCACTTGTTTGACCCTATTCTGTTCATTCTTGTAAGCCTAGTTACCTGCTCCGTCCTATCTGGTCCACAAGTGTTTCCTGTTTTAGTGGGCGTTTTTGTTTTTTGAACCAACGGTAGTACATGCTGTTGAAATATCTAGGCTCGTCAGACATAGGATAGTACAGTGCGATGTCTACCAGGTGATCAGTGCCATTACCCCTCTAATCACTAGACGGGCGTGGTGACGACTTCTCTGGTTACTTATTTTACTCACCAAAATTGCTATTGGCTTAACTAAAACCCAGGGTGATTAGACAATGGTGCGGTAAAAACGCATGAGGGTGAAGGAGAACTGTACACACTGTCCTGCTTTCGATTCCGTCTAGATACGATATTGGCTATTTTAGACATTACTTTCTACGTTAAAAGCAAAAGCCTTGTCGATGTCGACTTATCATCGGTAAAACCGTCTGTGATGATAGCCTTTTCCCTCTCTGCTCGTCACTCCAACTACTGTTGGACACGGGTTTCTACCGCTATAGGTGGACCCAGGTAATCCACGTCTCACCATCCACACGCCTCATATCCAACGCAAACCCCAAAAACTGAGACCGGGCAACACATGAATAGAAAGAACGATCATTCTTCATTTAACCACACTGCCACTGCACCTGTTTTTTACCCAACCTCTTCGTTTGACATCACTCGCGTTACGACAACTATTGGCTTTTCACTCGCCCTTCGGTACGATGACGCAGACGCATTTCTAGATAGGTATACAGCTCCTCGCAGTCCCAGCTAGTTTCACTGCGGAATCACTGTCACTGTTTGAGGCTAAGACCCTGACGAAGACGATGCACTGCATAACAAGGACCAACTCTAATCCGTTCCATGGAACCATTAGTCTATGTAGTATCGTCATGCGAGTAGGCTGTTAATCAAATTGCATTGTTAACAGCTACACCCAACGCCTCATCTCATGCTACTCCTCAGCTATCTAGCGTGTCTTGTCTGATAGCGAGGCGGGGACATTCTCATCGCTCAATCTGTGTCATAAATGTTGGAACCTCCCTTATCTCACAACCCATTCTCTTTTAATCGTTCTACAAAGGCATGGTAAAACTCGATGGGGGAAACAATCAACATGAGAAAATCCAACTGCCTTGGGCCTACTAGAAGCAAACAGAGCATTCATCATACCAAAACTCGACCTGATGCTTTGGTCCTTCAAAACTTTATCAGTTTATTGTACAGGTTAGGTCTTGAGCATCACCGCCCAACTAACCACCAAGTCAACCGCTCCGGTGAATACAACCTGACTGTTGAGCTTGGCTGCGTCGGACACGGTCTCTCAATCGGAGTAGTAATGTGTCCAGAATATTTCCAACCTAAAGATCGACTCAGAGAACTGGAAGTGATGAACGCGGGCCCACATATCCCGTCTTCCAAAATCGCTTAGATTATGCTAACAAGACCCTTTAGAAGTTTTCCTATATTTCACAACCACGCAACTTACATGGTTACTCAAAGTGGTCAGATGGCCAGTCTCCAATTGCAGATGTGTCCCACTCATCATGAAATATGCATGCGCTTATATATCTAAATGTTATGGGCTAAACATATGTCTCCAAAGAGCACTCAGACTGCTTAACTCAACAAATGATAACATCAATTAGCGGTAAGGGGCAGTCGAGCCGATTCAATGTGTTTCACCAAAACGGTATTAATAATAATAAGCTTACGAGTTCCGTCGCTGTCGCCCCATTGGTCGGAAGCAAGCGAATGGCGTGGGGACTTAAAGCGCGAAGCTTTACCTAAATAATAACTGTGCCCTAGACATAGCCCAGCGGTGTCGCCTCTCTCACACCTGGCTGAAGTCAGTATCTCCTTGTCGATGGTTCTAAGTACCTCTATTGACTTTTACCGTGTTTAACACTTAGTGCATATCGCAGCGAAAGGTACCACGATTCACTTGACCACAAACAACATGCATCCCGCGCTCACTGTTGCTTGTGTCTGGGGACATCAATTAGGCCACATTGCAGTGGTGTTGCATTCACCTAATGGGCAATCGCAAGCATTACGTGCTTGACCGGATGAATAACCCTCTCGCAATAGTTTGGTCCTCCAGGTGACGCATCTTTATTGTTCGTTTCCTCAACGAGCTTGGATATCTGTTCCATGAACCCGAAAGTATGGTGTTCGCGTAGTACAGAAAACACCTGCGTGATGAAGAATGAGTCGGTTGCACTCTGACTTGGATCGGACGCTTTCTACTTTGACGAAATTCGACGCACGAATCCAAAGTGTATCCGAAGGCCACAAAGGCTGCATCTCCAGTAGTGCGCCACATCAACCATCACCTCGCTTAAAGCATCAGCAGCCACTATTCATTGTGCAGTGGCTGGTTGTTGTCAGAATCGGAGTCACTAGATTAAGCTTCCAAAAGCTGCCACCCTTACATTTGCTGAGGCTCAATCGAGTCGTTTCTTCAATCTAACCATTTTCCACTTCTAATTCAATTAGTTGCGTTTCCTTTTCTTCTCCGCTCGGTTGTACTTCTTGTCAGACTATTACCCAAATTAGAATCTTGACGCAACACCGTCTCAAGTAGTGTTATACTGTTTCGCCATCTAAAAGCGATAGAACGATGCTCAACAGTGTTTGATCTTTCTTCTTACAAGCGCTGAATTAAGGCAAATCGGTCGACGTCATTTACATTGAATTCAGTAAGGCTTTTGGCAAGGTAAATCATGCAGTGCCCCTCCACAGGCTGACGGTGTGCGGTGTTGGTGGCTCGCTGCACCAATGGCTCAGGAATTTCCTTATTGATCGAAAGTTGAGGGTCCAGGTGGACAACCATCTAACCGACTGGTATCCATCGAGCATTGGCGTGCCCCAAGGCACTGTACTGGGGCCGATTTTGTTTATCATCCATGTAAACGATGTGCCTCAGCTACTCCAATCACTTGGGTGTTGTTCGCAGATGACTTGAAGGTGTGGAGAGTAATTCGCACACCCAATGATTGTGACCTGCTTCAACAGGACCTTGACCGCCTCTCCACGTGGTCTGCAGAGGTCAACCTTCCGATCAACCCGGTCAAGCCGCAATTCATGAGGCTGGATAAGTGTGAGCACAGTGGAACCTACACGGTGGCTGCTCAACCGTTGCATCCCATGTCTTTCGTGTGTGACCTCGGTGTACCCTCATGCCACGACTTAAAGTCCATGGCCAACACGAATAGGCTTTACCAAAACAACCTTCGTATGCTTTGGGCGCTCAGGCGCAGCTTCAGCACTTGGTCCGAAGAAATTGCCACTCGCCTATTCATCTCAATAATACGACCAATGATAGAGTATGGCTCTCTCGCGCATTGCCCTATCACCCGGGACGAAATAAAAATGACTGAGCGAGTGCAGCATGTAGCCACCAGGCTGATTCCCAACTTATGTGGTGTGCCGTACGAAGACCGGTGTAAGAAACTAGGACTGTACACCCTAGCTTATCGTCGAATGCGGGTTGGCGTCATCATGACACACCGGATATTACATCTGGGAGATTACCCCATGTTGAGATCGCTGCTTCATCTGCGCACACCAAGCAGCACACCAGGACACCGGTATAAGCTTGTCGTACCGCATTTAAAGTGGGTCGCTCACCAACTCTGTTACGAACGCAGAGTGGTGAATGTATGGAACGGCCTACCGCAACACGTAGTTGAGGCAAAGTCGGAGTCACAATTTAAGAAGTTCCTGGACAAACACTTTGCCGACACAAAATATGTTGAGCGCAACACAACATAACGGGTCTTTGTCCCTGAGTGACATTAGATGAGACTACACAGAGCAAACTCTACTTGCTGCTACCAAGCAGTAATCACTAGACGAGATGATTTCCTCAGTGCGGTGCTGGGTTAAATGTAATCCGCTGACTTGGTCGTCGATCTGGGATCGACTGTCAAGTGACTTTTGAGTTGACTTCGACCTGTGCCTCGTGACCTACAGCAGTCCGCCCAAGTTATCTGGTAGACACGGACAATCGGTGGGATGGTTTTGCCCCGGGCTGTTGCGGTTATATTGTTGATGGCTCCGTTTAGCCGCCCACGACAGTTTTTAAGATATTTTTGTACTCTCCGTCTTAACATTTGGTAAACCGGATCAATCTCCACGTGCACGTTTGTCGAGTGATTCATGGAGTACCGTGCTTTTAGAAATTCTATTCCCTTTCGTTCTTCTCCTTGTGCTAGGACTCCAGCGTTGTCCCAATCGAAGCGATGCCCTTCTTCGTCCGTATGTAGTGAAACCAGTGAGGAAGCGTAGTGATTCTTACAAGCTCTCTTATGCACTTGCATTCCTGTTCACAGCCACCTTCCTGTCTGACCCACATAGTTCTTATCGCAATTTTGACACTGTGTGTTGCAAACAACATTTCGTCTTACGTGGGCTCCCGATCTAGCTTTGGGTTTTGACAAGGTTCTCCTCAATGTGGCAGTTGGTTTTGTGAGCCACTGTAAGACCGTGCTGTTTAAATAATCATGCTGCAATCACGAAGATGTTCTTTACCTAGGGTAGAACGATTCACTTTGTTGTTGTTGCTTGAGCAGGTTGAGGTTGTAGCTTTGTTGTCTAGACATCGCCGGACGAAGCTATGTGGATATCCATTTAGGTGGAACGATCTGAACAGACATATCTCTTCTTTCTGCTTTGCCTCAAGTGTGTTGCAATGCGTTTCTTCCATTGTTAGTCACGACTGGGCCGATCTCCAGAGAAGATGATAGAACGAAGCTTCCGCTGTAATCAATACACCTACGTGAGGCAAATTGCGACAGGTGTACTGTCGAGTAAAAAATTTCCCACACAAAGCTAATTGACGGTGACCTACTGGCGGATAACAAGTTTGCGAGGCGAGAAAGTGTCAGAAGTTGAATGAGACTGAATACCATAAAATAAGTTTAAAAAAAAGAAGGAAAGCAGAGCCTGGGAGCAGTTCAGTGTTGCTTTTCCCAACGCAGACACACAACGACCGCCGTTTCATCTTCCTTTGAACTTATCAGGCGGAGATAGCCTGAATTAGGGTTGAGCTCAGCTCCTAGTGATTCACGGCTGACGTTCAGATCACTATGCCACTGAGATCCGCGAGCAACGTTATGCATAGCGGAACGGAATTCCGAGTTGGATTTGGAGAACAGGCTGTGTGGTTGAATAGCGAAGCGCAACCTCTATTGAGACGTCAGTTCCATTTGAGGTAGACTTCGGTCATTCCGACGTAAGGATCGTATCCGAAATGGAAGCATTACGGTGTTTCTCTTCCCAACGCAGACTCACCACGACCGCGGTTTCGTCCTCGTTTGGACTCATCAGGTGGAGATTGCCTGAGCTGGGGGTGGGGGAGCTAAGAGCCTAGTGGTTCACGGCTGACGTACTGATCAATTATTTCTCTCTGAGAACTAAGTACCCACTATACATAACAACGGCCCTGAAGTTGAGCTAATATGGTGATGGCTCACTTGCTCTTATGCCACATCGGCACAAAGCCAAATGGGGTATGGAAGTGCGGATGAAACATTTCGAGGGACTACAACACATTGAACACCCCGAAAACCTATCTGCGAACTGCTTTGAATAAGTTGAACTAACATCTATCCCATAAGATACTGTTGTGCCAAGTGACCAGACCACCTAGTTAGACTATATCTCGCACAGGCGAGAAATACACACTTTATAACCATGCTGGAGAGAATCGTAGCTAGTTAGAATTGGTATTCAAAAACGTTCCAGACTCAAAATAATAAATTATGGATGTGACGGATTTCAATATAAACGAAAAAGCAATTCGGATCCTGCGGACGATGAAGACCAATAAATGTTCGGGGTATAACTCGGTCGTATGTTAATTGTGTCTATCACTAGCAACGGCTTGACACTCTAACACGCTAGCTAGGCAAATCAAAGTGGGTGGGAATGATCAGCATAGCTGTAGCGTTATTATAGTGAACCCGAAAGGGCGGATAATGGCGCAGGACGCAAGCGAATAACAGCAATGAGCTGAGTTCTGAGTACTCATCCAAATGCCATGAAACAACACAATTTATTTGAAATAAATACCTTTCCCATATACACATCCCAGAGCGATTGGGAACGGAAAACTTTAAAGTTCACAATAGTGGCTTGCAATATACATTGAAGAACCCGGTGGATGGCTTCCAGATAACCGAATCGCCGGTGTAGGGCGACATAGTAGCAAGAAATCAGTCGGATAACCGTGATTCAAGCAGGTAGATGCAGTGTAGCAAATTAGCTCCAATTGTGTGAACATCGTGGTAATGCTAAAAGTAACAATAGACGACGATGCAGGAAAAGCTATTACGGAGTGGGATGACTAAAAGAACGAAATCGAACTCAAGGTCACTACTAAGCGTGCACTCCACCTGAGACGCTATCCAAGAATAGGGGACACAGTATTTCAAGTCAGTGCTTCGATCAAATTGTTCAGGAGTTTCCACCCTTATACTGTCATGAGTCCTCACCCAGCCAACTGCGCCATCGGCTACCAATCGAGCAGGCAGCCAATAGACGTAGGAAGGACTTGATCCGACGGACGTCAAGTACAAGATCTGCTATTATGACCAAACTAATGCTACAGTGGTTTAATACGGGTAAAAAGACGAAAGCTTACCGGATAGAGAAATCACTCGGAAAAGTAAAACATTATAGGAGACTGGTGACATCATAATGTCTTTAGCGATGCAGTGGTTTATCACACACTGACGTCGAATGCTAAGCAGTTGTCCCGCCATCGTCGCAAAGGTTCTACAGCGGCATATAGCAAACTATTTAATGACTTGACTGCCAATGGCACAACCAAGCGAATAGACTGGAAGTTTCCTACAGCAGCCCCCTGGTCGTGGGAACTGGCAATGTTGGCCTAATCTTACAACGGCATCATACACATTAGGGATGTGCAGCGTGTACGACTGGGAGCAGTGCTTTGCATCAGCCTGACTGGAAAGGATTACAAGACGGCTACAAAGCCGTGCACTCCAAACCGACAGTTGATCGCTTGGTAAAATGAACAGCGTGGAGAGCCCTAATGCACAGCATGTGATCCAAGCCACGGCAGTGAAAGACCTGCGAAGATATGCCATGGCCTCCATCTGAGTGGCGGCTTCCGGTGTGCCCAAAATGGTGAATGAAGTGACTACATTTACTGAACTACTCATTCAATAGGAGTAGTATACATAGTTTGTAGGTATACGAAAAATCGAGCGACTAGTGATCGAAAACCAGTGGAAAGCAACGACGATAACTAGGGTGCTTTATTACTCATGTCCGAAGCTAGGAGCGGATGTGCTTAGGTGCTGATGTAACCCAGTCCCCTGAATCGCAAGCTGTCCAGTAGCGCAAATTGCTTTGCCGGCAGGAGTGAGATGGGACACAGAGGCGCGACATGTGTACCTACGATCGGAGGGCACAAGGAGCTGTTCGGCTGTGAGAAGTGACCTTAACCAACACCACATCCGCAATCGACCTGTCATGCGTGCATCGCGAGGCAAGACCAACGGAACACAGGCCGTTCGGCTGTGAGAACTGGACGTTAGCCAGACACTATAGACGCACTAAACGTGTCACGCTTCGTTCGATCGGTAATCGGCCTTCACGCCGGTGAAAATGCGAAATGGTTAATGGGTCGCTGTGTTAACAATGCAACAGGAGCTTACACCTGTGTCGTCGATGTAGCAGCAACCGCAGTCACGTAATGTGCCGGTCCATCAGCGCGTGGTCATTGTGCAGCTGTATGCTGAGTGTGGGTCCAATGCGGCGGAAACCGCAAGGTGTTATAATTGTATGCACTGCATCACGTGGCTCATTAACGAGCGGTATGTGCGTCGAGTGGTGAAGAACTTTACAGAAACTGCAGCGTTTGCAACATCAAGCAAATCGGACGGTCACACACCGTCATGGATGAAGTATCAGCCTGCGCGGTTGTGCAAGAGGTACGCAGTTACAGTCATCTCAGCGTTCGGCAACTCGCACAACATTGCGAAACCACACAGTATGCTGTGCATC
This sequence comes from Dicrocoelium dendriticum, assembly GCA_944474145.2. NCBI lineage: Eukaryota > Metazoa > Platyhelminthes > Trematoda > Plagiorchiida > Dicrocoeliidae > Dicrocoelium > Dicrocoelium dendriticum. Next base: position 27,987,470 of record OX104070.1, read on the forward strand.
GGATATTGAAGGGAAAAATATTCCGGCGGTACAGTGCACTGCACGTACAACATAGTGCGAAGCTCATGGTCTGGGCTGGGTTGACTGGTCGAAAAATCATTGAGCAACTCATCTTTTCCAGGAGTGTGTCCGGTAGGTGGTTGTTTAACAGTACTAATCTCTGACATTTCTTAGCATCCTCGTACATGGAAATGTTGTAGAGCAGCGTCATTCCGCACCTACAGTCGGAAGGCTTAATAAATAACGTTTGGTGGCAGCAGGATAGAGCACCTGCACTTCCGGCGCAATCGGTTCGTACCTAACTGAACGAGATATTCGGTGGACGTTGGATCGGTCGCACGACCACCAGATCTGAATCCCGTGGATTTTTTCCTATGGGGATACTTGAAGCACAGAGTTTATAGTACGAAACCCAAAAACCTGGATGAACTGAAAGAGAACATGGTGAACGAATGTAGGCAGATTTCGTCGGAGACATTGCAGAAAGTGCTCGCCAACACCATCCGTCGAATACTCCTCTGTAGCCAAAAGGAACATCTAATTCGTCGATATTTACAGACATTTCGCACATTTCAAGTAAATATAAGTAAATAAATGAATACGTATATATTTTCCATTGTACCCGAGAAACACCGTCGAAGGCCTGATCAATTTGTACCGATAGCAAGTGTCTGACTGTGAGGGTTATAGTTGCATTTATGACTAAGTTGGTGTGCTGTCTAATGGTGCCACTAGTGCATCGGGGCGGGATGAAATCTGAGAGCATTGTCCGTCAAGTCAAGTTAAGAATGCGTTTTTACGCATTCATGAAGGGTGCATTTTCAGCTGTAACACACAAGCGATCGAAATGGTAAAGCGAACAACACTGTAACCTTACAATGTGCTCCTGGCAGTATAAATCCATAGTCAGCACTTGCCTGCAATGATACAATTCGTGGTGTCTTACTTAACGCTCAATCTCTATGTTTGAAGCCCGGGTGATCAAGTATGGCGACAGTTTACTCGAGACAATGGTCGACGCCTACTTGGTGTCGAAATTCAAGAAATCCTTCGAGACCTACTTTAAGGATTTCCGACTTCGAGAGCGCTCCCCACATGAATAATGGGATGTCGCACAGCTGAACCGTGTTGACAGTTCGCGGTCATAAGTAACATTAATCTGCGTGCGTGTGTGCCTGATGTTATATCGATGGAGCAACACAGCCCTTCGCAATGAGGCTGGACCTTACTGTGTTGCGATGGTTTGTGTGCCTCGGTGATCCACTGAGCTATGCTGCGTGGTGCATTTTTGCACCTTCAGAGCCACTCATACCAGATTGGTCAATGGTTAGAGGCCAGACAAACTCAGCTTCATGGTCATCCAGGTTGGGGGTTGGAATGAGGGTGGCTCCTTATTCCTTAAAACGGACTTCTAGCAGCTCACCGCCAAACCCGCTGCCTTGCGGTCAAGCTTTTGAACCAAACACTTTGGTTCTCCTCTCTACACGTGGGCAACCTGACAGTGTCCTGCCCTCCCAATACTAGGAATATTTCGTCAAACATTTTCTTGATGTTCTGGCCACCGCAGAGGATAATCAACGGTGCTCTATCTGCTGCATTGAGCAAGTTTGATATTGGCTTGGCTGCCACTGCTCAAACCCTCCTATCTTCTTATTCCCTCTCTTACGCTTTTTCACTCTTACCTTCCCGTTCCAGCTTCAATTTTATCCCCCCACTTTTCAACTCCTCAATTCTCGGCCCCCCCCCCCACCTTGTTAGGCTTTAACCTTCTACTTTCAACTCACATGTGAACGCGGAGCGTCTTTTCTGCCCTGTTGACAAGCCCATGTCCAACCAAGCGTTCAAGCCCAGTTCATCGGCTCCCATTTGGAACCCTCGATCCTCCTTCAGATTGATATGCCTCAATAAACGCACATTACTACAGATCGGTCAACAGGCAGCGATTACGCGAGCATTAGAGACCCACTCGTTCGATATCTGCTGCTTGTCGGAGACCCGCCTGCAAGACTTGAGCTCTGTGCTCACTTTGCGATCCCCTTCAGGTGATGCAAGCAGTATTTTTTCATTGCACCTATCCGGTGACGATGCAGCTTCGGGCTCCGGCCAAGCTGGTGTTGGCATTGCCCTGAGTCCCCGGGCTGAAGCTGCTCCGGTTGATTGGATTCCAATCAGTAGCCGGTTGTGTGCGGTCCGATTGGCTGGCTCGTTTAAAGCTTCGAAGTCGCGTGGGACTAACAAGTGTCTATTCGTTATCGCTGCCTATGCATCGACAAACTCTAACGATAACTCGGTAAAAGACGACTTCTATCGTCAACTGAACGAGCTCCTTAGCCACAGAAGCTCGGACACTGTTGTGCTGGCTGGGGATCTGAACGCTCAAGTTGGAAAATTATCCACAGATGAGCTGCATCTGGGCGGCCAACGTGGTGTAGGCTCCCGTAATGATACCGGTGAGCGGTTACTTCATTTTTGTGAAGATGCTCGCTTATTTCTTGCGAGCACTAATTTCTGCCACAGCACCCGCCGGATGGTGACTTGACGCTCACCAGCCTCGAACCAGCTGTAGACCCAAATCGATCACATTGCGATAAGTTACCGATGGAGAGGCTGCGTCCAGAACTGTCGCTCGATTTGGAGCACATGTGTGGACACCGACCATGCACTTGTATATGCTGACCTGCGGATGCGTTTTGGCGGACGCCCACAACGACGTTGTGAGCGTATTGACACAAGCTAACTGATGAAGCCAGCTGTTCTGAATGCCTATTACAGTACACTGGCATGCGAGTTGAGTAAGCGCTCACTGGAAACAATTGAAGCCCACTGATCTCATGTTCACCAGATCTTACTGGCAACAGGCAAATCTCCATGTGCTTAGTCTAATCGCCAACATGGACATTGGGTCTCTTCTCGGTCTCTGGAACTTATTGATGCTCCCCGGCACATTCCGGCTGGAAGCGAACACAATGAGACTCTCAGAAAACCGTGCTAGCCCGAATAGAAACCGCGGATCCTGGTGGTCTTATCGTGCATCAGAGATGGAAATGACCGCTGCTTTGGGTTACCATCGTAAGTTTTTACGTCTGACATGGGAAACGGGCAGCAGAAGACCTGGTGTTAATGAAACTATACGTAACGAGAGTGCACAGTCTATCCACAACTTGTCAAAACACTTGGGGCATTTTGTTGAGCACTTTGAAATGCAATTTAATCGGTCGGAATTGTCAGATTTCTCTCCGGCCGCTGATCACCCTGCTCCGTGGGCTGTCCCTTTGGTCCGCCCTCTCACTTAGAAGTCGTCCGTGAAATCGGATTGTTGTAGTTAAATGAAGCCGCGGGACCAGATGATCCTCCCCTAACCTGCTATTGTGGGTGATTTACACGAGTTACTAGTGAAACTGTGGGAGCAGAAAACTGTCCAACCGACTAGAACCGCTCCGTTATTGTCCCTATCTTCAACAGAGGCTCGCTTTCGGAATGCGGCAATCATAAAGGAATCAGTCTGATGTCCACCGCCTCCAAATTGCTTACCTCTGTCATCTTTCACAGACTGACTGGCACTCATGAAAGCCAGATTCGTGAGGACCAAGTCACGTTTCATTGTGGTCGGATTCGAATCGATCACATCTTCACATTACGTCAGTTTCTGGAGCACCGTCACATATATTGGCGGGCCACCGTAGTCGGGTTCCCCGACATCAAAGGTGCCTTCGATTTTGTGGGTCGATGTGTCCTTTGGGAATGTCTGCTATAAAAGTGTGTAAATACTGTGCGAGCGCTGTACATGCGTAGCTCTGGCAGAGTGAGCGCTTACGGGAAGCTGTCGCCGCCCTACAATATCTCCAGCGGTGTAAGACAGGGATGCCAGCTGTCACCTTTCCTCTTCGACTTCGCTATTGACAAAGTCATGGAGATCGCGTTCACAGCACACGAGTTAGAAGGTGTGGAGTTGCTCTCAGTTGAACTACTTCTTGAGCTGAAGTATGCTGACGACATTGTCTTCATCAGTGACAGCTCCCATACGTGTCAAGCCGCGCTGGACAGATTAGCACTAGCTGTCAACCTTTTCGGGCTACGCTTTGCACCATCGAAGTGCAAAGCTTTCCTCCAAGATTGGCAGGGACCGCCTCCTTCGTTGACCCTTAGTGTGGATCAGCTATAAGTCGTTCAAAAATTCAATTACCTGGGAAGTTGTATCAGTGCTTGTGGGATTGAAGAGGAAGTCACGAACCGTATAGCAAAAGCTCGAGGCGCTTTTCTTAACCTTTGCCACCTATGGCGCTAGCGCAACATCACTCTCGCGCTGTAGGGTAGAGTGTACAATACAGCGGTACGTCCGACCCTACTGTACGGTTGTGAAATCTGGCCCCTTAGATCAGCGGACATAAAGGAGGCCAGTTACGTTCGACCATCAGTGCCTTCGCAGTTTGGCTCACATCTGGTGGGAACACCGACTAAGCAACGAGCGTGTTCGACGCCTTGTTTACGGCACACGAAAAGAAACTGAACCGCTCAGCACCATCATTTCACGCACCAGGCTCCGATGGCTCGGCCACGTGTTACGCATGTCAGCCCACCGGCTCCCTCGACGTGCCGATTTGGAAAACTTCTAAACAGCCTTTTCATTCTATTGGGCTTGTGTGTAGCACTCGTTCGCAAGATCTTGCTACATGCGCACCTATTACCTTTCTCCCATATGCTACTAAACCAAGGGTAATGGCAATAAACCACTGTGCGACTGGTTTTTGCTCTGTTGCTCGTAACTATGATCATATTTCCATTTACTAGCACCATATCCAGTATGTGGAGATAAGGTGATACGAAAATTGTCAGTCACATACAGTTTCATGGGCCACAGTAATTAGTGTCCTCTCCTCCCTCCCGATCCCTTTCTCCGTCTATCGGTGGTCCAGCTGTTCTCCTGCCCATTCTCACTCGATAAGACAGCGTCCTTCATATTGTCACGTTCGTTCTATGATCTTGACATTAAATGTGCTGCTCGCAGATTCCTTCCTGGGGGGTAGCTTGATGCACGACTGTCGATAGGTTGACGGTATATTTTGTGCCGCGGATAACTAAGTGTGTGAAGGTCTGCTTGCTCTATTCAGCATTGCGCATGTCAGCATAAAGATCGTTGACGAAGTGCAACAAAACCGCTACATAGCATTCTTGTATAACCATCTCACCTGAGCCTCGGCGGACCCATACAGAGGGGAGCCTTAGGGCTGTCATTTAGAACGGGGAATGCATTCGCTTCGCTGGTTGCTTTACCATAAGTCAACTAGGAATCATTGTCCTTGTCTCACCGAAAGTGCTAAGAGGTACGCACGGATTATATGCTTTCGAACAGAACGGTTACCCGGATAAATTCATCCGGGACATATGGTACTGCGGGCGCCAAAGCCCGAACCAGTTTCAACAGGAAAGCGTTTAATCTGTTAATCGCTATCTCTCAGGGGCGACAAGATTGCCAGACTGCCCGAAAGCTCTTCACTGCCACTGCAAGGACGTACTACACAGTCGATGTGCGAGCGTTTCACACCAAAACCTCCGGGATAGATTCTCTAGACCATTGTGTCCCCTACATGTGTGCAATTTTTCTTGCTCATGTGGAGCAATTTATCTTGAGCAAACGATCAGGCGACTGTAGGAACGAGTCCAAGAACATTTCTCAACGTGGCTTTATATCACAGTGACGAGTGCCGTAACATCGCGTTTGTTGGATTCTGATTGACGAATCAGCACATATGAGACCTTTCAGTCCATCTATCGAATACTCAGGCACCACAGGCCAGCAATAAGGGGCCGCTTTTCAGCGACAACGTGGACGATCTCTGCCCGGCTCCGCAACTGGGACTTAAGCGTACAGAAATGGTCTCTCAATTCTTGTCTACCCTGGCCAGAGACCACCTCTTCCAGCGGCAGAATTCATGCTGCTTCTCCCAACTTAGCGTCGTCTTAATCAATCTCATAATTATCGAATAAACAGCTCATCCCATCGATTCTTTACTTTTATGCATCTTGTGTTCCTTTCGATTCCATCCCTCGTAGCGTACTACTTACTGAAGAACTATAGAAAACAAATTTTTTGTCTAGGTTTACCTTTGTTTCTGCTGAGACCTTTATGATTGGATTTACCAACACCTTTTGCGCTCGTCTCTTCCAGAGTCATCCATCCGCCGATTCCTCCGAGGTTTTCCATGTCGATCACTTTCTTTTCCTTGGTTGGCCAGATTTCGATGTGCCGTCTGACACAGAAGGTTTCCTGACTTTTTTAAAGGATGTCAAAACGTTGCACAAAGCCAGATGTGACGAATTATGTTGCGTCAGCAACGGCGATTTGAACTCCCAGCCGCTTTGCCCCAAGAACTTCCCCCTCTTGATCCACTGTAGCGCGGGTATCGGTCGAACTGGTAGGCTCAGGTTTTAAACCCCATTCTGGTCTGTCTTTTCAATGTGCCTACGATATTCGAATTACCCAGTTGGCTTATTATTCATCTAATTTTGTGTTCCAGGTACGTTCGTTACCGTTGATATCTGTTTGCAACAGGCTCTCAATGAGGGCTACATCGATGTCCCCGATGTGATCAATCGGTTGCGCGAGCAGCGGGCTGGCGCTGTTCAAGTACCGAAGCAGTATGCTTTTGCCCACTCTGCCCTTGCCTTTTCCCTCACCAAATCACGTGGTGCTCAACATTAGACTATTTACTCCCGCCGTTTGTCTTCCTTTCCGTACACCGCAGTCCATGTCCTCGCTCTTAACTTTTAGAGCTGTTGCTCAACCAAGCGTTTTGACATTGTACAACTCGACTTGTCCCTTAACCTGTCAACCATTGTTCAGTGACATCAACAGTTGAGCTGGCGCCTTGCTTCTTCCCCATCTGCCTCTGATCACTTTTAGTTTACATTCGCACACCGTCTGAACAACTTTCAATACCTCTTTCTGTACATACCTGTGTTCACTTTGCTCAACCACCCTTACCAGATGTTCCCCATTCGCCCTACGTTCTCACCACATGCATCATTGGTGATCACGGTGTAAAACTCTTCACTTTTGTAAAAGACGTGGTTGAGCATTGCACATTACACGGTGCGCCTGTGTCGTACTGCTTGCTTTCTGCCCTGTGAGACTGTGACTGTCTGACTGCTCAGTCAGGCTTCTTGCCAACCGAAGGAATACAAAAGGCCAGAACTCGGTAGACAGAGTATATCTACAGGATAAGTTAACTCTATTTATTGGTAAACGAAACATACTAATTTTGGAGGTCGAGATCACCCACACTTCTGCGTCTGGTTTTCAGCCAATGTGAGTGAATTCCGCTCCACGGGTTTACCATATTGACGGAATAGTTCGATTCCTTTGGCGTTGTGTTGTATTTGGTGGCCGACCAACTCGTACTTGATTCCCAAATTCGGTGGAAAAGTCAAAGATCCTACCGTCCTGATGACTTTTGCCTGTAGAATACAGCCTAGTGCTCCGTTTACGTCACTATTAGCCTGACTGAATTTTCGCCGATAAACACTTTTTGGCTGTTAGCAAACTTGCGTCCTTCGTTGTGTACGTTTAGGCGTCTTCGTCTGTCTCGCACCGGTATCCATTCGAACGTCAGCCGGCGTTGTGTATCCTTTTCACCTCTCCATCACGTGGCGATTATTCTTATTATTATTTAACAATTGACCAATGTACAATTGGCAGTACCACAGCAAAAAAGGGGAATAACGAATAGTCAGTGAAAGGATTTCAAAGATTTAGGAGGTTAATGTCTTGTGATCATGTAGTCATAGTTTGGCGGCATGGGCGAACAAGTGTTGTTCTACCATTCCCGTCGGCTAAACTGCCTGACATATCGTTTGATCCAAATGCGCTACATCTGATGCACGCCCTCGTAGAAGAACCAATTGGCAAGTGCACTAAGAGCGAAGCATCGCATCATGCTGCACAACATACAGGGTGTTTTATTAATCATGTCTGAAATTAAGAGCAACTGCACTCAGGTGCTGACGTACCCCGGTATGCCGAGTTGCAAATTGTCCACCGGCACGAATTGCTTTGCCGGCAGGGATGAGATGGGACACAGAGGTGCGACATGTGTGTTTACGATCGCAGTGCACACCGAACCGTTCGGCTGGGAGAAGTGAACGTTCGCAAACACCACAGCCGCAATTGACCTGTCATGCGTGAATCGCAAGGCATGACCAGGCAGGGGAACACAGGCCGTTCGGCTGTGAGAACTGAATGTTGGCCAGACATCACAGCCGCACTGAACATGTCACGCTTCGATCGATCGGTAGTCGGCCTTCACGCAGGTGAAAATGCCAGTAAAAGGGTGCCCTGCGAACTGGTTAGTGGGTCGCTGTGCTAGCAACTGAGAAAAACAGCCTGGCCGTATGTGATGAACGGTCGATGAGCGCCGTATTGCCTTCGCCACAAAAGCTTTTATCGCCTCATGACTGGCTCCCAACAAACCCGTAAACTTTTATTAGGCTGCTTTCGCTGCTAAAGGGAATCATACTGCCAGGAGCACATTGTAGGGCTACAGTGTTGTTCGCTTTACCGTTTCGATCGCGTGTGTGTTACAGCTGAAAATGCACCCTTCATGAATGCGTAAAAACGCATTCTTAACTTGACTTGACGGACAATGCTCTCAGATTTCATCCCGCCCCGATGCACTAGTGGCACCATTAGACAGCACACCAACTTAGTCATAAATGCAACTATAACCCTCACAGTCAGACACTTGCTATTGGTACAAATTGATCAGGCCTTCGACGGTGTTTCTCGTGTACAATGGAAAATATATACGTATTCATTTATTTATTTATATTTACTTGAAATGTGCGAAATGTCTGTAAATATCGACGAATTAGATGTTCCTTTTGGCTACAGAGGAGTATTCGACGGATGGTGTTGGCGAGCACTTTCTGCAATGTCTCCGACGAAATCTGCCTACATTCGTTCACAATGTTCTCTTTCAGTTCATCCAGGTTTTTGGGTTTCGTTCTATAAACTCTGTGCTTCAAGTATCCCCATAGGAAAAAATCCACGGGATTCAGATCTGGTGGTCGTGCGACCGATCCAACGTCCACCGAATATCTCGTTCAGTTAGGTACGAACCGATTGCGCCGGATGTGCAGGTGCTCTATCCTGCTGCCACCAAACGTTATTTATTAACCCTTCCGACTGTAGCTGCGGAATGACGCTGCTCTACAACATTTCCATGTACGAGGATGCTAAGAAATGTCAGAGATTAGTACTGTTAAACAACCACCTACCGGACACACTCCTGGAAAAGATGAATTGCTCAATGATTTTTCGACCAGTCAACCCAGCCCAGACCATGAGCTTCGCACTATGTTGTACGTGCAGTGCACTGTACCGCCGGAATATTTTTCCCTTCAATATTCGATGCACAGCATACTGTGTGGTTTCGCAATGTTGTGCGAGTTGCCGAACGCTGAGATGACTGTTACTGCGTACCTCTTGCACAACCGCGCAGGCTGATACTTCATCCATGACGGTGTGTGACCGTCCGATTTGCTTGATGTTGCAAACGCTGCAGTTTCTGTAAAGTTCTTCACCACTCGACGCACATACCGCTCGTTAATGATCCACGTGATGCAGTGCATACGATTATAACACCTTGCGGTTTCCGCCGCATTGGACCCACACTCAGCATACAGCTGCACAATGACCACGCGCTGATGGACCGGCACATTACGTGACTGCGGTTGCTGCTACATCGACGACACAGGTGTAAGCTCCTGTTGCATTGTTAACACAGCGACCCATTAACCATTTCGCATTTTCACCGGCGTGAAGGCCGATTACCGATCGAACGAAGCGTGACACGTTTAGTGCGTCTATAGTGTCTGGCTAACGTCCAGTTCTCACAGCCGAACGGCCTGTGTTCCGTTGGTCTTGCCTCGCGATGCACGCATGACAGGTCGATTGCGGATGTGGTGTTGGTTAAGGTCACTTCTCACAGCCGAACAGCTCCTTGTGCCCTCCGATCGTAGGTACACATGTCGCGCCTCTGTGTCCCATCTCACTCCTGCCGGCAAAGCAATTTGCGCTACTGGACAGTTTGCGATTCAGGGTACTGGGTTACGTCAGCACCTAAGCACATCCGCTCCTAGCTTCGGACATGAGTAATAAAGCACCCTATAGTTATCGTCGTTGCTTTCCACTGGTTTTCGATCACTAGTCGCTCGATTTTTCGTATACCTACAAACTATTTACATTACTCCTATTTAATGAGTAGTTCAGTAAATGTAGTCTCTTCATTCACCATTTCGGGCACACCGGAAGCCGCCACTCAGATCGAGGCCATGGCATATCTTCGCAGGTCTTTCACTGCCGTGGCTTGGATCACATGCTGTGCATTAGGGCTCTCCACGCTGTTCATTTTACCAAGCGATCAACTGTCGGTTTGGAGTGCACGGCTTTGTAGCCGTCTTGTAATCTTTTCCAGTCAGGCTGATGCAAAGCACTGCTCCCAGTCGTACACGCTGCACATCCCTAATGTGTATGATGCCGTCGTAAGATTAGGCCAACATTGCCAGTTCCCACGACCGGGGGCTGCTGTAGGAAACTTCCAGTCTATTCGCTTGGTTGTGCCATTGGCAGTCAAGTCATTAAATAGTTTGCTATATGCCGCTGTAGAACCTTTGCGACGATGGCGGGACAACTGCTTAGCATTCGACGTCAGTGTGTGATAAGCCACTGCATCGCTAAAGACATTATGATGTCCCCAGTCTCCTATAATGTTTTACTTTTCCGAGTGATTTCTCTATCCGGTAAGCTTTCGTCTTTTTACCCGTATTAAACCACTGTAGCATTAGTTTGGTCACAATAGCAGATCTTGTACTTGACGTCCGTCGGATCAAGTCCTTCCTACGTCTATTGGCTGCCTGCTCGATTGGTAGCCGATGGCGCAGTTGGCTGGGTGAGGACTCATGACAATATAAGGGTGGAAACTCCTGAACAATTTGATCGAAGCACTGACTTGAAATACTGTGTCCCCTATTCTTGGATAGCGTCTCCGGTTGGAGTGCACGCTTAGTAGTGACCTTGAGTTCGATTTCTTTCTATTGGCCACCCCACTCCGTAATAGCTTTTCTTGCATCGTCGTCTATTGTTACTTTTATCATTACCACGATGTTCACACAATTGGAGCTAATTTGCTACGCTGCATCTCCCTGCTTGAATCACGGTTATCCGACTGATTTCTTGCTACTATGTCGTTCTACACCGGCGATTCGGTTATCTGGATGTCACCCACCGGGTTCTTCAATGTATATTGTAAGCCACTATTGTGAACTTTAAAGTTTTCCGTTCCCAATCGCTCTAGGATGTGTATAGGGGAAAGGTATTTATTTCAAATAAATTGTGTTGTTTCATGGCATTTGGATGAGTACTCAGAACTCAGTTCATTGTTGTTATTCGCTTGCGTCCTGCGTCATTAACCGCCCTTTCGAGCTCACTACAATAACGCTGCAGCTATGCTGATCATTCCCACCCACTTTGATTTGCCCAGCTAGGGTGTTGGAGTGAGAAGCCGGTGCTAGTGATAGACACAATTAGCAAACGACCGAGTTATACCCCGAACATTTATTGGTCTTCATCGTCCGCAGGATCCGAATTGCTTTTTCGTTTATATTGAAATCCGTCACATCCATAGTTTATTATTTTGAGTCTGGAACGCTTTTGAATACCAATTCTAACTAGCTACGATTCTCTCCAGCATGGTTATAAATTGTGTATTTCTCGACTGTGCGAGATATAGTCTAACTAGGTGGTCTGGTCACTTGGCACAACAGTATCTTAAGGGATAGATGTTAGTTCAACTTATTCAAAGCAGTTCGCAGATAGGTTTTCGGGGTGTCCAATGTGTTGTAGTCCCTCGAAATGTTTCATCCGCACTTCCATGCCCCATTTGGCTTTGTGCCGATGTGGCATAAGAGCAAGTGAGCCATCACCATATTAGCTCAACTTCAGGGCCGTTGTTATGTATAGTGGGTACTCAGCTCTCAGAGAGAAATAATTCATCAGTACGTCAGCCGTGAACCACTAGGCTCTGAGCTCCCCCATTCCCAGCTCAGGCAATCTCCACCTGATGAGTCCAAACGAGGACGAAACCGCGGTCATGGTGAGTCTGCGTTGGGAAGAGAAACACCGAAATGCTTCCATTTCGGATACGGTTCTTACGTCGGAATAACCGAGGTCTACCTCAAATGGAACTGACGTCTCAATAGAGGTTGCGCTTCGCTATTCAACCACACAGCCTGTTCTCCAAATCCAACTTGGAATTCCGTTCCGCTATGCTAAACGTTGCTCGCGGATCTCAGTGGCATAGTGATCTGAACGTCAGCCGTGAATCACTGGGATCTGAGCTCCACCTTACGTCAGGTTATCTCCGCCTAATATGTTCAAAGCAAGACGCAATATCGGTGGTTTTGCGTCTGCGTTGGGTAAAGCAAAACCGAACGTCAAGACGGAGAGAACTAAAAAAATCTTAAAAACCGTCGTAAGCAGCTAGACGAGCCATCAACAATATAACCGCAACAGCCCGGGGCAAAACCATCCCACGGATTGTCCGTGTCTACCAGACAACTTGGGCGAACTGCTAAATGTCACGAGGCACAGGTCGAAGTCAACTCAAAAGTCACTTGCTAATCGATCCCAAATCGACGACCACGTCAGCGGATTACATTTAACCCAGCACCGCACTGAGGAAATCATCTCGTCTAGTGATTACTGGTTGGAAGCAGCAGCTAGAGTTTTCCCTGGTTGCTGAATCTAATGTCACTCAGGGACAAAGACCCGTTATGTTGTGTTGCGCTGATTATATTTTGTGTCGGCAAAGTGTTTGTCCAGGAACTTCTTAAATTGCGACACCGTCTTTGCCTCAACTACGTATTGCGGCAGGCCGTTCCATACATTCACTACTCTGCGTTCGTAACAGAGTTGGTGAGCGACCCGCTTTAAATCCGGCACGACAAGCTTGTACCGGTGTCCTCGTGTGCTGCTTGGTGTGCGCAGATGAAGCAGCGGTCTCAACATGGGGTAATCTCCCAGATGTAATATCCGGTGCGTCATGATGACGCCAACCCGCATTCGACGATAAGCTAGGGTGTACAACCCTAGTTTCTTACACCGGTCTTCGTACGGCACACCTCGCAAGTTGGGAATCAGCCTGGTGGCTACATGCTGCACCTGCTCAATCTTTTTTATTTCGTCCCGGGTGATAGGACAATACGCGAGAGAGCCATACTCTCTCATTGGTTGTATTATTGAGACGAAGAAGTGAAGGGCAGTCTCTTCGGACCAAGTGCTGATGCTGCGCCTGAGCACCCAAAGCATACGAAGGTTATTTTGGTGAAGCCTATTCGTGTTGTCCATAGACTTTAAGTCGTGGCATGAGAGTACACCGAGGTCGCACACGAAAGACATGGGATGCAACGATTGAGCAGCCACCGTGTAGGTTCCACTGTGCTCACACTTATCCAGCCTCATGAATTGCGGCTTGACCGGGTTGATCGGAAGGTTGACCTCTGCAGACCACGTGGAGAGGCGGTCAAGGTGCTGTTGAAGCAGGTCACAATCATTGGGTGTGCGGATTACTCTCCACACCTTCAAGTCATCTGCGAACAACACCCAAGTGATTGGAGTAGCTGAGGCACATCGTTTGCATGGATGATAAACAAAATCGGCCCCAGTACAGTGCCTTGGGGCATGCCACTGCTCGATGGATACCAGTCGGTTAGATGGTTGTCCACCTGGACCCTCAACTTTCGATCAATAAAGAAATTCCTGATTCATTAGTGCACCACTTGGGAGATGTTTTTGTGGCGGTTGCTCGCTGCTCTTGGAAGCTTCTACGTATTTTTGTTTTCGCGTTGTTGCGGAGATTTTGCTGTACCTTGTACGCCTCATAGTCCTCATCAGAACCAGATAACACGAATTTATTCCGTATTCTGCGTCGTCCTAGGGTAAGTTTGTTGTACTCGTTGTCGAACCAATGTGGTTTGACTGGCCCAACTTTCCGATACTTGAGGGGTAAAAATCGGGTGCACAACGATTTCACTCCTCTTTAATGTTAGTCCAACTGGTTTCAATAGACGAGTCCCCTGGTGAAGAGCAGTCCATCTGGTTCGCTGCTCCAGTGAGACCATTAAAGTTCGCCTTCCAATAGTTGAAGGCTGGCACCAGCGGCGGAGAATTCGGCATACCATTTACGAAGCTCGACGTGCAGGTGAACCCAAGAATGAAATAAATATAGTTTAATAAAAATATTGACGGATTTTCTTCAGGTTGTGCATAGGGGTTACGGAGAAAAATAAAAGAGCTCTGAAAGATTTTGTACTAGACCAAACCACTCCAGGCAATCGAGTTGTACGGTAATTTTTATTAAAACATTGACTTCGCGGAGCACCAAGATCTGCTACGAGTGGTCGAGTTATTTTTTTCCTGATAAGTGCGAAACGGATGGATGGAGAGTAAGGAACGCTCAATGCATAGCGGAATGAAAGGTAACTTGCTACTGGAATGAGTGAAAGCTAGAGTTTAAGAAAACGAAGATGATACTATTCAGCCAGTTCGCACATATTATCATACGAGGTATACACGTAATCTCAACAGTCTAGTAACCAGACAGAGTCAACAAAGCCATGGAGATTAGCAGATAAGCGCAAATCACTGCGTCCTAATCATCATGGCATAGCGGTTGAAGGTGAGCAACACACTTCAGCTAATATGCCGCAGGAAGAAAGGAACATTTTGACAAAAAGTAAAACAAAACCTTTTTGGTTTGTTTTTCACACTTCGAGTTTTCTCTTTTTTGTCGTTTTCAATGTTTAAAGTATAAAACATGTGAATTAATACAATTCTGTACACAATTCTTCCACTGATTCCGATTGCGAGCCATGTCTTCAAGAGTGTTAAGCCATTGGCAATCCTCATCTTTGGGTCCCCATCCTGGAAGACGTACGGGTCCAACTGCGGCTAGACACGAGGTCAGCGGTTTCATGTGCTGTCGCCAAGTGGAAGGCTGACCACCACGCGGTCGTCCCCAGCCAGGTCCTTAAGGAGCGAATAGAGCGCGGTGCGGTAGACGCTCAAGTGCCATGCGTAGAAGGTGACCGAGCCATCTCAATTGGCGTAGCAAAACCAGTTCGTCGAAGGAAATACTCGAATTCCCCAAGGTGCGACCTCGTACGTCATTACTGTTAACTCGGTGTTGCCACCAGACACGAGCAATCCTCCTTAAGCAACCGTTATCGAAGGCAGAAAGACGATGCATGTCTTCCACCCAAACCGACTAGGACTCGCTCCCATACAACGACACTGAACGAACCGATGCACTGTAACCGCGGTCCTTTATCGCGACGATGCCACAAGTGCCTCAGATTGGCAAATGCTAATCGAGCTTTAGCGATGCGAAGAGGAACTTCTTTGCTGATAGTGCCATCAGCAGAAACACAGCTCCCAAATTAGACGAAACTATCTACCTGTTCAAGTGTGCGCCTTCGAGAGTGAGCACGGGAGCAGGTGAAAGCCAATCCTTGAGCAGTACTTTACACTTCGATGGGACGAAGCTCATGCCACACTTAGATGCTTCAACCGCCAATCGATCCAGAATGAGTTGCACACCCTGTGGATCGTCACCAAGTAAGGCGATATCATCAGCATAATCTAAGTCGGTCGCGCGCTCACCCGGTAGAAGCTCTAGGCCAAAATGTTGGAAAACTTCTAGAGCACTTGACAGAACGTCTTCGATTACGAAGTTGAAGAGGAATAGGGACATAGGGCAGCCCTGTAGCACACCGCTATTGACAGCGAATGGCGAGGAAAGCTTACCGTAGACCGTCGCTCTGCTGGAGTTATGAAGGTAAAGTGCTCGTAAGGTGGCGGTCTATTTCTCTGGCGCCCCGTTCTTTAGCAAGCAACGCCATAAAGCAGGTCGATCATAAGAGGTTGTCACTGTGTATCTACATTTCAGCCCTTTCTCCATACATTGTTTCCGTTCTTTTGTTGTTTTACCGGAGTTTTCACTTTCAACAGATTGAGGTACTTATCCAGCATTTTCCCAAACGATTGTTTGGGCTCACAGGGTCGCAATTCAATAGGTGACCTGATCCAAATATCCGAGTGTCTTATCAAGTTAATTTCTTGCCTATGTTTATTTTAGTTTTAGAAAGCAAATTTCTCGCATCCTGTGGTCATCCTTTCCATTCTGATTTCACCCTTAACGCAATGGCTTTCATCCGTAGTGCAGCAGCTTGCATCCTTAACGCAAAAAGCACAATGCGATAGTTACTAAAATGGCATCCACGACGCCCTCAGTGAGTCAGCTGTCCGCTCGCCTCAAACGGACATCTCGTTTGCTTAGTCAAGCCGTTCGCTCGTCTAGGTGCGCACCAGCATTGGACTATAAGGATGTGGAAGCAGGGGCTTGCTCGCGAACTGGCTCCAAAGCCTGGGGTGTGGATGTTAGGCGAACTCAGCACAGTTCCGGACGAACTCAAACGCGGTGATGAACATGTCCGGAACACTGAGTCATGCCACTTGGCTTGATTCGAGCGCGTTGTAATAGAGTCAAAACAGTTTCGCCAAGTAGGCTTGTGTGAGCAAACGAGATATCTGTTTGAGGCGAGCGGATGACTGACTCACTGAAGGTGTCGTGGATGTAATTTTCGTGACTATCGGATCATAGCTTTTGCGCTAAGAATGCAAACTGCTGTACTGCGGATGAAAGCGATTGCGTTAAAAATGCAATCAACTGAGAAATGGTAACTTGTTTAGAGCAAATACGCGTTTGTGCACTATTTCTTACAGAAACTTCAGGCCCAGTTACATTCCATGTAGCCACAAGGGCTCTAATTAAAGCAGTATGCCGCCCTCGGAACAGTTTGGCGTTAGAGATTGACCAAAAAAGCTCTGGTTAATCAACGCTGCATCTTCTCCAAATAAACCATTGCGTTTCCTACAATTGCTAGACATCTGTTAGAAGAGTGTCTACTGGACATATGCTTTTTGTGGATCTTATCCAGTTAAGCCCCGCCTGGATTGTGCCCAGCAGAGTGGCCGCAGTTCGATCTGGCACTGCATACAAGAACACTTCTTTAGTCTCCCGGCAAATCCCTCCGAAAATCCACTGCTGGGGAAGGACTCGCCCTGCATGGTTTTTACGACGTGATATTAGGGTTTCATCTATCTCGACATGTAGACCTGGACGGGGCTCAACTTTCACGCGTGCCCTTTTTGCACTATTGGTGGGGCTTGACTTTTCAGGTGTACTCTTTTGCCTTAGTGGCGGGGCTTAACTTTTTCCGCGTGCTCTTTTTGCATTAGTGGCGGGGCTTAACTGGAAAAGATCCCTTTTGTGACAAATCCAAGTTGCCGGACTTCGTTTCGCTATCATTGTTCTTTGATATTTATTTAAACGCACCCTCTTTATTTGATTGGCCGGCTTACGTCGTTTATAATGGATGTTATCTCTATAGCCCATTTCCGCTAATACCATTTCCCCGAGCATGTATGATTGGTTCTGAGTTCGTCGCTTCTCATCGTCCCCGGTGTTGTTGGTTGGCTCCAGCGTGCTTCAGCAGCTTTGCTTCTACCACTAATTTACCCTATTTAAATGAACTAGATTTCACATGCATGCAATTCTTTCTTGCCTCGTCTTCCTTGTTCTCGCGGGGTGCGAACCGTCGACGGCGATACAACACTATTCCAACAGAGGGCGCACGCAGATCTTGACCATAAAAATCTTGGAGTCATGCAATAGATGTGCATTGCAAACTAGCCTCGCTGTTTAGCGGGCTTTGGCTACTATATATTCGATCTGCTCACCGAAATTAAGGGTGCTTGAATAATGAATACCCAAGCCTCATATTGTGTTGCGGAATGGAGTTGGCTTTCCGCAGAGGAGTTCGTATCAATTTTGCATCAATACTCTGATATTTCGCATCTATCCTCAGCAAAAAGCACTTGCTAGTTGTCGCACCATTTTGCGCGAACCAACAAATCTCTCCGTATCTTCTCCAAGATGTCTTTCGGACTTCTATGGTTAAAAGTGCACAGTACTTTAATACCATCAACAAAAAGGTATGATGTCCCATTTTGAATAGCGTGTTATCATACATATACGTCAAGAAGAAAAGAGGACCAAGGACACTCCCTTGAATCACACCAATCGTAACAAGCAGTGATGATGACCTGTGGATCCCTATTTAGACTGGTTGAACGCGATCTGTAAAGTATTATCTAAACCAAACACGTAAAGATTCTATAATGCCAAATAGCACGTGGCCATAGCACACTATCACATAGATTTTTCATGTCGATGAAACTGATGCTAGCTGCATGGCCATTGTCCACGGAGTTCGTTAAACAATTCAGAAATTCCAACTGGCATGTTTGACATTATGGTTTTTGTAGAAAGCTATGCTGAGTATGGTTAATCAGGTTTTGTGTGAGTAAATGACTTACTATCTTCTCTTTGACTTCGCCCCCTTAATCTCAACCTACGTGTTTGATTAATCGGGCGGTAGTTTCTAATGTCTATTTTTGTGCCAAGACTGACTAGCACAAATTTCCGTAGGATTGGAAACATTCCAGACTCTATGGATATGGCAAACAAGTTTAGGAGTACAAGTGGTATATCAGGGCCATCATATTTCAGTAAGAGGATGGTCGAAGTCGGTGCTGAGTATCCCTACAGTTGAATTTCACTGTGTTCAGTTTTACAATGTTACTGGGCGCATGCGGCAAAGTTACGTCACGTTGACTCATCATCATCATCATTACACGTTAGCTGGAGGTGGAAAACACCTCAGCTATTGTGCCGCAATACAAAATAAAAGAAAAGGAAAACAGTGGCAAGCCCGCTGAGTCCCCAATAACGGATGGACATCGTTCCGGAGAGCTAACAGCTGGCTGCCGTAAAAAGAGAATCATATACCTAACAGGTGAGATCGTGATTGGAGGGGGATACTAAACAGGAGGGGGATGGGCAAAGGAAATCACAACACAAACGCCATTGGTGCCGGCTCCGAGCCATATCAGCAAGTGTGTCCAACCAAACGTGTTCACCGTCCTTAGGACCCCAGCCAGGCAGTAAGGATGCACCAACCGACGCCAACTTCGAAGTGAGGGTTTTCATTGCTCTCGACCAAGTCATCACTTGGCCTCCCCTCCTCTTCTTCCAACCGCACCCACAACGCACAAACAATGCACGTCGCGGGAGTCGGTGTGCTGGCATGCGCAACACGTGGCCCAGCCATCGGAGCCTGGTGCGTGATATAATGGTGCTGAGCGGTTCACTCGCTCTTGCTGCACCAAATACGCGACGTCGAACACGCTCATTGCTCACGCGGTGTTCCCACCAGACATGAGCTAAGCTGCGAAGGCAGCGATGATCGAATGTGACGAGTCTCTTCATGTCAGTCGACCTGATGGGCCAGGTTTCCCAACCATATAAGAGAGTAGAACGGACGGCTGCGTTGTAAACTCTGCCTTTCAGGGCGAGAGTAATGTCGCGTCTGCGCCACAGGTGGCGGAGATTGGCAAAAGCACCTCGAGCTTTTGCTATGCGGTTCGTAACCTCATCTTCAATCCCACGGGTGCTAATATAGCTGCCCAGGTACTTGAATTCCTGAACGACTTCTAGCAGATCACCACCAAGCGTTAGCGCAGGGTTGGGTCCCTGCCAATCTTGGAGAAGTACTTTGCATTTCGATGGAGCAAAGCATAGCCCAAAACGACTGACAGCCAGTGCTAATCGGTCCAGTGCTCTTTGGCATGTTTGGAGGCTGTCACAGATTAGGGCAATATCGTCCGCATACTCCAAGTCAAGAAGTCGCTCACCAGGAAGTAGCTCCACACCATCTAGGTCGTGTCCAGCGAACGCTGTTTCTATGACTTCATCAATAGCGAAGTTGAAGAGGAAAGGTGACAGCGGGCATCCTTGTCTCACACCGCTGGTGATACTGAAGGGTGGCGAGAGTTTGCCATAAACCCTCACCCTGCCCGAACTATGGGCACATCGATCGACTGAATCGAAGGCACCTTTTATGTCAAGAAACACGACAACGGTGGGTCGCCAATAAACATGGCGGTGCTCCAACACTTGACACAATGTGAAGATGTGGTCGATGCAGCCCCGACCTCGACGAAATCCGGCTTGCTCTTCACGAATCTGGCTTTCACGAGTGCCAGTCAGTCTGTGGAGAATGACAGAGGCAAGCAATTTAGAGGCAATCGAAATCAGACTGATCCCTCTATGATTGCCGCATTCCAAACGAGAGCCTCCCTTGAAAATTGGGACAATGACGGAGCGGTTCCAGTCTGTCGGGACTGTCTCCTGCTCCCAAAGTCTTACTAGCAACTCGTGTAGATCATCTACTAGAGCAGGTCCCCCGAATTTGAAGAGGGCTGGGGGAATTCTATCTGCTCCTGAGGCTTTATGCAATTTCAATAGCCGGATCTCACGTTCGACCTCTGCGCGTGAGGGCGGATCCGAGGAGACGGCCCAAGGAGAAGGGCACTCAATGCCCGAAAAAAAGCGATAACTCAGGTTTGTTAAATTGCCTTGCAAAGTGTTCGGCCCAACGCTCCAAGCGTTTTGACAAGCTTTGGATCGGCTGCCCACTCTCGTCGCGTATGGTCTCGTTAACACCAGGTCTCCTGCTGCCTGTTTCCCGTATCAGACGGAATAACTTACGATGATTACCCACGGCAGCGGCTGTTTCCATCTCAGAGGCACGATGAGACCACCAGGTTTCGCGGTCCTTCCTATGGCTAGCACTTAGTTTTGCCCTGAGATTTTTGCGAGCCTCATTGTATTCGCTTCCAGCCGGAATACGTCGGCGAGCATCCATAAGTTCCATAGACTGTGTAGAGACCCAATGTCCTATTTGGCAATTTGCTTTGCCACATGAAGACATGCCTGCGGACAGTAACGTTTGACGAATATGCGACCAGTGATCTTCAACGGTGTTTAGTGGGCGCTTACTCAGCCCAGATGTCAGCGCACTATGGTATACATTCAGAACATCTGGCTTCGCCAGCTGGCTGGTGTCAATCCGTTCACCTCGACGTTGCGGACGTCCACCGAAACGCACCAGGAGGTCGGCACAGACAAGTGCGTGGTCAGAGTCCACGCTCGTGCTCCAAATTGAGCGACAATTTTGGACACATCCCCTCCAGCGGTAACTGATCGCGATATGATCGATTTGTGTCCATGGTTGACCCGAGGCTGATGGCCGCCAAGTCACGCTTCTGCGGGTGCTGTGTCGGAAGTTAGTGCTCGCGAGAAAGAGGTGAGTATCTTCACACAGATGTAGCAATCGTTCACCATTATCATTACGCGAGCCTACACCATGTTGGCCGCCCAGATGAAGCTCATCAGAGGAGAACTTTCCGACTTGGGCGTTTAGATCACCAGCCAACACCACAGTATCCGTGCTTCTTCTGTAACGAAGGAGCTCGTGAAGTTGCTGATAGAAATCATCTTTTACCGAATCAGTGCTACAGTTTGTAGGGGCGTAAGCCGCAATGACAAACAGGCACCGTTTGTCCCCGCGCGACCTCGTAGCACGGAAGGAACCAGCTAATCTAACGGCACACATCCTACTGTTTACTGGGATCCAATCAATCAGGGCAGCTTCAGCCCGGGGACTCAAAACAATGCCGACGCCAGCTTTACCGGCATTTGAAGCTGCATCATCGCCAGACAGGCGCAATGAGAATGTGCCGCCAGTGTCGCATGTGGGGGATCTCAGGGTAAGTACGGAGCTCGAATCTTGCAGGCGGGTTTCTGATAAACAGCAAATATCGATCGATAGGGTCTCTAGTGTGCGGGCAAGTGCTGCCTGTTGGCCAATCTGCAGCAAAGTGCGCACGTTGAAGCATGCCAGTCTTAGCGAGACGCGAGGACTCCAAAGGGAAACGGATGAACTGACGTTGTCCGCTTGCTTGAACATGGACTTGTCAACTGGATTGGAGCGAGGCCCTGGGATTGTGTGTGATTTGAAATTAGAAGACAAGCGACTACTGAAGAAAGCTGGGGGAGGGCCAAGAATTGGGGGATTGAAAATGGGGGATATAAGTAAAGTTGGAGCGGGACGATAAGGATGAAGAAGCGCAAGAAGGGGTATAAGAAGACGGGAAGGCCTGAGCAGTAGCATCCAAACCCCTATCCACCCTGTTCGATGCAGCAGATAGGGCGCCGTTGATTATCCTCTGCGACGGCCAGAGCATCAAGAAATTGTTGTAGGGAAGTTTCATTGTATTGCGTGGGCAGAATACTGTCAGGTTGCCCAGGCCTAGACAGGAGAACGATTAGGGTCCTCAACCAAAGCCTTTGGTTCAAAAACCTTACCGCAAGGCAGCGGGTTATGGCACTGGACTGAGAAGCCCGTTTTATGAAATGAGGAGCCACCCCCATTCCAACCCCCAACCTGGAGGACCAGGAGGCTGAGTTTGTCTGACCTCTAACCATTGACCAATCTGGTATGAGTGACTCTGAAGGTGCAAAAGCACCACCCAGCATAGCTCAATGGATATCTGAGGCACGCAAACCATCGCACCACGGTAAGGTCCAGCCTCATTGCGATGGCGTCACGTTGACTAGTGAACGATAAACTAAGGCGTTTATTTAGAGCCTCTGCTCTTATGCAAGGATTCGAAGTCAGGGATTTGTCTGGTAAAACCATGACGGAAACTGTGTCGTGATGGATTTTACTCCGTATCTACATCATTTTGACAAAGTCTCTAGATTTGTTGTTAGACTCGTGAGCTTGTTTCTCTTCAGCCAATAATTTCCGCGCGCGTTCAAGTCCGACTTGGAGTTTCTCCTGCCTTATTAATTATAAGGAGAAATCATGTGTCTGTTTAATCCGATCACGTACTTTCTTTAATCGCTTTAATAATCCAACTGCACGCAGCTTTCTAAATGAAACATACTTACCCAATTATTGCTGGATATGCACTAGAATTTTTGGAAGTTTTCATACTTTTCATTAGCCGCAATCTGTGGTTTGTGAGAAAACATTCCAGTTCGTTGTTCTCGAAAGAGAGGAACATTTGTCTGTTGCGTGCCCGTCAAATATCCCTGCAAAAAGGCACCACAAACGCCGGCGTAATGGCTGTGGCAAGCGGAGTTCAGTTCCCCTCCCTCCAACGTAGCAGGTTTCAGCCACTCCGAAACGCAGCCCAACTGCGCACATGTTGACAGTGTTCTTTCATAAACTACACCCCGTTACGGTGGCTATTTTCACTAACTTAATGACCCATAGTATTGTCTCTGATTCGCCCTTTATTATTCGTAAAAGAGCCTTCAGAGGACCACTTTTGCTTTCGCCGTTAGTTGAGTCGGTTCGGTCACGTGATTTTGGTGTGCGTCAATAGCCGGGCAGCGTTCGTGTCTAAACCACTAGCGGGCGTCTACCGTCACTCATCTCGTGTGCATAGCCTCGCCCGTTACGAGGGCTCAGTATCTACCCGAATACTTGTGGCTAGGAACGTTCTCAGGTTAACGCGATTTTCCGCCTCACAGGCGCGTACCCCTAGCTAAGCTAGCGCCATCAGGTCAGCGCGAATCTGTTCGATCGGCCAGCGTTCTAAGCCGTTATCGTAGGAGTGCTCAAACCGCTCCAGTGACAATCGTATCAGGCTCAAATTCTTATACGAGGCGTATCTCAATCACTTTCGTATTCTCCCTGCGTACCACCGCCATAGGCTGAGGATTCGATTTTGAGATTACTACTGTTAACGCGTCGTCCACTTGCCCGTTAGGAGCAGTTCAGCAGACCGGCTACGATACTGCCGCTTGCCGGATCAACTGAGCCGACGTGGTAAGTAGCTTTCACCCCTCTCTCTTTGGAAGAGATTCTACATGAGTTTGCGTGTTAAAATCAAACATGGCTCCGGGACCCCACGACTTTCCCCATCGTTGCTGAAAGATGGAGATAACTCTTTCTTGACTGGACTTGCTTCTATTTTTAATACGATTTGAGATAGTAAAAAAGTGCCTTCACACTGATGACTATCAAATGCCATGCCCATTTCCTAGAAGGGTCAGCGAAAATCATCGAGACATTAGCCTTCTTTCTATTGCCTCGGAACTTCTCGCGGGTATCATTCTTCCACGAATTATTGATCCCCGTGAGGACCGATTCACTGAAAACCAGGCTAGCTTCCTCTTTTGCTGTGGTAGCACCGACCACATATTTACTCTTCGCCAGGTTTTAGAGCGGAGATACAAACCGATGACCGACTATGGTGGCTTTTCCTTGACCTGAAACCCGCCTTTGACTCTGTCGACCGCGTCAACTTGTGGCACTACCTGTCCATGAAAGGCGTGCCAGCTAAACTTCTTTCCATTCTCAAGTCCTTCCACCATGATTCCCGAGGCCGGTCTACTGGAAGCTCTCTTGAGTTCCGCACGACAAGTGGGGTTCACCAGGGTTGTCCTATATCTCTTTCTCTCTTTAACTTGTGATTGAAATGCTCATGAAAGACTCGGATTTTTCACTTTTTTGGACTAGAAGTTCTGCTAGGCGACCGATCGGCAAACTTGGGGTATGCGGACGACCTGGTGTGGTGCACTACTAATGAGTAGTATGGTGAAACGAGCAGACGCGACGAACATTGAATAATGGAGCACCGCGGACGACGTGCGCGTAGTCCACAATTCAACTAGCCCTGGAAATGAACGGAGCTGGAGCGTTGAATCTATACCGTACCTTCACGGCATGCTGAGTCCATAGCACAAGGTGTAGCTTGGAATCAGATGGCACCACGAATGATGTGCGCAAGTGACTCGGACTGTTCTGTGTTAGAAAAGTCATACCATGTATACGTTCGTTCTCAGGTGCAAGACTTGTTCTCACTCTTGCTCTTTCTTCACAATGGTTCTCCTTGAGTGTGATGCGTTGGCTATGCGGACACTACTGTACAGACTTGTGCTTAAGGTTGTACGGTCCCGCATGTGCTTTGCACCTTCAAAGCGCTGTTGCATGACCACGCTGAAACCTCAGATTTTAGCTGTTTCTCAATACGGACTGAAAGTGTTGGATCCGTTCACACCTTGGTAGCTGTGTTACCTCTGGTGATCACATCACTGGTTGTTACTTCGATATCAGCAAGGCCCAGGTAGCTTTCCAGAGGCTCAACCATCTATGGAGATGGCAGGATATCAATGTGTCAGTAAAAGGCAGTGTATAACGCTGCGATAAGGCCAGTGTTACTGTATGGATCGGTGACATGACCAGTGCGTGGCTTAGACATTAACCACCGCTGCTTGCGATGCACTACGTTTGGTGGGAACACCGTGAGCAATGCTGAGGTCCGCCGATTGGTTTTTGGCAAGTAGCCTTCTAGTGCCTCGATGTTTGATAAATTTTAGTCGCTTCCGTTGGCTAGGCTATCTCCTCCGTAGGCCCATTGACTGGCTTCCTCGGTGTGCATTATTCGCCGTTGTTGCACCAAGTTGGGCGAAACAGCAAGGTGGCTAGTCCATGACATAGTATAGAAGCTTGAAGAAATTGACTAAGAGGCTTGATCAGGCTGGTGCATACAGTCTTCATGGATGGGGCCTCGGGACGGTCAACACAAATGGTTGGAGACCGTGTCAGACATGGTGCAGTCACGAAGTCGGTGATGTTCCTGCATTCAGCTTTTTTCATCTAGTTGTTAATTTTCATTCCACTCTGATTAGCCTAACGCATTTTCTTCTTGCTTTCGTTTTCTCTACATTCTATTTGCACCCAACCTCGCTATCCTACCAGTGTTATTTATTGATATTCTTAGTGTCAGTCGTGGCAACTGGTGCCCGGATTATAGTTGATCAACTGAATACTGTTAACGCGAAACTGTCGTGCCACACTATGATAATCACATAGAAAGACCACTTTCATTTTGCTATTGAAAATTTCGTCAGTAAGTATTAAGTCCAGTATATTCATACCTCGTTGATTTTCGCACTGCTTGTGCCCATCCCAGTAACTGTATTTCAGAGACGCGTCTCATAAGCCTAGATGGTGCAGACCAGGTTTTCAAGGAGATCTTTGGCATGCTAAATCATCCCTAATTATTTTAGGAGTGAACGTTAGATCAGAAGCATATTCAATAGCAGTAGGGCGGTGATCTAAAGGGAATCCTAATGCGGCGGGATATAGCCTATTTTAATGTGGGTATTGTTCAACTCCACAGAACTACAGACGCACTCCTTTACGTTATTTAGCTTGGTGGCTGATCGTGAATTGGTGTAGCATCTGTTCCCAAACATAGATACATCCCTGCTCCTTACCACTACCTGCATGGCGGTTATTCACGGAGGAAGTGTAGCCCCCAACGTGGTACATGAGAGGAGAACCATGTTTCAGTAACAAGTATTGAATAAGGAAGTGAGAGAGCACTTGGGTGACGAAATATGTGCATTTTATTATTCAGAGAACGTGCACTAATAAGAACGACTATAATATTGCCCCATTCAGAAGGCAGATCCAATGCCTCATTGAGAATAGGGGGTACAAATTCGATAGTATTTGTCCGGTTGGCCATGATGGTGGTAGTTGTGTAACGCTGAAATCATTGTACATGTGTATTTAGGCTAGGTTGTGCAACTGGCTGATAAGGTGATGGCTCTCTTGATGTGTCGGACTAGGAGATAATTGTGGTGGAGGCCAATTTCAAAGTTGGCCTAAAATATTCAGCTGTGTAGCACTGTTGCCGATGTTCGCACTTGTGTGTTGTGCACGGGATCCTATTGAGTGGTAGTGCTTCGACAGTTTTTCGCAAGTTGTGGACGAGACGCTGTGCTTTTCATGTTCTAACGGCCATTTTGATGAGTAAGATAAGCTGTCGGCATTGGGCACACGGGTTCTTACGTCAGATGCAGCTGATAGGTTAAGGAGCAGTGGATCAGAGCGATCTATAGAAGCAGGTTTAAGACTTATGCCTGCGACTAGCCGTCCTTTCATGGATAATTGACTCTTCAGTGTGCTAATGATATTCTCCATTTCGTACGAAGGTATATTCAGAGCTGTGGCTCTTCTAAATCGAGTATTAATCTGGCGGTAATGTATTTCTAGCTTTTAGATCCGTTCAGTACGATTTGCTGATGGAGTAAAGCTATTTGTTCTTGCGTATAGAATTTCGGGCTTAGGTTAAGTCGATTGTCGGATATGTCTAAGTGCATTTTTGTTGTGCGCGTATGGGACAACAACATTAGAGATAATCTCTGGTATGCGGTCTCCGGCTGATTCGGCGGAACTGTCAAGTTCATCAGGGGCATAGATGTCGTTTAAAATATGTGTTGTCATATGTGGTCTTCTAAAATTTGGAGATGAGTGGACTATTGAGGCGCCGCGTTTAGCGCGGATTTCTTTTTCTGGTAAGGTTCGATCCGCTCTAATCACAGCGCCTTTAAAATCACTTGTTGCTACATTCATTCACCGCCTGTCTATAAGTAATCTTGCGACATCCACTGTGGTGTATCTTAGAAGTACCGAACATTCATGTTTTTCTAATTTTAATTACGAAGGCGCATGGCAGTGCATTTTTCATCACTGAGGGAAGCAGCTGATAAAAGCATGCGCTTCAGTTTCTCACTTATACACCTGTCAGGTATATTTAAGATCACGACCCACTTAGAACGAGTAATCATTTCATGTACTTCAGTTGCTATGGTGTCTATCAAGTTACCGGCCCTTTCATGGTGTTCAATACCTTTTGTTTTCGGCGGTTCCAGATAGTCATCCGACTGTTAAGGTCTTTCAACTCGTTCTCCCTGTATATCAAGGGGCTTTCGGCGTTTTTGGTGTTGGTGGTTTAAAAGCACTATTAATTTCAGGAGTCTTCCTCAGACGGGTTCGCCTTGCACAGGAACCTGGAAAGTCACATCAGTCGGTGTAAAAATGATTTGTCTTTTTGTCGAGTTTATAACCCGTACGGTAGGATCAGAGAGTCGTAAAATTGTCCCTCAGAGAAAAATGTAAAGCGTTATTTGCTGTATAACTAATGATATTATCCAAAACACCAGAATTTCCAGCCCAAAGACGCTAAGAGTGCAAGTATTACTGGAGGTTTAGCAAATAATCAAATCATTTGAAATGTTTAATCATGCGATGAAACCAACCGTTTCAGGTTACAAATATTTTCAACGTCTAAGCAGATCGTAAGGTCAAATCCGTGAGCCACCGCTTTCCTTACACACACGCGCAGGCTCCAAACTCGTCCAGGCAGTGTCAAGTGTACCGGCTAGTGGCCAGACCACAACCACACGTTCTTGTGAGGGATAGGTGTAGGTCAGATTACTTTGCCTCAGGCATTTCTTGTTCCCAGATGTTTCGGCATCCAGGTCAGTCGTGAGGTCAGATCCGTGTGTTACTTCGCTGCACCCCGGATCTGTTTGAATTCGCTAGAACTCTGATTTTCCTATAAACTGTTTGTCCCGCCTATCAAATACTGATGTGTATAATCGAGTTCCTCAGTACGCGAGTACATTTTGGCCGCAATGCACCCCAGGTATATGAGCTAGAAGTTTTGCTTGTGATACTTCGGTCAGACCGCCTGCTGCTCCAATTGCATGGACCGGCTGCTGCACATGAAACACGTATCCAAGTGTTTCACTACAAACACATCTTATAGTGCGTAGATGAGGTGCAAAAGGTAGCGGAAGACCACATCTCCGCGGAAGCTTTTGCTTTAATGTTTACCCAAAAGAATGCTTCATTAATATCAATCGATTAACTTACTTATTTCGCATGTCGTATGATGCTAGAGATAAAAACACGATTTATCAGGTAAATACCACTATGAGATGAGGAGTTCATATAGATTCATGCATTTTGTATGCTCTCGTAAATACTCACTTTCGGGTATATGTGCACTTATTTGTGATAGTTAATGGTAATTAGGGGACGATGCGAAGGACATACATCTTTGTCCCATTCATCATTATCAACAGCAGTTTATCAGCCATTTGAACTGATGCTTCGCTACCACACAACCATGAGGACTTATAAAATAAAGAATAAGAAGAGGGAGAGAATGCGAACTTACCTAAAAACCTTAATGCTTTAAGCAAACATTCAGCACCAAGGCGCCTACATCTTGTGTAGACAACATACCGTCACAATCAACTGGCTATCTTGCAAGGATAAGGCGGCATCGGCGAGACAGCTTCCTTGCGGCTTTCACTGTCACGCGTCATAACCAGCCATTACCCCGCAGATAACTCAGCCCCAAACACACTTTAAACAAACAATCCGATTAGGAGACGGCAGCAGACGCGCCACTGGTGTCTACTGCGAGCCATGTCCTGTAAAGTCTCGAGCCAAGCACAAGGAGAGTCACGTGGACTCCAGCCCGGAAGGCGAGACAGACCAACGGCACCCAGCTTGGTAGTCAATAACTTCATTTGCCGCTGCCAAGTCAACTTCTGTCCACCTCGAGCCTTGCGCCACCCTACACCTGGCAGACTAAACAAGACCCTTCTAGGTAAGCGGTGACCAGACATACATAGCACGTGCCCAAGCCAAAGCAACTTATTCAGTGCTATCTGTTGTTCTAGGGAAATAGCATATCACTACCTCGTACTCACCTACGCACATTATAGTTGCGGACACGCTGGTACCATCCGACACCAGCAATGCTTCGCAGAAAACGATGATCAAAGACTTGGAGGCGCCTCAGATCTTCAGACCGAAGGGGCCAAGTTTCACTACCATAGAGCAGAACGGCCCTCACTGTGGCCTTGTATACACGGCCTTTCAGATAGTGGGAAACTTCCTTCCGTCGCCAGAGATCGCAGGTTCGAGAAGGCAGTACTGGCCTTTGCAATCCATGAGCTGACGTCAGTTTCTATGCGTCGATCGTTGCTGATGCAGTTGCCAAGATAAATGAATTGATCAACCACCTCGAGTTCTTCGTTAGCAAAGGTCAAGGGGTCATAAAGTAGCTAGTGGTCCTGTAGCAACACTGTGCACTTTGGTGCGAAGTGCATACCAAATAATGAGACCACTCTAGACAGGCTATTCAAGGTTTATTGTGCCGTCGCAACATGATCGAAAGGCAAGACCATATCGTCCGCATTGCTGTGTCCCATTGCTGTGTTTTCAAATTCTAGGGGACCATTTGCCTTAATTTTCTCATAAACCAATTCGGCCCGTGCTTATATGTGGAAATATCTTTCTCTCGTAATGGGTTCTCGTGCTTCGCTATCCATTGCGGAAACGTCAAATGACAACAAAGATAAATATCCGTGGCACAAATTCTAATCCTCATATGTGCAGTCAAAAGGCTACGCCGCGCGGCACTCGCAGTGTTACCACGCGACTTCCAAACTACGACGTGACATGGTTTCGTGAGGGAATTCGTCCCCCCTAACTCCCGCCATGCATAGTATGCAATTTGTACCATAACTACAAAGGTGTCTCTACCTATACCGTCTTCCTGTGGAGTTAGTAAAAGCACTCGTGCGAAACTGTATTTCTTCCTCTCACTTTGTTTCAGGCGCGGTCGTGGGATGACGTTCGTATGGTATTGCGTGCGCCACTCAAGTGGTAGAGTTTCGTCGTCGTCTATACGGCGACTAGGTTTCGCTCAGGCTTTATCGGGTAATCGGTCCTAATTGTGTACTCGTCTACTCAAAGCGTAGAAACCGCCATATGCGAACTTTTCATTTCGGTGATTCTAATGAAAGAGCCCATAACACTATCCTAGTTCGGTTCTCACAAAGCTGCTTAAACTCAAGTCTTCTGGGGTCAACATAAAACGTGAGGCATCCGCTCACCTGGAACCGATACAAACTAGCCCCATACGACACACTTTCAACCCATGGTCAAGGACTTGTTTTTTCTGTTGTTGGGTCGTAGGATGCGAACTCGGAATACTTGTCCAAAAAGCTCGCTAGCGAACAACCGGGAGGAAGCACTTACACTTGATCCCAGTACGTACGTGCTCAATGTATCGAACGCACAGCTTGACGATGCACTTAGATATTTGCAGTATACGATATGGCCCTTTTCGACTAGGTATCAACGTAACAGCGTTTCTAAACGTGGTCCGTGACCGGTTGGACAGTGTACGGTTTACCTTGTTACCGCGGTCACTAACATTTCGGACTGCAAGCATACCTAGACGGGTACTAGGATGATTTCATCTCTTATCCGTTTCCGAAGATGCTCTCACACACAGCATCACACACTTCGTTCCTGAAACCTGCCTTCTTATCTGATCTAGCGAAAATTGGTCCATTTGTGTACTGAGGCCTCCCACCATATCGGAACGTCTTCTATGGACCAGTTTGTCTGACATAAGGAGATAACTCTAACCCACTATGAATATGGCGAACCGTTCATACTGTCGACTTATATGGTCATGGGTTCAGCTACCTGAACAATCATCTTTTCTAGCACAAAACCCCTCAGAGGTTCATACCAGTGTTTCGATGAGAAATCGTATGTATTACCATTGGAACAAGGATATCGTTCGTCAGCTAATCGCTCAGTGACCTTGCCCCTGGTAGCCCGGTTACACAATTCGTTTCGGCAAAGTAACTAGGACACGCCTCATTCACCGGAGATCGCAGAGTATTTTCGGTAAACGTATGTGTAGAGATGGTATGCGCCTGACCAAGATGGGATGTTCGCCTGTCGGTTACAGTGTACAGCGGTCAGACGGCTGTCGGTGCGACATGTACTGTCGAAAACAAACTGTTCGTCGAATTTTTCTGGGGGAAAACGAAGTTCGACGGTAACATGCTTTCAGCTAGTGTCTTCTGTCTTACTGTCACATCCCTATGTTCACCACTGAACTATTGAGCGTTCGTCCTTCCTTTTACTGAAAGTTCACCCTGGTTCACGTGTCCCGCTCTTCTTGTCACAGAAATCCTGAGAATTGGAACAGAGTGAAAGATTCCTTTTCTTGTAGCGATCCGTTTGGAGAGCATTGAGAGACAGTAGCTTCTTTCACGCTCGGCCGCTGATTAACTGATCAGCCACATCCTGCGACTTTCCGCTTCCTTCAATGCGAACAACTATGGTCAGGCCATGGTGTCAACATTCGCCGTCTTCCCATCCACTGAACTGACAACTCGCATGCTTATTCAGAAGCATCCGCAATGGGCAGACCGGTTCTGTGAGGGCATAATGCCGACACTCTCCAGTTCTTATTTCACTTCAGCACTCTAGGTGATCGTGACGTGGGACTGAATTGCATCTAACGTATCAGCCTGATAACTAGCTCTTTTCTGTAAATGCACCAGACGTGTGATGGCCATCTGGGTGAGTCTAACTATGATATATTCAACTTATCCCCTGTAAGTCCCCTATTATTTCTCTGTAGTCTCAATGGTGTTGCGCTATTTCGGGAACACATACCGTTTTCTCTCATTCATCAGAATCCAATGTGAACACAATCACACTACCTAGTTCCTTCGGTTCCTTCACAAATGTGATATCTCGAAGTTAAACCTGAAGCGAAGACGCGCCTCTCGATCTTTATACGATAGATTCATACGTTCCCCAGCTACCAACCGCAATATCAGGACTTCTACGAAGGAAGTTTCGCTGATGTCCGCCTTGTTGCATGTGACGATTTTCGCGGAAATTAACCAAGCTAATGAAGTAACTTTGTACTATGAACTTCTTCATGAAATTCCACGTGGTTTTAGACGCTGTCGAACACCAACCGGGGTCACTGTTGAACGCTACATAGCATGTCTTGGAAGACACTTTACGCTTAGCGTCACCATTAGCATCAACACTGTTGTGTCTCGGTAAGCGTTACAGTAACATCTGCAATTGGATCCCTGTAGCAATGCGATGTACACTCGCTAGCGAAAGCAGAACACTCCACTGGAACACGCGTAGGACAGTGTATGAAAAAGTAACTGACACTCTGGATACAGGTTTATTAACCCCTTTAACGATCTGTTGCAGGCTACAGAGTGCATACTTGTTTCGGGGGAGAGGCAGACCAACAGTGACGAGCAACAAATAAACACCAAATTAACAGAGTTCATCGCAGTAGTTTCCAAATCACATGGGCCTCCGCATGCCCGGAAAAGCATTAGACGGCCGTTTCGTCCTACCGGGACTCGTCAATGGTGCGCATCCATCGGATCCATCAGGATCCGAATCCATGACAACTAGTGGCTCGAACCGCCAGTCAGAATCTTACACCACTGAGCCATGCGGACAGCAGTGAACCGTTATGATTTACTAGTTGCATCTCCTGCAAACTGTGACATCTGGGTTTTAAATAAATCCGTTCATTTCGAATGAAAGAAAGTCTCGAATTTTCCTACTGATCATACGATACTAATCGCCTTGCCAAAGTCATCACTTATTCTTCTCATTCTGAGTAAACAGGGATACTGTCAGGTCTCCATTGAGCTCTGCACTTCTGCAGTACCTGTGGTGGTGAATGCGGAAATCGCACACAAGATCCAGCGCAAACTGTTGCACACACATGCATGAGCTTGACCTTGGAAACATAGGTATAACTCCTTGTTTCAATCGGTGTATCCTCAACCGCCGTTTAACAAATGTACCATGGCTGATGTGTCGATGTTTGACCACTAAAATCCGCTACGACTCGGAACTATTCTCCGATAGCTGATAAGATGCGCGGCTTTGCTTTGAAAAATATATGTGTTTGTTTACATGATCACTGCCTATTTGTTTCAATGCACATCCAAACAAACATGTATCCAGTTTTGTGCGGTAAACGGTCACGCGCTTCCAGTAGTATGTGGCCCTGGCGACTGCATCAAGGACATTCTCCTCTGCGTACATCCACATGACTAAAGGTTTAGCGGATTAACTTTCAGGCCCACAGCCTCAGAATGCATACAATCTAACGACGTAGGTCGTTCGACGAACACCACCTCATCAAAAATGCAGCCACATTGATTCTCCATTCGCGGTAGTGTGCTAAACGGTTATCGCAAAAACGCACTATAGGTAAAGTGCATTTTTCGATACTGTTCGACACGATTGAATCTGCATAAAAATCCGATTACCATCCTGACTAGCACCGATCATTCCTGACAGAGGAATCCAAGTGAGCCAGCAAAGTTGGACAGACGTTTTACGTCTCTTAGCTATGCTAATGTGTTCTGATCAAACTCAGAACCAATGAAGTTCAGGGTAGACCACACCCTGCAGGCTAACGTACCCATAAGTTGCCTACCGATAGCAATAGGGTTCACTCTACTCCTTACGTGCATAGTCTGTACTTTCCGACATCAGCCAATGGCACGTGAAACCATACCTGCGCTTCATTTTTCAGCGACTTGCGCCTGTTTCTGATGAGCTCTAACCCGTCGACTTTCACTGAATATGCATGAAATATGACCGATATGAGACCGATAGACTGTGGATCTACCGGTTTCATCAACTCGTGTTTAACTACTCTCGGATCCCACAATTATCTAATTAGTGAATTACCGTTTGCCACTCTCCCCATTTGCATCCGCTTGGCTGACCCGTCATGGCGTTCCGGCTTTTTGTCACACTGAGGACCTCAGGTCACAGTAAATCGTCTAGTGTAGTAGCATAGTGGACAGCTTGCGACAGTGAAGTCCTCTGAACAGAACTAGCATCACATGAAGGAAAGCTGTTGAGAGTAAATAGGTGAAATTAGTGCCAGATGACCTCCACTCACA
Organism: Dicrocoelium dendriticum; assembly: GCA_944474145.2. Classification (NCBI taxonomy): domain Eukaryota; kingdom Metazoa; phylum Platyhelminthes; class Trematoda; order Plagiorchiida; family Dicrocoeliidae; genus Dicrocoelium; species Dicrocoelium dendriticum. Next base: position 28,022,152 of record OX104070.1, read on the forward strand.
GTCGGTAAAAATTTGCATTTATCTACAGTAATTGGTGTGGCCTCGTAATGTGGCACCTGGGTGCGCGAATGAGTTGAACGACACGGCAAACTAATGCAAACCATCCCCTCTGTTTAGACACATGGATCGTCCTTGGACTCTGCCATATCAATGGATTCTATTCGATCGCACGTTGCGGCTGCGGTGGCACTTCTTACAATGCTCTTACACCATCACTTTGAGGCTGTGAGCCGAGTTTTGAGGATGATTCATGAGTAGGCACTCATGCTGGAGTTGCTACCCCGAAGCACGCTTGTCTAAATGTTGTGTGACTTTCATTGTTAATAAGTATTTTCGCATGTAACAGCATGACTTCCTTTTACTTTATTCCTTCCATAGAACTTATTGCACAGCGCTTTATGGGACTAAGCGAGCGGGTACGCCCCTTACAGTGGCCTACTCGTGCTGAAATGTGATTGAAAAGAAGCACCAGCTGCACTGGTTAAGGTGCCAAACGAGTTAGTTAGAAATAAGTTGACGTGCGTAACCCCTACGGTCACCATTGATACACGGTGCGAGTCTACACCGCATTTGACACCAGCTGTAGTTATTTCATCACGGTATGCGTTGCAAATTTTTTCATTTGCCAAACCCATTGATTTGGCGAGGCGTCACGAGCAAATATTAGCGATGAGCCGCGTGATCAAATATAAACCTCTTCGGCCAGCTCACTACGAGATACCGAGCTGTATAGAAAAGCTAATCTTTAGAGTCACCATTTGTGGGTCTTCGTTTGATCAAACCCACTGTCTATCTGTTATCGACTTGCTCCGACATCATGTCCTGTGCCTAGGCTTCCAATGGACTTTCACTGTCAACCGAGAAGACTAACTGTCGTTTGCTGCCACTTAGGCACAAAACGTAGAAGGAGGGCGAATCATAAGTGTAAGAACAGCCGCAGCGACTTATGTCTTTCTGTTCTGGTGACCCAGTTCCACTCACTACGGGGTGATTCTCGAAGCAGACTCGTCAAACTTGCTACTCAGTTAAACAGCCACCGCAACTTCGAGAAAGCACTGGACGACCGTTTTATGCTTTCGGGAATCTCTCAGCAGCGCGCATTCCATCTCTCCCCTGTAGGGCAAGAACTTGCCATCCCACTTTCTATTAATCCCTAAAAATCACTGATTGAGAACACGCTTGCTAACGGCGAATGAGCATGCGCGCTGCATCACAGCTAGTCAATGAGTCACCGTGGTCTAGTTGTCACAATCACCAACCCGAAACACAAAATCTCGTGGATTCTAGCCCCTCACTTGCACATAGAATGCGCACTGCTGACGATATTTGGAGGGATGAAGCGGCCGTCCAGTGGAATGCGGTGTTCTCGGCCAGGCAAAACCCAACACCCGCGGGCCATTCAGTGCATTTTGTATGTCCGATTGTAGCGAGAATTACCCGGTAGGGATGCACAATTTTTACTGCTAACGCACCACGGGTACACGGGCTATCACGCACGAGCGCACGTATAGAAGAAAAATTCAACCCACCGCGCACCTCACACTATCCTTTCGCTCGGCGTCACATTCATGCCCCGATTTCATTCAATCCGCGAGCTCCCTTTGACGGCTTTGCCCAAGTATCCTCGCTTCCGTTCGTCGTCTTCTGACCGAGCTGGATTCGTTCTACTGCTCTTTACTTTCTTAATCGGGTTTCTGTCGCTCTCCTTGGTGTTATTCCTGGCAGCGTGGCCAAAGGCATATCTCTTTGGAAAATCGGGCTCTTCACCACTACCTTCCCCGCTCTTCTCGGTCTGGGCCCTCTATCTTTTGTTGCTTGTATACCATTTCCGACTTGTTCCGTGAGCCTCAAGTTGCTTTGTCGACTTTCATCCCTGATGCCCCCGTTAGTTTTCCTCTTCTTTAATTTTTGCGGCTTGTCCATTTCGCCTGTGATTCTTGCCTTCCGCACCACTACACAGTGACTGTTCAACTGAATGTAGTTGTGAAGAATGTGCATCGAAATCTTACTCCAACTTTCACTGTTCTCTCATTTGCCCGTCACCAAAGTGGTCTGCTATATCACATTCACTACACACGGGCTGTTTCTGTTGAAAATCATTGCAAACCCTTTGGCAACTTGCTTGTGTCGTATAGGCACAAATGCGGATGGAAATAGTTATAATGGCTACGTTCTGCCGTCTGGACCCAATATTGGCCTACGTTAACTGATTGACAAATAAACCCTGATGTCTTGCATCCTGGCTGCGTTCAAGCTCATACGAAATTCCTCTAAAGATTGACTGTTTTACTCGAGTAAAGTTAAGGTGAAAAACCACCATTCAATCGCCACCAGTCTTCTAACTTTCTTTCCTCTTTCCCCACGCAATTGTTGCCTCACACTAAACTGATACTTTGTGGATTGCTTACTGGTACAACACTCTTGTCTCTACGTAGATGTTAGCAATCTACCCATACGGCCATTGATTCTATAGGACGTTCAAAAGGCACTTTCAGCATAATCATCGTTGCACACTGTACATGATTTTGTCTCAACTCTAAATGTTGTAACATAAGGCTTTAACAATGTTTAATTCCACGCCTGTTCTTGCGGTCTTCTCTCGGTTATCCTTCACTTTCCCTTTTCTCCGAGGTCCGGAACTTCTTGGATAGCTGGGATTCGACTGAGGAACAGATTTTGCCCGAGACGGACGTAATAACCGACAAGGACCTACATGGAGCATGGCTATATACCAAATGGACTCAAATGCAATCACCACCACGACCGTTGTCCAGTATGGAGAGCTGGACACGATGTCTTCACACTCCCGAAAATTATACATAATCTGAAAAATCCAGACACCAGAAACTTTGAAACTTTGCTCACCTGGACACTCAACAAGACGACTATTCGTGACTCTTCCATCCTCAACCGGCCTCAGCGATTATGGCGGCCCTGACCAAGCTATCTGTCCAGCCAACAGAGGAAATTGAAAGTCATTTGACTGCGAATAACCGAGTGTGAAATCAGTCGGCAAGCAGCTTTGCCAGTTATGCATTAGTGTTCAAAATGTTTTACGGAAGTGTTGCAGGACGTGGTGAGTTTTCGTCTGGCAAGCGTTCTCCCTATAAAAAGCCACAAATGTCTGTATAACAACACTGCGACGTGGCGGTTGTGAATCGCCACTGAATAAAGACACTGCCCACAACTATATACTGGCAAGTTGACTAGAGTCATATTTCAACTTTTACTTGACACGTGCAAGAATATGATACTCTCCGTCTACATCACTGCACTTATAGTGTCTTGACTGTTCGTACTACGCACACTTGGACCCAAAGTATCGTTGCGAAACACACCTGCCTATAAATCTTGATCATGCCTGATTGGGTGTCTATAAACTTGAGAATAAACTATATATTTATTTATTTATGTTGCACATTACCAGTCATTCACAAAGTTGAAGCACCCAGTATGGCTGTTTATGGAATCAACTCTCTAAAAATTACAGAAGAGTAGTAGGGGAGTTGAATGGTATAGGTAGAAATTCGTCACATCTAGACTCACTCAGACAGCCGTCAGACGCCCGGAGAAGCACTGTACGCGCGTTTCATCCTTTCGGGAATCATCAGCAGTGTGCATTCCATCGGACCCCTGGTAGGGCTCGAACCCGCAACTCGACTGTTGCCAGTCCGTGGTTGCGACCACTGAGCTACGGGGGACGGCAACGACCATCGTGAATAAGTTACTAGATGTGATATAGCGCCGCTCACTACCCACTGACTTATACGTTACTGCCGTGCAGAGGGAGGGTAGCCCCCTCACCAAGCGACGAGCTTACCAAACTTAAGCCGCCAGTTAACTTATGGCATTATAAGCATTTTGGTCTACGTACTGATTACAGAAGAGTAGTAGGGGGAGTTGAATGGTATGGGTAGAAATTCGTCATATCTAGACTCACTCTAGAAATGCTGACAGTTGCGACATCCGCGAAAGTACGTCTGTCCTCAAAGGACACAATTGTTGCCCTAACCTTTCTTGATCAGGGCATGACAGTGGAGTAACCTGTTCGTCCCATAGCGCGGTTTCTATGGTCTGAACGCAGAGAATCAGGCAAATCGCGACCGTCGTACAAAGCATTGGATACTTTCCGCAGTTGTTATCCGTACATCAAAAATGAATCGATTTCGTGGTGGTGCAATGCGGTTAGTCTAAAAACAGCTGTCACACATCCAGGAAAGCACTGCCTATTCACTTCATGTTATGCCTCAGAACCATACTTAGTGGTACTACACTTGCAAGGTAACGCTTGTCACACATGTGTTGATGGCCTAAGCCTCGTCTTCGCAACAGGGTGGTCGTGAGTTCGAAGGGGATATCGCTGCTTGTGAAGCTAAAGTACAAGTCGACCCTATAGGGCAGTCCTGCAAGTGTAGCGACAGTATGCCATAAGCCACCTGTGCGGTCTCTTTTGAAATTGATCAAAATACCCTTTTACTAATTCTTAAAGATTCGTCATTATCCAGACTTGCTTTTTCTGCTGTTTGGTTGACAGCGGCCGAGAAATGAGTTGTACCTATGGGGCCAAACTCTGTTCACAGCATATCGGAAACGTCCATGGTATTGGAATATGGGACGTGCAACGTCGTAGCCAGTTACTTACTCATGACGGATGCCACCCTTACTTGCGGTTCAACAGTCTTAACTCCTACTGCGAAAACTAGAGGTAGACGGTTGTAGCCTTTCACTAAATGAATGGAATGCGCTGCTTTTTCATGGATACATAACTGTCCGTGACTGTGACGAATATCCAGTTACCAAGGCTACCAGCTAGGATGAATTCACAGCATACACCACGAAAATTGTTTGCAGAGAATGAACACTGTGCAATAACAGATTGTAAACTCAGGTACTTTAGTTCTGTTTCGATGGTTTAGAAAAACAGGAAACTTATTGCGAAGTGTAAACGATCCCCGATTAGTTATGCATAAAAGACTACTCGTATGACATATCTAGTGGTTTAGCTGCCTGACACTTGCAGAAAGTGCTATCCAATAGCATCGGGCGCACACTGTACTGCAAGCGAAACGACGGTGGTCATTTTGAACATCTACTTCGTTGATTTCACTGCCACATTGTTGCGATGGGTACTGGTGCCAATACTTCGTCGGGGTAGAATGAACGCTATGAGAAAATAAAAAAGACGGGTACGTGAGAAACGCTCGATCGCTCAATTGTCCGACATAATGCAGGCGTCGCCGTTGATGTCTACTATAAAGTTGACGGCGGTGGACGAAACCGTTGAAGCTCAGTAGGCTGCGTTATGCGCTTCCGTTGCAGATATGATGTTAATCTCATTTTTGCCAAGTAACTCAATTATGATTGCCGCCATCCTTCTGTCTATCATGATTCTCACATGGTAAGGGAACTGTCGCTGGCAAGTAACGTAGGAGCTACAAGCTAGATGTTTACACCACTGATTCTCGTTGGCGACTTCGGCACTTCGCTTCAGCCGTTATAGCTTCAATATGGCGCACTTGCCTACTATGCGCAAACGATGCGGGATTTTCTTAACGAGGTGTTCGGTCATCAGTGGATCGGTCACGGAGGTCCAAAGGATAGGCCTACTTGGTCACCAGCTTTGAACCCCTTACATTTCTTCCTATGTGGTTATTTGAAGTTTACAAGACAACGCCTATTTCACTGGAACAACTGAAAGGCGGTCCTGTCAACGAATGTCGCGCCATCAACACGGAAACTTCGCAAAAAGTTATAGCTTATTACCTCAGACGACTTCCGCACTGCAAGCAGGACGCCGGCGGGCCCATTGAGCATCTTCTTCGATGACGGACATATCACCGTTTTATGCTGTTTATGTTAGTATACGTATTCACCGTTATCACTGATTTCTGGACTAAATTGGTGTACGGGCAAATGCTGTCGAAGATGGGTCGGGCCAGAATGCATGCAATAAGCAAAGCTGATTCGACAGCGCTTAGACTGATCACTTCTACGCAATTTGGTTCACAATGACAATACTTGTTCTTCATAGTTATGCCTGAGGAATACGGGGAGGCTGTAAACGAGATGGTGATGTGAGAATAGGCTACGTGGTTTCGTATTTTTATCGTGTTCATCGGCGTACAGACTCAGGCGTGGAATAAGGGCTTCTAAAGACTAACATACCGGTCACATAAAGGGGAAAGAAAGATGGTCCAACCATTTTTCGATAAGAATACAGATCGTAAAAGCGCGGCTTATCGATCCTTTTGAAGTTGATAATCGGAGTTACCACAGGAATAACTGGCTTGCGGTGGACAGTATGCGTGAGAACCCACATGCGTGTGCTGTGGTCCCACAATTTGTCACTCAGTGTTGCGAGCCAATGAGCCTAGCGCTTTGTGAAATACGTGAATCCCAGTATCCGCGAGGATTAGATATTGCCTAGAAATGCAGGTTCTCAGTTCCATGCCAATGGAATATTGCCTCATCAGTGAATATGTTCGATTGAACGCTGTGACGGGAAAATAGGCTATGCGGCAGCGGGTAGTCTTTATTCGGCATAGCTTTTCAAGATTCCTTTCTCAAAACGGTACATTTCATATTTGCTATGCCTAAGTGTAAGGAATGCCTATTTTGCTAGGGTGGGTTTTGAAAGCTAACTTCCAGTCTACAAGATTGTTGCCAATAACCCTTTTGTCATTAGCTGGGATAACACTAAGCACCTATTGAACATTCCTTCCTCAGGTCAGTTAGGCCTGTACAAGCGTCACCACAATTCTACCGCAGTAATCCGGTACTGTTGCACTGCTGTCTTGCTTTTGCATGCCTGCATTCGTTTCAACCAGCCCGAAACCAGGTATGTATCGCTCGGTGAACTTACCCTGTGGCGTGCCGTGGTTGACTTCAACTCAACCATCTGCGACCATCCAGCGTTTTCACGATGGAGGAGACTGGCTAGTACGCCTGTACCCAGGTGCACTTGCCTACGGCCATCACTCCGGCCGTTCACACCCATGTGACCGGATGAGTGACATTTTGAGATAGACCAACATCTATTAATGGACAGTTGGCAATTTAGTGCGCTCTCCTCTCGCCCGAAGGCGTAACCTCTGGTCCCCGAGTAACAGAGTAAAAAGGGACAAGACTTCTGGGACTAACTGTACTCTCAGATAATCGTCTAACCTTTGCTCTGCCTATCGATCACTGCTCAAGCCCAGTGCACACATCAGGGCCCGGACATCCATAGAACCACATCGCTGCCCCAGTGGCCGATGCGTGCCTACCACTCTTAGTCTGATCTCAGCTCACAGTCACATGACTTTCCAGGCGGTACGGGTTGTCTCGACAGCGTCGCACGAAGGGACTGTCCTGGCAACCGCGCATTATGTACGCGTGTGCTGCAACTCTCCGCTACGTTCCTATGGCTGCAACGATTCGTGCATGCATTTCTCTTGTCCGTACAACCTTCCGCGTTTTTTTGTCTATAATGCCTTACTGGAAACAGCAAAGTAGGCGTCAACAGTTGAATAATATCATAAAGGCTATCTTCCCGCTTCTCATGGTTCTCGAATCGAACGCCTACGAGAGGGACCCTCATTCACCCTCTTGTTGAAAGGAAGGATCATTCCTACGCCATAAAGTGCAGAACATATTTGGGGCGCACCAGGCAGATTTCGCTCAACGCAATACGTGTGTGTGCCCGTATGTTCCGAGTGAAGTGGGAACTTCTATTTGTGACGATATTATGGCGCACCGGTCGTGCGCTACATACCAGATTCACAGCTAAATGGACGACCGAAAGCGAACGGGGTAACATACGAAAATGAACTAGAAAAGGTTTATTGAAAGGTCGCTAAACTAGCTAAGGCTAAATATGAGGCACCAGAAGGAAGTTGGCTAGGAAAGTTGTGGACATGTGCTGAATTCGAGCCGCAGGTCGCCTCATATTGGTCACAGCGCGGATGCGAGTGTCTTGCGTGTGACTCAAAGCAACAAGAGAAACATTCAAACGAGTAAATCACATAATTCACTACTACATAGCAAAACTATAAGTTCGAAATGATTTGGAATATTGTTGCTCGGGAGGCTTGCTTAGTTGTTGTGGAGTTCTCCGAGCTGGGCAACTTGGTTGCAAACGTTTCGCCACCATTCGAGGTGGCATCTTCAGTGCGGGATTGGTAGCAGTTAAGTATAGAATATTTTAGAATAATTTGCCCAGTAAAACGGAGGAATCTCCAGGTCACTACAATATAGCCGGACGAACCAAGCTGGGTCTGTGGTTTAGTGCAATTACACCAGCTAGAAATCCCTATGACACAGCTCGAAAGCCCCTTCTTTTTCGCAGTCGGTGTATTTTTCCGTTCAGTGTAAACAGACCGGACACACATTACGTGATTACAGCCTCGGTTCGTCCACTTTTAAGTTGACAAATCGTGTTTCGCTCTGTCTAATGGAAGTAAGAAGAAGAAGAACAGCACATCACCGGTCAACAATTGCTTCAGATAGGTATGTGTTTGACCATTTATACTCAAGCAGTGCGTGGTCACTTAGGGGTCAGAGCAAACAGCAGAGATACCCTCCAGCTGACTGAACGGTATTAACGGTTCAATAGATGCAACCGTTCAATAGACGTAAACGGCTGATGCGTGCTTTACTTAAGGCGTAAAGGTTCACTGCTACCACGCCAAAAGATTCGACTGTCGACGTCACTGTTTGTGGCGTTAACTCGTTTGATGGCTTTGATTAGGGGAATTGCGAGCCCCGAAAGTGTCAGTAGGTGGGTTCCGTCATTCAGATAGCTGATGGGTGCAGCCATCGGATGATCCTCCCTATCAATTTCGGTCAACCAGAGCGCCATTTGTTCTTCCTTTACTGTCCAATAACTTGTATCCGCGTTCACGTGACTTGTCGAAAGAAAAAAATTTCTACTGAGCTTTGAGATAATCGATTCATTCGCGCGGGTTCGACACAGGAGAACATGCGCCGCCGAGAGGCCTATTAGTGACCTCAGACCACCGAAGAAGTGGCCGAACACACCCCCAAACTGCCACCGTCACTCGGACGTACTCACGTGATCGCCGACACAGTATGGCGCAACGTGCTGTTGTCCGTCTCCGATCACTTCCTAAAGGCGCCAAGCCCTACCAAATCCTAACGAGAAACACCGAATGTCACCATCAATCGCATCCATTTGGAGTAGGACGGGGCAGTGGGATGACTGTAAGCTCGACAATAGTCGTCGGTTCGAAAATCCATCCTAGTTTGCATAAAGCTACAACTCAATTCATAAGTGGTAAGTCATTTCCCCACTTTCTGTAAAAAAAACATCGTCACCTTCGTGTAAAAAAACATTTATTCGTTAAGGCATGGCTACCATGGGCTGTCTGTATTCTGGTGCAAAATTTGGATGCTACTCTGTGATTATCAGGGTCAATGTGGAGCTAAGTAAGAATATTGGAATGAATAATTTGGGTGGGGGGATCTCGGTGCCAACAACTACAAACGCTCGTCTTGGAAACAGTGCGAAACTGGGAGGAGCATGGACCATAAATCAGGCGATTGCACTTAAATAATCCAACAAGTGAGGAACAGCAAGAGTGTAGTGAACAGCCCTGCGAATCGGGAACGCACACGCAAGGCCGGATTGCACCCATCGCCAGTACACGAGCAGTATCGCATATTCACCTTGCTTGCTCCCAATCGATCGTAACAGCCATTATGTGCATCCTCCACTGGACTGCAGAATCGCAAAATTCGAGTTTCCATCGTCCGATTAGTGGTCGGGTCGGGAAAGAATGGTGCCTTCTGTAATGCAGAAATGTGAATAAGTAAGTGAAGTAAATAAGTGAATAAGCAACTGAAGAACGCGACTGTTCGGGGTTAATGGATCCGAGATCAGTGGTATAATAATAAATAATGTGTCAGCTGTACGCCGTAACGGCGTTTCGCCGCCGCGCGACCACCATCACTAGCGCGCGGGCTGAGTACATCGCGAGGACGCTTACCCCAACGAGGATCAGTGGTACTCAAAGGGATATCAAGTCTATCCAGCGCCCATACGTTCCGGAGGTGATAATGACCCGAGACGTCGGGAATCACAACCCGTACTCTCATTGCGCCATATAAGCCGAGAGTGCAACAGTCGTAGAGACACGCGGCAGTAACAACTGGTTTGTTAACACTGACAATTAAACCGAGTTGAGCAACTTGCCCTTAGTCCGAAGAGAACCACGCCCTACGATAGTATGGTTGGCGGCATGAGGTTTCGGATTTGCCTGTCACTGTGGCCAGCCACAGGACGCCTGCGCCTACAGAGGGACCATCGGTGGCTTGCGCTGCACCACCCACAGCTCCAACCACACACCCCATATCCAGTGTAAACCCGAAGGAATAAGACTGGAAGGCATATGGATGAGAGTCACGTTTCATCAACGGAGCCGGCCCACACTCCTTCACAGGCAAACACAAGCACGCTGTATTTGGGGAATCAAGCGCACACAAGGCGGTGGCTGGACCATAATCCGCTTCACACTGGGTGTATGGAACCACTCTTCGAGCCCAGCACGACAACAACGACCGTGCACCCCGTCCCCTCCAGCAACGACCAACTGTCTCCTAGAGCCACTATGGACGAGGTAGTGGGTAATAGACAGGTACGTACCCTGTCAACATGCGCATCAAGCGCAACCACACCGGGGATATCAAGCAACAGCCAATCAATTGAAACGACGATATCAAATAAAATAAATCGAATAATGCATACAGATACGGTGATATAACTCTTCACTAAATGAGCGTATGAAATGAATTGGTTGCAAAAATCCGCGAAAGGTTAAATACGCCAGAAAACATATTTGAAGAATAGCCACAAACGCGAAATTGCTATCTAAGTTAATTACAATTAGCTTAAGCGACATGTGCAAGTTTATAGAAGAAAGTTCAGGTAGACATTAATACGAGTTAAAAAAGCATTAAGACAATATAGCAAACCCTGCACCAGAAATAAGAAGACTTAGCATGCAAGCACGCGGTTAGCAAATCGAATGCAGCGTACCTACAAACGCTACGCCAGTTCTGCCTACATTCTCTATAGGATCCGTCGTCGTTTCGATGGTGGCCTCGCTCATGACTCACTAGGCTGGCCTGACCCAGGTACTCGCGACCGCATGCGCTACAGCACCATGCGCTCGACGTAGATGGAGTACAACCCATGGGCGCCAGTCGTTTCCACAACTGCCGTTTTTTCTCTGCATCCACGAGAGATTTCTCTTGCAACTCGGCAACGGCCTTGACGATCGGATCGCGCCATGCATGCCGATCAACCGCTTTCGTTTCCCATGACTTGCAATCAAGATTAGAACGTGAGAGGCTCACTTTGATCATGTCCTGTTAACGAAGCTTCGGTTTCCCCGCATGCCGCTTCCCAGTACTCAGTTGACCATATAATAACTACTTCGGTATCCGCGACGAATCCATATGCAACACATGACCGAGCCAACTCAGATGTCTCAGCAAAAGTATGTAGTCCACTGCATACATTTCACTTTGACGCAACACTTCCGTGTCCGTAACTCTGTCGCCCCATCCGATGCGCAGAATCCGTCGCAAACACTGTTGATGGTACCGCTCGAAATATCTCACATCCCGTCGGTACATCGTCCACGTTTCGCTGCCGTATAGAAGAACAGACAGCACAATGGATTTGTACACCGTCAGCTTCGTGACAACGGTGGGAGGTGGTTGTTCCACACTCCGTACTCTAGTTTCCTGAATGCCGCCGCTGCCTTCGACACGCGGATACGCAGCTCACTGTGTAGCTGCTGGTCAGTCGACATCACACTCCCAAGATAGCAGAAGCGGGAGGTGGTTTCCATCACTTCATCACTAATGCTGATTCGCGGCAATATTGAAGATTACACCTCCGGTGAAGGCTGAAAGAGACAGATAGTTTTGTTTGTGTTGATGGTGAGCCCGAATTTGGCAGCTCTCGAAGCCAGAGCACTAGTCATGTGCTGCAAATCATCCGCGCTGTATGCAAACAACGCACAGTCGTCAGCGAATAGCAACGTACGGATTTTTGTCGCACAGACTAGGATTCTCGCACCGAAATGACGGATGTTCAGCACCATCAACACATTGCTCCACACGAACACCGTAAGCACAAGTGGTATCAAAAGCACAAGACATGGCATGAAGATAGATGTTAAATAAAGCAGAAGCTAAGACAGCCTTGCTTCACACCAGAGATAACTGCAAAGTCATCCCAGGTCTGTCCAATCAGCTGCACACTCGCCCGCATACCACTGTGCAGACATTCAATTAACCGATAGTATTTAGTTGGCGGCATGAGGTTTCGGATTTGCCTGTCACCGTGGCCAGCCACAGGACGCCTGCGCCTACAGAGGGACCATCGGTGGCTTGCGCTGCACCACCCACAGCTCCAACCACACACCCCATATCCAGTGTAAACCCGAAGAAATAAGACCAGGAGGCATATGGATGAGAGTCACGTTTCATCAACGGAGCCGGCTACTTTGTAAAACTCAAAAAATTTTCTGTCATCCGATTATGTTGTACAGAATGTAGTTGGTCTGTGTCTCGCACTGTTAAGAAATATATCATTAATTTATCTATCTATAATGTATGGAGCAATTTGGCTTGATTTGAACTAACCGAGTATCTGGTAAGTTTTGTATAGGAAAGGTAACAAGGAAACCAAATCACCAGCTGATGGTATCGGCACCCAACTTGACTAATGAAACCCCCTCCCGGGGAAGAAAATTTAATCGCACCAAGGTACGGCCAAAATAAGTGCGTTGAGTTACCAGCTAGTTCAAAATGGATCGACATGAAGCGGCTTGGTGCCAGTTTCACCAATTTGAATTCAATTTGATTTAGAAGGTTCCCAGGCCGCATGGCCGTGTGAAGAGTACGGTGTGAAACAAAAGAGCTAATGAAACACCCACGTGTCACCCTCAGTTTTTCTCGTTACGTGCGCTATTGCATTTAGTATCTGCAAATGGTTAGTTTGACGAATGGTGATAGTTGGAAGGTTGTAAAACAGTGAGCAATAGAACGCCAAATACGGTCAATTTCAAGTTGTTGTGCATGCGGTTGAAACAGCCTTGTGATAAAACAATACGAATCAAGACCAGAAATCAGTTCAGGGTTAAGCATTGTTTTCGGTAAAGTTTCTTCAAACCCAAATGTTTATATAACGCTAATTGTGCGTGGATAGTGTCACATCGGGCTGGGACTGATTTCTAAACTGTTTGAAAGGTCAAAATCGATGACTCAAGACGGCTCTAGTTGGTAAGCCAAATGAATTAAGAAAGCATTAATGTAGGAACCTGTGAAACGAAAACTGAAACCGATTACCTTAGTTGGATTCAGAAATAATCCGAAACCATGACGGATTATGTAGCAGAAAGGTACGCAGAAAACATACATGGAATGGGCAGTATACTAACTTTCAGACCGCAATACCTACCTATACTGCTGAAGAGGTGGTTAATCCGATTTCTCGCCTTCAGGGCGCATAGTGTTTGCGCTCAGGATACCGTCCACGAAAGGCTACAGAGAATCAGCGAGGCCTTAGGGGAAAATGGTTTCCCTGACACATTTATCATGAAGCATTTGAAGAAATGAAATCAGAACAGGTGTCAACGAACAAGCTCGTTTTCGGTGGATCTCCTCAGGCTGGTACACCACAACTAATACGAGTAAAATGAGGTAAAACATCACACGGGAGTAAAATTCAAATGGTAAAATTAAAAGGTCTAGGTCATCTAAAGGACAAGGTCAAGTGCTTGGTTCACAAATGGTCAGTGACATGTCAGTTGCATGTTTCTCAGCAGGGGTTACTATAATAAGGGAATAGGGAAGAGAGAGAATCTGAACAAATTGCTTTTGTGCACATAGGTCTGGGTTCTGGAGACGGATGGCGTTCGCTTCGGCTGTTGCTAATAGGTAACATCTTATCACCCGTATGTAGCATCCATATCCGCGGTAAATCGGCTGAAAACATTGGTGCCTATCGATCTGGTAGTTCAAATCAACTCGTTGTGCCAACACGGTGCTTGTCACTGTTTTAGTTCCACCTGCACACAGCCAAGTCGGGCAATGCTCACGAATTCTCTCAGACAGTCTCCTGGTTGTTCTTCCGATATTACTTGCTTGACATGAACAAGCAAAGGAGTATACACAGAAAGAAGTACTTGGCCGAGGAAGTCTGTCCTTGAGTTGAAGCCTTACGTTTGGTGTTGAATTATATCTTAGCCGTAGGCTTGCCGCGTAGTACGTACGGTTTATGGCGTCGGATAGCCTTATACATGTTGCTTGCGCTATTCCATCCCCTTTGAACGGCAACGACAGATAAACCAATGTCTTTTCAATCGAATCGGTGTTAGTCTCCATTCTCGGCACTCAATATTCCTCCGAACAAACTTTTCGGGATAGCGGTTTCTTTCAAAAAGGCCAGCTAAGAAATTCAGCTCGTCCGAAAGCGTGTCCTCACTACATATCCTTCTTGCCCTTTCGGTTAAACATCTAATCAAGTCCCGCTTCTGACTTAGTGGGACAAAGCTGGCAAAATGGATGTATTGTCCATTCCACGTGGCTTTTCTATGCACCCTGCGTTGGATCTACCCACTTCATCTTCTGCTAATTTGGACGTCTGGGAAAAACATCGTACCATAACGTTCAGATTCCAGAGTAAACTTAGCGTTATCGTGCGCTGAGTTAAAAAGGGTAGAATTTGCTCTGTGCCGCATTGACTGTCTGTCACACAAAATATATCATCCACATATCGACCGTGATATGGTAATACGCTAATGACTCCGCTCAGGTAGTTGTTTTCTAATTTACTCATGAATACATCTGCCAGCAGCGGTCCTAGCCGTGAGCCTATTGCTACTCCGTCCTTTTGTCTGTATATTACCCCATCAAACTGAAATTGTATGTTGTTGGTACACATCATGAGTAGCTGTTTCAACCGATTGTTCGAAAGGCCAACATTCAACTGATGTACTCGAATGGTGTCACAAAATAGTCTATTGTCTCTTCTAAAGTAACATTCGCGAAGAGCGCCACGACGTCCAACGAAAACATCTTTCTTCCGGATAGGTTAAGATGTTTTATAGGGTTTAAGAAGCTGAATGTATCACTGATAGTATACATGGAGAAAACTTTTCTCACTGGTTCTAAAAGCTTGGCTAGCCGTTTGGCTGTTGCGTGGTAAGGTGAGTTGCACATGTCTAATATGGGTCTAAATGGAAGTCCATCCTTTAGTAGGTCGTAAAGTCTCGAAATTACCGTCCCGGTGGGTAGAAGTTGTTCGAACGTGTTAGAGTCAATCGAGTTTTCTTGTTTCAGGTGCCGCAGAAGTCCAGTAACTGCCTTTTCTATAACCACTATTTTGTCCCTCTCATTTTCCATTTTACGAAGCTTTGCGCGATCGTTGTGGATGACCTCCATCTTGTCAATATAGTCAGCTTTCTACATCAGAACGATCCCTGCCCCTTTATCCGGCCTAGAGGGTAGCACGTGCTCGTTCTGTTTGAGTACTTTGAGAGTGTCTAGATGGTCTTTCTTCAGCAAGTACCTGAGTTTGGGTTTGTGCTTCAGATACTGATAACATGTATTAACCAGGATAGATTTAAAATGCCCGGACGCTAATTCTGACGAGGGCGTAAGTGTAGACATTTGAGAATACAAATTTTCGAACTGAACCTCTAATTCTACTTGTCCTGAATAACTACGGGGACAGCAAAACTTCGGACCAAGTGAAAGTACCTCTAACAGTGTCTTATCCAGGTGCAACGAGGAAAAATTGTGAACGTAGTTTTCCGGGTCGGGTGGAAATGAAATTAAAAGCCATCTAGGAGCATTATTCCCAAGAAGGAGCTTTTCATACATTTACCACTTAAGGGCGATTCTGCAGCTACTATCTTGTCTCGACGCCTGAAAGATGCTGTCGAAAAAGCTTATTTCGCAGCCCGCTTGAGAATTGTTTACCACAACAAGCCATTAGCCGCAAAACCTTTGAAAGATAGGCTGCCCTTGTCAACCCGTTTAATGCTCGTTTGTGGTGCACGATACGTGGTTCGCACCACGAGACGCCTATCTCGGAGGAATCACAAATACATCCCGGCGTGGTTTTAAAGAGTGAAATGTGGTCCTCAAAGTGCTCAATCATGTCGTGCCTCCTTGGATATGGCCATACAGCATCTGAGAATGAGTTCAAAGTCATCTACTCACTACCTGAACGCTTCTCGAAAGGATTCCATAAGCAACACTTCTCTATTGCCGAGGCTATTTACATCCACCAGCTGAAGCCGGAATTATGTGTACAAAAACGATTCATACGGCTGACACTATTACCGTGGCCAACAGACATTGTTACTTAGTTATCCCGTTGTTACCTTGGCTATTTACTTTGGACTACTGAGATTAAAGTATTCGTCACTTTAGTTCATTTCGTTTACCACCTACAGCCGTCTTAAGTCATCGATTTTTACCGTCCAAACAGCTTAGAAATCAATCCCAGCCCGATTTGACGCTTTCCACATACAATTGGCGCCATATAAACGTTTGGATCTGAAGTGAATTTACCGAAAAGAATCCTTGCCCTCAACTGATTTCCGGTCTTTGAGTTCATGTTAATGAAATGGAAATATTTGCTTTGCTGAAGAACAGTATTGCCCGTGATTCGGTGAGGATAAAACAATCTCCCCAACGTGACGCCGTGGTTACTCTGGCACTGCGGCTTACAGGGTCAACTCCTATGAACATGGCTCCAGGTTATCGTGGTACTCACTAATTCAATCTCCACGTCATTCGCCCCACCTATTCACAATACGTGCAACCGATAATAAAAACGACGCGTCTCAACACTTAGAGCAGTTTAATGCCTGAGGGATAGGGGAGGAAAATGCACATGGGTTAAGGTACATAGTTTCAGGCAGCCTTCAAAGGAACGTGTCATGGCTGAGTGCGGATGAATAAACTAACCAGACAGAGGGCTGACGGTGCATGAACTATAGAATAAGCTGCTCGCGTGACCCGTATTTTCATTACAATGGACTTATGTGGCGGTCAGCATAAACAGACGCATATGACTGCACTATGTGTGACGCTAATTAGTTTCATTGTTAAGCCCGAATTGAAATGAATGCACCGGTTGTTTTCCGGCGATACACACACGAATTGTGTACTGCTAAAGTATAGTGTACGCTCCGGTTTGTCCCCAACTTAATCCTCTCTCATGTCATAAGTATGGTTAGGATGATTTGCCAGCATGCAGAATGCAGTGAACTGCAGTGCAGCTATAACTTCTTTCCCATGAATGACAAATGCATGTGCACGCAACGTCAGTGCATCGTCACCGAAACCGGATCGATGCTATTTACTGTTCAGTTGATACCGCCGCCAGTTACGCCAGCATCAATGATGGAAAGGTGATTAAAAGGACCTAATACAAGTTCCTCAGATTTGGACTCCAGCCGGAAGTGGAGCAGCATCCGTAGCAGTCTGATGCCAACCATCAGCGCCATAACTCTTCTTAGAACTTAAAGCGCCGCTCGCGTTCTCCGGCATATCAACTGTGCACTCGCTGATATGCAGCCCATTGCCTCGAATGCACCAAGTGGAGACTCTGCAAATCACTTCAGATACAACAAGCAAGTGGAGATGCTGCAACCATGGCTGTCGCAAGACATATTGGTGACATTGCACAATAGGAAAGCAAATCGACAAAATACGGTGTGGATATGGTGTGATTTTTTTTATTAACGACGGGTCTGCGACCTGTTCTCATCTTAGTAACGAGAGAATGACGGTAACCACTCCAAATGTGTCCACACACATTCTAAAAGACTCCTCGGGGAGACAACTTTCGTTCTACCGGAATACCGACTGTGTAAATCGGAGTTCTCTATCGCTAGCCTATACTACTACTCGTATTGGGAGCCGTCTCACAAGGAACTGCTCTAAACGTGTGACAAATCACAGTCAGTCGGTTGGAGCGTCACAGCTCCCTGGTTGGGGTCCAAAAGACGATAAACACGTTTGGCTAGATACACTTGCTGACATGGCTAGGAGCCGACCTCAGTGGCGTTCGTGCTGTGAGTTTCTTTGTCCCTCCCCATCTCTTTTAGCCGCCCCTACAACCACGATCTCAGTTCGTAGCATAACATAATTTTACATAATAATTTCTTGCTGCATAGTAGCCGGCTGGTAGCTTTCCGGAACGATGCCCACCTGTTACTGGTAGCTCAGGTGGCATACAACTGTTGCATTTATTATATATTGCGGTACAGTAGCTAAGGTTTTTTACACTAGCTAACGTGTATAATGATGATGATGATCATTCAACTAGCTAACCTCGCTATCTGAAGTGGGTCATCCAAGTGTCCTGGCGTCCATGATAGTTCTCCATTTGTAAGCACTAGGGATACCCTTCATTTTGCGAATTCAGACGGTTTACTGGGTACAGCAGGTTCATTAAACCAAGGGTGGTGTTGCAGCCAAATCTCTGAGTTCTTCTCCTGGTCCATGTCCGACGTTTCGATGGCACGCCAAGACACAAGAAGAGGTCAGATGCAACGAATTCCACGGAAACTAAGTAAAATTAATCCGCCACTAAACTGAGAGCAGTATCCGACCATACGTTGCAGATCATTTGATGGGTAGAAACTGATTGGTTCGAGGAACTTAATCAACGGATTGATCAGATCAAGCGATAAAAGGTTGTAGTGTCCCTTTTTTCGTGGTGCTCCAGCGTAGCCAATTCTTTGGACTTTTAAATTAGGCAGCTTTCACGATTATCAATGTCAAACCTCAGAATACTCTGTATACCCAGATAATCCGACACATCACGCAGATATGAGCGAGTCAGCGGAAACACCCAAACGCATGTACTCGGGCTGATAAGATGGAATTCCCACTTGTGACAGTTATTGATCTGAAGATCACGCGAGTCATCAAAGATACATTCTTAGGGTGCTTTTCACGGAGCAGTGAGCAGTGCATAGACGAAAGCTGAAGGCCATTGAGAGTGGGTGTGAAACGTGTGGATAAATCGATCTCGCAAAACAACCATCTCGGGCTCGATCTTTGTCTCGGGACAAGGCTT
Source organism: Dicrocoelium dendriticum (assembly GCA_944474145.2). Taxonomy (NCBI): domain Eukaryota; kingdom Metazoa; phylum Platyhelminthes; class Trematoda; order Plagiorchiida; family Dicrocoeliidae; genus Dicrocoelium; species Dicrocoelium dendriticum. The sequence goes on from OX104070.1 coordinate 28,041,266, forward strand.
ACAGTCAGCGAAATTCGCGAAGTACGTCATCCGCGGAACAGATCGCGACTGTGACAGGCCGCTTATGGAATCTGGAGAATCCATTTTATTCACATACGTTTATCTCCTACTCTATTCAAATTGCGATGGAATAATTTATGGCTCATGCACCTAGCTAACATGCTCCGTTTGCAAATTAGCATAAACGGAAGTTGACAGCTAGCGGTGACGATACCAATAATAGTAGTGGTGGCGCGGAACGCTGTACACTGTCGTCCTCACTGTTGGCACAATTCTGTCGATGGACTCATGTGTGGTGTGCATGGCGGCACCACTTGACTCACGCTTGTCACCGCAGTCCAGTACGTGGGGGCTTCATGTTATGAGACGGACAGGAGTCCCAGGTTATTTTGGGATTGCATGTGTCCATGGAAAGTGGTGTGTTTCTTGGATGAATCTTTCGTCGAACATTTCAACACTGGATCACATATTTTTGCGACCTCCTCGTATCCTTAGTGTATGTTGAATAAAGCAAAAGTCTCGTTATATGGTTCATCTAGCAGTTAGATGCAGGCTCCCAGCACTTTAGTGAGAGGGGCTACCTAAGTGGGTACCCAATGTGGTTCTGGCTTACCCATCAGGTTTTGTGCTACGGTGAAATAGTTGCAACTAACAGTCTGTTTTACTGAAAGTATATGTATTGTAGGGGTTTGTGGGATCGTGCCTAGTCGGAGAATGCCTCAGTTACTAAAGTAGAAAAGATGGTTGTGGATTATGTTATTGCTGGGCAAAAGCTTGTTTCAAACAGGAGTTGACTTAGCCATAGCGATTAGAAGAAGTGGTGAGCTACGCCCAATCGAAGCGGGCATGCTGCAATGTCGATGATGTCAGGTATGGACGGCTCAAATGTATTAATGCCGATGATTTTGAAACTGCCAGTTGAGGTTCGGCGACTAATTTGACACTGCCGGCAACACTTGTAAGAACAGCGCGAAACTAGCGGATAGTTCAGCACCGTTTCGTTTGGTCACTTCTTGATTGGGCTACTACAGTTGATCTCAGCTGGGACAGTAAGTTATTGGCTCGTAAAGCAGCGCGGATGCGAGGAGTTTAGCGACGTGTGTGCGATGTGCCTAGCCTGCCGCTCCGCCGTGCGCCGTACCAACAGCTAACTCAGGTTCGTCAGTGGTATTGTTTCAGGTGCTCGTGCGACTCGGATAGGGAAACCGCGAACAGGCCTGGACGTCCCGAAAGTGGGGCAAACAAACCCACCTCATGGTACACTGCGAAGCCAATCACACGCTTTAACATCAGGTGATAGGCATGCACAGCATGGTCGTGGCCTTGGCCTCATTCCCAGTCAGCTACCGATTGCGCGCGAGCGTCTGTTACGCATAGCGCCGAGCGAACGAGTCACCTCACGTGCAGTAGGCTGGGTTACTGTGACATGGACGCTGACGTTACTTCGGGCGTTTCCGAATCAACGCTCGCAAGAGCACCGCACGAGACGTTCGATGCCAGTGGACGAACGCGTAGTCTGCCCCCACACGAAATCAACAAAACTGCGAAAGAGAGATCTGCACCCTTCGGAAATAGGCATCGTTCGTACACGGTCGTGGGATGTAAGGAGACTAATTTGCTAAGGCCAACACCGGGCGATAGGGCGGTTTTAAACCAGTATTCCGGTGACTTCCACTGAAGTAAAGTGCGAAGGATGTAATCCAGACACAGGAATATCAGTCGCTTCCAAACTAGGGAGCGAGCATGCTGTGTGTGGTTCACTGAACTACGAAAACCTGTGAAAACAGCGGTGTACATGACTGGTATAACATTGGTATGTGGTTTACGAGGCTGATCGAAGTTAGGAAAACTTTTCAATCGTATTTCATCAGCAAGGTGGTCATTCATACAAACCTTTACTCGCGCTTGGAAGGGCTTGCATGTAGTTGAGCGGCATGCAGTCTCAGCAAAGGAGCACTGTTTACCGAAGGGCGTGGTAGTACGGCAACAGCGCGATACCAATAAAACCACTTGAACGTTGAATCAATAATAGTCCAGTTACTTCAAACGGCACTCGATACAATGCATGCGCTCTGAGCTCCGACATCACTGTGATAAAACTGCACGACTTCCGCATGAAGCCAACACATACCGGCCATAACAAATGTGTGAGGGCATAAACAAGGTCAAGGGCATGTATCACGTCCTGGTAGGAGGAGTACGATGTATGATGTTTATAAACACATTCCGACAGTGCAGTAGAGCCGAGATTATACTAAGGGCTGCTAGAGTGCATGGACAGATAAAACGGTGCTCGATCGTGAGTGAACATAACGCAGAACAATAAAACGGCAGGAGCACGGAGGCCTGACGTAAGTAAAGACGGCTTTTGGTGTCAACTGTACCACATATTCAGTTCTGGCACAGACAATCAGGTCGTTAGTAAAATGCAACTAGAAGCCTTGTTGAACACCGTAGTACTGTGCTTTGGTGGGTCATTTGTATGATCAATGAAGCGACCAATTAATGGAGCAGCGATCAGAATCGTTCATATCCGATCAGTCGCATGGGCAGTAGGCCAAAAAGGAAATTGACCGTTTTCAGCGGAATGTGGGTTGGACCGCACTAAACCATGGCGGTGGCACATTCATTGTCAATTCACCTGCTCATTCCTTGCATTCATCCCACTGATGCTTAATTTAAACGCACACCATTCCCATCAGGTAGACTGATTTGAGGACCGCAATCTTACTGAGCGGTGGTGAAACCAAGTGATTTAAGGCAATTCAGAGAATAATCATCGCTTTCTACCCAGCGTGGGTTTGAAGTACGAGGAAAATGAGAATGCAACACAATGCTGTGTGCTTGTTTTTAGACACATGAAATCGTATGCATCGAAGTACATACCACACAAAATAATGGCATCTTCTAGTATGAATGTGAAACATCCGTGAGTGAACAACACGACACAAAGATTCGACTGGCACTGCTATTTCGTCTGTAGTTGAGCGATCGCTTGCGTACAAATGGTCAGGTACAATGAAACAATGACATCAGAAAATTTAGGCTCGATAACTACCTGACATGAACTTCGTGCCCCGGTATTAGTACTGGTACGTCAACTCAGCTCTGTGGCCCAACGCAAGGTTGGTGAAAGCCGTTTCTGGACGTACCTGTTGTAACGTTCAGTTCATTGGATTATTACATTGCATCTATTTTTCCACCCTCTACTTATGCAGTTTATCACCTTCCTTTTTTGAACTGATCAGCTTGGTTGATCCGCTGTACGACCAGTCTGTAGAACGTGTGTACTAGCCTTCGTTTGAATTACTTTGCCTCCACATCTGTTTGTCGCTGGACAGATGGGCTTCGTTCCACGTCGAGCTTTATTGTTTTCACCATGGTTGCTCATTCGACAAAGTTGGAGACCGTTAAGATATCAAGTTCCTGATGTTTTCATTTGTGTAAATAGCTCCGGCTTTGTCTTGTCAATTTTCCGGCGATCTACGAAGTGCTTACATTGCAAGCATTTTGAAGCTCACAGTGCTTAAGGTTATCGCGCTTTTGGTGTAGCACCTTGTATATCGCTTCCTTTGGAGTACACAGTGTTGACAAGAAAGAAGGGATTTATGAACACTGAGCTGCCCGCCCATGGACCCCGGCAAGTTGAAGTGTTACCACTTCCTGTTGATGACACTATAGTTCATGTTCTGGATCTCATGCTAGTGGTCGTGTTTCGAGTGTTGAATTCGTTGCTGTAAGGTTAGCTGAATTAAAGAAGCAAGCTAAGACTGATCTAGAAGTAGCCAAGTTGCGTTTAGAGCTGAGGGACGGCCTAACTGATCAGGAACATCACGCGGGGAGTAGTCAGGTGCAAGAAGCGAAATCTAATCGAATGAGTCAATTTTTGGCAGATTGCGAGAGGACTGTGCCGCCGGTAACGGCCGCTAACTGTTAACCTCTTCCCTCTCTGATGCCTTGTCATTCGTTAGTGGAAGGCCAACGATATCGGATCGGAGGCAGTCAAGTATCAAGTGACGGCGCATCCCTTTGGAGCTACTTCATCACCGTTCTGTGCAAACTTGGTCTTGCGTTGAACAGCCGATGAGTGGGGACATCAGTACAAAGGGGTTGTTAGTGCAGCCACCCACTAGAACTTCTACGTCGATGACCTCGTACTCTCACTACTAACTGTAGTGAAAGCGATGTAGTTTGTGGCGCGAATCAGGGGAATGTTAAATAAGGGTGGGTGCGGGCTGTGCAAATGAGGCTGCAACCACAAGGTGTATAAAATGTTCGCCTTATCATAGGTAGCTGAGTCAATTAAGCCGAGAGCCGAATTACCTGGATCGATCAGGCGGACGCTGGATGTAGCTTGGGATTCCCGCGAAGATACCTTTGTCTATCAATTCGTCTTACCAGAGAGCAGACACATGAAGAGGCATATTGTCTGCAATATCTTCCATTGATGACACATTAGGGTGAACCGTCCCTTTAGTTTTGCCTGTGAAATTAGTACTACAAAGGCTGTGACAAGAAAAATTGGGTTGGGACGACCTGATGGCAGGTGAACCCGAAGAAACTTTGACTAGGTGGTTAACGGACACAAAAACGCTCAATGTTCCGAAGATTCCCAGATGGATTCGCAAATTCGGCGAGCCTGGAGATCTACTACAACCACATCTTTTATGATGGTTCAGAGGTTGGATATAGTGCTGTAGCTTATGTTAGGTTTCGAGCGGAAGGCATCGCACACTGCTCTCTGTTATATGCAAAGTCCAGAGTATCCCAGTAAAGACGGTGTTTGTTCGACGGTTGGAACTATCTGCGGCCTGGCTTACTACCATATTGTTTGAGAACGTTACCAAAAGAGCTCGGCTGCGTTTCGAAAAAGTCAGGTTCTAGACAGAATCTACCACACTTTTGTATCATATAAATGATAAAACTAAAATATTCAGCACCTTTATTGCAAAACGACTATCAGTCATCCATGAGATGTCGACACCCACCCAGTGGAAACAATTAAGAGCTGATTGCAATCCCGTAGACTTACTGTCGAGGGGCCTAATCTCCAACCTCCTTGAAGAACTGGCTCCTCGCGTAAAACTACTTGATGACAGACGATAATGCTTGGCTCGACTTCTTTTCCAATTCTGAACCGGCTGATGTCGAGCTGAAGCATTCAGGGTTTCGAGTTTACGCGACATTAAGAGAGACGGCATTGTCCCCATTGAATCATGGGTATTCGTATTGTATTAATTTATTAAAGGCGTGAGTGTGGATATCTCGATTCAAGAAGTACCTGAACGCTCTCAAACGTGGGACTAATGGTGGCCTGCAGGATAACCAGTTGATTAAGCTCTGTGAACTCAACAGAGCAGAGTATGTCATCATTTGAATCCCCAGCGAAACGTTTAAGCAGCTAAACTAGAACGACTCGAAAATACAACTTAAGGCTCATCATCTCATTTGCAAGAAAAACGGAAAGTTCCATCGGCTCGACTTCGCCCAATAGTATGTGGTGGATTAAATTGTCTAGGCGGTCATTTAACCTACTCGGAATACGACGCTGCGTTTAAACTCCCGATTATACTACCCTATGTTGCTGTTTGCTGACGACTGTGCGTTGTTTGCACACAGCGCGGATGATTTGCAGCATATGACTAGTGCTCTGGCTTCGACAGCGGCCAAATTCGGGCTCACCATCAACACAAGCAAAACTGTCTGTGTCTTTCAGCCTTCACCGGAGGTGTAATCTGCAATATTGCCGCGAATCAGCATTGGTGCTGAAGTATTGGAAACCACCTCCCGCTTCTGCTATCTTGGGAGTGTGATGTCGACTGACCAGCAGCTACACGTTGAGTTGTGTATTCGCGTGTCGAACACAGCGGCGGCATTCGGGAAGATAGAGTACCGAGGGTGGAACAACCATCAGCTTACCATTGGCACGAAGCTGATGGTGTACAAATCCATGGTGCTGTCCGTTCTTCTATACGGCAGTGAAACATGGACAATGTACCGGCGGGATGTGAGATATCTCGAGCGGTTCCATCAGCAGTGTTTGCGACGAATTTTGAGCATCGGTTGGGGCGAGAGAGTTGCGGACACGGAAGTGTTGCGACAAAGTGGAGTGTATGCAGTGGACTGCATACTTTTGCTGAGACAACTGAGGTGGCTCGGGCATGTGAGCCGTATGGGTTCGACGCGGATACCGAAACAACTCTTATACGATCAGCTGAGTATTGGGAAGAGGTATGTGGGAAACCAAAGTTACGTTTCCAGGACATGATCAAAGTGAGGCTTCCCGTTCTAATCTTGATTGCAGATCATGGGAATCGAGGGCCGTCGATCGGCGTGCATGGCGCGATCTAATCACGAAAGCAGTGGCTGAAGTGCGGGAGAAAGACCTCATACATGCAGAGAAGAGGTTGCAAGTGCGGAAGCGGCAAGCACCGATGGGTTGTACTCCATCGACATCGAGCGCATGATGCTGTAGCACATGCGGTCGCGAGTGCCTGTGTCAGGCAGGCCTAGTGATCCATGAGCGAGGCCACTCGGGACCATTACCGAAGAGACGACGGGTCCTGCAGAGAACGTAGGCAGAACCGGTGTAGCGTTTGTAGGCACTCTGCATTCGAGTTACTAACCGCGTGCTTGCATGCTGGATCTCGTTATTTCAGGTGGTGGGTTTGCAATTTTGTCCTCATGCTTTCCTTTCGCATATAAATGCCTACCTATCTTCTATAAACTTGTACAGGTCGCTGAAGCCAATGGTAGTCAATTTCGATAACATTTTCGTGTTTGTGCCATTTCCGTAAAACATACTTTCCGGCCTCGTGAACTTATCCTGGATTCGTTTGTAGACAACTTATTTCATATGCTCATTAATTTAACATTTATGTCACCCTAAATAAGACAATAAGAAGACTGGTATTGCGAGATGGTACCATTTCGTGTTATCTGTTCACTCGCAAACTAACAACAGATAGATGAATCACGTGACAGAAAAAATCGAAGATTTGAAACTGGTCACAAGGGAAAAATTACGTAGACACAACAATGACAGATTAGCATCCTGATCTTAGGGTCATGAGTCCCAATTAACAGTCTCCCTGAAGCTTCCTTGGGGCTCATGACCCTAAGATCAGGATGCTAATCTGTCATTGTTGTGTCTACGTAATTTTTCCCTTGTGACCAGTTTCAAATCTTCGATTTTTTCTGTCACGTGATTCATCTATCTGTTGTTAGTTTGCGAGTGAACAGATAACACGAAATGGTACCATCTCGCAATACCAGTCTTCTTATTGTCTTATTTAGAATGATAAAGGGAACTCAGTGCTTTAAATTTATGTCACCGTTTCCTTATGCATTACTCGATTTATTTTCTCTGTTATCTTTCTCACAAGTGATTTTCAGTTGCTTGATATCCTCGGTGTGGCTGCGCTTAATGTGCATGTTGACAAGGTGCCTACCTGTCTTTTACCCACTACCTCCTCCATACTGGCTCCAGGAGACAGTTGGTCGTTGCTGGAGGGGACGGGGTGCACGGTCCTTGTGGCCGTGTTAGGATCAGTGTGAAGCGGATTATGGTCCAGCCAGCGCCTTGTGTGCGCTTGATTCCCCAAATACAGCGTGATTGTGTTCGCCTCTGAAGGAGTGTGGACCGGCTCCATTGTTGAAAGGTGGCTCCCATCCACCTACCTCCCGGTCTTATTCTTTCGGGTTTACACTGTATATGGGGTGTGTGGGTGGTGCAGCGCAAGCCACCCATGTTCTCTCTGTAGGCGCAGGCGTCCTGTGGCTGGCCATAGTGACAGGCAAATCCGAAACCGGATGACGCCAACCATACTGCCTCTAAGCAAGCCGTGACAGGGCTGTTGTTCAGATTGTATCATTTGCTGTAGAATTACTCGGGTGGCTCTCGAGTGCTGGCAAGCTTACGCCGTAAGTACTGGATCGTAGGAGGAAGATCGGCAGTGAAACGGCTGATTGGAAATTGTTGGGTATATAGGAAACGACTTACCACTGATGGTCAACAACTGGTGGCGCGGTTGCCGCTGGCCAGAGTGGAACGAGGGTGGCACTCCCTAAAGTATGTTGATGGGAGTTACTTCGGACCGTTTATTGTTAAGCATAGGCAAAACAAGAGAAGCGATATGGTTGCCTATTTACGTGCTTACAAGCACGAGCTATACACATTATTTCCCACGCAGTGAGCATTGACTCGTCCATCATGGCCTCGATGCGATTCGCATCTCGCAGAGGGGCCTCAGCCGAAATATTGAGCGACAATGGAGGAAACTTTGTCGGAATCGCAGCTGAACTTTGTTCCGTCTTAAACGCATGGTCGCAAACAATGATCAAGGGTAGGCTACTGAGAGTCGGCGAACAGTGGCACTGCAACCCACCGATGTGTAGCCATAGAGGTGGCGTTTGGGAACGAATCATTAGATCTCATTCAACCAGTTCCTATGAAAAAGTTCAAGGTAGCAAAATCAACCATCATTTCGCGAAATAGACTGAATTCAGATTATTTCGTGCATTCTCAATCAGTCGCTTACAGACATACAGTGGGAAGATTTAGTGAGTACACGTGATATAGAATAAGAAAGGCAAGCAATTTGAACCTGGGGCTATCGAGGTCATCGCTTCCAGTGGCTGATCCTATGCCTTACCATGGCAAGGTTAAGCTGGACACGATGTCAACTTGATTGCACAGGTCTGACTTCAGCCGCCGGATTGCGGAAGCCTCGGCAAACCGAAATAGCATTGGACTGTTCTGGCTACTGTCAACCACGAACGAGTTACGAGTGTCTTGACACGCATTGCAATCGAGTAGGTGTCGAGTAATATAGCTGACAGGTAGCTTAGGACCGCTCATTGTTAGGCTTCGCGGAACATGCTCCATACCCTTTGTAGATAACCTTCTCTCAGTCCTACCGATGTACATGCTACCGCACGTGCAGTTAGATTAGCAAACGCAGAAGGCGGTGACCTGAGGGAGGGGTTTATTTAAGTTGGATTGGTACAGCAACATTCTGGTTCGGTGCAGTAGCACTAGCTCAGCTGCGTAATAACGTCTTTATGCATTACCGTAGCCGGTGACAGAGCCTCTCATCAGTTTGTTCCTGTTTGAAAGGAAGTATGATGAACACCTTCTTGGGAATATCAGATTGTTTTATCTTTCGGAGATTTGCCATCCCATATCTTGATATAACTTTACTAATGTACTCATTATCACATAGTTGGCTCTTAGAAACAGATTCCGCGCGCTCTCGTGAAGCGGGTTCGAACCAAGGATCGCTTATGGTTCATTGGACAGTAACTGTTAAATGTTTCGAAATACTGGTAGCTCGGGCTGATGAATCAATTGTTCAATTGTTCTCCGAGCTTGGCGGTTTTGTCGCAAACGTTTCACCACCATGCGAGGTGGCATCCTCAGTGCAGTGATATGTAGCGTGCAAGCTTACTACATATCACTGCACTGAGGATGCCACCTCGCATGGTGGTGAAACGTTTGCGACAAAACCGCCAAGCTCGGAGAACAATTGGACAATTGTGTAACTGTTAAAGTTTAGATATTGTCCTGTCCAACTGGGTTTGTAGTGAATCGACGGCATTGGCGATCCATTTGGGCTTCTCTTAAAGGAAACATCCAAGAAGTGAAACAACTCCCCCGACTCTCTTTTCATGTTGAAACTGATCTCTGGATGACATTTTTCTAATTCTTCCAACATGCTCCATGCCTTCCACGTAGTAGCAACGACCACAAAAGTGCCATCCACATACCGGGCATGGAACTGCCTTTTCTATGGTTCGTGGTAATTGGTTATTTCCTAGATGGCCCATAGAGATATTAGCTAGAACAGTTCCAAGAAGGCTGTCCATCGCTACGCCTTCGAGTTGCCGGCAGAGCTTGCCATCAAAATTAAGTTGAATATCCTTGGTGCAGATGCGGAGTAGGGTCTTTAAACGGTGTGCTGGAAAACCCACCTTACTCGCATGTGAACCCATGATATTCAATGTCTCCTCCAGAGTGACATTTGTGAACAATGAACATACGCCGAAAGATACCATGATTTGTCATTCACATTTAGCGTCTGAATCTTGGAAACGAATTCAAACGTGTCTTTTTAACTATGCACTGACAAGTTCGACCTGATAGGCTCAATATCTTTGGTTAACGATTGTGCTAGTTTCTGGTGGGGCAACTAACCATTGAGGTAATCGTGGGAGTTTCGAATCACGAGGGCGGAGTTACTGCATGGTTTTTGTGTCAATTAACCCCTCTTTGTGTGGTGCTCGCAGTTCAAGAACAATGGATTTGAAGCATTAAGTTCCCTGTATTAACTTGAATAGAACAATAAGAAGACGCATATTGCAAGATGGTATCATTTCGTGCCCCCTGTTCACTTGCAAACGGGCAACATATCAAATGATAAAGTAGATGACGCCGTCATTTGGTGCGTTCTTATTAATCACAAAAACATGCAATATCGGAACATAAACCAACGGTGATCACAGATAGCAATGCACATGTGCTACCACAGTAGGCTTAGAGCCACTGTCAGCCGCTTCTGAATGCACAGCAGTGGTCGTTCGCGATCGATAACGATAGGCACCAATGGCCTAAGGATTTGGGGCCGCTGATCGCGCATTAAAACTGTGAACGACTCATCAGGATTGACTCGGTGACCAGTAGCCAGCAAGTAGCATGGTTTCCCGAGTCAACTGATTCCGTCGTCACAGATCCCATGCGGCTGCGCAACCACTTTGGGATGCGTACATTGATTCTGACACCTAGACTTCGGTCAGCGCACTCGACGTAGCTACCTCCACAGCCACAGGGAACTTTGTATAGACAGTGCGACATGCACTGCTTTGTCACTGGTGGCTTAAACGAACACATTGGCAAAGGTCTAATCGAGATGAGCAGCCACAATTCCGCTCTTTTCCATGAGACACTTATGCGTTTCTCAGTGACCTTCATCACATTATCACCTTTGAAAAGTAGCTCAATGAAAATGGGATTTTTTGGGACTGTTAACGTACGAACTTGGTTGTTTGTTCTACAGTGACGTTCAATAAACGTCAACGGATAACCGTTGAATTGCAGCGTGTTGAATAGCAAGTCCGTTTCTGCTTCTATGATGTCTGGGGTGCAAATCATGTTGGCCCGATAAAACAATGTCCGGACAAGAGAGCGTTTGTTTTGGGTGGGAGAGAAACTCGTAAAATGCAAATATTGTCCAGTCCAAGTCGGCTTTCTCTAAACAGACTTGATGGAACCGTCTGGCCGTCGTGTAATCAACACGTCCAGATACGGAAGGAAATTGTCTTGCCCATCGTCACGCGTCACGGTAAGGTTTGGATGCGTTTTGTTGAGAGTCTCGGTCGCATGCGCGAGGTTCACCTCGGAGTCCATGGTTAGAAATATGTCATCAACATAACGCTTGTATAGAGTGGCCGAGCGTATAATGTTATCTGCCTTTTCTTCAATCATACACATGAATGCATTTGCCAATAAGGGAACTAGTGGGTTACCCATCGCCACACCATCAATTAGTCGATAAGCTTTCCTTAAAAAGTAATACTTGATGTTCTGGGTGCATAAGAGTTATATTCCTCAACAATTCCGTAGGAAGTAGTAGTCGAACAGTATGCCTTGAGATAAATTCATATAAGTAATCAACAGTCTCATTCAAAGGGATGTTGCTGAAAAGAAACTAAACATCAAGAGAACACATTCGCTTTCCGGTCAAATCTAGGCATTCCAAACAAGGAAGTTGTACGAAAGTGTTTGGCACAGTGTGCTTTGTTATGAATTTTATTATGGGTTCCAGCATGCTATTCAGCCATTTGGCAATGGCGCGGTAAGGTGAATTAACCATGGAGCGCATTGATAACGTGGATGTGCACAAACGCAACGTTGAATTTTGTTCTTCTCAACAGGGCCTTAATTCATTACCCCACTTCGACAAAACAGGTAAGGTAGTCATCTTTGACAGGTTTAATGTTTGCCGTGAACTCAAAAAATGGAAGATGTATAAGACTACTGGCCCCGATGCATTCTCATCGCTTGTCCTAAAAAGCTGTGCAGATTATCTTGCTGGAAACTCTAACCGCAATTTTCAACCGATGTCTTATGGAGGGCACCATCCCTAACATTTGGAGACCTGTTAAGACAACACCTATTCCAAAAAAGGACTCCCAAAAGTATCGTCCAATAGCATGTACATCGATGATGTTGAAGGTCTTCGAGAAACTACTTGCTCCTCAGATTTTCACACGCACCAATGCAAACGATATATGGTTGGCGGCATCCGGTTTCGGATTTGCCTGTCACTGTGACCAGCCACAGGACGCCTGCGCCTACAGAGGGACCATCGGTGGCTTGTGCTGCACCACCCACAGCTCCAAGCGCACACTCCATAGCCAGTGTAAACCCGGAGGAATAAGACCGGGAGGCATGTGCATAGGAGTCACGTTTCATCAACGGAACCGGCCCACACTCCTTCACAGGCAAACACAATCACGCTGTATTTGGGGAATCAAGCGCACACAAGGCGGTGGCTGGACCATAATCCGCTTCACACTGGGTGCATGGAACCACTCTTTGATCTTAAGACGGCCACAAGGACCGTGCACCCCGTCCTCTCCAGCAACGACCAACTGTCTCCTGGAGCCAGTATGGATGAGGTAGTTGGTAATAGACAGGTAGGCACCTTGTCAACATGCACATCAAGCGCAGCCACACCGGGGATATCAAGAAACAGCCAATCACTTGAGATAACATTATCAAATAAGATTTATCTGTTAAAGCATACGGCTATGCAGACATAACTCCGCTAAATTAGCATATGAAGTAAGTTGGTTAGCAATAAGTTGGTAACTTGGTTAGCGATAGGTACAAATTGTCCATAAATTACTCAAAGAATGGTACAAACGCATTAAAGTGAAAGAAGGTAACCATAATTAGCGTAAGCAACGGATGTAAGGTAATAGAAGATTATTCAGTTAGACAGAACAAACCTAATAAAGTGAGATTAAATTTACCCATCTTAAAAAGACCTAGTTTAAGTGTAGGTTGGTTTATCCCAGCTGCCGTGAAGAAGCATCATGTATGCAATATCAGTCTCAGCATGTGGGCCGAAATGATATATACCAGTTCGCTTACAAACATGGCCGCTCCACACTGGATGCGGTGTCCTATCTTGTGCCTTCTGTAGCATCTGCACTAAATGAAAAAAACGGGGAAATTCGCCTCCTGTTTCTCAACTATACAGATGCGTTCGGTAGGGTTGACAGATAAATCCTGCTCAATCAGTTGTCTGCAAATGGGGTTCCAACAAATGTTTGCGGTGTGGTTAAAGGCCACTTCACAAACCGCACTCAATTCACCCAGATTGATGGAGCGAAGTCTTCAGGGTTGCTCTCTAGTCGGTGTTTTGCAGGATGCCATCCTCTCACCTGTTCTATTTTCCTTATACATTGAAAAGCTCCCCACACAATCTGCCGTTATTGAATGCAAGTATGCCGATGCTGTCGTATTGGGATGCGTAACTCCAACCGATGTGACATCTACTTTTCAAAATTGTCTAGATGAGCTCGTGCTTTGGTTCTCATCCCGATCCCTGATTCTAAACCTTTCGAAATGTCATGAGTTGACATTCTCGTTACTTCGACCTGACAAGCTCGGAGTTGTTTTGGACACCCCTGCCCCATTGGCAGTGAGTGATCAGTTCATACCCAGCTTATCAATCATTAAATTTCTAGGCGTCTTTTTATCCCGAAACTGATCTTGGTTTATTCACCTTGCCGAAAACTTCTTTAAGGTTCGGCGGTTGTCATTTTATGCTGTTCGACTTAAACTACTTTCAGTACCACGTGATTTGATTCTGGGATTTGTGACTGCATGTACATTGCCACGTTGGCTCTATTGTTCTTCTGTAATCTTCTCCGGGTTACACAAAAAGACTACACATTGATTGTACGGTCCATAAAGTTTATTTCCAAATGCAACGGATTGTCTAGAGAGCCCTTGTGGATTTTATCATCAACAAACACCTAGACGCTTGTACCAATTTTCCTCCAAAAGTTCAAACGACTCTCTTCATCCACTACATTGTGACCTAACAAAAACATTATCTATTTCATCTACTCGCTCCAAGTTTAAGATTTTATTTTCACGTACTGGATCGTACCGCAATTCAGTGTCACTGTCCTGCTTGCTTGTCGAGCCAACCAAAAGTAGCAGTATGGTACGAAATTATTTAGAAATCCGTGAGATAACTGTGGACATTTTTACACGTTTTATTTTTTCCGTAATAGTAATTTTATATACATCCCCATCCGCAGTGATAGTGTTACATGCTGAAAATGCACCTAGCTGGGTACATAAAGCCTAGTTGGACTTGATTGCACTTGACTTAACTTGAGATGATTGGTCTCATGGGCATTGCTATTTTACGCACCTTAGGAGGACCATACATTGGTGGAGTATGGGTACCCACAGGTTTCAACGCCTTATATTCGTCATCAGAGATGAATCCATGGAGGCTGCCGATTTACAATTCACGACAAAGCTATTTTCCACTAAGCCGAGAACGTCGAAGCTATTATCGGGTTTGGACTTTGCGCCGTCCGATAATATTGTCTCCATCTTTCGGAAGTACTAGGAAATGTTTAGGGTAACAACACCCGTGCCTTTATCATGCTTCAGTATAAGAATCTCCTTGTATTGTTCACGTAGTGCATCACAGTAACATCAATAAATTGTAATCAGAAGATCACATGCAAGCGAAGTAAACGGTGGCTACAAGTTGAAGAGATATCACTAACTCCAAGGGAGCTTGAGCGTAACGAACAGTTGCTTCCTCTTCAAGTTGCAGCCACAGTTTAGTTCGCGTGCATGTGATTTTCAGATTGCAACTTATTGATATTTTGTCACTTTATTAGTTGATATATTGCCCGTTTGCAAGTGAACAGTGGGCACGCAATGGTACCATCCTGCAACCCATCTTCTTATTGTTTTGTTCAAACTATGCATTCTGCAAGTTTTTCAGTCCTATTGCGCCCTGCTAGATCTCGAACAAATCTGAAAGTAATGTATGCATTTTTTGAACGGAGCCCTGTTTACTTATTAAGACGACGCCAAAATCTTCTCAGGTCTTAGTATCATGACGCTCACTTTTCGACGTAACTGCATCAACGAATAAACGTTCTTCTTTGTAAGAATTGTGCATTTTCAGCCTGTCAATGTCACTCGCACTCACTAAATCTTCCCACTGTACGTTTGGAAGCGACTGACTGAGAATACACGAAATAAACCGAATTCGGTCTCTCGAGGAATACTGGTTCATCATCAGATTTGTCATGTTGCAGGGGAACAGACTTCGAGTGACGAAGCTCTGGGCACTCTCTTTGTCGAGGCTGAGCGAATTGTCAACAGTAGACCACTAGTACCTTAGACCAGGCATTCTCATCGGGGGCCATAGATGATTTTCAGGGGGCCCTAGGAATGCAAATCTTCGTAGGGGGAAGCCATGTTGTGCTAAGTGGATTGTGATAGCAACAATAACAAATTTAATTTTTCTAATAGTTTTTATGCGCTCCAATCACTCCTGGTCACTACTGGTCAGTGACATGACTTACGCATGGGCAACTGGCTGTTTACGAACTTATGAAAGCCAGGCCGGACAGACTTTCACTTGCGGAGCTGGCATGGCTGCGTGAAACTTACGCAGATTTCGCCGGGCTCAGTTCAGACAAAAGCAGTATGCGGGGACTCAGACTGCACAAGTGACCACCTAGCCATCCCCAGGAATTTGAACTAACTAAGCTATACTCAGGACACTGATGCATCTTCTGCGAAAGTTGCAGTGAACTCACTGAACTCTCTTCATGATACTAATGTATTTATAGTGTCAATCCGCAGTGAACCATTTGAGCTCCCCACAGCACACTGCGACGGTTCCGCACAGAGTCACACCGACACTAACAAAGTTTTTCTCAGAACACAACACCACTGGTGGTAACTCATGTGCCGGTCAGCCATTCTTTCTCGTTGCGTCTGAGTTCAATCGTGACAGGTGACGGTTTTTCGTTTACCGTCTCAGCCAGAGTGTACGTTTGGCTGCTCGGTCAAGTTAACCCGCAACGTTCCAAATTCGAGTGGCTACTCTGCGCATGTCGTACTATCTTTGAAGAACGTTCGTCCCTTCAGACTAAGAGTGGAAACGACTAGAACGCGTTATGACACTTTGTTAACATTCAGTTCAGCGAAGATCTTCAAATTATCAAGCAGGTTTTTTAATTTATATTATAATGGTAGACATCTGGTCTCTGTCGTACAATATTATCAGACCAACTAGTTGAACTGTATCTCGCATAGTCGAGAAATATACAAGTTATGGACCTAATGTATACATGAGAATACTTCTCATACTACTAATAATATTCGAATGCGTTGTCAAGACCCATTGAATGCCACGCTTGGCAATCACCGATGTAGGCTTTTACTTGCGTTATTGGTGCTCCCATGCCAGTTTGTTGAAACATCCGGCAGTTTCTTTCGTGTTTGTCGCTTCTGTCCTTCATGTTATCTGCTGTCATTGTTTGCTCCAACATTTCTGCGGTTAATATGAGTACAGCGAGCTTTTTCATCCACCATGATCTCTTTGTTTTTGTGCTGCAATGGCTTTCATCAAGAAGCGTTCATACCGAGACGGTGCTTTTGTCGGCATACCGCCTGCGGACTGAAAACATTGGAAAACGCATATTTCCGGATGTTCCATAGTGCGAGCGCCAGCGGGACAAAAACAAATCAAACGACCACCACACGGAGAGCAACAAAAGAAATTTTTCGTTCATGGCGTGCCCAAGCTATCGACAAACAGCAACGAAGAAGCGCACGCTCATGACCTGGAAGAATGGCGTTACATCCGTGAAGCTCTCCGTGAGGGCGATGTCATACTTCAGTCGATTACACGGTTACCCGTGTCGCTAAACTACAGAGGCAGTAGCAAGAGGATACTGAAACTAACGGTGCAGCCATAACTGATGGTCGTGAACTTAATCCGCAGCTGACAGTTACGACGCAACAAACTTCCTTCGGAATTACGTCTGAAGACAGCAGTTAGAGAGCCGCAGTCACTCGCTGCTCTCGTGAAAACGACACCACCCGCGACTCAATATAATCACAACAGATTCGGAAAGCAGTGCGCTAAGACCTATAGCAATTGAGAAGGCTGCCGATGGACTACATATCGCAGGTACAAGTGAGACCAAAAATAGATCGCATTCATATCGCGATTTGGCAATTCACCCAAAAACGGTTAGGTGCCGGCCTCCCATCGGGCGGCACAAATTCACATCATTCATGTGCTCCTAGTTAACAGCTTTTAACATCCAAGAAGCTTTCCTGTATGTACAACGCTCAAGGCTTACTGAGTAAAGTTTCCGAAATGCGGCTACGTCAAGCATCGAAAGCCTGCGACCTCCTCGCTATAACGGAAATATGGTTACGCCCTGACATAAGAGACATGGAGATCGCACAGCCAGGCATGCCCATTGTTCGGCACGACTGACCCAGCAAAGGTGGAGGGGTGGCTCTGTACTTCCGCAACGATCTCCAATGTGAGCTCATAGAGGATTAGGTCAGCACGATACAAGATTCCTTTTGGTGCTGTCTACGTTTAAAAAGTGAGGACACTTGCTTAGTGACGGTCATTTATCGCCCTCCTTGCTCCACACCTGAAATGGACTTCTTTCTGGCATCTGTAATGAGGAGGATGATATATATATATATATATATATATATATATATATATATATATCGCGCGCACTACGAGGCGCCTATCTCAGAGGCTTAGTGAGCACATACCGGCCTGCTTTTATAAAGACGAAATGAGGTCCTCAGACAGTTCAGTCACGTCGCACCTCCTTGAACGTGGCCATACAGCTTTCGGGAATGACCTCAGTTATCTGCTCACTACCTGAACACTTATCCCAAGGATTCCGCATACAGCTCCTATCCATCGCCGACGCTATCTACATCCACCATCGGAATCCGGAGTTAGGTGTACGAAAACGATTCATAAGGCCGATACTATTATCTTGGCCAACTGGCACTGTTGATCAGTTATTTGGTTGTTACCTTACCTGCTTAATTCGGACTACTGAGGTTTGTGTATGCATGTTTACTTAGTTTACTTGGCTTACTATCTATATCCCTGTTTCAAGTTATCGATATTGATCGTTCAAATAGCCCAGAAGTCAATCTCAACCCGAGTTGAGGTTTTCCCCACAATTAGTGCTATGTAAGCGTTTGGGTCTGATGAAAGTTTACCGAAAATTGTTCTTTACCCTGAACTGGTTTCTAATATTGATTCATATTAATGAAATGGGAATATTTGCTTTGCTGAAGGTTAGCACTGTCCGCGATTCACTGAAGCTCTTGAATGAGTATCTGAGGTTCAATACTCGGCTGGAAGAATTCAGGGTGGAATTTGAGTTCCTCAGTGAATGCCTGCAGGTAAGTCACTATCTAAAGCACTTTTGGAGAGAAATACGGCGGCGTGGCCTCTGCCCAAACGCAAAGTCCTTGAAGTGACATGCGCGCAGTTATGTGGATGCCATCCGCGTGAAGATGTAGGAGTGGGAGAGATTCATTTCGCAATGATTACCAGCGCTGTTATGCCTGCCTGAAGACTTGAGACAGCCTTTTGTAGCTGGTTAAATAGAAAATGGGAGTAAGGAACCAAAGGAAGTTAGTTGCTACGCTTAATAGCCATGTCCAGAGTTCACATTTCCAAATAATCCGTAGCGATAGGTGTTTAATTTTCAGTTTCCAATTCCCACTACAGTTACGGAGGAGCTGAAGCATGAAGACTTGGTTGTTTATGCAAGACATTTACAACGAATCCGAAACGAAATAAAAGACGGGTTTCAGGATCTCATTGTCATGGAAATCCCGATTTGTGTTTTGGATCCATTTGATGTACAGCCCTGCAGTGTTGGAGCTAACATCCAGGGAAGTATCACTGAGCTTTAAAGTGACACACTAGTAAGATCTAAATTCACGCAATGTAACAGGGATTTTTGGATAAAGACCGATGCTGCTAACAAATATCCCAACCTGTGGGAAATAGCCGAAATATATTTCCTTGCTTTTCCCCCACATATTTGACTGGGTGTGGACTCAGCAGAGTGGTTTCTCTCATAAAAATTAGAAACAGACTGCACATTACAAGAATTAGACCTTCGACTCTCACTGTCAAGTCTGAAGCCAAACATAAGCAAGCTTGCTGAAGAACATCAAGCTTAAGGTTCGCAATAAAGTTTCAACAAAAATATTGTTGCGAACGTACTGTACCTCTATTCATCACGTGTTTTACATTTAAAAGCTAGCACTAATGGAAAACAAATTAATTATGACGAGGTTGCTTCACAATGAATGTAATCTTCAGGATGTGAAAGATCAAGTGTGAGGTGTATGAGGGATACAGCAATGATACCGACATTAAAAAGTTAGCAATGATAACAAAATATAGTAACATGATAACTGTAGATCAAAGATTTACGTCTTTTTGATGTTGCGGGTTGCAGAAAATGTGGTGATCAAGGGTAGGGTCCACGAGAATTGGAAGGATTCAAGAGAGGGCCACGTTTGAATAAAGATTGAGAATGCCTGCTTAGAATTCGGACCCAAATGACCGACGCGCTCACACTCTAAATTATTTGCTGATACTGCGACCAAACGCATGGGATTTCTTGGCGTCCTTTTCACAAGAAGGAAATAATCGCTGTTGGCGGCAAGTGAATTTCGTCTACGTTGTTTTGGCAAAAGTGGGTCAAAGAGTACTTGCAGTCAAGGCAAAAGTGGCTGCATCAGTCGGAATTTCAGATCAGATGTGATTTTGTTCTCTTCTGAAGCAGTCACACGTGGTATGTGGCTGCTAGGATTCGCCGACAGTTGCGTAACATCTGCAGACGGGCTCGTCAGGACAGTAGTTGTCAAAACGAAGAATGGTTCCTTCATTTAAAAGAGATGTGCGAAACCTATGTTTACTGAAAGGGCGTTAAAGTGTAGTCCCGGCTGTCGGTTTGTCAAATGTGGGAGACGAGTCTTCGGATTTACCCACTTAGAATGAACCACTGTGACTTTCGGACCTAAAGGATGCGGCATGATAAGCAAGAGCCAGGGCGCGGACATGAGATGACTATCCAGTGAAAAAGCCGGGAGGCTTTTTCGGCCGAGAGTGTAGCGCTCAGTTCATTCGATTGCTACAAGGCATCTATTTTTCCACTCTCTACTTATGCAGTTTATTGATCCCCAGTTTTGGTACTCATCAGCTTGCTTGATCGGTTATACGGACATTCTGTAGGGCGTGTACTAGTTTCCCTTTGAGTTGCTTTACCTTTACCTCTGTTTGACGCTGAACTGGTGGGCTTCGTTCCACATCGAGCTTCATTGTTTTGACCATGGTTGCTCATTCGACAAAGTTAGGAACCGTTAGAATATGAATTTTCTAATGTTTCCATTTTTGTAAATAGCATCATAGATCAGCTCCGACTGTGCATTGTCAACTTTCCGGTGATCTACGAGTTGCTTACGTTACAGGCATTTTGAGGTTTACACCTGTAACCGTGGGCGCAAACAACTGAGGGTCGTTACTTATATCATACTGGGCGCTTGGGCATAGCTGTGTCCTGTGTTGAGCAGATGCAATACGACTGAAGCCTATACAAGGGGAACCACGATCGAGCTGACAAACGCACCGCCAACTCGCATGCGCCTCCGTGGTTGGTGAACCTGGGGGATGATGGCCCAAGTTCGCGACAATACTGCAAAGCGATAGATACCGAGTCTGGTAGACGCAAAACTCGTAATTCGAGACTGTTGTCGCATACATATCATACGTACCAGTAGTTCATTCCCTCAGGTAAAACCGAAAGAACCAGACCTACCGGACGCGACCAAACAACGAATAACCTGCAGGGTGATAGAATCAGTGATTGAGGCCAACACCGACGCGGAAACTGTCCAGCTCACATCTAATAGCAACGAGCAGCGGTGTGCCGGAAAGTGTGTAATACGTGGTAGTATCGGAGGTGCCGAGTCAGTAGTTGCAGGGGAAGCGGTTGGACCGAACGTGATAGTAGAGATAGTTGGTACTGTAGTGAACTTATACGTTGGGCAGTGGCGACGAGGCACCAAGTATGTAACACCAAACACACCTAACGTGCATATCATCAGGCAGGACACAACTGTTCTGATCATCCGGGGATAACCGGCCTGAAGAGTTGTAGGAAATTCTAATGTTGTAAATCGGTCCCTTCCATAATAGAATACATATTCCAGTCTCAATGACCAATGTAACCAACACTGTACTCACTCACGAGAGGCAAGAAAAACTGCATTCAGTCACTAGTTCCTGAATAGAATAGAAACAACGAGCGCCGTGTGGTTAAATGAACCCCTCCGAAGTATCCGTTGACTTCCCCGATGGATGATGTATAGTTCACCTTGATGGAGGAGATACATCCAAAGCCGTCCACTTCCGATATTCACATCCTTCTTAGTTACCCTAGGAAGCTCAGCACTGAACCGAGAACTGGATCTCCCCAGTGGCCGTTCTAGAACTCCCCAGCGCGCCTACAAACGAGTCCATGTATCCACCAACTACGTAACCGCTGGATGTTGCTAATAACAATTCCCAGTTACGGGGCTACATGGACGAAGCTATGTAGAAAAGATACAACCAATTCAGATGCAACACTAGTTCCCAATAAACAGTCAGACGAAAGGAGCAAGTAATGAAGTTTTTAAACACTATGTGGGTAGCAAAGAAGTAAATACCTAAAAATGTTTAAGCCCTTATATTGGAGAGTCTGCGATCAACATACGCAATGACCAAGTTAAAAAAAACCAGTTCACCTAAGTTGCATTCTTATTCGCTTCGAGAGTGCTTACTTGTTCAAGTATATCACAGGAAACTGCGGCACTAGGGCAAGTGGTGGGTTGGAAGAGGTTCCGATCAAGCGGAGAGCATCCCACTTGAAGGTGCGAGTTACACTGGAAGCAGTCGAGAGTATCACCCAAATGTAAAATGTTGAACATGAGCAGGATGGTTAGCGTGCTTGAAATTGGGTGCTGGCAGACCATTGCTAGCGATGCTGGCCAGTGGCCGTACACGTGGACCGGTTGTGCGTGTGAGCGACAATTCAGGCAATTACGACCGCGGCTAGCAATCCGTTCGATCTAGTTGCGGTGGCGAATGAGCGACTTTAATCGAAAGTTAACTAACTACTTGTCAACCAATCCACCCCGAGTGTACAAGTGCACACATGCACCACACACGCACAGAGCTGACAAATAGCATTCACGCATCCGGTGCAAATTCTCTACATACGAGTGATGACCGGGCGAAGGCCAACGCGTGACCGATGCCAAGAAGAGTGATTGGCGCAAACCTCGGTATTCAAATACCGCGACCCATACATTCCGATGTGAGTGACCCAGCCCAAGGTCGTGCATGCTAATGTGCGCATGAGCGTAAACAAACGGTGCTTTGAAACAGTTTTCGATGCGTCACGGCACTTTCCACACTGCACCTCAACGCCGGTAGTAGCAAGCCGGGCGTCGTCCATTTGTTGTCCCCCACGGTGGTAACAACGAAGTAAATGTTTGAACAGTGTCCTCAGTAGTGTTTAACCTATGCATCTGCCATGCGTGCCAGTTGCGCCATCGAACCGTGTTGCTGTACAGCCCTTTCGTGGCTTGGGCCCTTTAGTAGGTTTGTTACCGTCTGCCAACTGCTACCCGAACACCCAGGGACACCGACGGAATAACCAGACTGTGGCTGCTCCCGACTGGTGCGACAGTGGTGATCTCACCATCGCCACATGAGGTTGAAGTTTCAAAAACCATTCACTTCTGAGATATCTTAACTCGTTCAGTGACACGATCACGATAAGGGCCGATGTTGGCTGGATACTTGGGTCGTATCTGTTGATCCTGCCCCATCACTGTATTTGAAGGCTGGCTGTAACATCCTTCTGGCCAATTCGATCAGAACCAGTTATTAGTTCACACGTTCCGAGACAATCAGTGATGCCCTTCCACGTGTCTTGACAAAACTGTTCGATATCTTACGCATTTGTTTGGCGCCACTAGTTAACGGTTGCTGGAAGACCCGATAGTCCGTATTAATGAGTGGATAACTATACTAAGCCACATCTTAGGTGCCATCACGATCTGTTGTCGAGCATCGCTAGCGTTGTTACATTTTCGCGGAACCAATAGGTAGGCTGTGGCTTTTCTTCTGAAGGAAAAGAAGCCGGGCAATTTCACTCGTACTTTCTACTTGTCATTATGCATTCGCATACCGGTAAACGGTAACACTCTTTGTGAAACACTTAGCTTTCCTCACTCTCCAATCAATAATACACCTTGGACGGCCACTTGCTCCGCCCTAACACATCTGTCAGAGACTGGAGTGCTCTCTCGACATGATATGAGATCACTAGAAAGTACAGAGAAATTGTACTGTCCGGGACTTCGTATGCTCTGGGCCTTAAGACGCAGTTTCTCCACATGGTCCAAAGAGACCGTCCGTCGTGTATTCACCTCGCTCATTAGACCAATGCTTGAATACGGTACCCCAGCTTACCATGCGATAACCCGGTGGGAAACTGAAAAGCTGGAGAAAATACAGCATATCGCAACTAGAATGGTACCGAGTCTACGAAATCCTCCGTATGAAAACGTAGTGAAAGGCTCGGACTCTACACACTATCCTACCGCCGAGTAAGAATTGATCTTATTGTGACCCATCGAGTACTACACTTGATTCACTTTCCCATACTGCGGCCAATATGTCACCTGCAGGCACTCTGTAACACCCGATGACACCGTTACAAACTCATGGTCCCCTGCATGAACAAGGTATCACATCAGCTTTGTATCGAACGAAGAATCGTAAACTTATGGAATACACTACTAGAAGGATTAATAGAAGCCGATTCTGTGAAGTGTTTTAAAACCCGTATCGACGATTATTTCGGAAACCTGTGCTTTTGTGAAACGATGCACATACAATGCCAAAAGAAGACATCGTATGCCCGAAAATAATGACACCAATACATATTCCTAACCGAACAAGGATAAACGATTAACTGACCAGACACAACCACCGATGATTCACAACTAAATGTGTTCGATTTTTCGTAATTCGATAGAGTTGTACAGTCTCAGTCGCGCATGGGTACACTTTCTTTTGTCTGCACCGGGGCAGATAAATTTATCTACTAGTGACATGGTTTGGCTTTGTCTTAGCATTTTTAGGATTTTTCTATATGCTATACTGTTTACTAAGTATCCAGTGCAACTCGTCACTCACTAATGACGACTGAAGACCAACTCTGATCCCCTTTCGTCAGTGAGTGCAAAAGTTGGCTACACATGGTATCCTTATGGAAAGATTACTAAACTACTTCACTGTACGCTTACTATGGCCGGGCCGTAGGCAAAATGTAGTGATGATGGCAGTTAGGATATCTTCAAGGCAGTGTTTCTCAAAGTGTCCCGAGTACCCCCAAAGGGTCTACATTAACCTTGTGAATGACCCGTGTAAAACAAACGCCTTCCAAGAAGAGACCTGTCTATGGCAGGGACTTAAAATGTGAGTGAACGAAACCGTCAACTGTCAGAAAGGTAGTGTGGTAATGTCATCGTGATGTGATGTGTTGAGGCAGGAAATCTTCACACTTTTGGATATTAAAAGAGGTTTTAGAAGAAATAGCCGAGGCACAGATATTCCGGAGGTTTTTTCTGATAATACTGTGCAGCTTTTAAAAGACCCAGCTGCAATCTTGTTGCAGTATTTCCCCATCCGAGATGAGTAAAAACGTAAAGCATTTCATTAGTCAGTAGCTTAATTACTTGCACGATAAATCATCATCTTTTTACATCTCTTCAGAATGAGAAATTCATCGACATGACATCAGACTCTTCTCTTCAGGAGGTGTTTCACAATGTGTCGCTATCTGATTTCTTGTACAAAACGAAGGATTAGTACGCTGGCATAGCGAAGACAACTGTCGCCGTGCTTCTCCAAATCACCACACTACACATATACAAAACAAAATACTGCAATTGATTTGAAGACGAACCAGACATGAGGTTATAGCTTTTCCCAGTAGAACCCAGCATTTAAGTAGCCAGCGCTGCATGTCAGAAACAATTTCATCCGACACGTTAAAGTACGTAGCGTTATCTACCTACATTCATCATCTTTCTTTTTTATTGACATTTGTGAACACCCATGTTAATCCAGTGTATAGTAAACAATGTCTTCAGTACACTCCGCTTCAATCTCATTATAATAAAGCCTAGTCCTGTGGTTAACAATATTTCAAGGAATCCGCCGTGCCAGCTTTTACTAAAAAGGGGTCCACGGCTTAAAAGTTTGCGAAGCGTGGCTCTAAGGTGTCGACCACATCGTGTGCTTCTTGGAACATCCAACGAATCTGAACTAACCGAGAAACGCAGATTTATGCTAAATGTCATGTAAACGTAATCATGGTTGGCTGTATCCAGTTCTGGATTTGCCTGTCACTGTTGCATCCATGGGGACAACCGCAGGACGCCTGCGCCTACAAAGGTACCGTGGGTGGCTTGCTCTGCACAACCCACAGCTCTATCCATAAACCCTATACCTAGTGTAAACCCGAAAGATTAAGACCGGGAAGCATGTGGGTGGGAGCGACTTTTCATCAGCGGAGCCGGTCCACGCTCCAACAACATGCAGAGTAGCAGTATTCCTGTCTAGTTATGTAGGGAATCATACGTGACTGATATGCACAAGGTGGTGTGTGGGTAGTAATCCGCTTTGCACTGGATGGAACCACCTTTTGAGGCGACCAAGACCACGAGAATCGTGCACCCCCCACCAGTAAAGATACACATTCTCCTGGATAAAGTATAAGCGAGGTCAGGGTGCTTGGCAAGTAGACATTTTGTCAAG
>OX104070.1:28067765-28096761 GCA_944474145.2 Dicrocoelium dendriticum
GTTTTGGTTGTAAAACAGCTGCTGACAAAGGAATAGATGACCAAGGAATGCATTGAAAGTTCGAAGCATATTGCAGCCGCAAGGCGTTCGCCGCATCCTCCGTAGTCAGCGTCATGCCATCTGGCGTTTGAAGAGGAGGGATTCCCCGTTTTACCTTTGTGTCCCCGCTTACCACAACGATTGCAAATGTGATTTCGGAACGGGCAGTTTCGACCAAAGTGCCATTCCCTGCAGAACCAACAAGCAGAAGAGGGTTTAGAATGTGGTGGACTCACATGGACCGATTCTTTCTGAGGACTTCGGCTGACCCTGCAAATGATGTCCTGACTACTCTGGATAGAGGACTGTTGGATCATCGCAACATCATGCTTCAAGTTCATCAACCGCTGGCATTCGTTCGTCACTTCTTGCAGTGTGATCTCGGGATTTTGTTCCATTCTGCTCAGCACTCTTGTTCGGGCTTCCGCATCTTTGGTTGCTTGAAGACCACACACATAAATAAGGCACTTGTACTGATCAGCTGTCATCTTGTGAAACAGCGACCGTTCACACTCACGATTTACGCGACTCGAGTAAGTAACCCAGTCTTCGTCTTCTCGCTTGGTCATTGTCAGGCACTTGTATCGGATACTGAATAATGACGACTGCTCTCCAAATATCTGGGACAAGGTAGCAACCGCTTCATCGAATGTTAAATCAGTGCTCTTTTTCGGCAAGATAAAATTCATAAAGTTTTCGTGCTCGGCCGCACCCAATTCCTGCAGCATGAGGCGTACTCTCTTGTGCTCTGAAGCACCGGCTAAATCAACGCGAAACAGGTCTTCGTATTTATGGAACCACGATTCAAAAGTAATACCTGCATCAGCATCGTAACGGAATTCACAAACTTGCTGGGTCAAGGTTTCTGCTGAGGGAAAACGTTCACTTGTTCCTGTTACCGAGTCTGCCTGTAGTGACAAATTCTTGGTCAGCGTTTCGATCAGCTTGGCCTGTGCTTTCTCAAACTGTGCCTGCTGTTGCTGCAACCGATACTGCAATTGCTCAAAACTGACTGACATCTTTGAGTTCCTTTGACTCCTGTCGCCACTGTTGTAAAGCTGCCTGCGTCCTGCTGCACTGCTGCTAGTCTGCGCCTGCGAGACTACGACCGCCTGATTGCTCAATCACGCGCCCAACCAACTGACCGGATTCAGAAGACCAGGGAGTCCATTCTACACGACAGGGCAGTTCTATTTATTGGTGAACGAACATACTAGTTTTGGAAACGTCTGGCTCTCAGCCAATGTGGGTTGGTTCTGTCGCACGGATTTTCCAAATTTGGCAGAGTGGTTCTCCTCCCTTGATTCCGGCTTGTAATTGCTGGCCAATCGGTTTGCACCTGCTTGCCAAATTTGGCAAAACGGTCGAAGGTCGTCCCCCGCTCGTGTATGTGACCTTCGCATGCAGCAGCCAACTCACGTGCTCTGCGGTAAGCCCGTGCGTGACCCAGTGTCTGGACATTGGCTCCGCTTACCTTTCTATTAGCAGCTATACCACTGGCTAGGAGAGTGTGTAAAAAGTGAAAGAGGTCGCCTAAAATCGGATGCAGCGTTGTTGCATACGTCAAAATCTTTATTAAAAGTGAAATCCATGAGCGTTTCTTTCCCTAAACCAGAGCAACAAGAAATAAATTTTAGCAAACGGACAAGGAGGACATAATCAGTTGAAGCAGCCCCGGGAAAATAACCGGGGAACAGTATAACCACTGGGGGAGAATACATGCAGTTACAAACCATTGAATCAAAGCACGGGGAACCGAAAGCATTTGAAATCTAGGCTTAAAAAGAGAGCCTTCTAACTTTTTACATGTTTCTAATACATAGGTAGACCAAGATAAATTGTGTAACAGAAAAACACCGTGATATTTTGCGGTAGAGGAACGAGGTACGCCTTTGTCATCCACAATCATGGGAGGGGCGATACGTACAAGAGGCTGAAGTCTGCTGGGATGTCGAAAACAGAACATTATGTCACAAAACTTGTAATGGTTGAGAGAGGGGGACTGGGAACTGGACCAAGCCAATAGTTCGTCTAACCCTTGTTGGTGTTTCAAAGTTCTTAATGCTTAGGGTTGTGAAACCCAAGCTGACCTCATCGGCATGCTTGCAGTCTATGAAGTTTGATGGAATAGAGAGAATTTCGACGGAGGTGGAGAATAGAAAAGGGGATAGGATGGCTCTTTGCAAAACACCACAATTGAGTGGAACTACCGAAGACTCTGCCACACAGCTGCTTGACATGAGTGCGATTTTTGAATTAATCATGCAACACACTACGCTCATTTAGAGGGACGCCATTTGTGGACAAAGCGTTGAGCAGTAATGATGTGTCAAGGCTCCCAAACGCGTTGGTCTAATCGAGAAATAGGAGCCGTAGGCTATTGCATTTATTATTCAATGCGAACGGAATGGTGTGCACCAAATAAGAAACGGCATTCAGTGTAGGGGGCCTCGGATTATAGGCAAACTGTTTGAAATCATCAGTTTGATTGCCTGTAAAAATGCGGGGGACCAGTAGTGTTTCCAATACCTCTAGCAGAACGAACGTGCCCGCTACTGACCGACATTTTTGTGATTATTTTTTAAGCACTGGTGTTATTTGGGCTGACTTCCAAATGTTGGGAATGGTACCGCTCGTTAAGCATCGATTCATGATCTCTATCAGAAGTGTTGTTAAAACATCCGAGCATCATTTTCAAGCGACCGCCGATAGCGCATCTGGTCCACTAGCCTTGTCTGACTTTAACCTTGTGAGCTGCTCATAAATACTTGTAGAAGCCAATAAAGTAGGAGGCTCAGTAGTGATAAAAGTAGGCAGGGTGTGCGTGAGATACTGAGGAGCTGAACTCAGTGTTGAGTTTATCTACATCCTCGGTGATGCGTGCTCTGAAAGAATTCTTTCCGGAGAGTTATTCTAGAGGCCTCCATAGATCACAGCATCTGTGGTTGCCTAAAACGGTCTGAATGTAAATAGCGTTTAACCTTTTTATTTCTGAACAGCAAGAAGAAACGGAATTCAAACAGTATATTCTGAATTCATATTTCGTGTCCTCTTAGCAACTGTTGATGGACAACCCTACTCCTATGTTACACACAAAGGTAAAAGGAGGCATAAAATCGTTCGGTTTAAATAAAGCTAACGGATTACGCCTCAGCAAGGCAAGGGTAGTCAAAAATTCCTTCTGATTACATAACTTAGGCTTCACTTTGCGGAGCACCAAGGTTTCTGTAAACCGAAGCAAACGGGGAGTGTCTTGTCGACTAATGGTCCCGAATGACTCAAATGGATGTTGGGAAGTAAGGCAATCGAGTATGTGCGGGGCAACGGAGTTAGTGGGCAAATTGGGGCCATCTGTCACCATGTGACGCGGGACATGCTCTGAAATCCTTGTGGATAGCCTCCTCTCAGTTCGGCCCACATACGTGCTCCCGCAAGTACAGAGGTTATGTGTATAAGCCTGATCTTTTCTCCACCTCAGTTGCTTGAGCACTGGAGATGAAAATCTGTCATTTCGGAAATAAATTGTCTCACTGAGATAACGCAGATAAGAACAAAAGTGTACGTAGCCTGTATGGTGCTCGCATGAATCTGACGGGTCATCATTTGTGATAATCAAAAAATATGTTAAAGACAGTGTCAATTACATTTTTTCGATGTTTTCTGCTGAGCAGTTGCGTCGTTTAACAGTTCTGGATGGCATTTTGTCAACGTAGTATAGTTGGTCTTACTGTATAAATGTGGACATAGCATTACTATGCAATGGTTGGAAGTACCAAGGAATACAAGCTTTTGTGTAGAAAATAATTCAGCATTGTGTCTCGAGTCTGGTAGGGAATTTCGCAAAATTGACTAAACTCAT
The DNA here is from genome assembly GCA_944474145.2 of Dicrocoelium dendriticum. Classification (NCBI taxonomy): domain Eukaryota; kingdom Metazoa; phylum Platyhelminthes; class Trematoda; order Plagiorchiida; family Dicrocoeliidae; genus Dicrocoelium; species Dicrocoelium dendriticum. Next base: position 28,071,664 of record OX104070.1, read on the forward strand.
GCTATTAATGAAAGTTATGTTACTCCTATAGAAGTGGCCGGCGAGAACACAGATGGAGCATTTTAATTTTAGTTACAATTCCAAGGTAAGATGGTTTGCAAACTTCTGCAGCTCGAACAGTGTTGCATCAGGAGCTACATACACGTTCCCAACTACCAGAGTTAGAAAACCGCTCAGGAACCTTGGTTTACCCTCCTATAGATGACATCGCACTGAAGTTGTTGAATTTTCCAAGAGTTTTGGGACGAATTTACACCCGTCTTTATTGATGTAAATGATGACACCTCCCCACGATGTTGGGGTCACTCGGGCGGTTGGATCTAACGTGTCGATAACTGCTGAGCTTAAGGACTTCATCATTAATGTCAGAATGCAAACAAGTTTCCTGCAACACCCCTATGCTTGTATTTATGAGTGAGCTCCGCTGCAAGAGATTTGTTAGATCATCATCTTTCCCGAGAAGCGATTGTACGTTGCTGGATAACATTAGCGGAATTTGTGCCTTAGTAACGGGAGAGCGCTTGAATCCTATTTGCCGACTAACACCACACTTTTTCTCTTTACCTAAGCCTTTCTTGCTAACTCTTTTGAAGATTTTTCTGTACTTGTGTCCGAACTCGACATGAGGCGATTTGCGCACATTGTCTTGAAGGCAAATCCAATCCATCACCAAGTATGACAACATTGCTCAGTGAGAATTTGCTTTACTTAAAAAAAATGATAGCATAATTCCTGTAAACACGAAGGGTAGGCAGTAAGTAGTGTAAAATAATATTTCGATGATAACAGCAACGGCCGAATTCGAAGGCCCCGCCTAGGTATTGGTATGTGATGCGCGAAACCAAAACTTGGCTTTCAAAATACCATCAATAGTTGTTTGGTAATGAGTACATCCAAACAAGAGAATTGCTCTCAGTGTGTTCGTCCTTCAGTCTCGTTGGATGAGTTGACTTCACATACAATAAGCTCACTGCAGTTGACCACCGCTGCAACAAGTTCAAGTTCAGTTCAAGTTCATTTGGGACTGGAACGATAGGATAATCCTATGAATGTTCCTTTGCCTGCGTATCGTTGAACCGTGAGGTGACAGATCGGTTTGAAATGTTGATACGCTTAAGACAAAACTGCATCACACCCTGGCCAACCAATTACTGATCATATTTTTACCTGGTAGTCCCTTTCAGGCCGGATAATCTTAAGTAAGAAAGAGCGAATGGTAAGCTAAGAAACAAGAGGAAGAATATCAGCTAAATAATAATAACATTGAGGTATGCGAAGAACGGGAAAAAAAGAACAGAAAGCTGAAGATACAAGTCGGTTAGGGGAGGGGGTGGTATGGTACTGCCACCCAACAGTATCTAACTGACCCTCGATACCCACAACCGTAAATTAGCTAACTATGTGCTCCGGAAGCGCGTTTCAACGTTCAAATAATCGGTGCGATAAACAAGTTTCCGTCCTAGCCCGGTCAGAACGTAGTTTGCGCAGCATCAACGGATGACTTCGGTAAGCAAACATTCCGGATACGCTTGCTCCCGTAAAATCTGCAATGAACTATGTGGAGTCGCACAACAGCTGAGGAAGAATTCACAAACATATCGGTCATTAAAACACTGCAGTGGGGGAGAACAAACTACGTCATATGGAATCCTTCACCAGCTACTTTATTCTAATTGTCTCCAGAGTGAAGTACCTAGACTTGGCCCCTGTCCTTGGTAACCATCGTAAGTTATTCCGGCAGATACGGGAAACAGGTAGCAAGAGACCCAGGGTTAGTGAAGCTATACATGATGAGAGTGGACATCCTATCCACAACTTGTCAAAACGCTTGGAGCGTCGGGCTGAACACTTTGAAAGGAAAGTTAATCGGCCGGAATTAGATTTCTCCAAGGCCACTGATCGTCCCGCTCCGTAGGCTGTCCCTTTAGATACACCCTCTCGCTCAGAAGTCGGACGTGAGATCGAACTGTTGAAGTTAAATAAAGCCGCGAGACCAGATGATTTTCCTCCAGCCCTCTTCGAATCCGTTGGACCTGCTCTTGTGGATGATATATACCAGTTATTAGTGAAACTGTGGGAGCAAGAAACAGTCCCAACTGACTGGAGCCGCTCCGTCATAGTCCAAGTTTTCAAGCGACGCTTACCAACGGAATGCGGCAGACATAGAGGAATCAGTCTGATCTCCAATGCCTCCAAATTGCTTGCCTCTGTCATCCTTCACAGACTGACTGGCACTCGTGAAAGCCAGATTCATGAAGAGCAAGCTGGGTTTCGTCGAGGTCGTGGCTGCATTGACCACGTCATAAGTTTGCGTCCGTTGTTGGAGCACCGTCACATATATTGGCAGCCCACCGTTATCATGTTCCTCGATATCAAAGGTGCATTCGATTCGGTGAATAGACGTGCACTTTGGGACTGTCTACTCAGGAAATGTGTCCGAGAAATATGTAAATATTATCCGAGCATTATACTCGCGTAGCTCGGGCAGAGTGAGGGCTTACGGCAAGCTGTCGTCGCCCTTTAATATCTCCAGAAGCGTGAGACGAGGATGCCTGCTGTCACCTTTCATCTTCAACTTCACTATTAATTAAGTCATGGACATCGCGTTCACAGGACACGACTTAGATGGTGTGGATCTGCTCCCAGGATAAAGACTTCTCGACTTAGAGTATGCTGATGATATTGCCCTAATCTGTGACAGCACACAAACGTGCCAAGCGGCACTGGACAGACTAGCACTGGCTGTCCGTTACTTCGGGCTTTGTTTTGCACTCTTGATGTGCCAAGCGTTCCTCCAAGATTGGCAGGGACCGCCATCTTCGCTGACCCTAGGTGGGGATCACTTAGAAGTTGTACAAAATTTCAACTACCTGGAAAGTTATGTCAGCGCCCGTGGGATTGAGGATGAGATCACGAACCGTATAGCAAAAGCTCGAGGCGCTTTTGCTAACCTTCGCCACTTATGGCGCCTGCGCTACCTCATTCTTGCCTTGAAGGGTAGAGTGTACAACGCAGCGGTACCTTCGACCCTACTGTACGGTTAAGAAATTTGGCCCCTTAGATCAGCGGACATAAAGAGGCTAGTTACGTTCGACCACCAGTGCCTTCGCAATTTAGCACACATCTGGTGGGAACACCGCGTGAGCAACGAGCGTATTCGACGCCTTGTTTACGGCACAGGAAAAGGAACTGACCCGCTCAGCACCGTCATTTCACGCATCAGGCTCCGATGGCTCGGCCACGTGTTACGCATGCTAGCCCACCGGCTCTCGCGATGTACGTTGTTTGCTCGCTGGGAGTGCGGATGGAAGAAGAGGAGGGGTGGCCAAGCGATGACTTGGTCGAGAGGAATGAAGGCCCTCACTTCTGAGCTGGCTCGGTTGGAACGTTTCGGATCTCTTGTTGGGGTCCGAAAGACGATGAACACGTTTGGCTGGACGCACTTGTTGCTATGGTTAGGAGCCGACCTCAGTGGCGTTCGTGCTGTGAGTTTCGTTGTCCCACCCCATCCCTCTTAGCCTCCCCATCCAACCACGGTCTCATTATTTAGCCTTATATAATTTTGCATAGTAATTTCTTGATACATAGTATCCGGCTAGTAGCTTATCGGAACAATGCCCATCAGTTACCGGTAGCTCAGCTGGCTTGCACCAGTTGCATTTTTTCTCCTTTTTTCTTATTTGTATTGCGGCGCAGTAGCTGAGGTGTTTCCCATCTCTAGCTAACGTGTATAATGATGATGATAACTTAGATCTGGACGACAGTTACACCAACCTGCTGATTGAGAACAAGAATTTCACTTCCGCCAACATCATTGCGCGTAAGAGGATTAGCAGCTCCAAAGTGGAGGACAGAACCTTTCGCCTGGTCTACTGGTCTCAACCAAAAGGTTAACCAATCCTCGAGCCTATCCAAGGCATTCTGAGTTGCCGCAGACACTTCAGGCATATCCACAATATTCCAGAGTTAAGGTGAAGGTTGGGTCACTGACATAAATTGCTCAAAGCAACCGTCTAAAAACCGAGACCTGCTCAAAGACGAAAGGAGCTGGCCCAAGCCGAAGACTGTGAGGTACGTGTACATACATTTCCTTGCCCTCTATACCATTTCTCAATTGCTAACATCATTAACGCAGTCCCTTGTATCCTTAATGCATCATCTATCATCAGTAGTGAAGCAGTCATCATCCGATACTCACCGGAGTTGCATCCACGATCGCATTGCGTGGGCAACGGTTAGCAGCGAATAGAATTCGGCATAGTGTAGAGGCGAAACGCACGTACGTGGCAGAATACTCACCCTTTGGGTGGGAGGTAGGAAATTGTTAGTCTTAGGTGAGACCAGCGTGGTCCAACTCTAATGGATACAATTGAGAGCTTGGTAAACGGACTTCACCCGGTGCACGGTGTGCCGCGCGCTCTCGCACTGGACAATTTGGATGCCTGGGACATGTTCTGGAGCGTACAGATAATGCGAAGTCAGCACAGTCCCTGAGGCAAGGGGAACGCACGCGCGTAGAGAACATGTCCGGAACACCGGGTTCAAACCAGAAGTGAGTCGGGGGTGTACTCAAGCAGGTTGTGTGAGCGAGCAAAGGATAGGCCTGCTTAAGGCTAGAGCGCAGGTGATGCACGGAGGACCAGAGCGAAAAATGTTGACTTGGTGATCCAAAGTGCTATATGCAAGAGGAGTAGATAGGTTGCCTCGTTTTGATGTGGCCAAAGGCTATTTTGATCGGATTATTAAAGTTACCGTTTGATCTCGAAGTCAAGTTATCGGTAACATAAGGAGCGGAACGCTATCCGTCGCGGTGGAATGGATACAATTTGCTCCATGTAACTTTGTGCTTTATGTGATGAAATATCACATGTGTGACGGATCCTCAGGTATGTGCTGAAAGCGGGGTAGAAGATAATCACATGTCAACCAATTCTCCCGCATACGAACCCCACAGGGCAAATCTGATCGAGGTAGACAGCACAGATCCCGGGAGGAATGAGATATTCACAAATGCAGGGATGGATTAGGCATATGATAGATGTTCGATTGCAGCCTTGCAGATTTCTTGCAAATGAGATGTTAGACCGTAAGCTATATTACTTTCCTCCTCATTCTGCAAGTGCGCGGACCTGTTATATTACCTTCCGGGGGAATTATATTACAAACAGCTGGTCTCGTGAACATGGGAGCATTGTCAGCTACTGTACTACGGTTCGCCAGCGGAAAATCCGGAACATTCTAACATTCTAATTAATTGATAGCGTGCCGTTTAGAGTCACAGATTCAGCAAAGGATTTTTCATCCACATCACTACGCGCATCGATGTCAACCAGCTTATCCAGCTGAGGCGTTAGCGGTTTGGTTTTGAGTGAACTGGGGTGGGACTTAGATGAGCGACTACCCATTTTCGAGCTTGCGTGTCGTTCCCGGACGTATATCGGACTTAGTAACGGTGAGCATGAACTCTGTAGACTATGGGATGAGTGGGCCGCTCCGATTAACTGTAGTGTCATCCGACCAACAAATGGATTCCCACAGTAGAGGAAAAGTAGACTCCTGGGGTATCCTTTGAACTTCGCTCAGACTAAAGCTAATCTGCTAGTGTCCATGCTTTAAGTAATGTGCCCTTCCCCACAGTGTTTCTCGAATTGTGGTCCACGGACCCACAAGGGGTCCGCGGGATTTTGTGAAATGTTCTAATTCCGTTAAACCTTTTTTTGGACCTGATCATTAAATAGCATAGGTTGATGATATGCCGTGAACATTTGTCCAATCAAATGTGACGTTGTACAGTAGTCTACACTAGTCTACATTAGTCGATGCCGTTGTGATGTTAGATACATCACAGCGCTTGTGCGTGCTTGCTAGCTAATGTATTGGCATGAACTCAGCTCAGGAGACAGACTGTTGACTTGAGAAGAGCTCGGTAGACACGGTTGTAAGACTGGAGTGAGTACAGTAGGAATTATGTGGGATACATTGGCTGCGCATTCACTGGAGACAACTCAGTTGTGATCTGCGCGGATGAATGGACCTTTGGCGGCAGTTTCCGTCGAGAGAGCTCCGCTTTGAACTGCATATTTTAGGTCTCTGCCTAACTACCGTGTTTCTCAGGCCCGATGATGTACTGGCGCCAGTGAACTACAGGTGAATTTGGCAGGGCCGTGCCAGCCCTGGAGCATTATTAACACCGTGAGGCCATGGGTAGAGGCTGGTTGGACCTTTCTACGTCCATGCCAGATCACATACCTCAGGCTTGGTTTCCCGAGGCAGAGATGAGAAGTAAGTCTTAAGCTATGACCCCTTTTGCGGTCATTTGTAAATTTGATATCCTTTGAATTTGGCAACCCGGGAAGGTAGGCCCTATGGCTCGATTTTATCCACGTAAGTTCAGATGGAAGGCACGGATGTTTCTGTTTATTGGGTATGTTGATGTGATTACGCGAATTAGAGCGAATCATCTCAGCAACATTACAAAAAGATGGCTGTTTTGTTTACTTTATTGTGTACTTCATTCAAAGTCCAAATTACCAATGCAATCAACTTCCATTTTAGTATTTGGATATATAACGCTAACGTGGACTGTTGGCTGAAGAATGGAACACTGTTGGATGTGTCACAAAAAGGTGTTTCCTCGAATTCAGAAGTAGAAATAGTTGGACCATCTAAGGTGGCTTCAGAGAATGCAGAAAATGAGACTTTTGATGCTCCTGTACTACCTGGGGTGATGCAACATAAATCTGTACCAACCGGAATCTCTGTACCAGTAGGAGAGAAGCGAACATACGAGGAGGTTTATCATTCCTTTGGATTTATGGTGTGCGACAATCGCCCGGTGTGTTGTGTAGTTAATTTCTCCCGAAAAGTTTCTTGGTGCCTGCTAAAAGGAGGTGGTATTACGAAGCAATTCATGCGAGCTGTAGTGACAGAAAAGGGAGTAGTTCGAGCGTGGACGTGATGAACTGCTGTACTCCCAAAGGCACTTGCTTCATGCGTCTCAGACTGTAAATGAGAAGACTGCTGAAGCAACTTACATCGCTAGTTATCGTATTTCACTGGTAGGAGAACCTCACACAATAGCGGAGAATCTTATCCAATCATATGCAGTCGAACTGACTAGGTGCAGGCCGGGTGAAAAGCAAGCAAAACGACTCTCTATAACACAACTGTTAAATGATACCGCATGTCGAAGAAATAAAACGCAATTGTTGTTAAGGATGAGTTAACCTCACTCATCTGGTATACGAACTTCGCTCTTCAATTGGGTGGATCCTCAGATGTGGCACGACTTATCGTGCTAGTTGTGCTTGTGAGATACCAACACTTACTAGCGCTTGAGGAAGAGATTCTTTTGGGTGAACGTCTACCCAAGAATACAAATGGCCGTGAAATCTTCAATGTCGTCATGACTGTTATGCAGGAATACTATGGGGCAAACTTCCTCGATAGTAGCATTGATTGTGTCAAATCGAGGATAGGAAATGTTGCTGGTGTGGCAAGAAGAACAACTGTTGCAAAAGCCTGTGAAAGTTTCCATCGACAAGCCCTTGCCGTAATAAAAATAGCACCCACTATCAAAACTGTCCTCCATGAGGCAGTACAAATAAATACTTTCATTAAATTGTGGTCTCAGAACAGCAGAATGTTCAGGAATCCGTGTGATGACATGGAAATGTTCACACACATTTACCGATCCACACGGAAGTCAGATGCTTCACCTGTGGCAACATTTTACTGCGTTTGTTAAACTTCGTACAGAATTCTTCGCTTTGTTCATGAATCAACATGTTCAGTTGCAGTTCGGATGACTGACAGAACGTGGTTGGAAAGAGTTGGCTATTTGTCAGATATTAGTGCTAAAATATGTGACGTAAACCTAGCACTGCAAGGAAAATTGGCGACCATATTAAATGCAAATGATAAAAATCGAGGAATCCAACGAAAGTTAGAATATTGGACGATTTCTGTTAGCAGTGGATATCTTGATAGCTTTCGGGACTGAAAGACACTTTATACGAGATGATTGGGTAGACAGAAATCTCAGAAGAGCTTTCTGGAGAAATTTTGCCACATTTGTAAGATCTGGTAGAAGCACTATCTCAGTAACTCCTCAGCGAGGATGGGGGAAAATAGAAAGAATTTTCATGTGACTAGAGACTGTGCACTTGCAAGAAAAGCCTTTACCTTTCAAATCTCTTCAAAATGAGCAATTTATAGACAGCATCTCAGATTCTTCCCTTGAGAGTTTCACAAATTGTCGCTTTCTAATTTCCGGTGTAAAATAACGAACGGTTACCCTACCATAGCGAAAACAGCTGTCGCCGTGATTCGCCCATTTGCTACAATTTATCTGTGTGTAAATGTATTTTCGCATTACACCTATATACGAAAAGCAACGCAATGAACTTGCAGCGGAACCAGATATGGGGTTGCAGCCTTCCTCGATAACACACGATATCAAAGAACTCAGCCCTGCATGTCAGAATCAATTTTCTCCTACACACTAAGCCTTGATGTACGTTGCTTCTTGTACCTAAATTCAACAGTTTTACTTTACTTTACTTTTACTTTTCTATTAACCTAAATGAACACCCGTATTAATTCGATGTACAGTAAGGAACCTATCCAGCACACTGCGGCTCATTCTAATTTTACTGAATCCAAGTCCGGTGGTTAACATCAATTGGTCCGCTTTGCGAGTTCCACCTAAAAGAGGTCCACGGACCAAGAACTTTGAGAACCGCTGCTTCACATGATTTCAGATGCATTTGACTTAGAAGCAGTTGTAACAGCATCTGTATGAAGTGCAAGTGCAATTCATCCGACCAGACAGCTCACTTGTGGGTCGCGCACCGGCGCACTCGGCTCTGCAACATAGATCATTTTCAACCTCAGGCCAACCAAACACTTTCGATTGCCACACAACTCACATCAGTTTGTCACGTTTGGAAAAGTGTAGCCTTTCAACATACGCCGAGTCGGCCAGTCGGCTAACTCGGTGAATTTGCGGTGCTTCACAGTACAGGCACTCAGACGGGTATTCGCTGCACAAACCATGCCATAATGTCTCATTCACGACAAGTTAAATATATCTTTCGGGCGTGGGACTACCAAGCAGGAGGGGGACATGTCGAACTACCACAGGGGCCGGAGAAGTCAAGCCTGAGAACGGTGTCAGTTGAAGCACGAACGCGGCCGAGACTATGCGGTGGCGAGATCTGTCGCGCCCACATTCGTGTGCCACCAAAGCAAGGAAGTGATGCTAGATGGAGCTTCACACTTGTACAACCGCTCATAGCAGATGGGGCAGCGGAGGCAGAATTCTTTCCTGGTCAACGCTGACTTGCCCACTCGCCTAAGGAGCCGTTGTTTTTGAGTATCGAACTGTCTAAGGGGCCTGAGACGGGTCAAACTACCAAAGGGCCGGATATGTCCAGCCTGAAAATGTTGTAAATGTTCCCACAAGCGCGTCTAACGTTGGGTTGACCAGGACGCCAAAGTCAGCAGACAGAAAACGTGCATTGCAGACGTGAGTGGAAGCTTACAGCCAAAGTGCCAGTGCAATGGCCTATGTTTGACTTTTAAGTATGTACATGACTAACTATAGTATATTCGCCATCTGGTCAGCCCGCTTGTCGCCTCTGGTTTTCCCAAGCATTGAGCAGAGACTGATCTACATCACGACGGGGAGCGTTTTCGACAAGAATCGGTTTACGACGAAAGGTTTGTCTTTAACTAGCTTTCTATGGTTTGTTAACTTTAGTTTACGCCACTCTCGATGGAACAAAAATGAACGCGCACCCATCATCCGGCAGAGGTGAAGACAATTATACTAAAGACCTATGAGGAAGGTAACGACTGGAAGAAAGTTGCATCTGTGTTACAGGTAAACGTGCAAAATTCAGAAAAATGCTGTGCTAAGACATCAGCACATCCACTGAAGACTATAGGAGATAGTCCGTCCGGACCGGGCGCTTTGCACGACTGTATTCGTGTTAACTCCTTGTGAACGCTTACACTATCTATAGGTGGTGAAGATTGTGGAGAGAATTGCAATAGTAAAGATGGAAAGTGCAATGTTTAATCATCTATATGACCACAGAAGTTGCGATTTAATTCCTCCACATCGAGAGCAGTGTGTGACACTTCTGTCGACTCCACTCATGTTCTTCATCATCTTCCATATTTCCAAGCATTTTTCCGTTCCAAAAATAGTTGGACATAAATCTGATTGAGGCGGCACATTTCATTTTTTATATCAGTCGATAAGGACTTTATTGAAGCGGGTCCTCTGACTTCGTAAGCTTTGTCTTTGAGTCTGCGTGGTCTTTTAAGACACTGAGATGAAAATATCTCTGCACGAATAAAAAATGGTTTCCATTGGACAAAAATATCGAAGCAAAGTTCAAGCAGCTGGTTAAACGATCACATTACTTCGCTACGTCAGTTATAAAATATATTGAAGTCTGCAGAAGCAACAGTTTCGCGAAGTAACTTAATGTTTCGGAGAAGACATTGTCTTCGTGTTAACTTGCTGTCTTAGCAGCGAATACATTTTTTGTAATTCGTGTTGCCATACCATGTGGGAGATAACTTTAGGGAATTCATATTCACGGTTATTAAGTCCGACATACGTCCGGGGACGACACGCAAGCTCGAGCATGGGTAGTCGCTCATCTAAGTCCCACCCCAGTTCACTCAAAACCAAACCGCTAACGCCTCAGATGGATAAGCTGGTTGACATCAGTGAATCAGTGACTCTAAACGGCATGCTATCAATTAATTAGAATGTTAGAGCAATTGTCCATAAGGCTGATCACGCATCTCTAGATTGTTACTTCTTACCTTCGTGCCAACGATACTGGAGCTGTTTCAGCCAAGGGGTAGCTTAGCCTTTACACGAGCCCATGAAGCACATGACGAGAAGTGTTTTCCGGAATGTTTAACAATAGCTAGTCTGTAATTCAATGATACGTTGATCGGGCAGAACACGTGCTCTGAGTCGACACTAAACCAGACCTAAGACAGTGAGAATTCAGTGACTACGAATAGCGCAATGAACGATGATTTATGACGGGTAAAAAGGCGATTGCTTGACAATTCCCACAGGATGTTTGAAGTGGGAATTATGGTAACATTAGTAACCAAGTAACCTGAACAAATAGATATTTGTGCTTTGAATGACTCAAAAAGCTATCCACTTGAATACTGATGCAAGTTTTGTCATCCCAATGTCGCGGAAAGAACTGGTGAGCACGTGGTTTGGCTCGAGTTGCTTTGTCCTCTTAGTGAAACGGATCAAATATCAGGTAGGACACGTAGGATAATGTGTCGTCGTTGTCTTTTGAAAAGCGTTAATGTTGCGGTCAAATGACACGAGCTGGAAGGGTGCTGCATGTTCCGGATACCGAAAGTGAGGGAAAGGTTTTGACATTCAAGTCGACTATAGTGTGTAGCTAGTTTGACCTCGTGGCCTCTCAGGTTATAACTATGACCGTAAGCTCAACGACATACTGGATTTTTGTACCCAACATCCACTTTGATCACGCAAATGCCTGCGCCTACTTACACTGATTCTGTTCGGCGTCAGAGACGAAGATTCATTAGACCGATATTGCAACAACGAGTGGAACATTACTCCATATCCGAAACTTCGCGTCACTTGATGTAGCAGCGTAGGCCATCGATTCACAAGTGTAGCCTCAGTGCCAAGCTATCAAACCGCGGTACGTTGTTTCACTTCTTCCTCCTAACAGTGACCGATATGCATCCCTTCACCGGCCATCTGTCCAGCCTACTCAAGTCTTACCTTGATGAAGTTGACTACATCGCGCAAGAATAACGTAGCTTCCACCGGACCCCAGCGTGCAGTAACCATCTACTGTTAACAGGGACAGTTGGATCGAAACAGTGTATGTTGGTGTAGGGTTTGATTTTGTCTAACACAACGTCTCCTATGCAGCTATTCCCTACGGGGGCCTTAGATAATTCCTGCGAAGCCTTGTGGGGAGAATATGTAATTTACTGCTTCCACGCGGGTCCCATATTAGGTTTAATTTGTTGTGACAACACTAAATAACTAAGTTCATTTAAAATTTTCTGGTATATTCTCTCCACGCGCTAATCTTTCGTGGTTTGTGCAATGTATTACGCGCCCGCTCGTGTCTGTTTACGAATTTCTGGATGCTGACTGCGACAAATTTGCGCAGATTTCACGGGGCTCACCTCAAACACAATCGCCGTACTGCGACTTTGACTGCACAACTAATTACCGTTTCGTCCTCATGATTTGGATATGTATCCACGGTGAATCAACTGAGCTCTGCTCCGGACATGGATACATCTACCATGCAAGCTACGATGAACTTACTGAACTCTGTTCAGCGCACCGCGGCAGTTTTCTCACCAACCGGCGAGGACACCGATTTTTCTCAGAACACTACCACCGTCACAAATACCATTGTGCCGATCAGTCTTGTTCGGTAATCAAAGCTGTAGCGCTAGGTTGCGCATTTTTCGTCTCCAGTCTCAACTCGCGTGTATGTCCGACGGCTGGATCATGTAAGCCGACAATGTCCAGAATGCCAGTGGCTACGCTGCGTGGGGTACTATCTCAGAAGAACGTTCGTTCGTTCCGACTGTGTCAAAACAAGTAGGACTCGTTATAATGATTTCTTAACATTCAGTTCAGCTGAAGTATTCAAATTAAGGAGTAGTTTTCTCAAATTACCTTATTCGTGTGGATGTCCGGCCGGTAGCCTAAAGGTAACAAAGCTTGTCTTTTAATCTGATATCGCGGGTTCGAACCTGCATGGTGGCAGGATGACCCTCGCAGTATCCTTGGCCCACGTGCGACCGGTGGTGGTTGTGCGGTAGCGAAGCGTCGGTACTGCATACCGGCGTACTGCTGATGCATCCTTTTACGAATAAGAATATGTGTATATAATGATACATCTAGTACGCATAATAATCGAATACTTTGTCAGCACGCCTGTGACGCCATGTCTGGCAATACGTTATTAGAATCGGTTTTGAATCGCCATACCGGTTTCTAGAACTGCCCGTCCGTTTTTCTTTCTTCCTGTTTGTCTCTTCTGTCCTTCATTTTATCCGTTGTCCCTGATTGCTAAAAGTTCCGTGTAATTCATGTGTTTCCAGTGGGCCCTGTCCTTTCCTGAGTTCCACTTGTTTTCTCCACCGGCTTTTGTCAAGAAGTTTTCGTCGGTTAGTTTAGCTATCCACAGTATTTTGGATGTCATCCTCAGAAGTCACCATAGGGTTGCCCCTAACAGTGTTTCGACCCTCTAACATTGTAGTCACCAACAAATGTTACAAGTTTGCATACCACATGCCGTACCATAAAATCTCAAAGTCAAGCGGGAATAAATTTGGTGTACCAATCATTCATACTACCTGCGTGTTTTGCCTTGTGGAATATTGAATACAGAATACTGTATTATAGACCAAGTAGAAATGAATGCTGTACAACTCTTTCGAAATATGGTGAAAAACGTTATAAAAGTTGTCAACCGTGAATATCGTTGTCGCTCTCATGTAACATTTAAAGTATCTGACTTCCGATATTTCAGGATTCACAAATGTGATAAGTCATCGTAATGTGCGATCGTTCTCTGAATCGAATAGTGGCAAAATATAAATCTAACAACGTTTTGAACTGCTGCACAGAGGTTGCCTTAATCACATGTTCAGGTAAACTATTCCAAATATTTACCACTCTCCCTTCGAAGCATAGTGTGTGGGTAACACATCTCACATCCGGCACGACAAGTTTGTATCTGTGTCCGCGTGTGCTGCATGGTCCTCGTAATTGCAGCATTGGCCTTAACATTGGGAAGTCACCGAGATGTAGAATACGGTAGGTCATAATGAGGTTGACTCGCACCCGACGGTAAGACAAGGTGTAGAGTCCTAGTTTCTCGCACCGATCTTCATACTCCAAGCCACGTAAACTCGGGATGAGCCTGGTAGCAACGTATTGGACCCGTTCGATCTTTTGTGCCTCGCCTCGGGTAATCGGAAAGTAGGCGGGCGAACCGTACTCTAGCATTGGTCTAATGATGAAAGAGAAGAGGCGAGTGGCAACCTCTTCAGACCACGTGCCGAAGCTACGTTTGAGCGTCCAAAGCTTGCGCAGTCTGTTACGATATAGCCTATTTGTGTTGTTCACGGACTTCAAATTTTCTCCAGCCTTCACAGCTCCAAGCGGATATTTGGAGGGACCTCCGATCGGGATATTGACAACTGCCCATCGCAGAGGAAGATCGCCACAAGACGGCTTTCAGTGTGATTGGCCAGCAGTACGCGTTTCTAAGAATGCCGTTTGGATTATGTAACGCCCCAGCTACATTCAGACGTCTATTACTGATGGTCTTGGAGAACTTACAGGACACGATTGTCTACGGGGATGACATCATCATCTTCTCCGAGACAGAGCACGACTACGGTACCAGACTTGCAGTAGTACTACAACGACTGGAAGAATCTGGTCAGAAACTCAGTCGCAAGAAGTCACAGATTGCTCAGGAGTCGATTGTATGTCTGGGCCACATTGTGGACAATGGTCAAGTCCATCCGCTTCCAGAGAAATGCGAGACGATCAAGAGCTTCGCAGTACCAAAATCCAAGCGTCAACTCCGTTCGTTTCTGGGAGTGGTATCATTTTAATCGAAGTTTGTGCCCCATTTTGCAGAGAGAATCAGGCCCTTGTTAAAGTTGCTTCACAAAGATGAACCGTTCGTATGGACAGCCGAAGCAGATCAAGCCTTTAACTACCTAAAGGCATGCATACCAGAAGCCCCAACATGCCTACGGCTATCCAATCCTGATGAGAGATTCACTGTGGCAGTCGACGCAAGCAATGTGATAATCGGTGCGGTATTGTCCCAACCAGCTGGGGTGGTGGAATACGCGCGTAGAGTATTGACAGTGACGGCACGGAATATTCCACAGCAGAGAAAGAATGTCTGGCCATCGTGGGAGTCTTGGATAAGTGGAGAACTTCCCTACTAGTGATTGAATTCTGGGTCGTCCCTGACCCCCAGCCGCCTTCATGGTTGATGACAGCGAAAGGCTCAGGGGGTGTCTTTCGCGGTGGGCACACCGACTGCAAGAAATTAACCATTGTGCACGTAGACGGAATGTAGAACATACTACCCCATATGTTGTCACAACCCTCGTCGGATAATCTTAGGCCAGACAACGCCAATCCAGTGCGTACGTTCACAGTGGAGGATAGGAACCTGCTGGGTCATCAAAGGACAGATGAATTCGTGAAGGTACTCGGCTGTCATTTACAGGCTGGCACCGAACCGGAGAGGTGGAGGAACTCCTTAGGATCTGGAACAGACTTGGTGTGCAAAACGATAATGTGGTGGTTGGGACAGATGGAAAGAAACTACCTTTTGTTCCACAGATTCTGCGAGAAGGGGTGACGCGAATACCTGATGACAGCGCCCATAAGGGATTCGAAAGAGACTTTGGATTACTGTGGTGGAGATTGTTTTGGCTTACCATGAAGAAGCACGTCGCGGCATACATCCGGGGATGCCCAAAGTGCCAAACGAGTCGCCAGGTGGATGCATCGTGACCACTGATGCGATCGATGGAAGTCAATGAACCACTTCCGTGTTGGGGACTGGATGTATTTGGGCCCATAACAGTGAGTCGATCAGCAAACAGATAGGTTCTATTGATGATCAACTAGTTCACTCGCTGGGCGAAAGCCATACGAATCAAGGATCGGACAGGCGAGACCGTGGTGCAGTCATTCAAGTTCCATGTGCTAGCAAGGTAGGGAATACCACAATATCTTATCACTGCTTAAAGTCGGAAGCGTTTAAGGCGGTTTTGGACAAGTGGGACATCCTGAGGCGAGGCACTTCACGGTATCACCGACAGGCCAACGGAATGGCAGTACGGTTCAACCGGACTATGAAGACGTGAATAAACTGCACGAAGTTGGCATGGGAGGAAGCATTGCCTAAAGTTCTGCTTGCGTATCGGACCAGTATGCAGTCGACTACCGAGATTTCGACTTTCGAAATATAATTTGGTAGAGAACCAAGAATTACGCTCGAGACGTGCTTAGCGGAATTGAACGGCACTCCATTGCGAAAGACTGCAAGTGGTTGCTAGAAGAGGAACAAAGCCCGACAAGCACGCAACAAGAGGAAGTACGACGCCAGGCATGTGGCTCACAAATGGACGCCGTTCAGGATTGATGAACAAGTCAAGGTACGGAACAACTATCGGCCAGATCATGAAGGACCAAATGCGAGCAATTTCATGGAACGCTGGAAATGCCCCTACATCATACTGGATCGGAAAGAACAAATTTCTAAATCGACACTGGAGGAATGAAAAGCTGGGTGAACGCCATCTTTCTACGATCATAGTACGAGAGGGAAGAACAACTTCGAGAAGGGGCTGGGGTAGGGCGGCGGAAGCCAGTAACTACTTGTGAACCGGAAAGACAACGAAAACGGGATAGTAGAGAATTATCAACAGTCGCAATGGTGGAGAGGAGACAACGCATTGCAAGCCTTGCGGATCGAGTCGACAGCGGATCACGGGTGGCATGTGGTAACGAGCCTGGGCCTAGAACAATGGAGGAGGTAGTTGTGGAGAACGTAGTGAATCAGACAAGTACGCCGCTAGCGAATCCCACAGTGCTGAACGTGGGTCGAGTGATGCAGCCATGGGAGAGCAAATCGCCAGCTTCCGAAGGACTCCTGGTTGGCCAGAATCGGATATAGCGAAGTGGAGGTACGGAATGAGAACATGGAATGATTGTTTCAAAGCTCAACCTCCTAGACAATTGGAATGCCTCGTCACACAAATCCTCATCCGTGTTGCGTGGTGGGAAGGGAACACGGTCCACACTTGTACGGGTTTGTGAGTTTTCAGTGGCACGTTCTTGTGGCAATACACCTGCTGCCCTCCTCACAGGTCCTTCTCGCTTCAATATGTGTTTTATTTGCAAAACACTTTCCAATGAAGGCATGCCACCAAGTAAAAAGCAAAATCAGTTGGAAAGTATGCATATGGACGCAAACGGAAAATCTGTGGATTTTTTCAGTAAGCTGATAGTATCGCAAACAGAGCAACTTTGAAGACCATGGTTTCTGACAGACCAAAGAATGTCGAGTAGACTTATGGCTTCATATAAAATCGGCAAGTTGATAACCAATAATTGCAGTCCATTTAATGTTAGAGAAAATATTACCTTGCCTTCAGTATCACTAACGCTGTCTGACCTGATGAATATGAATCCACAAGAAGTAGTTCATGCGATTCCACTCAGCAATTCGATTGTATCTGGGGCATTCGATGAGATGGCTACGGTCATAGAAAGTACCTTAGTAACTTCGCTACAGTCCAGAAAATTTTCGTCAAAATTAGATGAATTTATCTATCTGACAACGACCCTCTTTTGGTGGCGGATGTCCGATTCTTCAATCATAATAAATTAGTGGAATAGATGCTGTTTGTCAGGAGAATTAAAATTCATGCAAAGGGCCGGGTTATATTTGAGCTAGTCACTAGCTAACTGACTGAAAACTCCATTCCACTACAGAACATAGTTGTGTAACAGGTGGTGCTGTCGCAAAGGTCGGAAGATAGAGAGGATTATTGTCAATGTGAAAAATAAACAAATATTTTATTCTTGAATTCATCCAGGCACAACAACTCAAGCATGATCAAAATTTAAAAGAAATTATGTTGTGCAACAGATACGTTACAATGCACGTAATTGGCTGTGGCCAAAAGTTGTACAAGTTGTAGAAACGGAAGAAGTACTCATGAGGAGCAAAAACGTCAGTGGGGTGACGATGAACTGGATTCATGTGTGCATAAACTGAAAAAAGCACAATGGATGAAGTGATGATAGTATGTGAAGACCGAGAAAATCCTGTTTGTACATGGCAACAAAATAGTGAAAAAGGTGTCTACTTGATATGCCAGAGTGTAATTGTGGGCAATGATTTTACTCGGGGGCGAGTCACATCCGCCACGTCGCAGTGTTGATAAACGGAGTTTTGTGGCTTTTTCTGGGGAGAACGCTTGTTAGGCGAAAACCCACCACTTCCTAGAACCCTGTCGTCGATTGTTTGGAACCGTCATGTACAACTGGCAACGCCCCTAATCAACCATTTGTGCACTCAGTTATTCGAAGTCGAATGAATCCTCTGTTGGCTGATCAGATAGCTCAGTCATGTTCTGCCATTGACGTTGAGGTCAGTCGAGTAGGATGAACAATTGTGCAGGTAAGTAAAATTGCCAAAGTATCTGGGGTCTCACTTTCTGCTCTGTATACTTGCTGGTGTGGGAGAAATTCGTGTCCAACCATCCTCACTGGACATCAGTCTTTGAGGTACTGGGTGCAGTTGGTTGGTTTTGCTTTAAGGCCATGTTCTAGATAAGTCCTTGTTGGTTGTTTTGTCCCTTCTGCTCATACAATTCATTGTGTGATTTGGCGAGAGCACCTAGTGGTCAAGAGCTTGGAAAGGCGCTTAAAAGACTCACTGTAAACTTTTTTAACATTAGTCAACAATATCAATTCGCACCCACTTCAAGATGGTTTTTTCCGGCGGTTGTAGTGAGGTTCTTTGTATCCATGTATACAAAATTGTAAACTGATGTGCTGTTTGAGTGGGCACAAACGAACAAAAGGCCATCATCCGCACTGTCATCAAGCTGATGAGGATTTGGTTTGGTGGTGTCTCTTGTTTGCTTCCTCCTAAATGTAAAGAAGCACTATTGCACACTGGACTGGTGAGCGAACGTTGGAGACAGCGAATCTGTGATAGCGTTTTGTGCACAGTATCCGGTACACTGGGAAGTGGTGAACTGAGAGACAATAACAGTGACCAGGGTATCCACTATTCCGTGTTGGGTGAACAGGTTTCTCATTAACCTGATTCTTGCAACACATGTATTCTCTACGCAAGACAACTCAGATCATTCACTGAATGAATCGGGCAAAATAAGATGTATGTTTATGTTTTCGAGTCATCATTGTGCCTTTGAATTGAGAAGTGCCATCACAGTTAGGACCATCTTTTAGTTTGAAACAAACCTCATCATAAGATAACGGTCATCTTTCCACAGAAACAAAGAATCCAGCTTTTGTGTACATTCCTCGCAGTTAGACACAGACAGACAGCCACCACAGTCCAGGAAAGCGCTGGACGGCCGTTTCGTCCTATTGGGACTGGTCAGTAGCGCGCACCCGCCGAATCCTGCCGGATTCGAACCCACGACCAGTTTTTGCGCGCTCTCACGGTTTTGTTGCTAACGGCCAGGATGAGTCCAGCTTTTCTGGATGTCTTACTGACACGTGTGTAGGTTGCATATGACTTAAGCGGTTGTTCGAGTCCCAAATCAACATTTTCCCAATAGCCATAGCTTCACACAAACAGCCTCATTCTGTTAATGTCAAGATGCAATCGAGGAAATAGCTATAAAATCCTTCAGTGAACGCCTCATGGAAATGACAACTCGTTCGGCTGGACGCAAACCTCCGGTGATGACTGATTATTGGTCTACTCTTCGGGAAAACTTTGGAATGTACGCGCTAGGTTGTACCTCGGCCACCGAGGAGCACCGAATGTGACCACTTCTCTCATCTATGTGGAGGATGTCCAGAGCATTCCATCAGTACTTGGTTTACTCCGGCTTCGACCGCAATCCTCGCAGCGATGGACTCCTTCTGCTGGTGTAACGTCCTCTGATATTTAAGTGAGCACATTAAGTTGGCTGATTTCCTCCGTTGGGATGTATATTACCAAGATCAAAACCGAAATAAGAAGATTAGGGACAGCAGTTGTCTCTGTGCGATCGCTGTCACAAGCTAGTATCGAAGTAAACACGGGTACCTTGTTTACTGAAACTGCGCTCCATTGAACAAGGCTTCAACGTGATCGCGTGATAAGCTACTGAGGAATAAAAACCGAAAATTTGAATCACTTTGACGTGTGTCACCCAGCTGGTAAGGAGCAAGGAAATCACCAGTATCTATGGCTGATGGCTATCTTGATTTGTTGGAGTCTAGGAAATAGTGACGTTTACGCCCAGTCAGGTGGTCTTACGAACAACCTTCTAATTGAGATGTTCTCTTAATTCACTTTAACCATCCTGAGCCCGAATCGTCTTGCCGAAGTAATTTGAGGTGGCTCGTCCAACTTCACTTCGATAGTTAGGATGACAGCCAAAAAGCCGAAAGACTGAAACACGGATAATCGCACAATCGGAGATCCAGTTCAGGGCACACACTAGGTAGTTCCCTGCACTTAAATAATGAGGGCCAGACAAGGCAAGTCAAGCTAAGCTTTATGTATCCAAATAAGTGCATTTCCAGTAAATTAGATTATCAGCTGCGAACGTACTAAGTTATCACAAAAATGCAAAATGTTACAAATGGATAGATACAAGTGAAAAGGATGCACTGCCATCACTCGGGTAAACGGTCCGGCTTTCTACAGCACAATATTGAAGAGAATTCTCGGAATTTGCATCCAGTCAGCAGGACAAAGTTTTACCAAAAAAAATTTTCTAGCTGGTTTCAGTTGACTTCAATATTCCTGTTCAAAAGCAATTAATCAGGAATAATGCGCAGTACTTCAGCATTTGCATTCAAAAGTTGGATAGAGTAGGACGGTCTCCGTGACCTAGGAAATTGATTGAACGGAGAATCTGTCGGACTATTCGTGCAAAACCGTTATATCAACAGTAGATCTCCGGCGAAAAAGACAACAGCTGATTTAAGGGCCCTGACACTGACGGCAGAAGAAGCTGCTATCTAACTGACAGCGAAAAATCGTACCGGGGACGGTAGTGAATGAAGTCACATTAATGGAAGGATGACTCCTGGGAGACAATGGGAGGAAACATAACGAAAGCGACGAACTCGTTAGAGCAGCTGCTTGCCGTTGTGATTGCGACCAGCTGCAAAATGCGTGTAACCAACTAGGTGCGGGAGGTAACTCGTCCACACACGCGAGTGCGAACTGAGATCAATACACAGCTGGCCTACAAGCTCTCAATGGGCATCACTTACTGTTACTAAACCTAGGTAACAAAACCACAGTTACACGACAACGCCGTAAAGCAGCTGGGCCCGCGACCGTGATGGTGGAACATGAATATGTGGACAGGTTGATTAGTGCTGGATTGGCGTAAGCAAGTCATTCCTTCAAGTGACATATAACGTAAACATGCCATCGCAGTCCACATCATGAAAGACATGCACCCCGTTTCCGGCAACAGCGATGTATAGTCCACTCGAGGTGTTGACGACGGATGGTGGGTATCTTGTTAACATTTGTATTTGATGCATCAGAATGTGGCATATAACACAGGACTGAAGGTTACAGACATATGGTAACACACGGTTATTCGAAAAGAACGGACCCGACTGAAACGCCGAAGCATGATAGAATCTTCCTTAGCTTTCGCACTTACATATTATCGCTAGTATCATCTAAACGATAGGTATAACTAGAAATGACAGCTTTTCGATAGCAGGTCATCTTTTCTTTCGAAACGCCAACAAGAGTGCCACGTTGTGGAACGACGCCTCAAAGCCATTATCCTAGTCTTCGAATCTGGTCATGGCACATAATCCCAAAATGCCCAATATAAACGATAGACTCTACGCTAAACAGTACGAAGACTGTGCAGCGGCATTAAGATCTTTGTTGCTGAACCAAGCTTTGTTTTATAACACATCTTAATATTTTCTGATTCGCGTCCTCCCTGCCTATGCGTTGGCATTCATTGGTTCGCGTTCCTCGATCCTGGGTCGTTCTTCCAACCGCAACATGTTCGTTAAGGTGATGTTGATTGGCTCTGAGGACCGTCTTTCGGTATTCGTGTATCAGTTGTTCTATGCCCTTCGGCAGGCTCTTGCGGTGTGTGGCTATCATACTTGCGCTCGCATTGCGCTTTCCGGCGATGCTGCTCGGTTTGGCGTCTGACATGTTCTTTCGCCCGCTCAAAGAGTGGTGCTTTATTCGTGGACGGTTTGTGTCTTGATTGGTTATCTAGTGTGTTAACTGCCATACGAAATGCTGCATCCTCCGTTTGCTTGTTCGTCTCGCAGACGATCTGTGCTGTTTACTGACCGCTATGTGTATTAAATGCTTCCACACCCAACCCTTACACGAACTCTTGCTATTCTACCCTAACAAACGGTATGTGACAGCTACATACTTTCACCTGACCCCCAAATCTTCAAGCTTGTGGGAGCTTTGTGCTATTTGCTCCTTGTAGAAACTGGGTGGCTGAACTGGGTTATGTAGCGCCTATATACCTTGTGACATTGAAGTGCGCTTTCTAAACAAGAGCAGATATTGATAACAAGAGGAGCAATAGAACAACAGGGAAGGTGTGCTTATCGATTTCCTTCAACACGGACTTCATGCTTTGAATTGTTGCGGTTCGAATGAGCTCAGCTACCTAAGACAACGCTTAATGAAACCATTCCAGTTCACGTTCAACACTTATCTTCTTCCGAATCTTTTGTACACCTATGATGCCGTGTACTCTAGACAAGTGAACAATAAACTACCGAAACAGTGAGGGAGCACTGGCTAGAAATACTGCTGTCAGTTGAGCAGCCGGACTTTTGGCTCAAGGTCAGCGCTGAATTCATCTAACAGCATTCTACGCTGACAAAGTAAGGCTCGAGAGTAGCTGAAAAAGGAGGTTTGAAACACCGACTGAAACAAGCAATCTCAAATGGGACATCGGATAACTTCTAGGTGACATTCAGTCAGTTTGACCATTAAGACCGTAGCTTAAGCAAATATGTCCTATTTCCACGAATAAAGCCACAGCATCTGTGTAACGGTGACCGGTTATGCAGATGGCGTTTATACCTTCCTCCACGTTGTCATAGCAATTGCCTGATCCAAGACCTATATTACAGTGTATCTTTCACTGCGGAGGAGCAGGAACACCGCTATCCCTAGCGAGCGATGTACTGGCGACTGTGCTAGTTATCTTGTGGCAAATTTAAGTGATTTGGTGTGCGTCGTTGGGTTACTAGGGATCATGACCCATTAACTCAAGATAGTCTTATGACAACCTGTAACGGCAACTGCATGGCGAGAACTGCTCAGCGGATGTATTTCACGGTTTTGGATTCTCGCATCTTCACGAGTATTATTTGGGAGGCACCAGCAGTACGCCTGCACATAGCGCCGACGCTTCGCTGCAACGCAACCACCACCGATCACTCGTGGAATGGTTAAGCAGCAAGATCACCAGAATCTACGCGGATTCGAACCAGTGCCTTCAGTAATACAACACAAGCGTGTAATCTCTTCGGTCACCGGCCGGAGGTACAACAAGGCATTAGTACACTGTTGAGCTTTTTCTAGGTCAAGCTCTTCTTTGAAGTGTCAGCGGTATGTTCAAGCGTTTAGTCAAATCATGTACTAAGTCACAGTTCGAAATTAGTAATATGGTTGTGAGCATAATCTCGGTAATCAAAGATAAACGCTCGGTACGTGTTAGTGGGGTATAGAGCTGCTGGCTGATAGGCTATAGGGTTGGATAGCTGATTAATTGATAAGATAATATATATGGCTGTTAGCGTTGACATGGTAAATTAGTGGGATGTGGAAGAACGTCCACGTCGACACAGAGATGAAAACGGGAAGCACCCAGTAGTGACTGTCTTCGGCCCTGTGTGTAGTAACTAGAGCAAACCCAATACCAACAGACCTAATCACATTCATGGTTACCTACCCAGAATATCATATAGTCATATTTTATATAGGTTAGTAACATAGAGGATTGGAAACACAGGGGTTCGAATAGCAGGTATTATCAAGGAGAGCTGGTACGATTGAAGTGAGCAACGATTTTTCCGTTATTCGAAAAGGCAGCACCTTAACTAGGGTCTTTACAAGTAAACTGCTTGGATGATAATCAGCGAGGATACCCATATTTAACAAATAACGATAAACAGGCATAAATGGCACATGCCTCTTTTGTGTGGAAAGTTCTTACACAGCGGCGGCCAACTGGCGTTCATAATTGGGGTCTTTTTGGAGGCGCCAAATAGAATGAGCTATGATAACATGTGAACACAATGCGCGGACTGGCATAGAGATGGGTAAACGTGAACCTGAATGCTCAGTGCTACGTGGGATGAGAAGCCGACGACGAGCGCTACTGAAAGCTTGCATATAGCATTCGGAGTAATTCTCGGATGCGTACGTATCATTCACAGTTTTTGCTTTCATAGATGTTGTTACCGGTCCGATACCTTTGACATCCCCAACGCAACCATGAGAGTGATCGACGAAGGAAGTGGCAATGGCGGCCAAGTGCTCCAGACTGCTTGTGAAACATTGATTCACTTGGACATTACCAAATGGCCTGCACTTCAGATAATCTACCCGAGAAAGAGTGGGTGTGTGGGCGAAAGGTTAGTTCAAGATATTGCAGGTGAACTGCGTATGACAACGTTTAAGCTCAACGGATTCCCCAATGAGGTTTAAACAGACATCTATTGCAATACGGTCGATCTGAGGTTTTCGGTTCATTCATGCCTAATTACGAACTGACTTGATGTCTAAAGCGAAAAGTTCGCGGTTAGATTTTGTTGTGATGAATATAAATTCGGTTGGCGGTTGGTTAGCGAACCACCTCCCGGTCAAGGAAATAAAACTACCTGACACAGCACATTTGTGGGAAGCACATCGGATGAGAAGAGGACCTAGAGATAAGACAGGACACTGACTGATCAGGTAGGATGTCAGGTGCAGGGAATGGTCACACAAGCTACGGGAAAGAACAACAGTCCGGTAGGAAAAAGGCGCGCTACCAACCGCGTGAATGAGCCAGACCCCTTAGCCGTTTTAGCACCGAAGATTAACTGTGATTATACCAACGGACAGAGTTGAGCAAAACGGCATCTGGCTGTCCAGTCCCATAAGGAATTCAAAAAGAAACAACATGAAAAACAGCTAAAGGTTTAGGGTATCACGACCAATGCCTGTGAGTTCATAGTAGCTGTAAACCGCTATGCACAAGCTGAGACATGTGTTATGGAAACGAACTAGG